>CAOLHI010000114.1:0-600000 GCA_948474755.1 Ctenosaura bakeri
CATGAAGGAGGATGGTTGGCAGCACATGGCTACAAGAATGGAGCAGAAATGAAGAACAGACACTGCAGTTTGTGAAGCTGGACAGAACTAGTTATAAAACCATTCTGGAAAAAGAATAATATTCCCATTTATACTGAAGATAGTATATCTCCCTACATAAATCTACAAAATCCCTACAAAAACAAAACTTTTGAAACTCATATGTGCAAATTAAGCAAATACAATTGTTAATCATCTTCTGTTAGGTCAGTAGAATAAATCCACCACTGTGGTGGTGACTGCAGTGATATTTCTTCTCCTCCCCTCTAAACGATTTTGCAGTTCTCCAGTGGATGTTTTGGGGGTACAGAGGGGGCTGCAAAAGCAGCAGATCACCTCCTCTCCTAGATTTGATCACTCTGCCAGCAGAAGCATCCTGCCCATTAACCCCCATAGTTATATTTGGGGAGAAAAGCAACATCAGAACATGGCTTTGCTCAGGTTCTCTTCATCACCCTTCTGTAGCCCATGTTCTAGAAATGAGCATTTCTTATTCTTTCAACCAGCTTTTCAAATATGAGAATACTTGATAATATTATATTAGACAATTACAATTTTAGGAACAAGAAGCAATGGCATTCTCTCACATCAATATACATGTTGGGTAAAAAGTATTTCCTTTTATGATTATGCAAAGAAGGGCAAAACAGACTTCTCTCTGTTCATACCTTGAAAGGCAACACCTCCACAGTCGTATTGATAAATATATCCCCTGGATGTTCTGGGTTGCCACTATGAAACAGGTATCTGTCAAGGTGAAAGAAGACAATGTTAGCTAACAAATATGAAAATACAACAAAGTGTCTTGTGACATTTAAAAGATAAACAAATTTATTATGGTATAAACTGTTGTGGATTATACAGCCAATTTCATCTGGTTAAATGGACTGCAGTCCATTAAACCTTATTCCACACTATGCTGGTTACTCTGCATTTGTTACAAAGCGACAGAAGGCTATTTACTGGTTTTGTTTCAGTAGACTAACAAGGCTAACCCTCTGGAAGCAAGTACAGAAAATACACACAGATCACCTAGAAACTAGCCACACCATGCAGCTCTACTATACACACTTACTCAGAGATAAGCCTCACTGTGTGCAGTGGGGCTTACTCCCAGGTAGGTGTACAAAGAACTGCTGGCAAAACACACACAAAAAATTAACAGAATGTGGAAGATGGCAAAATTGCTTTTGCATGAAATTGTCAGACACCAACAGACAAATGAGCCTTCTATGTCCAAAACCACTACCAGATGCCTAAGATTTAAGTGTGGGTTGGGATGCTCACAAGAAATATGGGTTTGCCTCCCACACCAATACCACAGCCACCTATCCTATACAAACAATATCAGGAGTCATGAAAAAGTTTGCTTAAATTCTCAAGTTTTTATTATGCATTCTACATTTCTGAAGAAAAAAAAACAACCCTGCCTCTGCTGCCTTTATTTAATAATATAGTTGGCCCTCCACTTTCGCAGATTCAGCATTCATGGATTTGACCATTCACAGGTTATTTTATTTTATTTTATTTTAAAAATTCTTACTATACTTGGCCTGCCACAGAAAAAATATCTTCTCTCTAGGAATCTCTAGGTCATCCAGCACAATTCTATGGTCCACTTCAACCATAAGTAGATGACAGAGTTGTGCTAGAGGACCTAAAGATTCCTAGAGAGAACACTTCTCTAGGCATTGGTAGGTCCTTCAGTGTGGCCCACTTCCACTAGAAGTTGACTACAGAATCATGCTGGAGGATCTAGAGATATTCCTAAAGAAGGATTCTCAGGTTAAAAAAAAGAAAAGAAAGGCATTTGCAATTTTTATTTTTATTCACAGTTTTTCCACTTTCATGGGGACTTGCACCCCTAACTCCCATAAAAGTGGGGGGCTGACTATAATACACAGCCTGACAGTCTCACAGGCTTGTTGACCATTTTGGAACTTTTTCTGCTATTAATAAAGGGCTTATCTTGTTAACATTTTTATTTTTTCCTGTAACGGATAACATAGTTACAACATTAGTCCAATTAACTCCCAAGCTTTATTTCTCTGGCCCACTTCGTTGCCAAACTCTAATTTCCCTCCTCACCACAATCAATTTCTTTTGCATGTTCACACTCAGTAGACAAGATGGCTAATTAGTTTCACTGTTCTTGTCCCACTGTATAACAAGTACAGTTTCAGATGAGTGGAAGTTTTCTGACACTGGAACTGTAAAAAAAATAAAAATCTGTAGAGCTATTGCTTCTGTACTGAAAATAGTTGCTGCTGCTTCTTGTAAATCTAACAACATAAGTTGGGTGCACTTTATATTCTTTTGCCAAAAAAAAAAAGGGTGGGGCTTGAAGTTTTTGTTTTGTTTTTTTGCAGGTGCAACATTTTGTAAAGAAAATTCTCAGAGAAATCTATAGGATTAAAATGTTGCTGCTGAGATTCTGGGCTCCTAACTAAAAGTCAGAGTATAGGTAAACAAGTGCTCATTCCAAATACCTGCCAGAACAGGACTGAGTATAAATACAACTCCGCAGTACACCAGACATGGACTTAATTGAAAAAGAATTGTATGAGACTATATTTGATGTCTTATAACTAATGTATTATGTTCCTCCAGAAAGGGTGGCCATATGAAGAAATGTATTAATGATTGTTACAGAAAGATCCAGCTGCCTGAAACTCCTGTTAATTTTCCTGACTCCTAAGACTCCACTAACTAAATTGAGGATTAATTTATCTGACTGACCTGTCCACCTGTCCGACTACATTGTGGTCTATATCTGTGTAAGCTCAAATGAACACAAAGGCAGACCATGAGGACTTCTGAGCAAATACAGGCAGCTACTCTTATCTGATAATAGGGGTGGACGCCACTATATAGTAGCCAGGAAAAAATCAAGATGAATGTGGAAAAATCAAGATGAAAATGAAAATAATCCATAAGCCTCCAGAGATACATTGCTTGAGATTGCTCTAACACTGTCTGATTGGTTCCAGCAAATCTCAGATCTGGATAATAATACATAGATAGAAGATAAAAGTTTTCATATACATCCTCAGGCATGATTTACACTGCATAGAGTAAATAGTATAATAATGGGAACTGCAGCATTGGCTGGCCTCTCTGGACCTTCAGAATCCTTTTCCCCATGTCTTGCACCTAGAACTTGTGATCTAGATACTATGCTTTCATCAGTGTGGCCTATGATTGCTTTGGCTTCTTCCTCACAGCTTCATCATACTGTCACTTCATATTTGCCTTGCGTTCTGTAAAAACACTGCAATTCTTTTAACAGGAATAACAGTTGCCAATTGAGGTCTCCTATACCCTATTCTTATGTCTTTACTTTTCTCTATCTACATGTATGATGACATTTATCTCTGATGAATTTCATCTCGTTAGGTTTAGCCCAGTGTTCCAACCTATCACTGCAAAATAACTGCAGATCGCAGTGGGATAATCATACCCTCACAATGTGCTAGCTATATTGATATATCACAAATGCAAGATCCCATAGCTTATGTCATCGCTATATTACTTTTGTGTCCTGGAAAACTATTTTTCCATTTATTTTTCGATGTCGAAATAAATGCTTGAGAAACAGTACATTCATAACTGGAGACTGCACGAATGCATTTATGCTGTGCCTTTTTTAGATGTTTAAACTTTTTTTTTTTAAAAAACACCCAAACCCTTAAGTGTCTGTACTATACCCTATATTTAGTGTGTACTTCTAGGTGATGAGAGAAATCAGTTTATTATGCCACTAGGTGGTATCTCTGCCTATGAAAGTATTAACACAATTACAATTTCTATAATACAGATTAGCTTTCAGATAGACATCCAAAGAGCTTCCTGTTGCTTCTTTCTTCTTAAATCAATCCTTGGTAAAACAAAATTCTAACTAAAGCTAAATCTTTTGCATTGATTCAGAATAAATACCCCAGAACACAAAACTCATTGCATCTAGAGTTTTAAAACAGACTAAGCCAAGGGTCCACCTAAGAAAAGGAGTAGAAGTAACCTTGCCAAACCCCTTAAGATGCATCCCATCCCTAAGACAGGCCTTATGTACATACAGGAAAGTATGCTTTGGAGTATTGCCCAAGACAGATGTACTCACATCTGACATGTCATAGAAACTTAAAACTTAGCAAAGAGCTGTTTTCAACTGCCTTGTCCTAGAGTTTTGGAAAAGCTGAGCAATGAGGCTCTGTGCAGTGGTGGAACCAAGTGGTTTAACTAATTGGAAAGCAGCAAAGGATGCAATGGGGCTGGAGGGTAACTCCATGAGGAGTATTGTAATAGCAGCCCCAGATCTTAGTATATGCTTAGCTATGATTTAAAATTCATTCTAAAGACTGATCTAAGATTCATTCATTTGTGCACATGTTTGACTGAAAGGGTCCAGTCTTTCACTAGAGTTAGTTAAGGCAGTATCATTAGTCTAGAAAAGGAAAATGAAATTACCACTCCATTACTAAGACTAAGACTACTAGTTCTTCCATCTGGCAGGCTTTCTTTTTTCATGCTAGGCTTGAACTTAAATAGCCAGGCCTAAACTCAGCTGCGAGTCTCAACTAGAGTTGACCTATTAAGCCAACTGCTGAATGATAAGTCAACCTGTATATAAATTTCACTGATAAAGAGTCCATTCCAATTGGACTTTGCAACTGAATTTAGGCCCAGGAACACACAGTCCTGAATTCTGAATTAAATGAAGCTTCATCTTTATTCAGAAGTTGGCATAGCCTGTACCAAGTATCTTTGACAGGCAAACTCATATCACACTAATCACTTATGACCATGACAGTTTGAATGCTTATATGCATATCTTTTTCATAAGCTCCAAATCTTGGCTACTTCTACATGGCTACTTCTATCAAAACAGAATTCAACAAAATTAGTTTTGACATGCAAACCTAGACAAAACTAGTGTTTAGGTACTTTGACGCTTTAGTAATTTGCCTGTATGATATACCTTTGCATAACAGTTCCATATATAATATATATCATCATCTTCAACAGAGCCTCTGTGTTTTGAAATGCTGCTGCATGCATGACTACTTGCAGTGACAGAAACTTGCAAATTAAAATCATTTATGTTATTTGTTGTTGGAAATATACCAACAAAAGAGTGCAGCAGAATTTTGAACCAAAACTTCAAGACTAAAATTGGAATTTTGAATTAAACTATCTATAGTAAAGTAACTTTATATTACATAGTTGTTTCTCTATCCAAAACCATTTTTAAAAAACATTCATCCATTCATTATTGCAGAACGACTTCTCTCACTCTTTTTAAAAAAACAACATCCTTCTGGGTTGAGAAATTATAAGGTTTAAAGTACAAGTAGTAAAGTCCAATTAAGGAGGGATCTTTGCATCTAGGTGGCCCTCCTGTGCTGTACCGCCAAACACAAAATACAGGCTCCTCATCTGTCCTAGAAAATATTATTTTGAACTTCTGACTCTGAGACATTTCCCCAGATCCATATGGAAATTCAGTAAACAAAAGAAAGTGAAAGTGCAAAAAGGTGGGAGAAAAGAGGAAGCAAGAGAAGTGTTTTTGTTGGTGTGAGTAAAAAAAAAGGAGGGGTATTTTAAAATATTTAGTGAGTTCCTTTCTGCTTTCCAAAGCTTAAAATAGAGACAAAGAAGAGTGGAAGAGCAGAATAACCCATGGAATTTTTCACCTTTATTCCGGTAAGGCTTTTAGTGTAGTACTGTAATGTAAATTTAAACACCAGATTAAAAATTAACTTAACTGTTAAAACCTCCGCCTTTCAATGATTCATTTATTATGCTAACTTCCTCCTCTTTGACTAGATGTTATGCAAAGTACAGTGCTGCCATCAAAGGAGGATCAACTTCACCTTTCTGTTCTCTTTGACTTGCAATTTTTAAAAAGCAAAAGCAATAAATCAGCATGGTGCACAATACCTAGCCACAGTTCAGTGGGAATTTTATTCTGATCTGAGAGCAAAACACTGACCTTTCTATACTGACAGGCTTATCAAATTTAAATAGGATATAATCCCCAGCAACTGGTGTAACAGCCCAAAAAAAGTCTTCACCCATATAGGCTTTTTCAAGAGCATGTCCTTGATAGACCTTTAATGTTGTAGAAACTTCTGCAGGTGGATTCACATGGATTTTATGTAGTAATGGTTTCAGGAAGTCTTTGTCCTAAAAGAGAACATATTATACTAATATAAACGCAAAATAAGGGGAAAACTGCCCAATAAACATGGTTCCTGAGATGTTAAACACTTCTGGATAAAACCTGCCTGGGGCAACATTTGACTACCAACTCACCTTGGGCAAGCTGTAGTGAAAAATTGTCCCAAGAGATTGTTACCAAGAATAATTCATTTGCTTAAAACACCTTGGAAACTTCATCTAGAGTACAGCTGTTCTTTTCTCATCCTTAGACCTTTCTACAGATGTTATCAAGAGGTTGTTTAGCTGGCCACACAGAAGATGATTCAACAGAGGGATGAGCAAATGTGGCTTTCTACGAGTTATTGGATAACAAGTCCCACAAGTCTAGCCAATGAAGAAGAATGCTGGGAGTTCCAGTCCAACCACATTTGGAGGGCTATATGAGTCTCATCACTGATTTAACACCTCCCTGCTAATAGTCTACTTTTCTATTTTTTTAAAAGGGAAATGAAATTTCAGGGCCAATTGCTTTATTGTGTGATTGTTCCACATTCTATAGCAAATTCTGTTTTTATTAAACAAGATACAAGTTGGGGAAAAAAAGGAAAAGCAAACACACAGGTTTGCCTGAGAAATGAGAAGAACAATATATTTCCTCTCCTGTGTAGCAAATAATTTTATCCAGCATAATTTCATTACAGTGGTTTCCCAGTAAGAATTTATGCTTGCACTGTGTTATTAAAATGCATGTCTCAGCAGAAGTCCTGCCCATCCCTGCTGCAAAAACCTTTTAACTAGGGAAGTGATGGTTTGAAGATTTCTGCATACAAAGCATGTGGTTTATTATTGAGCAGTGTACATTTTCAGGGCATTCACCCACCAAACAATAAAAACTTTTTTAAAAAATTAACAAACTGTTTACCAGTGGATCTCCAATCTCTCACAGACAACATTCATAATTCAAAGTAAAGTATTAAAGCAACTGAACACATAATACAAAAAAGATACATAATAACCACTTTGTTCTTCATGCAATTTAAAGCAGGGAGTATGTTTTCTAGAAAGGTTGTAGAAGTAAACTATATAGGGTATTAACATAAGAATGGAAGTGGGATGTGGGGAACAAAGGAATTCAGAATCATCCAGAAATATTTTATTATATAGAGGCATTTCAAACAGGAAAATCTACCAAACTGGAGAGGGAGCTGACAAAGCAGAATGTAAGCATAGCCTTTTAAAGAATTCTGGCTAACTGTGAGCAAGCCAACGTGTTATTGCTTGCTGTCAAATCACTCCTGCTTGGCTCCTTCTAAGGGCAGCAGCAACCAAACAAATCAGGTTTTGAATTTTGTTTCATGTTAGGCAATGCAAGGAGGGGACTACAACCTATATATCGTCCTCTCTTCATATTTGTGGGTTTGAGTTATGTGAATTTGATTATTTCTGAAGCACACGTGTGCCTTCCCCCACATTCTCCTCACTTTCCCTTGCATTTTGCCAGGTGTGGAAAAGGAAGGCAAGTGTGCCTGGGCAAAAGGCAGGGAAATGAGGGGAAGGCATGTGCACGCCTTCCTTCTCTGCTTCTGGTGCTCCGCCCTCCAACTTCCTCGCCTTTGACCCTGGTACAGAGAATGCGCGCTGAGGCAAAACACAAGGGAATGTAGGGAAGGCATGTGCATCCTTCCTTCTCCCCTCCAGGTCTCCCTGCTCCCATTCCCTTTCTTTTGGCCCTGGCACAGAGGAGGAAGGCCTGCATGCCGAGGCAAGAGAACTGGAGGGGGAAACCCAGAAGGGAATGGGACAGGCAGTGTGAGATGGGAGTTATTTCCATTTTCGTGCAGGTTCTGCACCCTGAACCCTTGCAAAAGTGGAGGGCCCACTGTAAAGGGTGAACTGCTGTTCCAGGTGGTTCCTAGTAAAGGACATTCACATCTCTCTTTCCCTCTTTTTTGCCAGCAAAAGGGAAATCTACAGAGTCTAGACAGGTTGAGAGCCATAAAACCAGCACTGGAGTCATGCTTTCCCAATCTCTGCACAACACAGAATTTGGTTCATTTAACCATTTTTGTTTGTAGGAGGACCCAGGGAGAGCAATGGACAGTGCACATGAACTCGGCTGCTTCTAAGCAGTAAGTCAGGGTCCCCCTGAACTCTGGTTTATTGTTACCTTCAAACTGGACCAGTATATTGGGGAAACTAGGCTATGCCCTTTAAAACACTTTCACTGCATCACCAAGACTGATGAATGTATGTTACAAACACCACATATTGTGAGGAAAGAATATATCTTGAGTACTCACAGTGAGTTTTTGAATCTTTCCTGCAAGAGAGGAGTGTAAGCCTACATGCTGGAAAAGTGAAGGCCTGAAGCGTATTCTCAGATTTGATTTTTGTCGATCGCAATGTTTCTTAAAGGAAAGCAAAAGAAGAAAGAATAATAAGGGGAAAAAGGGGGAAAGTGTTTTAAATAGCACAGAACATTATGTTCTTAAGCACAACTGTTACCATGATTTAAAACTCAGATTTATCCAAACCATTTACAGCATTTGCTCCTAGAGCTCAATCTTTCATAGACTGGCTTTTCTATCTGACAGATGAAATGAGCACACTGTCACTGCAAACAAAAAAACCCAAAAAAACCTACAGTCGGCCTTCCATATTTGCAGGTTTCACTTTTTCAGATTTTATTATTCACTGATTATTTGCTGTCACCTCTGCTGCCCCCCAATGCCATTTTTAATAGGGACTGCAAGCCTCATGAAACTGAGAAACTGTGAATGAGGCTTGTAAATCCCTATTTAACATGGTGTGGGGCAGCAGTGGAGGTGGCACCACAAGCCACGCACTTCTGCCTTGTGAAGGAACCCTGATGCCTCAAAGGAATCCATGGTGTGTTTTTTTGTGTTAAATATGGTTCACATTTTTTTTCAGTTTCACAGGGGTCCTGTGCCCCTAATCCTAGCAAATGTGGAGGGATGACTGTAAAATGAAAATCACTGTGCTGGATGGTGACATAGCAAACCTCTTGGTATCCAGTCTGTCCTTTACCCACCCACCTCCACCTTTAGGTCCTGCACAAGATTAATTGTGTGAAAAATAAGTTGTCCATGTCTAGATTTTGCTTTTTCAATTTGCAGTTTCAGCTTGCTCTTTTAAGCCAGCCAAACCCTTCATTTAAAGCAAAAGCAGTAGCAACAACAACAGCAACTCCACTGTCTTCAAAATATTCAACAGCCTTCTTATTCTTACAATTTGGCCTGAAAATTCTAACTGGAGATACAAATCCATATTCCTAATTTGAGGATTTTTTTACTGCTATGTAATACTATATATTAATTGATATTATTATTATTATTATTATTATTATTATTATTATTATTATTATTATTTGCACTAGGTTCTCAAATTCCCTCATTTCTACACTTCACACATTTGCCAACTGGATCAGGGTATCCTCTTGTACTGATGAGAGACCGATAGATAAGTATGCCACATTTTCTATGAGAGCCCTGGTGGCACAGTGGTTAAATGCCAGTACTGCAGCCACGACGTTATGAGTTCAATCCTGAAGGGCTCCAGGTTGACCCACCTTCCATCCTTAGGTTGGTAAAATCAGGACCCAGCTTGTTGGGGGCAATTAGCTAAAAACACTGTAAACCACCTAGGGACTGCTTTGCACTGATAAGTGGTATAGAAATGTAACTGCTATTGCTATTTTCTATCTGCAGGACATATAGTGGGCCCTTTGCTAGGCTTTGATTCCAGGACCCCTGTGGATACCAAAATTCATGGATGCTCAAGTCCCATTATGTGCAATGGTGTAGTAAAATGACATCTCTTACATAAAATGGCAAAATCAAAGTTTGCTTTTTAGATTTTTTTTTTAATATTTTCAAAGTGTGGATGGTTGAATCCTTGAATACAGAATGCACGGATATGGAGGGTTGACTGTATATGCAAAATGCCTGACATACTTTAACAACAAGTCCAGCACTCTGTTTTGAGAGTAAATTAATTGCATGATATTGTAGTGCTATTATGATAACAAACAGAACAATTTCTGGCCAAGCCAAAGGGTACAGATAAGATACACTAGGTTGTATAAGTTATAGTAACTGGAAAAGTCCACAACTGCATCCAACAATCAGACTTCAACGCAATGCCCTAGGAAGAATATCTGAATGAGAAAAGGAGCTAAACTAGAATTACTTTAGTGACTACTAATTTTGTGGCATGCCTTTGCTGCTTTAGAGGCCACGCCATCTTCATAGGCACAGCCTAAGATATGGAATTTTGGAGGGCTAGTCACACTACAGCACTTGGCCTCCATATTCATAGAATTATCTATACAATAAAAAATAAAATAAAATACCTCGTAGGCATTTTAGCAGCTGCACACATACACAATTAAATTCTATTTGTTCCCTTCCTAAATACGCACCCGTCTTAAATAATAAAGAAATTATTTTTGTCTGCTATTTTTGTAGAACTCCATTGTATAACTTTTTCCTTAAGCATCTACATACACTAATGTCTGGTGATTCACACCTTCATATCTGTCTGGCTATACAATACTTGAGGGGAGAAGACAGACCTCATTTGGTCTCTTCTTAATGCACTTTGTCATATTCATGCTTTGTCAGAAACATTAAACAAAACTTACTGCATCCTTCTCAGGGTTGCAAACTTTCACCCAAAGAATGTGATCCAAAAGCCAGTCAATAGGTTTCTCTTTGTAAAACATAAATATGAACTCTACAATGAGTGTAATATCTGGAGACTGGAACATTTTACCTGCAAAAAATAGGAAGTTATGTGAACTATAATCCAGGGCTTTTTACAGTAGAACCAGACTGCCACCTCACAGAGCAGCTTCTATTAGTTTGAATAAAATATTAACAGAAATCCCTGAAGAGGCAAGCTACTAGAGTATCTAGTTCTCAGACACTAAAGACGTATGATGGGCCGTTCTTTTTGTGTTAATATTGCCTGTCACAGGGAAAGGAAAAGTTGCACTCAAAGAAATTCATGGGGGAGTAACAGCTTTATAAAGGCTATGGGGCGAAAGAACTGAGGAACCAGGCAAAAGCCAGGAACAGTACTGCCAAAATCTCTTCTTCCACCACTTAGAAATTTAAGACAAAACCAATAATGTGACATGTTTTCTCCCATTTATCCAGCAATATTTTAAATGTACTTTTTTAAAAATAAGAAGTCTGAACATTCAGCTCCCAAAATCTGTACTGAAGATCATATTTTTCTTGTACAAATATAGCTATTAAACTTCTTATGAGTCCAGTTTCATTCTGATGAAGTGATTTCCTGTATGTGGAGGAACTCTTAAGGAACAGGCAGAATTACCTATTCTAGGTAGCAGACATTTTAAAGTCCAATGCCAGCCAGGTTATTCCAGCACCTGAGGCAGAAAATACGACAACCGTTTCCCCACTATGAGACTAAAAAGACAACACTAATGACACCACCGGCGATGGAGTTCAGAATCAAGATGTGACATTATAATGGCACTAATGAAGTAAATTAAAATAACAGTGAAGTCAGAAAAAGGCCAAGGTCTATCCATCTTTTTCATTAATATGTGAAGGAAGGGACTTAATAGAGGAAATAACTAGTATTGATAAAAACAGGAAAGAGGAATGCCTTTCCTACAAACTACCATCCACATGAAAAAGATTAAAATAAATGAAACTCACTCAGCCATCTAGTCAAACTTTAAAAATTTGTCATTTGATGACTTGTGATGATTACATAATTTTATTTTTCAGCAGTCAATTTTATCACAAGAATTGACATATACCCACCTGACACATAAAACTGCACTGGAAATTTTAAAAGTAACCTATTTTTGTGAGTTGTGACTATGGGGGATATGAGGTAGTAAGTGCTTTCCTTTCATCCCCTTTTAAAGTCTGCTGAAGAGGAATGGTTCTTACCAATGAATCCAAGTTGAGAAAATTCTAGAATCATCCAATCTTCAGATGACAACTGAAGTGCAAAATTTTTTATTGTGCTGAAGTAATTCTGCTTGACAACGATGTCATCCTCAAGCTAGGGAAACCAAGCAGCACGGCCAGGAAAACAAAGAAGAAATGAAGTAGGGGGCAAAATAAGCAAACCACATTTCAAACTTAAAAATACATTACAGCTTACCCTTTTTGCCTCAGGTACACTTGCTATAAAGGCATTTGCAGACACTAAATAAGAAGGGCTCTCATGGCCTTTTTTATTTTAGCAGTTTAGGCTGCAAATTTATGCTCCCTGGGAAGTGTCTAAGTTCCATAAACTCAAGGGACTTACTTGTGAGAAGACATGCTGTTAATCCAGGTATTAAATGAAAAAGCCACAGTGGGACATTATCAAGGACTACTGAAGTTCTTTTTACCAGGATAACTTGACCTTCCTACCTTTGTAAAAAGCATGATATACATGTAAAGCATCTAAAGGAACAGAAGTTTTTAGAAAGCCCGTCTAGAACAGGAGACAACCCGAAACCCAGATTAGTTTAGCCACTGACCAACAGTTATTCTGCCTTGCTTCATTTTGTTTCCCTATATCCAATCTTTCCAATTCAGGAGTTCTGAACTACAACAATCTTCTTGGCTGAACAGGAAAGACAGAACTGGTGACAGTCATGAGACTCAAAACTAAAATTCTGAATGACCTCCCCACAGTGACTTCAGACAGATGCTAAAAACAGAGGAAGCCAAAAAGAGTCCTGAGAAACCCCTGAGGCCAATGGCTACATGATGGTCCTCCAGCACCACTACTGGCAATACTATATCTGCTAGAATCGCTGAATGGTGCATCAAAACTGAACAGGGACACATTCCCCCTGCAAAATTCCCAATACAGGAATTAACCAAGGCTATTTCTCTCCTGAAATAAGGCTAAACCTGCGGGGTATGTGCGTGTTGCATTAATTGGTTCTATTTTTTTTTTCCATTAAGCCTCTTTAGGCCAATGGTTCTCAGTCTTTCAACCTCCCAGGAATTCTGGATTTCAGTTCCCAGAAACAATAGCCAGCACATTCTATGGTTAAGGGTTCTGGAAGTTGAAGTCTAAAACATCTGGTGAATCAAAGGTTGAGAGCCCCTCCTCCAGACATTCTACACACAAAGTGCATATCATCAATATCTTTACTTTAAAAAAAAAATCAACTGTACTTATATTATGCTCATTATCACGATCTGTTAGATAACCTTTGGATTCATTTAGCCATTCCATACCTAAAGACAGCTTACCTGAATGTAATAAACACCCTTTTTCTGTGCGTACATCATCAGGAAACAATAATCCAGATTTTGCTTTGTTCGCCATCTGAAATTACATACAATAAGACAGCACTGAAGGGCCTAAATACTCTAAAGGCAGCAGATTCTGTCTGATCTTGGAAGCTAAGTAGGGTCAGACATGATTAGTACTTAGATGGAAGACTACCAATGAATACCAGGTGCTATAGGCTAAATTTCAAAGGAAAGAACTGTCAAAACTAATCTGAGTATTCCTTGTCTAAGTCATGAAATTCATGGGGTCACCAGAAGTCAACAGGGGACTTGAAGGACTAGGCACATGCAGAGACACACACACACACACACACACACACACGGCAACTTTTGTATAGTATGAGCTGGACTAGGAAGACCCCGCTCAGCCATATCACAGGGTGATATTGAGCAAGTCACATGTCAGAGGTGACAGTCACAAGTTCCTCCAAGCAATTCTTGCAAGAAAACCCAGCGATAGCGTTGCTTTAGGGTTGCCAATCAGAAACAATTTGATGGTACAAAACACAAGACAACATCCTAGACCAGATATTTCTGTAGGTTCACGACATGTACTCGTTTAGAGTATAACATCATTCTGTACCCAAGAGAAATTTATGTGTGACAGGAGATCACTCTGTGTCCACACCTCAACTCACACCCACACAAGCGAATGCACAATAACAAAAGCAACATCTGCTTCCCAAGGATCTTGCCATCATCTCAGAAAGCCTCTACTGTGCTCACTTCTCTCAGCAAGATTCATCACCCTCACAAGATTTCCTCTGGTGGTGCAGAGCTACTTATTGTATTGTGTTTCCTCTCTGGCTGGGAATATTCTCCAGAATTATAAGGGTAGAAAACATGTTCAGCCCTTGCTTTCAACCATCTAATATTGGTAAGGGATCAAACTCGTTATGAGAAGGTAGGTCCATGAATAGGATCTCTTGTGGTTTAAAAAATGTTTAACAATAGCCATAGTGTCATATGATTCTTTCAAAGGGTGTGAAAGGTTGCCCTGAAAACTCAGGAAAAAGCATCACTCTGTCACCTTCCACTAGCAGTGTATTTTTGTAGGATTCCAATTCCTTTCTCCAATGGATGGAACCCTTCTATTTACAGAAGGGCAACTCTGTATCCATACAAGCTGAAAAACTATTGGAAATGCTGTTCATTGACATTCCATGTCATCTCTCTTTTCATCCTGTATTACCCATGTCTAGTATATTTTGCCCCCATATCAGTAATTTTTCTGTGCGACATATTCACTTCAATTACAATCTTAAAAAAAAATAGGGAAAAATTGGGTTTAGGAACATTTCTAGCTCCAAAGCTTCAGAGACGGTAGCTATGACCCAACAGGCTTTCAACAGCAATATCCCCAACAATAGTAGATAGAATAGATCCATAATTCCAGATCCAGATGGTGGTAGAAGCACAGCAAAGGACTGCTGGCAGTTTATAGATTAAGACAAAGTCTACTAATAGCAATACCAGGTATTTAATACAACACAAACCCCAAGTGAAAAATGAAAGGTAAGAACCAAATAAAAGTCCCATCTATTTAAGTCATGACAATACGTCTGAGTTTATTCAAGGGTTTCGTTTGAAACTGTTCTGAAGAACAGGAAGTACAGTTAATCAAACCTAAATGCCGTGAGTTATATTTCCAAGGAAGGAACTGGCAAAACCACCTCTGATTATTTCTTGTCTAAGAAAAACCTATGGAATTCATGGGGTTGCCATAAGTCAACAGGCAACTGGAAGGCACGTACACACACACAGTTTGTACACATCATGTTCCTGAATATGGTATGGAAGTTACCACATCAAAATATATTACCATTGGGAACAATGAAGCTTGGGGAAATTAGTTTTTGAATGACAGCTCCCAGAATCTTCCAACTAGCCTCTGAGCTCTAGGTGCAATTACAAACAAGAACATTCCCAACCAGTAAGGGGGGGGAACCTTACCTGACTCTTTCTTTTGAATCTCCAAAGGTCTCTTTAAGGTTTGTTAAATCAGGATAGTAGGATGCAGGTGGGGCTATTACTTCCACCAAGCCAGAACTGATTTCTGTAGAAAACCTATAACCACAAAGTCCAAGTTTATTATTGCATGTTCTATTGAACACTATATTCCTGACCCTTAGTGTGGCGAAGTAGATTGAACATTGGACTTGGATTAAAATATTCATTGGGCCCTGAAGCTCATTGGAAAGCACTTGGCAAGTTATTATTTCTCAGCCAAACAGTTGATGCTGGTAATTATTAAAAACCTAGTGCTTGAAAAAGTTACTTTTTCTATTATAATTCCCAGAAGCCTCCAGCCAATGTGGTCATGCTGGCTGGGGGATTCTAAGAGGTCTATTCCCCAAAAAGTAACGTTTCCAAGCCAGAAACAAAGGCTGTGATCCAAAATAACTGGTTGTACATCAAAATTCTGATTTCCTTGTTTCAAAAGAGCTCTGTGTATCCTTTGAAATTGAGTTATATGAATCCCACAGGTAACAGAGTCAACACAGCACAAGTGTCAGCAACCAATAGCTAGCATTAGCTGAGCACTTAACAACAGAAATGTTTACACATTCCTTGGGCCTTGGCATAATTCTCTAGTCATCATCTATAATTAAAACACAATACGCATTAACTTCTTAATGACCTTGGTACTTCTATACCTTAGCACTTTGCTCGGTAGCTTTACTTACTGAGCAATCCACTTATTTCATGCCAACATAATCCATTTATGTCCATCTGAGTCTCTTAATCCCATTTGCCATTTTACAAGTGAACTCATTTAATTGTACTAGGCAGTGTATTATAATGTACAACCTTTGCATATAGTTCTGAAGCTAAAAATTGCAACAAATGGTGGATTCCCATCCACAGCAACAAATGGTGGGCAACTTGCATAGAATAGACTTACTCTTTTTCTAGGCTTGCTACAACACCATTTACATAGTCAAGGTCTGTCTGGAAAAAAAAGAGAGAAAGATATGTTTAAATTGTACTCACCTACTGTAACTAATTAGCTATATGTAACTGAAGGGTTTTTTCAGCCTTTTTATATTCAAATAACATCAGAAAGACCACAGTTACTGTTCAGTCAAAAAAGACAGCATAACATCAAACACAAAGAAAAGCATCTATTAAGGTATCACATACAGAAGGATTAAACTACACTTACAAAAGTTAGATGGATGAGTTTTAATTGGCAAAACATCTGTATAAAATGGCCAAATTATTTTATGTTAAGCAAATGTACATTAAGTTGAGATAGGCCAAAACTCAGTTGGGTGTTTTTGCTCATAGTGCTTTGACAAAACTGGAAAGCAGAGCATCATTTCCCTCTCTCCACTGCAGAACCCTGTATAGCCTCCAACATATATGAGAAGGCTGGGAAACTCCTTGGAACAGGTTGTCGGGCACTATGAAGAACTGCAAGAGAAGTAGTGGTACTGGAGCAAAGTCCTACCATGACGGTAGGTAGCCACTAGTATGATGTCAGGTTTAGACCACTATATCATCCTTGTATCAACCATGAATGGCACATGTACATTTCAAACATGGGTTTTTTTGGCAAAATAAAAAACAGAATACATAGCTACTGTTGGGGAAAAAAACAGCAATTTGACATTTTAAATACATGTTCACCATTCACGACTGAAAAAAAAGGACAAATATTCTAAGTACCTGGAACTGACTAATATAAGACAAACTGGCATTATAAGAAGGGGACTTATTTGGCAAATCTATAAAACCTATGTCCATCTTTTCCTTTTAACTAAATGAAACAAGTTAACAAGCTTTCTTCCTGCAGTTAAAAGAAATGGAGAAGGCACAAAGTAGGCACAAAGTCCATTTTCTATCTGCTGCTTTGACCTTCATTACAAAAGCAACATTAGAACACTCTCATAAAAGACATAAAAATGTAACATGGCAAAACCTTCACCCATTCTGTGACCTTCCAAAAAGTAGTGCTGCGTGCTCCCTCCAAACATTTTGCCATTCCAAAATATATATATATATATATATATATATTTTTATGCATGCATGCATGCATGCATGCATGTACCAGTATTTAACTACAGTCAGCCCTCCACATGTGTGAGTTTCACTTTTGCGGATGTGATTATTCATGGATTATTTGCTGTCACCTCTGCTGCCTCCTGATGCCATTTTTAATAGGGACTGCAAGCCTTGTGAGACTGAGAAACTGCGAATGAGGCTTTTAAGTCCCTGTTGAAAATGGTGTGGGGCAGCAGTAGAGGAGGCAGTAAGCCCCACCAGCCACCCACTTCTGTCTTATGAAGGAACCTTGATGCCTCAGAGGAATCCACAGTGTGTTTTTGTGTGTTAAATATGGGTTGACAGGGCCTAGAGTTATTCATGTTTTTTTCTCTTTCACAGAGGTCCTGTGCCCCTAACCCTAGTGAATGTGGAGGAATGACTGTATATCAGAGCCCTGATTAAATCATTTTAAAACATGGCAGATACCAGTCAGCTATTTTCTTTCATGTATGTCAGTACCGCCAAAATAAGATATTCCTTTCTCTTCAGTGCTGAGGAATCATATCAGCCCTAATTTTCCTATCTCAGATTAGCATATGGTGGGTTTTTGTTTGTTTGTTTGTTTGTTTGTTTAACACCCTGCCTTTCTCCAAACATGAGGCTCAAGGTTCTCCACAATATAAATTAAAATGAAGTACAGCTTTTAAAAAACAATTAAATAAGCTCACCTGGTAAAATACCACTAATTTAAACCAACGCAAAAGCATTTAAAAACATAAGCATGAAAATGGAAGTGCAGCACATACATGTGTATTAGTGTATTAGGTGCAGACTTGAGTCTACAGCAATACAAACTTGAACTGCTAATCTGATATCCCTGTTGCACAAGAACCCCCAGATTTCAGCACTATACCTCATTTAATCAGTCCGGTTTGCTTTTGAATAAAGCACTTCTTAGTTGTTGCTGCTTTGAAATCTTATCTAATTAATCAAAGTCATTTTTAAAAAAATCAAAACCACCCACTTCAATGTGAAATGCTCTGGAATCTATGATTTTTATTTAAAATCAGCCCCACATTCTTCCTATTAGGATCTGTTGTTGTTTTGCAGAAGCTAAATTTGCAATTGGGACATATTCTGACCATCTGAATAAATATACATTCAGGCATCTTGCAAGAGATTCCTGATCATATGAACAGCGAGTTTTAGATACAATTTTTAGTCCTAGCTAGCATAGACACATTGAATAAATGGGATTTACATATGTGCTGGATTACTATTTGGCAACCAGTTCAGTACCAGTAGGTCAAATGTAGCTGGGACTGACAACTGAATTTAGACCCAAAGTACCTGATCCAATTGTTAATTGCAATTAGAGTAGCCCTATTAAATCACTGGGATTTACATATGTGTTGACTTATTCTTCAGCAATTGATTTAATGTGTCTACTCCAGTGGAGTCTAGCCACTAAATCTAGGGCCATTTCTGCACTAGACTGTTATAGTGGTACTATTCCACCTTCAACATCCTATGGAATCCTGGAGTTTGCAGTTTAGGGAGTGTAGTGCGGAAATGGCCTAGGTCTGATTATGTATTGCTCAAGGAGAGGTGTTTTGAAGATGTATACTGTAATTCATTGCGGTGTGGTTTGATTAAGTAATTTTGCCAAACAAGTATCATGTACCACTGATTTATCAGAAACTGGTCAGGCTAGAATACCACTCCCTACACTAAATCTTTTTTTTTTAATCTTTTTTTTTAAACAACATTGACACTAGTTAACTGTATGATGTAAAAAGAATGGACTTTGAAAATTTCATAATGTGGAATTAAAGGTTTTTTCTTAAGCAGCAGGTAAAGTGAACTATTAATACAGTAAAGTGAGTCAATGGGAACTTTGTAAATACTCACTAAGTTCCATTGATTTAGTGGATCTGCTTCAGTTGGGACTAACCTTTGGATTTAGCCTAAATATTTCATTTTAGCTCTCACTAATATGTTCTTGATTTATGGTAACAGAAAACAGAAGCTGGAAAATTCCAGCAGTAAAACTGTAACATCAAACATTAATCCTTTTTCAGAAAAAAATGCAAAGCAGAACTTCCCAAAAGCTAACGCTTAGGCTCCTGAAGTGAAAGGCATTAGGCAGAATGTGACTTTCCCAGCGTCTTTCTTCTCCTGATAGCATTGTGACAACCCCACCACTGTGAAAGGCTCCTCATAGGTTGAAATGTCCTGCTGAGTGGAATGTACAATGGCATGAGGACTGCATGGAAAGTTCATGGAAGACCAGGAAGACTCACATTCTATGGAATAAGACCAATCAAAGACACCTCCCCTATGAAGACTACATATCTACCTGTAATATGTTCTTATGGGTGAACAAAACGCACAACCTGTTTTGTTTCCATAAACTGTTTCATTCCAAACAGTGAAGTGAAAACAGCTAAATCATACAGCGCATTAACTATATAGCATGTAATTTATGATCATGGTGGTCTAAAATACCCTGAAGGTATAAGATTCCATCTTATCTTGGAAACTAACCAGAGTCAGGGCTGGTTGGTACTTGAATGGTGTACAAGGAATGCCAGGAGCTGCAGACTGTATTTCAGAGAAAGGCATTGGCAAATTACATTTGAGTATTCCTTGATAAGAAAACTCTGTGAAATTCATGGGATCACCATACACTGATATGCGGCACATAAACACTCTTTTTTATGATCAGTTAGTTTGTTATTGTTGAGGAAACATGCAGTGTCCCCATTTTAGATCATGGTCATTATACTTTGGTAGGAGAAATGCCCTCACTAAGCCAGTTTTATTCTTTAAATCCCACTGCACATGAAAGGAGTAAGAATGGGGAACTCCCAAGGAGAATTTTGAAATCTCCAAATTGGCTGGGCAGGGAACAAGAGGAGGATTCTGATTAAAAAGAAACAGCTTGAAAGAGTTTAAACCTCCACCTGAGCATAGCAGTCAAGATTAGAGCAGTAGATAGTCACTTAAAAGCTAAAAAGCAAGTGATCCTAAACTACAATATATGTAACACATAGTTTAAATCTAATACAGTTTATGTTCATGCAAGAAGCTGGTAAGGAGAGTTAAGATGAAAGGAATGGTCTCTTGACAATTTAGCAGTACAAGATCGCAAAAAAATAATAATCAACTCATCTTCTTCAAAATGTCAAATTCAAGATGGCAGCCAAATCAACAATAATAATTGCATTGCCAAACATATCAGCCAAAAAGAGAAATGCAACTCCTGAGCAACTGCACATCAACTTTAGCACAAAACAACCCAGTATCTGAGGAATGAATCACATTTTCCTCAGGTAGGAATTATATCACACTGAGTCTTGAAGCAGAAGTGCAAGTCTGAGGAAATTACTAGAATTAGAAATGAAAAAAGATTCATTGTAATTAATCACTATATATTAGCTAGGAGAGACTATATTTTATAGAGAGAGTGAATGCTTTTTTTTAACTTTACAAAAAAAACACCCTCTTTTACATGCTATCTGGGAGACTGTGTCAAACACAAATTTACACAATTTCCATGCTGACTCACTTGTTGCTCCCAGCTCAATGCAAGTAGTCACTTCTGTTATTAAACAAGCCATATGCAGACTTACTTCAAAAGCCAAACCTTGTATTTGCAGAGCTGTCTGCCTTGGTTAGCAAACAGTATATATTTTCCCAAATGGCAAAAACAGCCCACAATACTCATTTTGTGCAGTTCCAGCCATCTGACAGAGAAGTGCATTTATATTTTTAATGAAGTTTGTTTAAGCAATCTCTTTCAAGTCTCACAGTTATGAATTTACATGGTCCAAGAAAGTCACTCTGTGCAGACAACTGGTTGGCTTCTACAGTACAACTAAAATTCATATGGCAGCCATTAAACTGTTTTCTGCATGATCTGCCCAACTACATTTTAGCTGTTAAATCATGTTCCTGCAAATCCTATTCTAGTCAACAGCTCAAAATGCTCCTCTACCAACTCTCTTTATCACCACCACTTCTTAGTTTAATTTGCAATATGCAACTAAGAGAAAAATATTACTGCCAAATGTGACAGGTGTGCGAATGTGACAGTCTCCAGAAACAGAAATGTTTTAGAAAGGGCAAAATATCTAGTGAACTAAGTGGGACTACTTACTTCTGAGTAAAGACACCTAAGATTGAAAATCAAACTTGATTTGAGCTCTATGTGACTGACTCTAGATGCTTCCTTATTATTTAATTTTCAATCCAAACATAAAATTTATTCCAAAGGCAATTACCCAATGAAAACAGGATACATATAGTATTCATCAGGTACTCCTGAGTATCTGTGTCAGTATCAGTATCTGAGTATTTGTATCTGTTTCAGTCAAAGCAAATCAGTACTCCAATACAGTAACAGGTTTTATTCTTGTATTCAGGACATCTCAGGTAAAATGTTTAAGAAACAATTTTTAAAAAGAATATACTTGCAAAACACTGATAGTACAGAGCTACATACTACACTTCTGTTCAAACTGATTTGAATTAAATATGATTTCTCTGGAAAAAACTATAGAATTAATCTATGCATGTTTGGAGATTTCCCTGAAATCTCTGGCATGAAAGTAGGTCAGATCCCACTGTGTATAGCAATGGATTGTTCTCCAGAAATAAGCAAGATTCCTGACAACCCACAATCAATCTCAATTTGTTTCAGCAGTGCAAATGTATACTTATTTGCTTCATTACTTTATCAATGAATGCAGGTGCCAAGTGTTAATGTGTGCAACCTATTTTCTGTTGCTTTAAACAAAAACAAAAGAAAACAAAAAGAGAAAGGAAAGGAAACGAAAAGGAAAGGATACTTGTATACTTAAGTTGAAAATCAGCTATCTTCAAGTCATTTGATGAAGTGGACTAAAGTCCACAAAAGCTTATGCCAGAAATTTCTTTTTCTCATTTGCTCTCAAAGGCACTTATAGGATTCCTTTATATCTCCTTTTTTGCTACCCAGTAGTACAGATCTAACAGGTGCGCTGCCAAAGGTTACATCAGAAAATGCCTGGTGTACCACAATTTATAAAAGCCTGTGGCAAATGAAAGTTGTTATACTCTTAAACTTATAGTATTTGTTTCAAAGAAACTTCACAGTATTTACTGCAACAGACCAATGCTGTTACATAGGAGAAAAGTCATTTGTTACAACATTAGGTCTAATTCCAGCATTGCATTTTCTCCCTCAACCCCTTCTTCCTTTGACCCACATCTACAGAGGGTTCTCCTTTCCTCTACAGCAGATCTTTAAGGTTAAAAGAGCTGCAATGATAAGGGGAGGTTGCCCTCTCTTGTCTCTGCTAATGGAAGCAGTTGTGCCAGCAGATGTCCTCTGCTGGATTTGGGCCTATAATGCCAAGCACCCCTTTGTAATTTTATTTATTGGATGTTTTTATAGCCTGTGTTGGGGTGGGGTTGGGGGGAGGCTCTCAAAGTGTTTTACAAACAGATGATTTGACAGTTATGTTCCAGCCTACAGTCTTTACATAAGACAAAAGTGAGAGGAAGAAAATGACATGCAAGAGAAAAGTGAGAGAAAGGGAAACAAATTAAGCTCAGCAGCAGCTGGGACCCAAGCATGATGGAGAAGTGTCTGGCTTCTCTTTGCTCCCTCTATTGCCAGAGTGGTGGCAGCTGGAAAGCTGGGCAGGGGGCTTCTCAGCAGCTATTGGGGCCCAAGAGAAAAGTGTGCCCAACTGCTTTTCCTTTCAAATAATTCCAAAGTTACACATTTTAAAAATAACTTTCTTTCCAATTTTGAAAAATAACCTAAGTTATTTTCAGTTAGATTTTTAAAAATGAGTTGAATGTAGCTGCAAAGGGCACAGCACAAGTCACCACTTGAAGCAAGTCACATTACTCCTCCACCACTTAGGGAGCCCACCTCCCTCCCATAACTATAAAATTTACAAAAGTTAAAGTGACACCACAAGAGGAGTGATTCTCTTCCTCATTAAGCTGTAAGGTCTTTTCACACTGTACAGTTACAACACTTTGATTCCATTCTAACTGCCACGGTTCCATCCCACGGAATCTTGGGATCTGTGGTTTCATGGAGTATATAAAATTCTCTGCCAGAGAGTACTGCTGCCTCATCAAACTACAAACTCCAGGATTATGCAAGATGCACTATGGCAGTGAAAGTGGACACGCTGTACTATAATAGTGCAGTATGAAATGGCCGTTTCACTGCAACAAACTTACACCTATGTACTTGCAAAAGGGGGAAATTTAGTAGTAACTGGTTATTTGTAAATAGTTCCTTCTAAGCTTTCAAAAACATTTGGTACACCATCCAGACATGTAGCTAGATTTGCTCATGTTTACTGCCAATTATCCTCTGCTCCTTTTGTTTCCTTTCTGAATAAAATACTAGACTGCTAGGTATTTCAGGCAAATACTGTCTTCTTCACTTATCATCTTCAACCAATAGTACCACTAGCAGGAGAACCACCTAGTTCTCTACTGAAAAACAAAATACACCCAGATATCTTTGGATTTCACAGTTCGAGATAACTAAGATATTTAACAGCACAATCCTGTTGGTCTGGTAGACCTTTTGGCAGTTTTCAAGATCATCATCCATGCTAGCCTAGCCTTCTGCCTCCCTTTCTGGGATAGGACTTGAAGGTACTTTTAACAGTGGCTCCAGTCTTTCTTGGAGGGATGAGCTCTACAGGTGGTGCTTGACATCCTGACTGTTGGGATGCACAGTCCCTCAGGACTCAGTTTTGTCGCCAGTGGGAACATATACATGACACCACTGAGGAAGTCATGCAAAGTTGGGGGTTTGGTGTCATCAGTATGTTAATGACATCCAACTCTATTTCTTCTTTCCATCTATTTCAAAGGAAGGAGTTCTGTTGCTAAAGTGGAGTCTGCTAGCAATACTTTACTGAACAAGTTGACACTTAATCCAGACAACAGAGAGATGCTGTCAGTAGAAAAGGCAGATCAGGAAATCAGCCTGTGTTGGGTAGGATTATGTTCCCCTGCAATCTCAGTTTCACAGCTTGTGTGCACTCCTGGATTCAGTGCTGATCTTGGATACACAGGTTTCACTAGTGGCCAGGACTGTACTTGCATAGTCCAAACTAATGTGCCAGTTGTGCTCATTTTTGGAGATATCAGGTCTAGTTACAGTGACAGACTCCTTGACTACTTCCTGTTCAGATTATTGTAACACACTCTATAGATGATGATGGGAGCAGGAAGTGAAGAATGTTATTGTTGCCACCAGAGTTGCTTCACTGCAGAACCAGTCTTACTAAGTACAGGCAGGTCTGACTTGGCAAGCAGCATGTGCTACAGGGTCCATATATGGATTTTGGGTAGAGGTCCAAAACTTTTCTGAAATGATAAATCTGACATTAAATGGCTTACTCTGCTTGAATCTGATGAATCAGAAATAAGCAAAGCTCCTGAAAGCTCCTGAGAATCAAGTGATCTTTCTGAGAGGATATCTCCCAACAGTTTACTTACCAAAATAGAACAGGGTGTGATGAAAAGTTTTTTAAGAAGGAAATATGTGGTTCATTTTCACTTTAACAGAAAACTTTCTTGATTTTTTTAAAAAGTTATATTGAAGAAACACATTAATAAACAGTAAAATTGTTTAAACTATATTTAACAAATGTTGAAGGGAAATTTTTCAAAACTTTCCAGGTTATTCTTAACACTAATGTCAACTAATAAACTACATTGTGAAGAAACAGAAAATATATAGTTAGGTTACCTCTCCTATGAAGACGATCATAACCGTATCTAGCTTCTCTTCTGGCGAAAGCTTATCAATCAGGGAGTGCAGCGTTTCTGTAAGGTAAGATTTTACTTTTCTCTTTACTGTAGGAATTCCCATTACTATAGAAACTGAAACAAACAAAGAGAAATTCACTTGGATTGCTTGAACAGGAAAGAAAAGATTATGTAATGCAATGCTGAGAAATACATGTAACACGTTTTTGGCAGGTTGTATGGTTTTTCTGTTCCTTAGAATGCTATGCTAAAGCACTTGCAAAACTACAGTTATAATAGGAACGCAACAAAAGGCATACACTGCGCCCACTGTATATGCAGAGGTTCCATTCCATTCCAGGAACCCCCACATAAAATGAAAAACATAAGTGTCACTTCCCACTGTAGTCAATGGATGCAATGTGTGGGCGCCTACTGCATTCACTGATGCTTCACACAGCCTTGCATTCATGTGTGCAGAGGTCACACCAGAAGAGAACACACTGTATAAAATGTTTGAGAAAGAAAATGCTTGTATAAATGATAATTGATAATCCAGTGAATTGGATACTTGTATTGATACATTTCTATCAGACAAAACTTAGCTTCAGATTTACATTAAGGACCTCTTTTAAACTGATCACCTAGCCAGCAGTGATGTTGACGTGAGGCGATAGAGTCAGACTTAACTCAGACTTAAGTCACTTCAGTGACTTGACTCAGACTCAACTAGGCCATAAATGATGCAAAGACTCCACTCGACTCAAGATTTGTATATTTTTAATGACTGATTTGCTGCCCTTGGTTCAGTAACATAACGCCTTCATCCAGAAACCTTATGACTTTGAACAATGCCTCCATCTCTTTTTGCCTACTAGTCACATGACAATCTCTTTCAAGCCCAAATGGTGGGTGCATTTCTCAGAGGGGAACAGCAAAAAAGTTAGGTAATGGGCTTAAGGCAGGCTTGAGGTCTGCTCAGCAGCCTGTTCCCACTGCATATTGGAGGAGCCTTCTAAAACGTTTCCTAAGAGCAAAAGGCAAGACTCGCCCCCAGAGTGCAGGGTGCATTTCTCAGAGCGGAACAGCAAAATGTTGGGCAACAGGCTTGAGGAAGAAGGATCCTTCTTTCTAAAGCTTTTGAATCTTCAGTAAGTAAGATGGGATCCAATTCCCCACTTCTGAAGCTGCAGATGGCAAAACTGCAAATCTGGAGAGCCGACTCTGCTTAAATTGTTAAAACTGACTTTATTTCACTCTATTCAATAATTCTAGAATTTTGGTTGGGGTAGACTTGAGACTTGACTTGAAAGCATCTTCAAGGACTTGAGACCTGACTTGAGACTTGGAGTAAAAGACTTAAATACATCACTACTAGCCAGAGGCAAAATAGCTAAAGATACTTTTGAGACTATATGGCATCTGTTTAAGACATATATCTCATATGCAATTTCTAGGGATGTCTCATTGTTGAAGCATATAACATCCTGGAAACTATCATGATGAGCACTTTTTAGATGTTGATTATATTCTGTTGCTATCGTTTCTCTTTGATAGCAATTGTCTGATTACACTTTCAACCATGGAATGTTATTTATGGTAGGGGTGGGTGAAAGGGGATAATTTACTATTATACTATGTAAATTGCTAATAAAAATATATTCATAAAAAAGCATTTTAAAAAGGATACATATGTTTGTTTCAGTCCCTGAAACTGAAAACGCTCTCTCCCTGTAACAACAGCTCTTCATTCAAAACAAGCAGCTTTCCCACCTGTCAACATCTGGTGAGGCCAAAATTCAGACAAGTCACCTTTTTTGGATTCCTGAATCTCCCAGAAGGATGACAAAAATGTTACAGGATTCTGGGAATTGTAGTCCAAGTAAAACTTCCAATATTTAAGAAAGAATATGGAGTATGGATGGTTTGGACCCATGTTCTATAGAGAAAGCACTGCATATCACCTGTGAAAAGCCATCAGAGAACGGAAAGAAGCTGGTTGCCTAGAGATGTCCATTCACTTATTTTTCTTTCTAAACTTTCTAACTTCCTAGAGTACAGATTTATCTGTTCAAATATATCCCCAAACAACAAATTTCATAAAAAACACGGTGTGATTCATACAGTGATATTTCAATATGGCATTTTAGTTTTAAATTTCCACTCAGCTACAAGGACAAGTAGGATACTTGAGTCCATGTCTCCATTATCTCACCTAATGAAGACTATAAGAATCCAACAAGCACAGATTCTAAAATGATATTTTTATGTATGTACTTATTTATGGTCAGGAAGCATATGGAAAGACCATGGGCACTTTTCTTATTAAACCACTCTCTGTTCAAAACACTTTTCATGTGCACATAGTGACGTACAAATCACAATGCCTGATCATGTGCCTTTCATGCTCAACATGCATTACAAAACACACAAATCGAAACAGTATACAGAATGTTTAAAAAGTCTCACCATAACTAATTACTCTATTTTTAAAAAATATCAAGCAAGCAAAGAGAATATGGATTATGAGAACATTAGGCTCAGAGGAAAGTATCAGCAAGTACTACTACAACAACAACAAAAACAAAAACAAAAAAAAACAGAAGAGAAAATAACACCTTGAAGACATTCAGAATTCAAGTAAGCATCATTCAAGACGTGCCTTTCTTACCAGATCCTATTAATCTGTTATGCAGGACTTGCAAATTCAGCAGCACCAAATGCAGAAAAATGTTTTAAAAGCCCAGCATAGAACAGAGAATAGATGACACACTTACCTTGACTGAGGTCTTATATCCACTCTCTCCCAATTCCCCTGAATTGCATGTTATTTCTATATGATACACTATATTTTTCTGGATATAAGTTCCAAGCAGGAAACACATTCATTACAGGGAGTGAAATACACCAGTACTACTCACAGTGGTGGTTCCTAGACACTGACTGCCAGTGCTTGGTTGAATTTCCAGGAAACAAAGAAACAGGTGTAGCCAATGGACACAGACAGGGAACTAGTCCCTGACACATTGGGTGAAAAATAATTGCTATCCACTACATCAGATGGCTTGGGAAGCATCAAAGTATATTACATATTATTAATATCATAAGAAATTACCTAGGACTATTAGAAACCTTGGCCCTATCTATGCTGGCTGGAAAACAGTGGGAGATTCAGACTAAAATGTAACTTTAAAAAAAAAGCCTCTGGAAAGTTGGTATTGAGGAAAAGATAGATAACAGTCGTCAGCACACAAGCAAAAAAAGTCTATAGCTTTGTGGGAAGAGTCCCACAAGATCCAGATGAACATGATCCTTTATTAGGAAAATTTGAGCACTGCAGTAAAAAAGTACTGAAAATTTGGTTTTGTGTTCTATGAACCTGTACAACATGGAAACCGTAATCTACCAGTTTACAAGCTTGTGACCATTCCGTGCATTGTTATTTTCTTTAAAAAAAACTTCATTTTAAGAAGAGACATGCTGTTTCTGATTAGTGGTTTCCATTATACCTTAACATCAAAAGTGTAGGATCCACATGAGACAATAAGACAGAAGGTTGAAGACAAACTTCTTTCATCTTGGATTCAACCTGAATTCTAAGAGACATCCAACAAAGAAAATAAGATACCTTTAATGTTCTGTTTGCCAGAAGTAATACCGAGTTAACCACAGAGTTTCACACACATCTTGAACTATATTGAACTACATCTAGGAACTTTACCTCCTGTTCGTCCAAGGCCAACCTGCACTGAAGGTCGAAGGCTTCCTTCATTTTTCAACAAATGAGGCAAGTGGTAATATATATTTGGCACTTGAAGAGATTTTCTGCTTGTTAGCTCCTTTAACAATTTTAATGTTTCATCTGAAAACATACAATAGATACAGAGACATGTATTCATCCCAGTAGTGAACTCAAAGTCTAGTCCAAAATATAAGTATCAAAGGTATTTTTTTTCAAACTTATATAGTGCAGAACACAAAAACACTATGACTTTCTAATTAGAGAGTCATCAAAACACAGAAAATAAAGGTTCTCCTGGGAATGGCAGCAGCATTTATACAACATTTGTAGGTCAGTTGCAGCACATTTATAACAAGTTACTTGATATGTAACACATTTCAAAACCCAAAACAGTCATTCACTGCCATTTTTTAAGAAGCAGCTTGTTACATTTTTACACTGCCATTGTGTTGTCAGTTTTCAAGAGAAAGCCCTTTAGGATTGATAAGAGAATGTCATAAAACTTGAAAAATTCCAAAAGTGCTTCTTTTAAAAATCTTTAAATCCCCATGAAAAGTGAATAAGGAAAGAGTAACTAGAAAACATGGTTACATCAAAAGGGAGAGAAACCATTTTCTTCTCACTAACAATTGAGTCACGGCACCTCCTGTTTAATATATCTTTATTAATAATTTCTAAAAACACTAACATTCTACAAATACATAAGAAAAAGGGGAAAAACACATAAAAATGAAACATATACATCAGAAATTAAAATGCAGGAAAAAGAAAGAAAAAGAAAGCATAGGGAAAAGATTCAACTTTCATCCTTCCTTTAAGTGGGTTGTAACATTATTCAGGTTTCTCAAAGATAATATCTAACATTTCTCTTCTTTCCCTTCCCCAATTCGTACTATCCAATAAAAGGAAAACAAACTTTCTTCTACTAAAGGTTAGCATAGCTAGTATAATATCTCAATATTACCTTCTATTACATTCTATTACATATTACATTTATATGGTAAATGACGTTATATGATAAATTACATTAATACTAAATGCTATTTGCTAACTTGACTGTGTAATATTTTCAGTAGATAAGACTATAGATCTATTTACTTGTTATATGGTATCACTAAATTCAAACATTTCTATACCATTTTATATTGTAAAATCCTTCATAGCGTTTATGAACCAAATTCAGTTTTCATTGTCTTATATCTGTAACCATTTCATAACCTAGTTTTATCCTAATCTGTTTCACTTTGAATTTACTTTTTCCCTTCTCCAATTTCTCAGTTCCTTCCCACTTGGTATTTTTGGACAATTTCCCTGAAAAAGCACTCTTTTTTACAAATCATCTTTTCCTCACCCCCTCCAATCATACAGACTAGATCAATTTGGTTTCATTCAACCATCAAAGTAATTTGATTACAAATCAGTTTCAGATTAGTCTTTTCCTTCCCTGTCCCTTGGGCTGTCTCCCCCAACTCAGTAGCTAATACCTCTGTTGGCTTCCCCCGAATTAGTCTTTCCATATGATTCTCAAACTCTTTCACTTCCATATTGCTCACTTCTATACCCCTCTCTTATCTTAGATCTCCCCACAGTTTTTCCCTGATCTCAATCTTCAGGGCCTCTATCATATTCCTCTTCAAGTTTAGAAGTTCCACATGTAGTTCCTTCATCATCAATTGGAAAAAGTCCTGAGACAATTCCTGGGAAGGTTCTATCTTTCATTCAAGCCTGCAGTTTCAGAGTTAACAACTGATTGCTCGTGCATCTAGCTGAAAGCCACCACCAAAATACCATATTTGCCAGCATATAAGACACACCAGTGTATAAGACACCCCTCATTTTCAAACAGTATTTTTCAGGGGGAAAAAGTGAGTCTTACATGCCAGCAAATACAATAGTCTCATCGACATCAAGTAGATAACATCTATACTTTCTCATGCTGTAGTTTTTCCTTGTTAAATTCCAATTACATCTTTCAAATAAAATGCAGTTCAGTCTATTCACAAGATATATGCATTTAGCTCCTTAATTATTCTCTAGACATCAACCCCCAATTTTCTAATTTATTTATCCCGACGTTGTGGGGTGAACACACTTATTTGGCCATTGATTGCAGAAAGAAGGTTGCTGGAGAGGCTCTAATATTCTGTTTTAATCAGAAGAATGCTTCACTTTCATAGCTCCAAAGATTTAATTAAGAATTTTCTTTTAAAAAGCAGGTTGCTGGTATAGGGTCATCAGATCCTCCAATCTAAACAGATGTGTTTCAAAGGAAGGGCAAAAGATGTCACTCCCTTGGTCCTTCCCATTCCTACTGTGTTCACCCAAAAGTAAATGCAATTAATGGGAATTCCAGACCCTAATGGGCAATTCTCCACTCCCCTTTTAATACAGGAGGAGATTGTCCAGCCTGAGTTCCCTCTGGCCAGCACATTTATTGTGAAAGCTCTTCTTGCCGTAGAGCTGCAGGCTGAAGCTTTTACCTGCTAGCCTGCTGGAAGTCAAGTTAGGGCTCCTCCTGATGGCCAACAATGACTAAAGGCTGTGGCTAGACAGCTATTAGTCAAATGTTTAAAAATGTACAGAGCTTTTTAAAAGGAGGGTTGAAATGATCACAGTGTGTTCCTTTTGCATGTCCAAAAGATCTGTTTGTACCTGAAACACTGCTCAATGCATCCTTGCTGCCATTCGTTTCTGCCACTGCCCGCCTGAACTGCTCCAGGATGGCATTTAATTCAGAGGAACGCTGCAGGGTTCGGTGCTCAGCTATCCGAAGACGTTCCTTCAAAGCATGAAATTCCCTTTGATAAGCGATCAGTTTTTCTAGAAAGGAAAACAGCTCAGGTTACTCTTTCTTAAAAACAAAACAGTAGCTTCTCAGAGCCTAAATGAAAGCTGAACTCCAACTTTCATCAGTGAAAAAGATTTTAAAAGCTCCCAGCTTTTTTCCCCCTTGGAAAACAGTCAACTGGCACTCACTATTAAATTAAATTTCATCATGCTGTTTCTCCTGCAGAATATTCTTTTTTTAATCAAATGAAAGAAACATCAGAAATAGGCAGCACATAAAAACAAGTAATGGAAAACTACTACTGTAAAACTTCCTCAACAGATAAAATTTTGCCACTGGGGAAAAACTGAAAGACTTTTTGCTGTAAGAAGTACTATGAGACAGAATATCTTGTCAAAAGAAAGGTTAACATTATATGCCTATACTATTCCAATTTATCCTTGATTACTTTTTCTGCTAGTGGGAAGATCATAATTCTACAGGGAAGAAAACACAACTTTAATATGTTATTTGTCTAACAATATCCAAGTAATTTCTCTTAAGATAATGATACAGTTTGAGGGGTAGTACATAAAGCTTAGCACTCTACCTATTGATTACAATCCTTTTTCCAAGTATATAGATAGCATTACATCAAGTGGTTGTCTCTCAAAGACTTTAGTTTTGTTTGGTGTTAATTTCCAGAGGGGTTGTGTTTAATGTTATTTGCTTTTATATTTTGTATAACACAGTTTTTAAAAAAAATTCTGTTACTGTATATGTACTTCTGATAAAGCATCTAAAAGCTGCTTATTCAAAAAAGAAAATTCCAAGTATCTAATAACCAGACAATTTTATTTGTCATCAGCTTAGCTGCCTTATTCTCATATTTCAGGCACAAGGTTTCAAACCTGAAATGTACAAACCTGAAATTTATGTCTTTGTTGTCCCTTCTAACCCAAAGGCATCAACTAATTTTAGTGTTGCTTAATTTTGTGCGACTACATGTATTCTTTGACAAGCCTATGTAGAAGTCAGCACTCTCTCCCATTTGGAAGTGTAATCTATCTTATTCTTATTTTGACTGTTTTTTAAATAACCCTGCTATACCACACTTTCTTTTTTCATAGTGCTGGTCATACATTGTAATAATAAAGACTGATTGACTTGCAATTTATTAAAGACAGGATTATTCTGCGTTAAACAAACAGGCTTTTGCATTATTAAAGTCATAGAAAGAGCATTCCCCTCTTTCACTTGTCATGGTGAACTAAATCCTAACCAACTGAGGCTAAAAAAAGATTCCATTCTGTAACAACAACAAAAATCCAGTTCGTTTTCTTCCAGCTTGGACAACTAAAATGTAATAAAAGTGAAACTATTTTATGGCACAGGAAGGAATGAGATACGGGTATGCAGAAGAGCTTGTGCTGTTAAATACTATACAAAAATCCAGTAATAAAATACATTTTTATTTATAGAGTGGGAAAGGAAGGAATGGCATACAGCTATGGTTCTAACTCACCAACCTGGAAATATGCCCCAGTGAAATGTAAAAACAAGATTATCCCAGGTAAAGCTGTTTGGAAATGGGGTGCTGGATGAAACCACTCACTATAACATAACCACTGAGATAGATCTAGATCTTCTCTTAAGCATACAGAGATTCTTGCATTTGTAGAACTGAGTCAGATCTACAATCAGATGCTCTTGGTTGCCACATTGCTTTTAAAATGTGACTTTGTCACACATCCATCTCTCCAAAACAGTAACCAGTTATGGGTGACAAATTTAGCCATTAATCTCCCTTGAGATAGTATGACCAGTCCTTCATTCTCATTTCTAGAAATAATGGGCAACACCCAATTTTATCAGTCTATAATAAATGGAACATCTCTTTCTGTAAGCAGAAATTCCTTCTGTCACAGAGTGAAAGGGTTGGCTACTGTAGCCAACTTACAAAATTTGAGTGTATAGAAAGGTAGAGTGACTTTTCTCCCTTTATTAAACTGTCCTGATCTTGGCACCATAGCCTAGGGATAGTATATGCAGTCTGTGGTTGAGTGATTGAGGGCTGTATACAGCACTATGAGTTCTGGGCAAATATCCAACTCCTGCCCTCATGAGGAAAAAAAGTATAAGCCAAATGAGGAAAAAGATCTTCTGCCTCATGATACAGGTGGCACTTGATCGAGGGTACAATGAGATATGTAAACCCTTGCTTCACCCAGCGAACTTCTGCTTTTCTGTTTTTATATTTTTGTTTTTTGTGGGTTGTAAGTACATATGCATTTTTTGACATTGGAAGATGTATTTCTGTGGTTAAGAAATTCTTTACACATACGGTGCTTGGGCTTATCATAAGTCAGGAATGGTCCAACTGCACAAAGGCCAGGGCCAGGGCCATTTTTGCTCCCTGCACCCACCCAGTGGGCCACACCAGTACATTCTGTCATGCTTAAAGTGATGCAATGTCACATCCAGCTGCCATTTTTGGGTTAGTCTTTTCTCTCTCTCTCTTTTTTAGGGATTTGGGGAGGTTTGTGGTGTTTGGGGGATTAGGAGAACCAAGCCACTGCATTTCTATGTGATTATTGATTATTTTAACCAGGTTGGGGGCAGAAAATCACCCCAAAATCAGCCCAAAAATACTTTTGAGGGTCTGGGGGTTTGGGGGAACTTCTGTGGAGTCCCAATGGCCATATGTGGCTAACAAGCTGAACTCTGACCAACCCTGTTATGTGTGGTCAGTTTTTGCGTGGTCAACATCATTTCAGATCACAGTTAGAAAGGGGGTCACATGACCAAATGCTCATACAAGAAGTCTCTAAATATAAATATCAGGCGTCAGGAATAAAAATCCTGTTCCTAGTTTTATTCCCCTGGACTGCAGTCTGATGTGCTGCAGTCTAGGCATAGTTTATCACCTCAATGAGAGGTAGGTCTAAAATTCTTTGAATCAGCAAGAATTAGGCCCAATCCTCTTGTTTATCCACAGCATGGAAATGTTAGTTTTGGTCTGCAATTTTTTTGGAATACAATCCTGCATCCTAGAATCATAAGAGTGATAGTCCAAAAAAGTAACTTTTTTATCCTTCACTGGGAAACCAGAATGCTCAAAATGGAGCAAGCTTCAACAGCTCTAGTATTGGAACCATTCCTGCTTTGTTTCTCTCTCTGTCTCTCACTCCCCATTCCCAAATGATCATATCTTAAATCAAACCACAATCCACAGCTGGACAATACTTTTATTAGGACCAATCATAATGCCCCAAACATGTGGAACCATCCAAGCATTCCAAAATTCTTCAGCAGGCTAAATTGTACAAAAAAGAAGAAAAAGGTAAGGGCAGATGAAAGTGACAGAAATGTCTGGCTATGAGATCTGCAATCAGACTTGTTCTCAAGAGTAAAGAAAAATCAAGGAAAATACTTTAGATTGTATCTGAAATAATGCTTGAATGGGGACAGCTTACAGCTACCTTCTCTGTGCCATGACTTCTTAAACTTACTGAAAATCCTTTTCCAAGAATGAAGGAACTCTTGGGAAAGTCTTGGGATGTGACACAGAGACAGATGAAGTTACAGGCCTTATGCTGTCCAAATATAAATGCTTTCAAAGCCTCCTCCACATTCTGCATTCAAGTCAATGGAGACAACCTCCATTTTCTAAACCATACGGAGTTTAACCTTAAGCACCAGAAGACATATCATTCTTAAGTGTTCAGAATTTTCATAGTACCATGGAGCCCTAGTGATAAAGGCACAAGAGCTGCAAGTAAAAATACTCCGTTAATTAGAACTGTACAGTATCTGTGCATGCTTATTCCTGTTGAAGGCCCTGAAGGGCTGCTAAGAACACAGGACTTATATAAGCATTCATTGTTCTGGATCTCTGTGAAATGACATACTTACAGTTGCAGTTAAAAACATAAGGGGTTTGCACACTGCAGGTTGTGATCTGTAGTTAAGAAATCAGAGTTTGATTGGATGCAGAGAGTTATGATTATCTGACTTGTAAAAAGGGCTACAGAGAATTAGCATTGGTGAAAGAAATTAGAAGAAAAAGCAGATGTGTGCTGCATGTGGAAGAGATACATATAGAATGAGGAGAGAATGTTAGCACCAGATGGCTGAGGGTTCCAGGAAAATGGTAATAGAAATTAGTACTGTAGCTGGCAAAACTTCCACTTTCAACCAGCTATTTAAGAAGCTATTTGAGCATCTATCACTTATTATATGGCACAAATATAGCATTTAAGAAAAAAAAATATGCACAAAGATAAAATCAGCTGCAACTGAGAAGAGAAAAGGGAGGTTAATTGTTACACAGTAACACAATTAGGTTCATTTACAGTGATCTAACTGAAAGTCGTTATTAGACTTTGAAGGAGGACTCTCTGGTCAGCTGGTTGCAACAATGGTCAACTTGTTCCACAGTCTTGCCCTGAACTGACCAAAAAGGTACAGGACTCAACCTCCACTCAAGCATTAGGGACCTGCCCTAAGAAAATCCTATAGAATTCATGGGGTCACCATAAGGAGACATGCAACTTGAAGGCAAATACACGTGCAAAGGCACCTGATCCTGTCCAATCTTTGAAGCTAAGCAAGGTCAGCTTAGTATTTGGATGGGAGCCTGCCTACAAATACCAGGTGCAGTATATTTCAGAGGATGGAACTGGCAAAAATATTCCTTGCCTAAGAAAACCCTATGAAATTCATGTGGTCGCTGTAAGTCAACAGGTGACTCAAAGGCATATATGTACATGCACACCACAGTCCTTTACTGAAGCTGTTGATTTCTACTGCAGTGATCCACCATTATTCAGTAATATTCCATTCTGCAAAGGGATCTTATAGCACCTTTGAGATAACCAGCTGGAATATATCCATAAACTCCCATCCATCAACAGTGGGTTAAACAGAGACAATGGTTTCCTGGCACACTACACATATTATAACACTAGTTAACACCCTGGACTCATAAGGGCTTTCTTGCCCATTTTATCACATCTCCATTCTGGTTCCCAGCCAGCATGATACCACATTCAAGTAACGCCCACCACCATTCTTATGGTTATCTACTCCCCTCGGCTTTAGGCAATATCTTTCCTTCCGTCTTTGCCCCCAAGGACCATTATCAGGACTGAACTTGTCACCTCATCACCATACTCAGAGGTTTTGCATTTCTATTGCTATCCATGCATACAATCTGCTCACTCATAGGTAAATGTCTGTCCCTAGGCACTTCACTCCTGACGAAACAGACTCAGTCTATGAAAGCTTATGCTACCAACCTGTTTTCTCAGTATGTGTCCAAGGTGTTATAAGATCCCTTTGAATACTGATCCAGACGAACATGGCTAGATCTTTGAATTCTATCCTCTTGCCATTGGAGGTTTGTGGGCTGATGTACTAATTTCTCTGGTAGCCTTAGAGGCTAATACGGTGTTGTGCCAGCCTCACGAATCAATGTATTAGGTTTGTTATGTGTACTTTTTCTATTTTGTAGTCAGGATTTCTGTTCCTGCGCACCTGGCCTGCATACACCTGGTACACCCTTAAGGGCAAATACAGATGTACTAAAAAGAAACAAATCTAAGACTAGAGGCAGCAGTGCTTTCTCCTCTGGTTTTGCTCTTTAGATCATTCCTGTGACCTGACATAACACATTCCTATGTAGTAAGCGCTCATTTTCTCATAAATTTTACTTTACTTTCACATTTCTGGTTGTCTTTCCCATCTTTTTATTTATTTTTTTAAAGAACCATTTGTATGACCACATCATACTGAGGAAAGCCCAGAAGGTTGGACTGAAACTCCCAACAGCCCTAACCAACATAGCCAATGATGAGGAGTGTTGGGTGTAGTAGTCTAATAACACCAAAGAAATTATCTGTGGTTGCCAGGTTTTCAACATACTAATATGGGAAAGTACATTTCCAACTTAACATTGACTAGGAACACATAATGTGTGCCTCTAGATTCCAGCAAGATCTCAAATCCTGTAGGAACGCCACCCCGCCACCCCACCTCCCCTAGCAAATCTTGCAAATCAAGCATGTACTGTTACAAGTGTGCTGCTCATCAGCTCTGGGGGGAGAAGGAGAGCAAATCCAGACATGCTGTGTTTGGTATATAATCTGAAACCATTTCGCTACCAAAACACAGCTAGTTATAACTTGGGGATCAGTCTGTCACAAGGCCAGCTAGAGCTTATCCTTCCCACTGACACTAGATCAATAAATATATTGTTTCTATATAGCAGCAGGGAGAGGTGCTTTATTTTATTCAAAAATTAAGGAACATACGAAATCACTGGATTCCACAGAATCCTCACAGAAAGAATCCCCTCTCCTCACATAGACAAGGATAACACAATGTTATTTATGAAGGCCAAGGACCTTTTTGCTTAGACTGCAAAGTCTGTTTTAGTATAAAGGTATGAACTCTGCCATTCTGTGACAGAGTCTTCCCCAACAATTCTGGAAGTAAACAAAACTAAACAATCCAAAGGACTAAGAGTGGTTCAAAAGGAGTGATTTTCACTGCAATACTACTTGCTAAAATGTTCTGAAACAAAACATTAAGGGACTCTTGCCTAATATTGGGGCTGAGCTTTAAAGGCAGCAGCCAGGTTACAAATAAACCACAAAGCTCTTTAACTACTCTGATATTGATCCTGTAGAAAGTCTGCCCTGAGGTTGCTAGAAAGAGGAAGACAGAATGTTGTGTGTGTACATATACACACATGTATACTTACCTGCTTTTCAGCCAACAGGGACTTACAAAACATCTTACAGTTAAAACATACCCCCTTGTGTACAATTGCAATGAGTTTCAGAAAGAGAAAAGATAGAGGAGGTAAATTCAAAAATGTAAGGAAAAAGGAGGAAAAAGTATCACACTGAGAGGAGGAAAGGGTTTCAAAGAGATTAGGCTGTTTTCTTTGTATAGTGTACAAGTGAGCAATTGGGTTTGGGGTGTTAAAAGCACCTTAAAACTGTGCTTTATAAGTTTTTACAAAGGTGGAAAACTTCACCAGAAATATGGAAAAGGAGCAAAATCAATGAGAAAATGAGCAGTCAGTACATGATATGAAGCTTATTTGGAGAATGAAGCAAAGGAGGAACAGAGTTCATATTCTAGATGGAAAGCCATATAGTCTTCCAGATACTGTTGGACTGAAACTGACAGCATTCTTGGCTATGCTTGCTCAGGCAGATGAGTCCTGCACTCCAACAACATCCAAAGGACTGCACAGTCTTCATCCCTGCGGCTGCAGTTTTCTTTTTAAAGTACATCTATATACGTCCTTAAGCAACCTGTTTTGTGAAGGAAAGACATAATTCTCTTATACTTAAAATACTCTTCTCCATTGTGTTTATCCACAATTCCCATCATTCTCAAATATTGTGCTACTTTCAGCTGGTGACTGTATTTGCAGTCTGATACATCTGAAGAGTACTAGACTGGAGAAGGCTGAATTAAAGCTCTCCTACACCTTCCTCCTACATCAAATAATAGTTCTGAGCCATCAAAGCAGAGTGCTGTATGGCAATAATCCTCCTCCTCAGACAAAATAGTTAAGTCACCAACTCACTGTTCAAGGATTTCTGCTATCCAAACTGCTGCATAGTAGTGTGTATATCAGCTCAGTCTTTGAAATGTTGCCTGCTTAGTACCTGCCGCCAGCAGCTATTAGAACCCTCTTCTCTGCTGGAAGAAGGAAAACAGAAAGAGATTCCACAAGCCTCTCTTCTCTCCCACAAGCCTTGCCTTTAACTCTCCAGGGATCTTTTGTGAGCATTAGAGGAGGAGGAGGAGGAGGAGGAGGAGGAGGAGGAGGAGGAGGAGGAGGGAAGCTTAAGCTGACAAAAGCATCAACACGTTAAGACTCATTTTGGCACTCAGTTTCTTACTTAAAAGCACAATTTATTTCCCTTACATTTAAGACTAGGAAGAAGAAATTGACTTTTCTTCTTTTTTTTTCCACTCTAAGCACTACCAATCTACATGTAATATTATTATTTAAAAAAAAAAGGACAGGGAAGTTTGTACATATGACATAGAAAAGTTTTGGGATAACTAGAAAAAGTGTTTTGATCTTTTAATATTGTTTAAGCTCACCCAATGTTTCATAATATAGAAAAAATAACTCAAGGCCTAAGTCACCCTCTTTCCTGAAAAACTGTAAATAAATATGAAAGTAATGCTCTTCTGCTATAAACTATAATGTTTTATTTAATGTTATACTGGAAATCTTTAAAGAGTTGACTCCATTATCACACCTCTCCACTGTGCATCGTGCATGGACACACAAACACATTCAGGAACCTAGGGCAGACACAACACGGCACCGGCAAAGCAGATGGTTTTGTCTCAAGGAATTGCACAACAGCATATGAAAGCCAGTTATTATTGGGTAATCCCCAGCTCTTCAGGAATTAAATGTAAATATTTGAACTGGTTAGGTATTTCACATGATGAGAAAAATAACCCAGTGCCTGCAACCTTCAGTTGGGTTTTATTTCATAGTCTTTTCCTCCAGCAGAAAATTCAACACGCATATTCTCAGACAGCACCATTTCTTAGTCTGATTTTCACAGACATAGCAACTAGTATCCTCCAGTATCACCTTATGCCAAAGAAGGGTGGCGTCACTGTGCCAAGAAATCTACCGGTATGTCTAACCAGAAATAGGAAGTATGCTAAGATTTGCTGCTGCTTTAGGTCTATATTAGTATAGTTCCAGAGCTATCACCCAACGTAGAGGACAAACACAGATGCTTTTTACTGGGATTTTTGTTTCCGACTGTGAGGTAGACACAGGGATGTACAGATTCAACTATTTAGTCCTTGCATGCAACCATGAATAACTTCCCCACTTTTCTTCTGGCTGAGAGACAAAACAAATCTTTCTGCACAGTTCTTACTCAGTACCCACACATTCTGAAGGACTTCAGGTAATTATTCTGTAAAGAAATACTTATAGGGCTTCTTGTGTGTGTGCGTGTGTGTGTGTGTGATTCATGGGGGGTTTGTGCAAAAAGCACATTTCTTCCATGTGTTTCCTGGTAGCCACATTATCTAGAATTTTGCGCAGTTTTGTGCAAAAAAGACACATGGTTATCTTCAGGGATGTAGACAAGAATGGCAAATTGAGGGCACTGTCCACCCCCCAATAAGAATTCTGCCTCCCTCCATTAAATTCTCTTTCACACACACACACACACACACACACACACACACACACACCACGTTTCTAACACTGTGGTGATTGAAAACTTCAGCTGAACATTCAGAAACAGAGTTCAGGTATCCAGCAAAAAAGGCAGGAAAATTCCCATTGCCAAAAGAAAACAAACACAGCAAATGTCAAAATTGTAGGTGTGAACAGTTTTCAATGTCTCACTCTCTATAATGCTAGCAATTTGGGAACTAAAGGAAAATTTCATGCTATAGGGGTAGAATTCTTATTTGCATTGGTCAGTGACCACATTTTGCCCGCATTATGGGGGCAGAATTCTTATTTAGGATGGATAATGCTCAGAGCCACAACTGTGGCTATACTGAAACAGTTTTGCATGGAAAAATGTATTATTGTACAAAACTCTCACATCTGAGCAAAAAATGTGGGTCTTCAACAACACTTCTTATGATTTTCAAGCTAAACTCTCATGTTCATTTCTGCATGGAACATTTTGAGACGTGTGAATACCATCTGAAAACTGTGTAAGATTCTTGCCTCTGCACTACTCAGCCAGGAAACAAATAATAGTGGATATTCTTTCCCCATTCCTGGGTGGACCTAATACTAATATGAAGGCCCTTAGAATTCTATGGTTGGTTCAGATGACAACATACAATGCCCAAGGTTCAACACTGGTGTTGCACAGTGTTGGTGTCCGCATTAATTGTGTTATGTAACCCTTATATTGAATAGTGACATGCATAACCCAGTGTAAAACTTTGACCTGACGGACGTTCCGTTTTAGAAAAGAATGTCTAACTTCTTCCATACAGGAACATACATTGGCAGAAGACGCCAACAGGATTCCAGCCACTGAAAGAGCTCTTTCAAAACCGTGTTTGTAAGTTTTCACTGTAACCAATTTTTTTTCAAAAAATACATGAAGCAGCTGATGACCTCTTAAGACACTTTAGCTAACATAACCATTATTAATGAAATCAGCAAGGGATATGCATCAGTTGTGAGCTTACAGCACAACTCTATGGCCTAAATCTAATTCCCAGGAGTCCCAGCTTGAGTAGACCTGTTAAATCCATGGGACTGGTTTCACATTTGACAGTGGAGACAACAGGTCATCTCTAGCTGGGACTCCCAACAGGATTTAGACCTATATTTTCAAAAAAGAATAAAATTTCTTAACTTCTTTGAAGTCAGGATTCCTAGGATTTAAAAGTTGTTACCATGACTTCTCTTCCCTACCTCAAGTCTGTTTCTTCTCTCCTTCCCCAGCCTGCTTTTTATAACATCTTGCCTGAAGATGTCACAAAAAGGTCTGGAGATCTTTTTGTGAGCTTTTGGTTGGCCTAAAAAAAGGTATCATGCAAATCTGGAAATCTGGCATTGTTCTTATAGTCAACATGATACTTTTAATTGTAAAAGAGTAACCCGCAGCACAGATGATCAATGAAATTAATCTGAAACATACCCTCCAATATTTTGCAAATGTAAACCAAGACAGATGTGCCCAAGCAATGTCAGGTTGTGGTTAAGATGGCAAACATTATTAATGGGGAAGAACACACAAGCTAGGAGAGGCCGCAGCTGTTTCTCTGAGCCTATTAGAAAGGGCAACATCCAGCCCCTTGCTCTCCACTTCTCTCTGCTGAGTTAATAAAATGCATACTACTTCTGTACTTTGAATTCAGTTTGCAGCAACTGAAATAAGCTGAGGATAAAGGGGAAAGTGTAAGGAGGAGAGAGAAATCGGGGCATTCTAAAAGCAGCTGAAAATGGGATGAAAGAGAACTAGTTGGAACACTTTAAAGATATACTGATCTACTTTCATGACTTCCAAAAAAAAAAACCCTCTAGTCTTAGACATAACCTTCAGTTGGACTTTTTTTTTTTTTTACAGAACCTTCTGTGTAGAGGAATACCATTTGTTTCCCTAAGACACTGCAGTCCTTTCTCAGAAACAGCAGAAGGCTCTGGGAATTTAGAGATTCCATAATTGGCTACAGTAGCCTGAGGGTGTATTAGCAGACAAGATTAGGCTGCATTTTATACCCCCTTATTTAGGATAGACATGTATAGGATTCCACTCTAAAGTTTAAATCCCATTGCTAATCCCAACTAATGTTGGTTTAACAAATTCCATTTATTTAATGGGTCTACTCAAGTTTGAAATAACTGGATTCAGCCCTAAATCTCCTGCTTGCACACCATCAAGAATATTTCTAAGGAAAAGGGTAGGTGAAATGATAGCAGGAATCAAGGTCTCAGACAGCAGGGAGAAGAAAATGGTCAGTAGATAAATTCAAAATCAGGCACCTCCCAAGGTCTGACAAACTTTTCACAGAAGTGTCTGCTGGGTGTTAAACACAAATGATAACACAATCTCTAGCAGCACATTTCATTGTAAAGTAAGATACCATTGCCTACATGGCTCCAAAGTTTTAAAAACTGCTAACAAAAATATGTCTGGAACAAGGCAAGGGAGATACTCTGAAAAGTATTTGTGGGGGGGGGGTGTCTTGGAATAACAGTCTTAATATCAATTATTCATTTCTACAAACTCTTTTGACTCCTTGTCTCCAAACACAATAAACAACCCAGTGTCAGTCAGGGAGATGCAGGAGAGTTAACTTTCTTTTTTTTAAAAAGTGGTTTGCTATATAACCAATGGCATGACCCACAATGCCTCTAAAAATGCCCTTTGTAAGTAACTTATAAACTAAAATGCTACTTGTTATTGCAAAAGTTATTATGAGTCATTCATTCTAATTCTATAACTTTTGACATATTACTTCATCCCATCATCCCATCCTTCTTACCCATTTTTTAAAAAAAGGTACTTGCCCTTACTTATAAGTTAACACTTCCAAACTATCAGGAAGTGAAGGTGAAGAAGGGAGATAGCTAGGACAACGTTTTAAGTTCCAGAAGATATTAACATTAGAAGCTGGAGGCTGCAATCCTATACAAACACTTGACAATAAACATAGTAAACTTAGTGGGAATTACTTCTCAACAGATATATAAAGGGTTGCATGCTATATAAAAATACAAAAGAAGAGAAAGATATATCTGTAAGTTGTATTGTAAGGGACTGCAAAAGAGATACTCTGAACAGATGAGAAGATTCTGATGTCACCACTCACTAGATTTTATTTTGCAGGTTTAATTAAACCAGGACTTCTGAGCTGCATTATCAGAGAAGAGCCCAAAGGCTCTCAATGTTATCTGGAAAAGATTCAATTTCTCTCCCTTCTTCTCCTCACCACCAGAAACCAATTGTTATTCTTTTAATAAAACTATCAAAGCTTTCCACAGTTCAGCAATTTCTTCCTGACCATGATATAACCTATCAAGTGTCAATCTTCTCCCGCATTCATCACAAAATAGTAATAAGGGCTGTTTCTCATATTACACTTGAAAGATGCAGGTGCTCTGGACTCTCACCACTGCTTGTGAAAAATATGAGAATGCTCTAATGTGTCTTGGAAAGTGATGTGGGCTCTCTAATTTGTCTTTCAAGAAAACAAAGGGCATACTCAAGTTCCAGAAACACAAAACCCTTTTTCCCTATGCTCTTTGCCTCTGTGTGTTGGAGAGAGGTCTTTTGTCTCAACTGCAATGAAAGAAAGAAGGCATAAACTTTCTCCATGTGTTGTCCAAAAAACCCCATTTCCTCACCCAAACTAGCAATTAAAGAAAAATTGAAGCTGTAGCTGCAACCTAAGCATTCAAAAGTGTGGCTGGTGTCTTTCATGGCAGCAAATCCTCTTGAAATATTAGTTCAAATTTCAGAATTATCCAGTATGATAAACTCCATCCCCAAACTAAAACTCAACATGGATTCACAATTCTACCAACATGGCAGCCATCAGCTGCCACTGGTATTAAGCATGCTGCATAGTTTGGCCACAATCAGGTAAGACGTTTCAGACTTTCAGAACTGATTTCTTAAAGAGTAATTTGTTCCAGTTATCAGTTGGTGTTTAGAAGGTAAATCTTGTTGAAAAATAACTCATTTGTTTTGCTGCTTGTTACTTCTCCATTGCTTCTTTTACAATCAGGATTGATAACAGAATGGCATAACTAAACTCAGTGTCACAATGTTTCCAAAAAGCCTTTACAACATTTTCACAATAACATTGAACAATAACTACTAAACAATGGCTGGAGTCCTGTATCAGCTCTCCTGGCCTGCCTACCCTCCCTCCCACCAAAAAAAAAAAATGACGTTAATGATATTCACCCATGCTCCACCCACCAGTGGAATGGACATCCTTCTCCCTCAGCAGCTGTTTCCTGGTAAAGTAGGTTTGAGGAGGAATTATAACAATGGAACCACAGGTTCACAACCATGACTAAGTAGCAATTGTGTACACAAAACAGTTACCCATAGTTATTCATCCATTAATTGTTTCATATTCACAAACTCTACTTATTCATGACTGCAACACTACTGTCACAATCGTCATTCCTCCTCACCAACCTATTTTACTGGGCATCAGCTGCATGGGGAGAAAAGAGGCCTATTCAGTTAGGAATTGTATTAATGATGCTTCCATCACGTTTTTTTTTGGGGGGGGGAGAGGGAGTAATCTATGAGAGGTTGCTTCGTTAAGTATACTTAACTAAGTAGCTGATACAGGATTATGGCCATTATTTGTTATGCCATTAGAGTAACTTAATCCCCCCACTTGTTACATCCTTGTTACTATCCCTGCCCTCTACCAAGTAATTTGGTGCAGATAATTGTTAGGTGTAACTCATCCATTACAAGCCCTAGCACATTTTCTCTAAGAGATAAATATAAATGAGTTATAAATCCAGACAGGACTTTATTAATTTTAAGTCAATGGAAAAATTCCTATGAGCCAGTGCCAAACAGCCTAGATAATCCAATATAGCCATACTGACCCACAGGAAAGAAGAACTTCAAAAAAAAAAAAAAAATCTCAGCTGATCAAAAACATTTACCAGGACCAACCAGAATATCACCAAAAGGTGCAGATAAAAACCCTATGGATTATTGGTTTGGTTCAGTAGGTGAGACACCTTAAGGAAGAGATTCTATTTCTAAGGTTCAGTTTAGAAAGAGAGATAAAGTTGGAGAAGAAAGGAACACTGATTGCAAAAATCAGCCTCTTGTCATCTTAAAGTAGTTTACATGCTTTAAATTTATGGCTGTAAAAGGAGAATTAACTCCTTGTAATGGCTTCATGTATTCACATCCATCTTGTATTTTTATTTCTGTTTTCAAGGTTTGGACCATCAAGAACCATTGATCTGCTTATCTCCATCTGCATTGATCTGCTTATTTCTGCAAACAAGTCCCTTACTGGATGCATTGAACTTTGAAAATATATAGATGTGCTTAATTCACTTACAGGATATGCTGCGTTGTTTCTCTACTTGATCGTAACTTAATTTAAAACCTTTTAAAATGTAATTATTTGCAATCAATATTGTGCTATAGACAAATAAAATTAACACAATATTTACTACAACGCAGTATACAAGCTTTTGAATTTTTCAGAAATTTTCATCAGTCTGGCTGGGCAGTGTTTTGTACCTTTTTTTTCAGGCATGTGAAGACAAAATACTTATCCCAATACTATAAAATCCCTTGTTTGTAATATGGATATAAAATCAATAGAGAAAAAGGAAGGCAGCTTGGCAGTTTAATTATTTAATCAGAAAACTCTTTTTAAAACAGAACAAAATTAGACATGCATTTTGACTCAGAAACAGTATTTGATATCCTAATCAGTTAGCAGATTTTTCAGCGCTTCCAACCTCTGAATTCAAAACTGGGCAAAATCTAATACAGGCTCACACTTTAGGTCCATTAGGTTCTCAGGTATTCCAGCCCCTAAACACAAGGCTGTAAAGGAGGCAATCCACTGCTTGGTATAAAGGCAGAAGGAAGAAAAGACAAAACAAAGCAATAAGGATTTAAAACAATGAGAAGATGTTAATTAACTTATCAACTGTAATATTGCATCAGCTGCAATGTTATTAACACTCAGAACTTTTCTTGTCAGTTTTGCACTTAAAGTTCAGACAACAGCTGGATGAGACATAAGATCCACATTAAAAACAAACAAATAAACAAAAACCTCATCAGCAAACCCACATGCAGGTCAGCTCAGCCAGGCATATGCTTCTTAGCCTGTGCACTGGTTTCAAACAATAAGGATAATTAAGTCCATGATCTGGATAGAAAGATTAGTTGTTTACAGCTGTTCAGCATTAAGGATTTATTTCACAGTGAATGAGGTTTATTTATAAGTGCATCTTTTAACCTTTTTCTCTAGTTGTGAATAATATAGTCTTAACCCTAATCTAAACAGGGTAGTATACAGATTTAGGGTGATATACTGGGCTACAGGGTTCAAATCCCCACTTGGCCATGGAAGTCCAATGGGACACCTTGGGCAAATCACATTCTCTCAGCCTTAGAGGAGGACAAAAAGAAATCCCCCCCCGCAACAAATCTTGGTAAGAAAACCCCATGAAAAGGTCACTTTAGAGTCACCATAAGTCAGACATGACTTGAAGGTACACAATAACAATAAAGCCTAAAATAATTGGAAAATAATATTGCCTAGCTTCCATGTTTAAAGCTTGAGGAACCCGCGTTTGAAGTAACTGTTACTTAGTTTTGGAGGTGTTACAAACACTGTAAAACTCAGCAAAATAACTACAAAACTGTAGGTCAGTTTGGAGAGAATAAGATAATGCTGGATTTGGGGGGTTTACTAAGAAGCCCATGTTGGAGTATCTTTTCCTCAGTTTTGAGGGCATGGCAAAACAAAGTGTTTTTGCCCCAAAATGTTTACTCCAGATAAACTATTACAAAGAAATTACATGTGAATTACATAAAGGGCAATTCTCTCACACACACTTGAGGTTTGGTTTTCCTGAATTTCTCTTCCACATTGCAAAGCGGTGTCCCATATTACCTCATCCTTTAACCTTTTAAAAAAATGTAAAATAGAAACCTGTTCTAGATAATGCCCTGTAACTATACCAAGAAATACTTTAACGAATATTTACTTCAATTGCCCCTTCCTGTGATGCTTTCCTCCTCTTCCTCCTCCTCCTCCTCTTCTTCTTCTTCTATGGAATAGAAAACTATCTCCTGTGGATTTGATTTATTTTTCTGTCATTCCGTCTGAAGGCCAAAATAGACCATAATAGGAATGTATAGTCCCAACTGTTAACTCACATTCCCCTTCACAATGGGAGTTCCTAGACACATACCTTAGCAATAATCTTACAAATTAAGCCCAGGCTGAAGTTCCAACAACCAGTCACACAACAAAGCATGCTAACAAAAAGATATGTAGGTGAGGAAAATCAGGTGCTGTGACAAGCTGCTGTATTTACCATTTAGTGGAACATTTTCTCTAAAATGTGTCAAATGTATCACTCAGTCTGCTTCTTAAGCAGGCATCAAACCACACTCAGTCACCAGTTCACTAAGATGTCCATAAGATTCATTGGTTACAGCTTATATACTCATTGAGTTGGAAGAAACCACAAAGGCCCCCTCTGGAGCAACAGAATACAAGTTTGCTCCACCCTCCACATGGCATCCCTTCAAATATTTAAACATGTCTATCATGTTGCCTCTTAACTTTCTCTTCTTCAGCCTAAACATACCCAGCTCCCTAAGCCACTCCTCATAGGACCTGGCTTCCAGGCCTTCTATCATTTTGTTCAACCTCCTCTGGACATGTTCCTTCCCAAACTGTGGTGCCCAGAACTGGACACAATATTCCAGGTGGGGTCTGACCAAAGCATAATAGAGCAGTACAAGCACTTCCCTCACTCCCATTCTACTCCTACTGACACAGACCAGAATCACATTGGCTTTTTTAGCTGCCATATCACACTGCTGATTTGTGGTCTGCTCCTAGATCCTTTCACATGTAGTGTGATCAACCCATCTTATATCTGCAGCTTTCATTTTTTCTGCCCAGATGTAACATCTGACACTTTCCCCTGTTGAAATTAATTTTATTAGTTTTGTCCCAAGTCTTTAATCTATTAAGATCATTTTGGATTCTGATCCTGTCCTCTAGGGTATTAGCTACCCCTCCGAATTCAGTGTCATCTGCAAATTTGATAAGAATGCCCTCTATTCCCTGGTCCAAATCATTGATAAATAGCACTGGGCCCTGTGGAAGCCCACTAGTCACTTCTCTCCAGGATGAAGAGGAGCCCTTGGTGAACAACTTTTGGCTTTGGTTGGTCAATCGATTACAATTCCATTTAACAGTGGCATTGCCTAGACCACATTTTACTAGTGTGTTTGCAAGAATATCACGGGGGACTTTGTCAAAGGACTTACTGAAGTCACCACATGCTATGTCCATAGTATTCCCTTCATCTATCAAGCTAATACATCTATCAAAAAAAAGAGAGAGAGAGAGAGAGAAGATTAGCCTGACATGACTTATTTTTGAGAAACTCATGATGACTTTTAGTGATCAGAGCATTCCTTTCTAAATGCATATAAACTGTCTGTTTAATGATCTGCTCTAGAATCTTTCCTGGTACTGAGATCAACCTGACTGGGCAGTACTTGTTTGGATCCTCTTTTTTTTTCCCCCTTTTTGAAGATGGGAACAACATTTGCCCTCCTCCAGTTGCTGGGACTTCATCTGATCTCCAAAAATTCTCAAAGATTATTGCCAGTGGTATTGAAATTATGTATTTGTCACTTCTAACAAGGAGGGGAGAAATAAGAAAACCTTACCTTGACTACTTTGAGATGCAGAGCTAATAGAGGTACTATACAATCAGTCCCATTCCACTGTAATGTACAAAGAAAATTGCAGTTGACTTTCCACACTTGGGGGTGGGTAGCAAGCACTTCCTTCTTGTTCCTCCAGGATCACAAGCAGAAATAGGAGTCATAATAGCAATCTATCTGTGCACTAGGATATTTACCTGGGATTACTTGTGGTTGCTGTCAAAATATCTATTGCTTAATTACTGTTGTTGGCGAATTAATTCATTGCATTAGTTTAAATTAGTTGATAAAAACTTGTCACTCAGAAAGGAAAGAGAGTATTCCAGTTTATTATTGTTTTTAACCTGATAGTGCTCTTTCACATTTAAGTGTTTCAAGTAAATATTTAAATTCTTCCACTTTTATATTTTAGGTCTAGATGCCTTCAAAAGGATTTCAACTCTGTTCCAAAGACTAGTGAAATTGATCCTGGGGCACACAAAATATGTTCTTTCCCAATGAACTATACCTTTCTCCATGAGTATGGCTCCTCTTTTCTCAGGGGCAATGTCTCCTCTCAGGTTAATTCATCCAAACCACTCACTAGAAAGCTAACAAAGAAGTGGGCTAAGGGGCAATCTATGCCCCAACATGTTGAAAATAAGTCAGAGAAGGCAGAAAAAGAAGTGCCAAGGATATTCTTCAAGGAATTCTTATATTCTCCAGAAAATTCATACAATATTGTAGAAACACAGGAAAAACGTAATACATGAAGTCATGTGGATGATATATGAAAATCTGAGGGAATGAAAGATACTGGTTGCATATCTTCCAACCGTGGCAATTTGTCAGGGACAGTCTCGATTAATCCTTCGTTATCCCCCTTTTTTCAGTGGCTCTTAAAATGTCTGTTTCTCTCTCCTTCTTCCGCTTTCCCCTTTTGGACTAAACTTACTGCATTTGCTCCAAATTGGGTTCAGAGTGCAAAATGAGTTTGTACTCAATGAACTCAGCAGGGAGCAGAGGAGACAAGGGGTGAAATCTTGCCCTTCTCTCCAGACTGAGGGCAAAAGCAAACTGCTACAGCTTTTTCTAGCTTGTGTCTTTATTAATAATTTTTGCCACCTTGGCCATATCCTGATGTTGCTTGGCCACGCATGTCTCAGTTTTCATCTGTGAAATGCTGGAGCTATGCAACTATTGATTAAGGCAGACTTATCTGAACATAGGCCCTACCTGAAACAGATTTAATTCCTGAAGGACTGCATATGAGATTGCTCTGTAAATTTCTACTGAGACCTTTTTCAGTATTATTATTGTTGTTGCTGATGATGGTAATAATAATAATAATAATAATAATAATAATAATAATAATAATAATAATAATAGATGTAGTCCCAAAAAGTACCCCTTTCCAAGCTCTGATGTTACAAGAGGAGAATGAGCAGCCTTTACAGTACTTTTTGTGATCAAAAGTTGACCTGACATATTCTCTCCCTTCCTCTCTCTCATGTTTTCTCTACTCATTCTTGTAATACATATACAGAATGGCCCCAGATCTCTTTTAAAAGCCATTACTTAGTGTTAAAAAGGATTTGGGCCACAGGCTTTGGTGGTAAATAACTTAGCATTAGGAGATCTCACATCCTAATTTGGGATTTGCATACATATCAGATGAATTCTAAAAAGCAGCCCAACAGCTTGCTAAGAACTCTATTATCTTTGAACGATCATTTGCATGAAGGAGACAACCTTTTGACCTGATTTATAGAGAGGAGAATTAAATGGCAATGTAATTATCCTCAAGATGAACCTAACTGAGTGGTACAGTTCATTAAATTTACACAGAGCTATCTTCCACAAGTAACATTTCTCACCTAATTAGTACCCACTTTTGTTTCTATCACTTTACACCCAAAATGTGTTTTAGTTCCATTATGCTAACAGCTCTCAGTTGCATTTTCCAGTAGCTTCAGAATCTTAACCAGCATGATCACCACAACCATACTTTCATTGCTAATTTCCCATTTTACTTCTAAATGCACACACTGAGACAAGGATGGATGAATCAGCCCATTTCCAGTCCTGACAGTTTTGCATTCATAAGTCAATTTCAGCATCAAATCTGTGATTTAAAGCACATACACAAACTCAGTGTTTCTATAACACACACATTTTAATATGTCTTTTTATTCTAAAATAGACCTTTAAAATACTTTTTGGACTCTTGATCTGAGAGCTGTAACACAACATTTGGAGAACCGCATAATGAGGGTAACTGAATTATTAGTCCAGAAAGTACAAATTGGTTTGCTCCACTTGAAAACTCTGAGTGAAGGAAAACCCTGAACAACCTTAAAAAAAAGATTATGGACATGAGCCAGTGCCCCATTAAATATCTCCCATCCAGTTTCTGCATATAGAATTCTATCTTACAGATCTTCTTCCCTCTCTGGCTTCTCTCTTGTGTACAAAAAGCTATAAAAGGGCACAGCAGTGGATTGTTTGTTTCAAGGATAGGAATGTGACACCCAATACATGTTTTGGGATGTAACTCTAACGCTCTATAGCTAAAATGGCCAACAGCCAATCCAAAATCTCTGGAGGGTACCAAGTTACCTACCTAATGTGGACAAAACTCTATTTTATTGAGAAAACTTTATCGACAGTTTTGTTCCTGTGAATCCTGCAAGCATAACTGTGAACAATACAACACACATAATGTGGATTCCTCTGTATGGAGAAGATGGTGAAATGCTAAGAGGGACAGAGAAAGGGCAGAGCTACTGAACACCTTCTTTGCCTCAGTCGTCTCCCAAAACAAAACAAAAAATGCTCTACTTGGTGAAAATTCAGCAGATGATATGGTAGTGGAAATGTAGTAGGCTGTAAGTAAAGTATAGGAATACCTGGCTACTCTAAATGAATTCAAGTCTCCAGGACAAGATGAACTACATCTAAGAGTAAAAGAACTGGCAGAAGTAATCTCAGAACCTCTGGCAATAATCTTTCAGAATTTCTGGAGAATTCTCAGCAGACTGGAGGAGGGAGAAAAAACTGTCCCTATCTTCAAAGGGGGGAAAAACGAGGACCCAAACAATTACCACCCGGTCAGTCTGACATCAATACCAGGAAAGATTCTAGGGCAGATCACTAAACAGACACTTAGTAAGCACTTAGAAAAGAATGTCATGAGCACTAAAAGGCAAGATGAGTTGTTTTTAGTCATGTCAGACTAATCTGATCTTTTTTCTTTTTTTTTTTATAGAATTACAAACCTGGTAGAGAAAAGGAATGCTGTGGGCTAGATGACGCTACTTTTAGGTGGATCTGTAACTAGTTGACCAACCAAACTCAAAAGGTGCTCACCAATGGCTCCTCTTCATCCCTGGGGAGGAGTGACTAGCATCTAGGTCAAAGAAATAGACAGTACCACTCTATTCTGCTTTGGTCAGACCTCATCTGAAATACTGTGTCCAGTTCTGGGCCCCACGGTTCAGGAGGGATATTGACAAGCTGGAATGTGTCCAGAGGAGATCAACCAAAATGGTATAAGGTCTGGAAAACATGCCGTATGAGAAGAGCCTTAGGGAGCTGGGTATGTTTAGCCTGGAGAAGAGAAGGTTAAGCGTAGCTATGTTTAAATATTTGAAGGAACATCACACGGAAGATGGAGCAAGCTTGTTTTCTGTTACTCCAGAGACTAGGACATGAAGCAATGGCTTAAAACTTCAGGAAAAGAAATTCCATCAAAACTTTAGGAAGGACTTCTTGATGGTAAGAGCAGTTTGACAGTAGAATATGCTGCCTCAGATTGTGGTGGACTCTCCTTTGGAGGTTTTTAAACAGAGGCTGGATGGCCATCTATTGGGAATGCTTTGATGGTGTATTCCTGCATCACAGGTGGTTAGATCTGATGGTCTTTGTAGTCTCTTCTAATTCTATAATTCTATGATTCTATGATTCAAAAGGTATATTTAGAGATATAAACACGTGCCCACTCACATATGCACACACTATAAAAAGCCAAGTAAAAATAACTAACTGCTACGACTATTTTGATCAGTAGCAAATGGCCACTTTTATCCACTATGAAGCATTAGATTGCATTGTTGTCTCCCAAATAACATGAAACGAATAAGGTATTAAGTAAGGTGGATTTCCCCTTTATCTCTCTGATAAAGATTATTAATAAGCCACATATTCTGTTTTCCACTGTCCCAGCAGTGGATTTCCCCTTTATTTCCCCGATAAAGATTATTAATGAGCCACATTGTTTGACCACATGTCTCCTGATTTTCATCTCTGAAATTTTTTTTGGAGGGGGGAGGAGGATGCCTTTTCTTTTACCCTTTTTCATTTTTATTATTTACAGCAGCCCTCAAACATGCTTGCTGCTGGGACAGTTGAAAACAGAGTATGAGTCATGACTCTATGACACACATTCTGTTTTCAACTGTCCCAGCAGCATGTATGTTTGAGGGCTGCTGTAAATAATAAAAATGAAAAGGGGTAACAGAAAATTCATCCCCCCCCCAAAAAAAAATTCAGACATGAAAATCAGGAGACATGGGGCCAAACAACATCACAGTGTGATCAGGCAACAAGAGGACAAAGTTATTCATTAGGAGGAACACACAAAACTACTACTTTACGCAGAGAAATCCTAGAATTTAAGTACTATTTAGAAAAGTCTAAAAAAAAGTATCCCAGATGCAATAAAATATAATACATTTATATATGTTAAGGCATGTGCATTCATGCCTTAAATCCTATGCTGGGAGAAAGGTGGAATATAAATAATAAATACATAAAACATTATGTAATACGTTATCCTAAAATGAAAATGCCTTTATCACACCTGCTCAAAACTGCAACTTTCTGTCAGATCCACTGTACAAACATTCATGTGCAAACTCACCCCCTCTCCCCAAAGTAATTATAGATTAGGTCAAATTCCTGCTTCATCAGAGCATAACGCTTGTGTGGTCACTTTAAGCCAATCTTAGCCTCTCTGCCTAACTAACTTCACACGTTGTTCTTAGAATAAAATGAGACGGGGTGGGGGAAAATCATGTGTGATACTTTTAGCACCAGGAGATAAATGGAATGTGTTTAGTTATGAAAAATAAAGTTGAAAAAAAAATTCCTAAATAAATCATGCATTTCAGTATTCTTTCAAAATATCCTAGGCTACAATCCTATACCTGTTAAGTCCCAATTAATTCATTGCAATTGCATTGTTAATGTAAATGGCACATTGTTTTGCAGAAAGGAAAAAAAAACTTTCACAAAGAATGTAGAGAGTAAAATGTCTTCCAATGTTTAATCTCTACAAATTACAGTTACGATTTCTTTCCTCTGACACCACGCAACCCTGGCGCACACACACAGAATTAGCAAACCAAAGGTGGTAAATTAAGCAAAGTCTTAAAGTCTAGGCAAACCTCAAAACAAACAAAAATCAGAATTGAAGGGAAGGGTAGGGAATTCAAATGAGGAATGCTCCTCTGTATCACTGATTTGTATTTTAGGGAAATTGGAGGCAGGAAAAATCTATGTGTCTGTGATAAAGAGATTGAGAGAGCACCTGATACACAATTCCAGGAGTGCTGTAAAACTCCTCTTAATCGACTGTCACCTTCTCTTGCTTTTTACCAACTGTTTATTTCTTTTTCTTACCTGAAGAAGCAATTTGCAGTCACATAGCTCGGGATGTTCTGCTCCAAAGCAGCAGCTACCTTTGTCTGAGCCTAGCAGGAAGGATAAACTCTGCCCTGTTTTCTGCTTTTTCTAGCAGCAAGCTACACTTGCACTTTGAACCCAGTCTGCAGAAACTGAAATAAACTGAGATCAAAGAGTGGAAATGGGAGGAAGAAAAAAGAAACCTGGACATTTTAAAAAGCAGTTGAGAAAGCAGGATGGCAGAGGATTAATCAGGCCCATCTCTGCTAAATCAGTAGGAGGGTTTGAAAATGCCATAAACAAGCACAAGACAGGGTGAAAATTGCTCTAAGTGATGCACCCTAGCAAGCCAATGTAGCTCTAGTTACTCAATGAGAAAGCTGTATTGGTCTTTACTAGTTAAATCATAAATGTAATTATTAATTGTGAATAACATTCATAAAATAATAAATCCCAGTGAATTTGCTACACCTTGCTGTCCAAGAAAATAAATCCTGAAACAGAACATGTTGCTTCTCTTTCCACAACAGAAGCATACTTAGAAGGACAATATGTGGAATGTGCAATTGCCCATTTATAGAGTTAGAACTACAGAGAGGTCACAAGCCAAAAAAACAGTGCAAATAAAATACAAGAAGTGCTTTCTCATTTCTGCTAGTTCCCCCACCACCACCATCCTGCTCTTCATAGTCTGCTTCTACATAACTATCCCAATCCACTTATTTGAAGAGATACTCAAGAGTTTATTTAGCTATTTTTATTGGAGACAGACACATTCTTGGAAGGACAGAAATGGTTACTACTAAATCTGTTTAACTGTTGTTGGAAGATTCAAGAATATGTTTTGATTATAACTGGTATATTTAAAAAGCTATCAGCAGAATAGTATTTCAAATTTTTCTAAATAGAGAAGATGCACATAATGTTTGAATAAAACTATGAGCAGTGGGAGGGTGACTGACAGATCAATATATATGAAGAAAATGAGACTACCCAGATAAATAAAAGGGAATATAAAGAATTTAAGGTTTCTTTATTTTGGCAGCTTCTCAAAAATGTTATATTATGATTAGTCAGCAGTTCAAAAATCAATGCTCCCACAAAACTTAGACCTCAAAGACAGCTCAAATGTAGAGTCTCAGAACTGCTATGAGAAGTATTTGTATCCATCAACCGAAAATAAGTTGAATGAATTTCAGATGAGCAACCTTTCTGTTATGGCACAAAGCATAATGAGAAGATTCTAGTTTAAAGGAAAACACATACTATGCCATTTCAAATAGATTAAAGAACAGAATGGTGCACATATAAATACTGCCACATTCAATCTTGAAAAGAGGAAGTGGTTGCAGGATCATAAAACTCCTAAATAAGACTTAGGTAAAACTAACCATCTAGGTCAACAATGGTTTGAGTTCTGGATCAAAAGTGCTGTTTCTGAAATAGCAGAAATCCTAGTTAGGCCTAACTGCAGTTAACATTGTTGCCAACCAAACAGTTAACCGTGGTTAAGTCCTGTGGGGGGGATTTGTGCTACAGAAGGGAAGAAGTGAACAGACAGTGCAATTCTATGGTTTGTTCCCACTTGCTTAATCATGGGCCATTTCTGCACTACACTCTTATAGTATGATTATTCCACTTTCAACATCCTATGGAATCCTGGGGTTTGCATCCATAGGATGTTGAAAGTGGAATAATTGTGCTATAAGAGTGTAGTGCGGAAATGGCCATGGTTAACCAAATGATAGTATATTTATCTGAAACTGCTTATTGAGAAAATACAGAAAGCCTTTAAAGAATATTATAGAATAAACAGTAAGCTTGTGCGGCAGTTTTCAGATTCCATTGATACTAGAAACTTTGTTTTCTCCATTGTAATGTTGATTCAAGCCTCAAAAGCTGAAAGCAATACAACCACCTGGAGATTCATTACAATTAACAAGCTTGTTCTCTCATACCAGGACAAAAAGTAAATTAAATGCAGGCATATAATATGAACTGCTTGATTTATACAGTATCTGATATATGGCATGCATTCACATTTAAAGAAAGGCTAAGACTGGAATGAATTTTGTATAATACAATGCCAAATAAAACATAGGTGATACTGGACACTTCATTCACTAAGAAACAATTCCATCAGGTGCCCCTTTGATGACTGATAGTAGCTGTATACAGAGCAGAAGGGAAAGGTGGTGGTTTTCATCCATTTTAATTCTCTGTACTTCCCCCAAACCATTTTCCATGCTGTTCTGAAAGGTCTCCTAATTCTCTGGAAAAAATTGAGGGGACAAAGCAAGACATACCCGAAGAACACCCCTTTCCCATCCTACTGACAGATATTCCCCACAGAAGGATACTGCTATCATTTCAAATCTCTCTAATTATAGAAGAACAGAAGAAGATGCCACAAGTAATGCAAATTCTGCTCTAAAGGCCCAGTGCTATGTTTTGTAGTAGCTTATATGGCTCAACTCCAGAATATTTGATGCTGTATTTTCCCATGTGACCTAGCCCCAAACTCTGATATCTTCCAGGGAGGTCCATTTCTGGGTCCCACCACCTTCACAGACTATTAGGTTTAGAATGGAATATTACATTGTTCTCTTGATGTTTTATCTCCTCCTTTTGAAACCAATCATTTTAAATTACTCTATTTCAATAGAAAGGTTGATCACATTTTAACAATAACTTGAAAGATGTCTATACTTACGTCTTTGCATCTGTATTTATTTATGTTTGTTTAAATTTTCATAAGAGACTTTGAATCATAATTTAAAAGAAAAGGCATGAAATAAACAAATAAAAGAGAACAGCAAGAGGTCCAATTTTAGATGTAAAGAAACTTTAGAAGAGAGTTAATAAGACTCTTTCCAAACTCTTTCCCTTGCCTGCTGTTTAGTTAACACCCAAATTTGTCAACAATTCTGAGTGTGGGATATGCAAAGCCATGTTGAGTATTACTGACAGATGTCTCTGTTATTACCACCTACCTCAGCCAAATGCTGCAGTTGGTAACAAGCACAACTCCATCTCTAATTTGCTGCCTACAACTAATACTTCTCTGTTTCAGTCTTGAAATTAGCACCAGTATCATATTGATTTGCTCAGCCTTCTAAAACATGATAAATTGCATTCTCCTATTATCCAGCCACACCCTCCCCCACAAAATGCCATTTGGGAAACAGCTGTGGGAAAATAACAAACAAGGACCCTCGATCCTGCATGTGTGCAATTTGGATCACCTGGAAAGGAAAAGACTGATACGTTGACCAATGCTGACTTAACTAACCTAAGTACTTAGACCTTGCTCCAGAGTGCAGACTTTCTCAGCTCAGCACATTCCAGGTGTGTTAGACCACTGTTCCCATAATCCCCAGCTGGCACTGATTTGAGGGGGGGTGAGTTGAAGCCCAACAACGTGCCACCTTATAGTGGCCCCATGAATTTCATAAGGTTTTCCTAGACAAGAAATATTCAGAGCTGGCTTTGCCAGTTCCTTCCTCTGAAATATAGCCTACAGCACCTGGCATTTGTTGGCAGTTTCTCATCCAAGTACTAATCAGGGCTGATCCTGCTTACCTTCCAAGATCAGACAAGGCCTAGTGCTTTTTGAGTTTTGGGTTATTTTTGTCACTTATTTCATTCTCATGCATGAGAATGGAAATGTCCCCCCCTGCCCCTGCCCCTGCCCCGGCTGGCTAGGATTACAATATTTTTGCATATTTCTGTATGGTTTTCACATTTCAGGATTTTTTGATAGAAAATTTGAACTGGTTTTTGCATTAAAAAGTTGATGCTTCACAAAGTACAACATGTTTGCTTAGAAAGACTTGTGTTTTCCGCAAAAGAAAATTTGTAAAAAAGAAAACAGTTTTCACTATTGCTACTGCTGATGAGGGAAAATAAAAAACAGGGCTGATCCTTTTATTTTCTCCCAAGGTGAAAGATTTCATAGTGACTGTCAATTTTTTCCAGCTGGAATGTCTTAATGCATAGAACCCCCATTACTTGCTCACAGGAGAATATCTGTGAATACTTTTTAAATCTCTGTCTAACACATCTGGAGAGAGCCGGGCTCAGGAACACAATTTGAGCATCCTGAACCTGCCCTAGGTTTTGCAGGGACGGGGAATGAAACGAGTTAGTCCCTGCAATGTGCAACATTCCAGGCAGGAGGAGGGACTTGGAACACAAACGAACACACATACACACAGAGAGAGTCCTGCCTGCACAGCCCTGAGAAAGATTTGTTCCCATAAGGTTCTCAACAATATCATACTGTCTTTTAATTTCTTTCCCCTGTTTCTTCTCTGATACCAAAGGGCTGAAAGAGCAAGTGGAGACGTTCCATAAAACCTCTGGGCACTCTTCCCAAGCAACACTGAAGCTGTTGCTCTCTGTACATCTGTTTCCTTCTTTCTACTGAGCTCTTTCCACTAATAGTGCATGCCCCTCAATTGGGTGTGCGGGTTTTTCCCCTTAGCAAAGCTGAACTGTCACTTCTGTCACCATAGCTACAAGTCTTTTCATCTTTTATGGTGGCAGCTTTCCTTCAGATATCGTTTGTAAGCATTTCAAGGTATCAAAAACAGCTAAGTAGAAGGTGCTCTACTGATTCAATCAGTTCTTAGCCTACTGAAAACGCATTAGGTGTGTGATGCCAGATGTAGAACATGGTTCTAATCCCAGGCAGATCTAGAAACAGTTCACCAAACAGTGTTTTATATCATTTGTCCTCAACCATTTTCCTAGAGAAATGAAAAGTCCTTACTGCTGGCAAACAAGGCTGCTGGCAAACATTTTTTCCTTCATTATTTCAGCAGAGACCTTTTAAATGGCTTTTCTTCTCCTTCCAGCAGAATATAGCATATGCTGTTCTTCACCTGAAACACCTGCCCAAGGGGAAATTAGCGATATATGTACTAGACCTTGCTCATTGTCATAGCAGCTCATAGGACTGGATTTAAGAACCAAACCAGCTCACATGTCAGAGGCACCCTTTGACAAGAGCTTAGGAAAGTTACTTTGGGGGGTCTACAACTCCTAGAATTACACAGCCAACAGAAGCAGTGGCTGGATGACTCTGAGAGTTCTCCTTTTCCAAGCTTTGACTTTGGCTGACATAATCTATTTCACCCCTAGTAAAATAAGGCCCATTAGCACACCTTAGTACATCAGTATGCCTTTTGTCCAGACCAAACATACTTTTTCAACTCAGAGGAATTTATTTCTGGAAACTTCAGCACCCTTGTCGCCCTCCCCTGCACACTCCTGTTTGTTTGCATTCTTCTATTTGTGGTCCTATCTAGCCTAGCAAATCTTCTGGACTATAAGCACTGAGACTTACTGCAACTGTGAGGAATAAGCAACGTTCATTAATTGTATCAATTCACTGTATTTTGTGAGCAATCAAAGACAATGACTTCTGTTTACTGCAAAATTTTTGCAGTGTGCCTTAAATCTGTGAGGAAGACTATTTATTAAATGTGCACTGAAATATGAACTACACAATCAGATATATAAACTACATGTGGCAACTGGGAAGTGGTTCCTTCAGTGAGGCATTCCAAAATAACAACTCTGTGGAACTCAGAAGAGGAAAGCTGAAGACTCTACTGAACCAACGTGAATGACAACAATTCTTTCCAACACCACATAGTTTCCAGAGGATGCCCAAGAGTTCTTTGTGAAATACATCCTTTTTTTTTTTTTTGGTCCATATAGGAAAACCTCAACTAACAAAGTCTTTGGAAAAGAAGCTCCTTTTTACAAAGACTTTTTATGCCTACCTAGCCTCCACTTCCCTCTTTATCTTCTGTATATCTAGAAGGGTTGTTCTGGGGGTTTTTTCGCAGCTTTGGCACTGGGATGATGGTAAAGGAGAGCTGGAGAAACACTGACTGTTGGATTTCAACAAAATATCTGCAGTATACAATGCAATAATGCTTAAGTGGGAAAAGAATGGAATCCTGTGTGTGTGTGTGTCTGACCACAACAGGCAAAGAAAACAAGAGCTGCCTCCAGAATTCCCTACTGAGGAAACAGGAGCCACAAAACAGAGACAAAAGGGACAGCAGTTAAGCTTGCCTCACCAGCTCCCCACCAGTATGTTTAAAAAAAGAACAAGCACACATCTGTAAGTTTGCCTACCAAAATGGAAATCATAAGAAAACTGGAGGTTGGCCAAAGAAAAAGCCATTCCAGGAAGTCTTCAAATGCTCTTTCATATTTCTGCACCAAATTTTCTGTTAAAGAAGTAATGTCAAGTCTATGTTGTGAACTGAGGTATACCTGTATCGTTTCCAGCTTGCCTCAGAAAGAGCACAAGAAAATAAAACATAGGGAGTTGGATCCAAATTTGGTGATGCTTAGAGGATAGCTGCGGAAACCAATGGAAAACAAGCAGTCTTGAACAATGAGTTCTATTGATTTCAATAGGTCTATCCTAAGCATATTTAAGTCTGGACTAAAGCCAAGGTTCACAGGTTGTAGAAAAGCCACTATTATCACAAACACTAGGAGTACCCAGCATAAAATACAGATTTTCAGAATGGCATATCGCTGAACTTAAGATTTTGAATATGCCTGATTATCAGTATATCTACAATGCAATATGCCCATGTCTTCAAATGGATTATGACAAATCAGAAGTAATAGGAACTATTCTGAGCTATTCACATCAGCTGAGTGAATAGTTTACTTTTATGTAGTCAGTGATAGAGATTTGGTCTCTAGTTTTTATCTGCTCCTTTGAAAAATGTCCATACCATACAGAATAAAGGTATGGTTGGTGGTTTTTGTAAGGAAAATATCTGCAGAAGTGACAATTTCATGTTGTGAAGCCAGCCTTCCAGTTTCAGAGTGTTTGGCACATTTCCATCAACCAGTTAAGCAATCACAATGCCTTGCAAAATCTAGCCATTTCGCTGATGTTCAGGTTCAGTGGTCTACAATACTGATCAACTGTTACAGAACAAATCTGATACACAGTATATGCCCAATAAAAATCAACCAATCTGTAATGCAACCCACATGATCTTTCCTCTTTTTTTCCTGCATTCAGCCAAGGTCTACATACATTTATTTGCCAAATAAGCTTTGCTTCATTCAAGAGGATAAAATCTCAAGATATACATATTTCACACTGCACTACAGAAAGAATAATGGTAATCATGGAATTATTGCCGAGTTCTTTTACAATTTTTTTTATACCAGCTTTGAAAGGTAAAAAAAAAACCTTCAAGGCAGTTTAGAAAATAAAAAAAATACAGTGACTACATATATTTCCACACATTCTGAAATAAAACAGCAGCATTAAGATCAACACTTCTGATATAAATAAAAATATTAGCAACCATTCAAACTACAACATACTAACATTAAAAATGAACTGAAATTGCCAAGATTTTACAGCCCGTTTTAAAAAATGATCAAAGCATGAAAGGCAAACTCAAAAAAAAAAAAAACTGAAATAAGAGTCAGTGATGACACTGTGAACCTTTGAAAACATCAGATAAGGCCTGATGTGACAGGCAAGCCTCTCCCAAGATTGAGGCAGGGGTCTTTCCAACCTCTTCTATCTGTGATTTTTTTTTTTAAATTAGGGGCACTAAACTATGACCCCTTCTCAGATGTAAAATTTGCCTGAAGTGGAATTTAGAATCACACTAACTGGACAGACTTTGGCTCAATCACCGAAGCATTGACTTGCCTGGTGTCCACCAGATTTATTTTATTTTTGGTCTTTACATGGTGCTTCTAAGCCAACCAGAGCCCACAATATAAAACAGACAAAAACATTTCAGATGTTTTGATCTGCAAGTTTTGTCATTCTATACCAGTGTGGTCATTACAGTATACCCATCTAGTTGACACATATGTTGGAATTGTAATTAAACTTGTCTGGTGGATATCAGATTAAAGAAGGCTGTTTTAAATTATCCATTCACTTGCTTAAGTGTGGTAATCCTGTAACAGTTTTTGATTTTTATGTAGTCTGCCCTTCACACCCAGAACCTTCTTTTTTACTGTAATGCCCATCAATGTCTCTTAAAAACCTCACCCTAAGTGATTCACTTCCTGTGATTTGTCATAAATCAGACAAGAGCACTAGACCATAAATGAAAGCTTTTTGTAAAGAAATGCTCAACATTTGGGACACAGGCTGATGGTACAAGGTCTAAACTATACATCCCTCTAAAGCAGGAGCAGGCACGCTAGGTCCTGTCCCCAGCCTGCTGGAAACATCGCTGGAGGCCCCCAAGATTTTAGCACCTCTGCAATTCATTGACAATTGCAGCAGCTCTACAAGGTGCAGGATGTAATGGAAGGGAAAGAAATTGCAGGGGGGGTATCTGTGATGGCAATGCCGTCCATTTTTAGCAATATGCTTTACGCCTGAGTCCTTAATACCACTCTGCACTGCATCCAAAGAGGTCAGTTTACATCCATGAAAACTCATGCAAAAAATAAAAATCAGTCTTAAAGGTGTTGCTACATTTCTTTTTTTCCCCTCTCCTCTCCCTTCCTTCCTTCTTTTTACGGTTTGTGAGCTGCAGAATGAAATGACAATTGCTATCATCACCAAGAATGGCTTAAAGTTGGGGCCAGTACCTTACTCTGCTAATCAACACTGTAAATCTCACTATTCCTTCATGATTTTCCACACTGAAAATTGTAATTAACAACATCATCATCATCACCATCATTATTTGCCGAAGGTATATATCAGAGTCTCCATCCAGGAAGAATGGAGTCTATTCCCCTGCACTTTCTGTTCTATCCTAGTTCAAGTATTTTCCACCTAACTATGTCTGATGGCCAAATACAAACTAGAGGGCAGGTAGAAAATACAAGAACTATATATCTTTCTATCAGGATTCACTGCTACAGTTCTCCTACAAGGTTGTGGCAAGACAATGCTGATTTAGATATTTTCCTGTCAAAATGGTGACTCTACTGGGAAAGGAGAATTCACTAGGCACATACACACTGGAAAAGATTATCTCCATCTCTACAATATGAACTCTGGTCTTTTTTCAGCGGTGCCATTCCATCCAAGTAAGTGACTTGGACCATACTGGGTGTCCACATGCTGCTGAGACAGATGGTGTCAGTTACTACACCAAAAATAACCCAGGTATTGGAACCAAGGCCTGATTGGAACATCAGAAGAGGACAAGGAGAAAAAACAGTGCCTGTTGGTGCCATCCATGCGCTTGAGCTAGAGATGAAAGTATGTCTCGGAAGATAAGGAGATAGCATGAGATCTGTATGTGAGCAAGCCAGTCTGGTTTCTCTCCAGAACTGATGCATCTTCCACTTCAGCTTTGTACTCAGGACTACAAAGCTGTACATTTCAGCTACAGAATGCTCACATCAGTTTAAGCTGATCCACTCCAAAGGAAACATTTTGAAAGGTCAAATGTCTAAGAATTCCTCCAAGAGGAATTAGCCAAATAAGACCAAGTAAGGCAGCCTGCCAGATCATTACATTACATTCTGTCTGAAAGAAGTTCAGAGTATGTGCGCACATACAGATTCTATGAAAGAAATATTAGTACCAGTTCAGATACTTTGCATCTACAAAATAAATGCTAGTTCTCAAATTCATCTAAACATTGGATGAGATGCCAGTTTAAAGAGGCTACATTTCCCAGCTTGACTGAAATTGCTTTCTGATAATGGAAGGTTCTGTTTGAATGGAGTGCCAGACTTAATCTAAGATTTCACCTTAGAGCACAGAACACTGACTTCTATCTTCATACTGATTTCACACCACCACTATATCAGTGTTTTCCAAAGGCAAGATTATGATTTAATGTAGAGTCACCTAAAATTGTAATCTTATTTACATTTGTTTGGAAGCAACCCTGAGCACAGTGAGATTACGGTCAAAGTTAACATCCCCAGTACATAGTGAATTATTTAGTTCCAGACACAACAAATTATTTGCAAAGACAACTCTAGATAACAGCTCTACTAGGGATGACCCACACTCACCCACCCTAGCCTACCTTCCAGATACCAAGTTGCCTTATGGTAACCCCAAGAATTTCATAGGGTCTACCTAGGCAAGTAATACTCAGAAGTAGATTTGTCAGTTCCTTCCTCCAAAATAGCCTACAGCACCTGGTATTCATTGGTGATCTCCTATCCAAATACTAAACAGGCTAAGCTTCCAAGATCAGGCAGGATCTGGCCCCTTTAGGGTGTTTAACGCCCCCAGCCCAATATGCAGAAGAAAAAAAACTCTCATGAATATTCAGTAAACTTAAGAGGATACTATCAAACCAGCATTTTCTTGTCTATGATGCTCAGAAGAGTTTTCTTACATTCCTCAAATCATGGGACACAAGAAAGCAGACTCTAGCTTCCATCAAATCATTTGTACATACTAGGAGGAAAGGACAACCATTATGAATAATAGTTGGCTAGTAAGGCAAAATATAGGGTTCACTAATTTGAAAAAGCCAAACCAATTAGTTACATATATATATATGTACCATTCGAAGTGATTTTCAAAGCTGAAATTAAAATAGCTTTGGCATTAAAAAGTTCAGCATGCAAGAAGAGAATCCTATTAAATTTGCTCTTGGAATCTGACCAAGTTTCAAAGTTACTAAACACGGATTTAAAAACAAAAAACAAAACAAAAAAACCTCCGGGGTTGATATGACAAAAGTCTGAGAAATCCTAAATGAAGAAGTTTTCACTTGCTCACATTCTTGCTATTTCCTAGTTGTGTTGTTTCTATTTTCATCTAAAGATATTTTGTAGCAGTATTTAAAGATATTTTATTTAAAGATACTTTATGGAAACATTCTATGTGTGGCAGGCAGGTTGTTCTATTCACAATGAAGATGCTAAATCTGTTTAGCAATGGCAATTATTTCAGTTCAACCACCTCTATAGATCTTATATTAAGAGTTCTCTCTTCATTTACTCCTCTCTAATTATAAACTGTACTCTCACCTATTGGACTTCCTTCCTTTAATTTTTTTTATTACAAATTCATACATTTAATAGATAACATTCATAGATAACATTCATAACTCATTTACATTCTTCTTACATTCTTTCCTTTCGTTGGTTTCACTCACTTAAATGATGTAGATTTTTATTCTGACTTTCTTCCATTATAAAAGACTGCATCTTGGCCAATACAGTTTATTTTCACAGTTTATTTTCACTATACCATTTCAGAATTCAGAAAAGTTATTTTTTGGACTTCAGCTCCCAGAATCCCCCAGCTAAGACGGCTACTGCCTATACTGTCAGGGGGCTATGGGTACTGAAGTCCAAAAAGTAACTTTTCTCTGCTCTGGTACATCCCAACATGTAATGACTGCTTTTTTCCCCCAGAGGCAACTAGCCAAGGATAGATTGCACCATTTCTAACTTTGAATTAAGGCCAGTTTTTCCTCCAAGTCTTTAATGACAGAAATGGCAAACTGCCATCAAACCTTTGTCCTGTTCTCCTATTTGCTTTCCTATTTGAAATTGTCCTATTAAAGTCACGCAATGCAAAACGTTCCAGAAACACATTTTGCACAACTATCATTTGTTTGGAGAATTATACAAAAGCTCTTGGCAACTGCAGTCTGATAGGGCTTTCACAACCCTGCTTTTTACGTGCTGAATTACTGTAGAGAGAGTTTACATAAACCTTGTTAAAGATAAGGCTGTGAGGAGCATTTATTTGAAGAGCAGCACAACATGCCAATATGACTGTAGCCACTAACCCCATCATAGGAAATGAAGAACAAAGTAAATAATTACAACACCATTATTAGTTCTGATGCATTCATTGGCATTTATCACTATTAAAAAGCTTTTTTTTTATTTTAATGACTCAGCAGTTTTCCATCATGGAAAGCAATTCATCTGACACCACCAATACACTTAATTTTGAGGGAAAACATCCAACAATGTTTGCTTTTTTTCATTTTTTCCTCAACTAACCAAATAGGAATGTCTCTCTAGAAAACATTGTGGGTATATGTTCCACTTATCTATTGATCTTGTATATACACAGAAAAAGAGAGAGGGGAAGGAAAGGAAGCGGAAGAAAAAGTCATATTTTATTCTGGTTACGTCCAGGGGTATGGATTACACCTGCAGCCGTCAGTTAAAGTAAAGAAAAGAAGGAAACAAGACAAGGACATGACCTCTTGCATTCTCTGAACTATTACTAGACTTCATGCTGGGAGCTGAAAAGTGTAACTACTTTGGGATTTTTCTCTTTCTTTTTTATTGTGAAGAACCAATTATCTCAATAGTGAGGGACCAGGCCTCAATCACTGCAAGCAGAGAAGCAGAGATGGAAAAACTAAAATCTTTATTTTATATTGTTCACAGAACCTCCTGAATATAGATCACACAGAAAACAGGAATCCATTATATCCTGCTTTTGAACACGTTTGGATAGATAGTTATGTGCACACATAAAATCATAACCTATTACTTCTCCAGGAGATTATTCCATTTTGCTCATGTCCTCCTATATTTAGGAAGTTGAAAAGAAGCTAAATACAGTCATGTAACTCTCTCACTGTTTTCTTTATAAAGCCTTGAAAAAGAGGACCATGTGGGCCTTTTCTCAGCAGAAAGTATCAGCCTGCCACTTAGGATACTAATCTAAATATCTGGGGGAAGGGAGGCAGCCCAAATTGACCCAACTGACCTCAGCATGTGTCACAGACACAGTTGTGTGTTACCTTTCAAACAAGATTCCACTCACCTTTCCCATTCTGCCATGCTGTGTACCAGGACAAACTCAGGAAAGATGTGATGAAAAATAATGCAGTGGCCACAGTTCCATTTCGGAGCCTCATCTCATTTCAACATCACACTGGTGTATATCTGGCCAGCGATGAGGATTTAAGTGTTATTTTGTTGCCTGGAAGCCAGTCTATTCCATGTACTGTTGCTTTGCCAGTAGGACAGAAGAACACTGCAGTGTCATTTCCAAATCATTGTAGGGCCAACATAGTGTCTGTATTTTTGAAGACTGTTCTTTTTTCCTAGAAGCTTTTGGGAAACTCACTCATCCTTATTTATTTCTCTCCACTCCCTATAAAAGAAAAAGAGAAAATCAAAGCCAACCCAGAAATACAGAGTTGGAAGTGTGAACAACATTATCCTGGTTCTAGTTTCACTCCTGACACAAACTTACTAGATCACATTAGGCAAGCTATACTAGAGCTTGGAAACACAACTTTTTTTTTACTACAATACCCCAAATCCCCTCCAACACACACTGTTATTGGCAGTAGATCACTGTGTTGACTCTCTTTTTAAAAAAAGTTTTTGTAAGGAATTGTTCACATTATATGTAAGCAACCAAAAAGATAGCCATTCTTCTACCAGGACCTTCTACTGGAGTCTATACAGACACAAAGTATCCATAAAACCATTCTTGACAAGTCACAGGCAAACAAGATTTTTGTCAAAAAGTAAAAGGTAAAATGAAGATACAGGATGAAAAAGTTTTATATTGTTTCACCCAATATATTAGTGATCAACATGCTCAAGAAGATGAATTTTTCAAAAGCCTTAATCCTCAGGAATTGTGGTTTCCTTTTCGCATTCTTAACCAAGCTTCAAATATGACCATGCTGGTTGGATTGTACTGGGAGTATTAGTCCAGATGTGGCAAGCTGTGTTTTCAATCCTCCTCAAAAGACACTGACAACACAAAGTCATACAGGTTGAGCCTCCCTTATTCAAAATGTTTGGAACCAGAAGTGTTCCATATTTTAGATGGGGGGGGCGCTTGCTGGACAATACCTTTTGGGAATAGCCCTGCATCTTGTTCATTTGCTACTTGTATTGTGGATGATACATGAGGCTGGAGAGAGACTGAGGATCTGTGAAATGGCAGGAATCCAGGCTTGGTGCTTGGTGTGAATCCATGCCTCTCACTATTTCACAAATCCTCAGTCTCTCTCTTTTTGTCACCAGCTGCCCACTTCCACCTTTGAGATCATGGCTACGGTATTCCCCAGATCTGACAGATGAATGTATAGGCCTGCTGCAGCTGCTGACTTGAAGGCAGAAGTAGGCAGCTGGCAGCAAAAAGATAGAGACTGAGGACCTGAGAGACAAACAAGCAGGAGCATCACAGTTGCTGCCTCAGACACAGAAGCAGTCAACTCGTGGCAACATGTTTCAGTTTTCTGAGGTTTTCAGATTTTCAAATAAGGGAGAATCAACCTCTATTTAGTAACATCAGGATTTCAGAGGTGAATTTAATAGAACTTATTCCTAGATAAGCGTATGATATGACTACAGCCTACATCTACTCTATATCAATATAGTTGGTAATTAAACCATTAAAATGGCCAGAGGCAATTCTAAGGCTGGCTGAGAGGAGTTAGGTTGGAGCAGCACAAACCCAAGAGACCACTAGCAGGGATTGCCCACTGTAGGCCCAACACCACCACTCTCAGGATGCCAATGTCCAAAAATGGAATTGACAGAAGAAGATGTCAATGTTTCCTGATTCAGAAAGTGGGTCTGTAATTTATACATTTATTGAGAATTTTTTCTTGGGTAGACTGACCATTTATGTATTTGCTGGACAGAGGTTGTGGACTTCTACAGATAAATAGCAAAACATCTCCTACTTTGGACTTCACACTTAATGCATATGACAGCTGGTATGGTGATCAGATTGTCAGACTAGAATATGGGTGATCCCAGGCTGTTAGTCTGCAATGAACCATAAAACTTCCTGGATGATCTCGGGCCAGTTAGTCTTCTCCCCATCTCACAGGGCTATTGTGAGCACAGAGCATGGAATAGAAGAACCATATACACTGTATGGAATTCACTGAACAAAAAGTAGACTATAAATATTTGCGGTTGGGTGCCTTCAAGTCAACTCCTACTTATGGCAGTCTGATTATAGAGTTTTCTTGGCAAAATTTATTTGGAAGAGGTTTGCCATTGCCTTCCTCTGAGGCTGAGAGAATGTGACTTACCAAAGCTCACCCACTCACCCACTGAGCAGGAATTCAAACCCTGGTTTCCCAGAATCATAGCTCAACACTGAAACCACACTCTTGGGCTATAGATATAATAAACAAAACTAAAAGCTACTCCAATTGGCATTGAAATGCCCAATTAATTGACAACAGCAGCATTGTCCTAGTTGGCTCTATGCAAGACTTTAGAAATAGTTTCCAGGGTATGGAAGTATCCATTTAGTGTCTGAAACAGTACTAGAGAAACTTTAAAAAATATCCAAGCTTTCACTGATTAAGGTTATAGCAAAACTGCTCTGAATTGAGAAACATTTCACTTCCAGTGTTTTGAGCACAATGAACAAAAACTAAAAGTGGTGACACCTGTTTCAGTGCTCAGAATATATAACTATAGTTGGCCCTCTACATTCACTAGGGCTAGGGGCTTAGGATGGCTACAAAAGTGGAAAAATGGCAAATATGAAAATGTGTGTGTGTGTTTGTGGGAAGAGTGGCATGGCATGGTGGGGAAAATGGGCACCCAGGGTCCAAACCAGGTTAGGGAAAACAGAAGAAAAGGGGATTAGTTGGCATGGTGGTCATATAGTTTCTCTCTACACCCATCTCCTTTCTTGAGGGCATCAGGAGATGGTTTTTTGAGAAACTGCGCTGCAAGTCATCTTTAGCTAACCAGGCAAATGGTGGTATAGGAGGAAGAAGAAGACAACAATAAGAGGCAGTTGTTCAAAGGTCTGGGCAGCCTGATCAGAATAATGAAGAGGGAAGGTTCCCCCGGAAAAGAAGGGCCTGAGGCGGGGCCGGGGCAAGGGTTGAAGAAACTTGTAAATAATGAAATCCTTGAAAGTCAAACTCATAAATGTAGAAGGCCAACTATTTAACATTTTTAAAAGATACTGAAAAATAAAAACTTACCAATGTCTAACTATTCTAAGTTTTAGAAAGCTTCTTTCTGTTCTAGCTCTCTGTTTTCTGTTGTGTTTTACAGCTTTAACCAGTCTGAAACATCCAGCTGGTGAGAAGACTACAAGGCATAAAGTACTGATCTCTTCTTCAGTTATGAGAATTCCTCCTTCTGAGACTTTAAACCAGTCACAGTCTCTTGCTTCTCTCCCTCCTTCTTTGCAAAAGCAAATGCAAAAACAAAAAAGTTGCATTACCCAGCATATCTTAAGGAATGGAATAAAAAACATTTCCTGGAAAGGTATAGATACACAGGAACACATATTTGCCATATCTTGCATGCCAAAAACCTAACAGCTCAATCCTATAGAAACATTTTCATAAGGGTGTCCTACTCTCAACACAGGGTAAGAGTATTTAGGGTTAGAACACACTGTTCACTTGGACCTGAATGTGGAAAACTGTAGAACACAAAAACAACAACAACAAAGAAAATGCTTTAAATGTATGAAGCTGTTACTCTGCAACAAATGGTTCTCTGAGATTTAATGGCTACATCACCAGAATAACAGACACTAACCCTGATCTAGCCAGGATGACTACCATACAAAAGCTCGGTACAGAGGGAATAAATTCTCAGATGCACAAAAGAGGGAATGCCATATAATCTCATGCTGGATCCAATGTCCATGCAAACTGTCAGCCCAGTGACATTTGAAAAAAATAAATCATAACCTGTTTAAAGGTGGACAAGGCTGAATCATGGTTCCCTTTAATCCAAAGAAGAGCCCATGTGAAGTAGGGGACAGAGTGGGATTTGGGAGACTGAGGCCCAAGTAACCACTGGGCCATGAATACTCACTGGGTGGTCTCAGGCCAGTCACATACACTGTTTTTCTCTCAACCTGGTGTACCCCACAAAGTTGTTGTGAGGATAAAGTGAAGAACAGTGAAGCTATGTACCCCACCTGGAACTCAGTAAAGGAGAGACACAACATAAATGTAAAGATGATTATGATGATGGTGACCTGGCAGCATCAACTGTGTTTGATCCTCATTCACAAAATGGACACAAATATGTGACTAAATCTATAGCCTCTAACAACACTGATTATGCTGTTTTTTGGTACTATCACCAAATTATTCTGCAGATATTAGTCCTAACAGAAAACAATGACAGAAAAAAAGGAAATGTCACTGCCAGTTTAGTTTATACAAGAAATGCCCATTGGTTTGCCTGCCTCCCTGTGGCACACACACACATGAAGATGACACTGACTGCAGAATGTTAAATGCTACACAAAGAACTGCTGTGAAGAAAGGTAAGAAACGAGGAAGCAAGAGATACAGCACAGATAATGGAGGCATTTCAGCGCCAAGGTTAAGCGATGGAGGCATCCAGCCAAAGTAAAAACTATTTTCAGTAAGAAAGCCCTGTGACATTCATAGGATACAAACAGGTACGGTCACATTTCAAAGAAACATTTGCTGTCTGTGTCCATAATTTTCTAGACAATGAGGCTAGGTAAAGAAAAAAATCAGAATAACTAAACCCTGGACATTCGAGGCCTAGATCAAATACATGCTATTTGTAAGTTGTTCGCCCCCTCGATCCATATGGAGAGGCGGGATACAAATAAATAATAATAATAATAAAATGATGAAGAACTAGTGTAGACTCATAGAAATCAGTGGGCTTTGCGTAAGCGTTAATTTGCCAAGGTCCCGTTGACTCCATGGGCTCACTCTGTCAGGGACTGGGAACTGGATTTAGGCCACACACACAAGTGCTTTCTCGCTTCCTCCTGTATGGACTAACGGATTTCTTCTTGCCTTGCTTTGTATCAAACACTCCCTCCCGCTCTCACGCATACCTGTGTGTGGCGGTTGGGGAGGCGGGAAGAGAACACCCTGAGCCTGTCATTTCTTCCTCCCTCACATCCACCAGGCTGGCACAGACTCACCTGTCAGAAAACATGCCTCAAAAATGTCACTCCCCCCCCGTGCCTAAAAAAGGAACCTAGTTGGGCACAAAGCAGGCTTAGCCCTCAAAAGGTCGGTTCGGAGGTCCCTTCCTCCCCCTGAGAGGGAACGTCGCAACAAAACGCGAGTCCCATCATTCACACGTTACATGCGTGCACACAGCCAGCAAGCAGCTCCCTCCATCGATAGGTCCGCCTGCCATTCACCTCTGCGTCCCTCCCTACCTCTGACCACTACGCCTGCGTGTGTGTGTGTGTGTGTGTGTAAGTACGCACTGCACAGCCCGCCTCCTCCCAAGCGGTCCCACCGACTGACTTTGGCGGGGCGAACCCGGGGGGCTGCCCGCCGGCTTGCGCCCCCCGCTCTCCTCGGCAGCGCCACCCTCGCTGCGCGTTGGCCGCCCGTCCCGCCACCGCTACCGGCATCACTTTCCCTCACAACGCCCGTCTCCCTCGGGGGGCGACGGCGCAGAGGAGGAGATGCCCCTTCCTCCTCCCCCTCCTCCTCCTCCTCCTCCTCCTGCGACGCTCACCTGGGGACCCTCCGGGGCCGCCCTGGGCTCCTGCAGAGGGCGCTCAGGGGTCCTCCGGCGCCAGCGGCCCCCTCTTCCCGAGAGGCAGGTGCGGCGGCGGCGGCGGCGCCTCCGTGGCACAAACAAGCCCTCTCCCCCCGGGACCGCTCCAGCCACGAAGTGCCTCCTCCACTCCCAGGACAACATCTGACGCCAAGCTGCACAGCCCTGGCCGGCTACAGTTAAAGCGCCCGCCTCCTTTCACCTTCCCAGGCTACCATTGGTCAAGCTGACCCGCACAAGGAACCAATCACCCGTCAGCCTCGGACGGCCCTTGCCAATCGATGGCGCGGTCCGATGTCAGTCTCAGAGCGGAGGGTTTTTATACAGAAGTCTCGCGAGCTTTCTTTCCTCTTCTGTGGTTGAGCCCCGGGGAGGCGAAGGAGTCGGTGTAGTGGATGGAGCCAGTGTAGTGGATTGAGAAGTTTGACTCTGGCCATGCCCGCACTCGCCTGTTATAGCGCAACGATTCCACTTTCAACCTCCTCTGGAATCCTGGGGTTTGCAGTTTCGGGAGGGGCCGGCCGGCCCCTCCCGAAACTGCAAACCCCAGGATTCCAGAGGAGGTTGAAAGTGGAATCATCGCGCTATAACAGGCTAGCGCGGACATGGCCAAAGATTTTCTCTGCAGGAGTTATTCACGGGGGTTTGCCCTTGCCTTCCTCTGCGGCTGTGAGAGTGTGACTTGCGCAAAGGCACCCAGTGGGTTTCTGTGGCTGAGGAGGGGCTTGAACCCCGGTCTCCAGAGTTGTAGTTCAGTGCTCAAACTCCTACACCGCACTGTCTCTTGCTTTGCATAGGAGACATTCTCTGTGTAAGCTTTTGGGTGTATGATTTTTTTTAAAATACAGCAACTCACATGTACTCAATTGTGTGAACGGAGAAAGAAGCAATTAATTTGCTGGGAATTAAATTACAGAAGGATATTGAGCCACTTAAAGAACGTCTGGAAACTCAACTTGAAATTAAAACCTTTGTGGCATATGCAAAGAGTATTTGCACAAAAATGTGTAAAAATACTTTCGGTGGTGGTGGTGGTAGGAACCTGGAATAGCAGGTGTTAACAAGAAATTACTGTTTTAAATGCTAAACATTTGAATGTGGTTTCTGGTTTTATCAAAATTAAAGTTACTGCATGATCAGAGAAAGAAAGTTTGAAGTATTCTCCAGCAAGCGAGCCTAATTTAACCCTATTTACTCAGAAGTAGTTCTTGCTGATTTCAGTGGTGATTATTTCCAGCTAAGTATTCATTTTCAAAGACTTAAGCACAAAGTTCTTTTTAGGCCAGAAAAGAGACTGAGTAAGCCACTCAGAATATAGGTTGTTGTGGGTTTTTCCAGGCTTTGAGGCTGTGTTTTATTAGTATTTTCTCCTGATGTTTCACCTGCATCTGTGGCTGGCATCTTCAGAGGATCTGAAGATGCCAGCCACAGATGCAGGCCAAACATCACGAGAAAATACTAATGGAACACAGCCTCAAAGCCCGGAAAACCCACAACAACCTATGGATTCCAGCCATGAAAGCCTTCAACTTGACATCGAACTCAGAATATGCTCAGGGCCTGTAATAGGTTTGATGGGTCCCTGGGCAAAAGGTCCTCCTATCCTCATGAAGAAAAAAAAAGCCCCTCCGGAAGTGGGTCGTACACATGGCAAAAACCCACAAGAATTGCCCTGTTGGGACAAAATAATTTGCAGGATGTATATTCCTCCAAGGTCTCCTGTGGGGTTAATGGAGCCTTCTAACCTCTCAAAGTTGCCCACTCTGCTCTTCTTGGGCGGGGGGGTTGGATGGGCATTCAACGTGCAATGTAAGCTCCTCATGCTCATTCAGTTGAGCCTCTATATCAAAAGTAAGATATGGAATCATTGGGTGCAAGGAAAACAGTGGCAGCTGTGGTTCCGCTGGCCCATCACTTGGCTTATAGCACTGAGCCATAAAAATAAACTAAATAGAAGAGCTTGCCAAGAACAGCTGTGATAGGCCCTTCAAGGCTCATGTTCTCTATTATTGATCTCACTGTTAAGTATGTTGATTCAGGGGCTCCATATTTTGTTCACCATCTGCTCTAATTGTTTGTCCTCAGATCTTACAGCTTCATGAGGTTTTTTCCCTGATGGCAATCACAGATCTTGTGGGCAGCTTGACATCACTGTGCATCATAATAATGTGCATGATCATGTAACTATTCAGATACAGCTACATGAAGACATCACGTACCAATCAGCTTGAGAAAAAGCTGCCCCACCTCCAAATTAAGATTTGCGATGCAAATACACTTGGCCCTCCACGTTTGCTAGAATTAGGGGCACAGAATCCTTACAAAAGTGGAAAAATTGCAAATATCAAAATGTGTGTTTGTGTGTCTGTAGGAAGGGGGCCAAGAAATGATCGGAAAAGCAGGTAGTCAGGGTCTAAGCCGGATCACAGAGGGGAGAGGGAAAGAGGATGGGTTGGCATGGTGGCCCTATACTGTGGCCCTTTCTCCACCATACCGCATTAACGCATTCCTCCGTTGCAATCCCAACGTTGCCATTTGAGCAATGGTAGCAGGTTAGAAACACTCTCTTCCGCACTCTTTCACCTTAGGTGGATGAGTAGCGGTATTGCCACTGGTGTTCCTTCTGCACTACAGCATCCTTGGCCACTCTCTTCCCCCCCTTCAACCCGCTCCACCACCCCTGATTGGTCAGGGGTTTTGGGGGGTGGAGAAGCTGTACTAGCACAGTAATGTTGTAATGGCATGACACACCAGTACACTATTGCACTTTTGCTCTATAATGCTTAAAAATGTATTTTTAAAAAAGTTTTAAAGGAGAAATTTAAAATAAACATGGAGAGGTGACAGATTTTGAAATTACCACACCATGAGAGTAGCTGAGGGAAGCACAAGCTAGGCACACCCGCACCCTGCCTGCTTCTGGATCTAGGAGGACAGGACATGCTATCAAGTGCTATTATGGTACCTCACTGAGCCAGTTGACAGGATTGAAGTGCTAAAGGAGGCTCTTAATGATTTTTTTCTGGAAATGGTATAAGGTGGTTTTGCAATGCTTGGGGACAGGATAGCAGTTTGATAGCAATGATATCATTTGGTAGCATGACTCCTAGACTGAAAATAACCTGCTGCTGTTGCAGGATGTCATGCCAAAATGGCCTTCATCTCTCTTGCCCATCTCCTTCCTTGGGTGTGTGTGGGGCATCAGGAAAGAGTTTGTGGTCCTGAGAAATCGGGTTGCAATCTGTTCTTAGCTGGCCAGGCTGTGGCTAGTGGAACAGGAAGGGGACCAGAGGCAGGTTCTTAAAAGGCTGCACAGCCTGATTGGAGCCACCAAGAGGAAAGGTTCCCCTGGAAAAGATACACTTGAGGTGGTGATGTGGGGACAGTGGTTGAAGAAACTCGTAAATAATCAAATCCATCAAAGTCAAATGCACAAATGTGGAGTGCCAACTGTAACTTTGATTTCCACAACAATGATTCTTAATCATTTTATGTCTTCCATACCACCAATCATTTTGTCATAGATCCTGAATTGCAAGCAAAAAGCCTACCTTTGTCTGAGGAGGCTATTTCTACATTTATACTTATTCTGACAGTGTATTCAGCATTTACAGTAAGTTTAAACAGTTGTAGCGGCACTGCTAGGACTAAACTTGAACAAAAGACTGTGGTTAGTCCCTAGCAAAAAATGGAACAGTCTATGACACTTGTTGATGGATGTGAGGATTAGCAGAAATGCAAGGCATCCAAAGTTACTGCTAACATACCAGAAGGTCACAGATGAATAATTTGTGGCAGATAAGGAAGCTGAGCAGGGTCAGCTTTGGTTGGTACTGGGATGGGAGACTGCCACGGAATACCAGGTGCTGTAGACTATATTTCAGAGAATGTAACTAGTGAAACCACTTTTGAGTATTCCTTGCCCAGGAAAGCCCCAGGAAATTCATGGGATTATCGTGAGTTGACAGGAGACTTGAAAGGCACAAACACACACACACACACCCCACAGTCAGTAGAAGATTGGATAGCACACCTGTAGGTGGACATGGGAATAGATGAGGGGATTGAATTCTTAATAAATATTGTTAAATCCCTGTATCCTGCTAGGCTAATTCTGGGTCCTACTGGTGGCACATGCATTACTGGTCAAGAATTTCTATGGAATATTTATGTTGATATCTGGAGCTGCTTGACCAGTGTTTATCTCCACCATGTGGTGAACCACAGAATTGCAGACAGTAGCCTCTCATGGAAGAACCGTCCGGATTGTCTTTGTCTTTCCAGGCTTTTGTTGTTAACTGCCATCAAGTTGACCCTATGAATGCAAGTCTTCCAAGGCACTTTTCATCAGCAGCACTGCTAAGGTCTTGCAGACTCAGAGCTGTGGCATTCTTGTCTTTTCTTGCAAGTTGTGTCTTCTCATGATATGTCCAAAATATGACAGTCTCAGTTTAGTCATCTTGGCTTCTAGGGAGAGTTCAAGCTTGATTTGATCTAGGGCTCACTTATTTGTCTTTTTAGCAGTCCACAGTATCTACAGAACTCTTCTTCAGCACCACATTTCAAAGGAGGTGCTTCTCTTCCTACCAGCCCTCTTTACTGTCCAGCTTTCATAACCTTACACAGAAATGGGAAACACAATGGCAGGGACAATCTTAACTTTAGTATTCAGTGATACATCTTTACACTTCAGGATCTTATCTAGTTCCTTCATAGCTGCCTTTCCAAGTCCAGGACCTTCCATGTCCTGTCCAAGGCCTTCTGATTTCTTGACTGGAGTCTCCATTCTGATTAATGTCTGAACGAAAGTATGGAAAATGTTGAACTATTTCAATGTCTTCCTCATCTACTTTACAGTTATATAAATCATCTATGGGCATTATTTTTGTTTTCTTAATGTTCAGCTGTAAAGCTGTCTTTGTACTTTCTGCCTTGACTTTCTTCAATAATTGTTTAAAGTCTTTGCTATATTCTGCTAGTGCTATGATGTCATTTGCTTATCTTAAATGGTTGGTATTCCTTCCTACAATTTTCTTACCTCCTTCTTCAAAGTCTAATCTTGCTTTTTGTATTATATGTTCAGCATGCAAATTGAACAGATAGGATAATAAAATGCAGCCTCACTTGACCCCCTTGCCAATTGGAAACCATTCTGTTTTTCCATATTCTGTCTTGATGGTAGCCTCTTGCCCTGTGTACAGGTTACACATCAGGACAATCAAATGTTGTGCCACACCCATTTATTTCAGAACCATCCACAGTTTTTTTTTAATCTACATAATCAAAGGTTTTGCTATAACCTATAAGCATAGGCTGAGTTTCTTTTGGAATTCTTTGGTGCAGTCCATTATCCAACAATTATGTTTGCAATATGATTCCTAGTACCTCTTCTTTTCCTGAACCCAGCTTAGACATCTGGCATTTCTTACTCCATATATGGTAGAATTTTTAGTTGAAGGATTTTGAGCATGTCTTGGTTTGCATGGAAAATTAATGCAATGGTCCTGTGGTCACTGCTGTCCCTGATGTCCCCTTTCTTGGGGATTGGAGTGCGTATTGAGCATTTCCAACTCGTGTGTTATTCTTTTGTTTTTCATATATGTTGATAGATTTTATTTAGAACTAGAGTAGATTATGTCTCTGTAGCTTCAAGCAGCTGTATTGGTATGCTATCTGTTCCTAGTGATTTATTTCTTCTAATTGCTCTGAGTGCAACTTCCACTTCACTGTCCTATCTCAGTCCCAGCACAGCTGATAAAACAAACAAAACAAACTGAATAACTCCCAGCTCATGACTTACTTCCAGGCAGTAAACACAGAGTCATAAATAAAGTCCAACTGTTCCAAGGCAAGGAGGTGTCCAAGGTCAGTCCAAGTATTCATCAAGGTATCCAGCAGGATAGAAGGTCAGATAAGTTCTGATAACTCCTGCAGGGGAAGGACGTCAGCTATATAGGTCTGAAGCCTAGCACAACTTGATTAATTGTTGCCAGTTATAAATTCTGAGAGCGCAACGCCGGGTCTCTCTTTGCTGTCTGTGCTCTGCATAGCTGGGTACAGGTAAGTGCTTTTCTATGTCTGAAGAGGCAGGACTCTCTGCTGGAGCTGGCACTGCCCCCACTGTAACTTCTCCCTGTACAGCAGGTCCTGGCATGCCCCCTGTCTCAGCCTCTGGCATGCCCTTTGTTTCAGACTCTGAGTCAGAGTCCATGCTCTGGAAGCAAGGGCTGACATTCACTTCCTAAAATTTATCTTCATATGGTTCTTCCTTGAATGAATCTGTCATCCTTTCATCTCTTTTATAGTTCTTCTGTGTATTGTTTCCAATGTCTTTTTCTTTCTACTTTGTGTTTCCTTGCTGGTCATAGAGCATCCCCAGTCTTGATTTAATATTCTCTTTGATTTCTTGGCTCTTGTGGAAGATGTCTCTTGTTCTTCCTTTTTTGTTATCACCTTCTATTTATTTGCACTGATTATTACAGTAGTTGTCCTTGACCCTGCACACAAGTAGCTGAACAGTTGCATTCAGTGTTCTGACTCTACTTCTGTCACTTTTTGCTTCTTGTCTGTCCTTAAAGACTTGAAACGTTTCATCTGTCATCTAATGAGGCTTCTCTTTCTTTCTGGCTGAAGACAGTGCCTTTTTACATTCCTCCTTGACAGTATCCCTGGTTTCAGTCCAAAGTTCTTTTGGCTCCTAGTCAGTTAGGCTTAATAGTGCAAACCTATTTTTTACAGTATGTTAAATGCTATGGGAAAGTTCTTCCAGTTGTATTTTGGCAGGATGGTTGGTTTAGTGTTCTTCTTTAGCTTTACTGTAATTTTTAGTTAGTTAATCTAGTTCATGGTCTGTGCTGCAATCTGTTCCTGGTCTTGTTTTGGAAAGGAGATGGAGTTTTCCATCTTCTGCATCTGATTATGTGTTTATTTATTTCTATATTGATCATCAGGTGATATCCATGTATACAGTTGCCTCCTGATTTACTTGAAGAATGTGTTTGTGATAAAACTGTTGGTCTCAAAAAATTCAGTCAATTGCTCTACTGCATCATTTCTTGATTCTAAGCCAAATTTTCCTACAGTCTTTCATTCTACTTTATTTCCTGCTTTTGCATTCCAGTTGCCTATGATTAATAGGAAATCTTTTTTTGGTGTATGATCCATTTCCTCCTAGACGCCTACATAAAAGCTTTCAATTTCTTCTTCTTCTGCCTCTGTAGTTTGAGCATAAACTTGGATTATGGTTATATCAGTGGGTTTTCTCTGAAGTCTTATGGACGTGAAGCGCTCAGACTTTGAATTCTATCCACTGAGTGATTTTGCTTCATCTCTCCACTGGCATCCCAATTCTTCTTAGATTTTCATTTCCTAAGTAAAACACTGTGTAGTTATCTGACTCAAAATGTCCTTTTCCTGTCCACTTTAGCTCATTCATCCTAAGTATTGCAATGTTTATCCATTCTGTTTCTTATTTTACTCTGTCTAGTTTCCCCTGATTCATGCTTCTATATTGTGCAGCTTCAGACATTCCTTTCACCTCTGAGCACATCAACAGCTGAACATCCTTTTGACTTGAGACTAGTTGTGTCATTAGCTACAATGCTACTTGTAGCTGTCCTCTGCTGTATATGCCCTTACCAGGAAGCCTGTTTAACATGTAGGCAGTATTACTTACAGCACGGTGTAGTGGTTTGAGCACTGGACTACAACCATGGAGAGCAGAGTTTGATTACCCATTTGGCCATGGACACCTCCTGAGTGGCCGTGGCTGCAGTTACACACTGTCAGTCCCAGAAAACTCTGTAATAGGTTCACCTTAGGGTCACCATAATGACTTCAAGGCACTCAACAACAGCACAATATTAACTCTGAATTAGCATTTCCTGGTCAGCTAAGGTATCTTCTGCAATAAGCCTCTCTCTTTTTTTTATGGCACCAAAGCCATTGAGCTATGTGTTAAAAGAAAACTTACTGAACAGAGAGTAAATACTTGATTTTCCTACCTTTTTACACTGTAAGGAAAACTTCCTAACTCCCATCTCATCCATGAAAAAAACCTGTGGATTAAAAACAATGATGCAGGTCTACTCAGAGTATGCTTCTGACTGACATGATGAAGGCAACCATATTTCAATAGGGAGTCAGGGAAAGGAAGGAATGCAAAGCAGAGAGAAATACAGATAAGAGCAAGAGAATGAAGCTATTCTTAAATTTAACCTAAAGAGAGTGAATCTAGAGAGCAGTAAAGAATATGGTAATCATGACAGGACAAATTAGATGAGTTGCACAATTTAAGACAAAAAATGCATTTTTCCCCTTGGGGGAGGTACTGGAGAAAGACCATCAAAAGAAAGAGTTATTAACTATGACCCATTAGCAAAATTGCTGGTTCTTTCACAAGACAAAGCTGCCTTTGTCATGAGATGCACTGCAAATTTTTTAATAAATGTTACACAAAGTATGTCTTCATACCTTTTTAAAAAACTTATCATACCTCCATTGCAGCGGTGACAACCAGAAGAAAAGCATTCCTAAAATGGTATTACACACCTGTTCCAAACAGGCTGCTTTGAGTGGCTGTTCTGAAGATACTTTTCATCTTGAAAAGCAACTGCACAAAGGTGGATGAGACAACTTGGGGGAAATATCCTTCTGTAATAATGGTTTTCAAGAAGCAGCTGACCTGCAATGGCAGTGGCTGTGCTTAGGAAGCTTAGCCTTTTTCTATTGCAATTAATGCATGCAAGTTTAGCATTTCCAAATTTGGATAATGCTTGAAATAACACTTCCTCCTTCCAAGCCAATCCATTAAAAAAATTATCCACAACAAGGAAGAAAACATTACTGATAATTGCGTAAAAGCAATGTTTTATCTCCAGCAGAGCTAAGTAATTCTAATCGTTCTGAACAAGCTATTAGTCTTGCTACTGGTTTGAATAACTTAGAAAAGCAACGTTTTTGGATTGCAAACCCCCGAGTCCCTCAGGCAGCATGAGGGAGTCTTTCAGACAAAGAAGGAATGAATAATGACAGGGCTGATTAGTTTGTTTCAAATGAATAAGTTTGGATAACTATAAATTCTTCCTCTTCTTTAAGCATATTTTTTTTTTTTTTGCTATTTTTGCTTCCAATGCCTGGGTCTGACAAAGCTAACAGACAAATTATTATCAGACCAGAAAGAACCTCTTCTCAGTGGTTCAGGGAATGAGAACTTCTCTCATTTACTCCTGAAAACACCATGCAACTCTAAAAGTGTGACAATAATGCATAGGCTGCACTCTGGCTTTAACTCTAAACCATGGATTTCTTAATAGTACATGAATGTATCTTCCTTCCCCTTCTGACTGTGGATGTAAGAATCTACCTGGAGTGCTAAAAATAAAGAGGTATGTCTGTGTCAAATTTTATAATTTGTAGCTTTGTTCCTTTCAAGGCTGTGAATCACAGAATGAGATAGAACTGTTATCATGACATAAATGAGACTAGCAATGCAGTGTCTGTAGTTATCAAATTTGTCATCTCTGGCATTTCCCCAACCTCAGATGTTGTTTATTAATTTGCTTTGTAACACTGTCTGCCAGTTATACTTAAAATGCTTGATCTTGTCTGTTCCTTGCCCTTTACATTTTAAACAGCTGTATAGTTTGTGGGTGAATTGAACATAGAGACATTAGTGTTCACATTGGTATCTGGCACCTTTGGTTAGAAATCCTCAGACCCTAGCAGGGCCAACCATGGATATCAGCCTTGCTGTCTTCTTTTTTTTAACAAAATGTCTGTTGTATGCTCTAAACAGTCCAGGATGGTGGGGTCTAGCTGCCCTGTTATACCTCTGATTCAACATGATTGGAATGAATGTAGTAAAAGCATCTTGTCTAGACTTCCTTGTAGTGCTACTGTTAGATAAGTCTGAGAGGGGCTCCATAAAGACATCCCCAAATCCACAGCACCTTTTGCTAATTCAGGAGTGGGTAATAGCAGCTCTGGGGTCCAGTTCTCTGCCCCTTGCTCCTCCAGGAACTGCACAAACTTTGCCAAAAAATTAGTAAACAAAGTGGCAGATGTCTGGTCACTTTTGCAATTAATCTACACTTTTTACAAGTTCTACCCATGCTATTCCTCTACTTATTCCCTCCTCCATGTTCTCTAACTCAGAGGTAGGAATCATTCAGATACCCAGATGCTGTTGAACTCTAATCCCCAACATTCCTGACATTGGTTGTATTGGCTAGGGCCAATGGGAGTTACAGTACAACAGCATGGTTATCACATTTGCTCTGGCTGAATCTCACTCTGTCTTCACTTTGCTCTTTGGCCTGGACTAAACAATTTGCTTGAAATGTGACTGGCTGTCAAAAAGTTGTTTTTCTTTTAGAAACAGCAGGTACAGACTCTGTATTGCGGCCCATACTGGTTTTGTGCTATATAGACATTTTTTTTCTACACTTTTTTTTTCCTAAGGAAAATCATTTCTCATAATGGCTCAGCCCTGAAGATACTATTTTCTGTAACTTTGGGAAACCAGTGGTCATTGTAGAGCAACTTTGGCAGGAAATGACATGGGGCAAGGGAGGATCAACTCTCTCCTGTATTGGCCATGGTCCCTGTGTAGTGCAAGTTCTTCTTCAGCCACTATTTCCAAATAGAAAACAAATAAAAAACTATTGTTGTTAATGCATGTTCAGGTTGACTCCAACTTATTGGGAGTCTATCATAGGGTTTTCTGGGCAAGACTTATTGAGAGAAGGATTGCCACTGTCTTCCCTTAAGGCTGAGCTAGCCACCCAGTGGGTTTCCATGGCTGAGTGGGAACTGAAACCCTGGTCTCCAAGATATCTTAGATGGTTGGACAGGCTGTTGGCAATGACTTTATAGTCACCACTATAACATGCTGACTAAACTAATGCCATACAGTTGTTCAACACTGCTGCTAAAAGTAGAAATACCAGGAGGACAACTCCCAAACAATATTTCTTATTATTAAAATCAAAATGAGTACTGCAGGCTTTTGGGGTTAATGTTTCTGCTATGACATAGTAATAATGTATATGATCTTGCTAGGCCATGTGGACTAGCAGCAATGGACATGGCAACTTAATATTGTGACATCTAGAAAAGTTGGTGTATAGGAGTGACCTAATTCTCTACAGAATTTGGAAAAGTTACGTTTTTTGAATGACATTTCCCAGAATCCCCTAGGCGTGGGATTCTAGAAGCTGTAGACCAACAAAATATCTTTCAAAGCTTTGTCTCTCACTCCTTCATGGTCTTCTGTTATCTTGTCTCAGTATGTGGATAGTTATGTAGTTGGGAACTAAATACAGGAAGCTGGTTGACCTTTTCTGCAGCTAACATGGAACTAATGATTGATTGGCATGCCCTTCAGTTATAGAGGGAGCATTCATGGGTCAGGGCTCACTCAATCCTTCATGATATCTTTGTTCCAAAGCTCATTCTTTCGCCAAATTCAGTTTTCAGCTCTGAACCAATACCAAAGGTCAGGACTGCTGTTTTTTCCCCCCATTATCTGAATATAGAAAAATTAAGACAGTTTTAAAGCAAAGTTGAGAAATCTCAGTCAATCACTAAAGCATTTAGAGCAGTGGTTCTTAACTGTTTCTTTATTGTGAACCCCTTCTAAATATAATTTGTTGCCAGGGGCCCCCAAGACCTAACTCAAAATTTAAATATTTAAATTTAGATTTAATATTCAAATATTTATTAGTTAAATATTTGAATATTTATTCAATATTAAATATTTGAATATTTATTTATTTATTTAAGGCTTATGGAGACTGGGATTCCAATCGCTGCTCAGACACTGGGTGACCTTGGGCAAGTCATGTTCTCTCAGCCTCAGAGGAAGGCAAAGGCAAACCCCCTCTGAACAAATCTTGAGATAGGTTCAAATTAGGGTTGCCATAGGTCAGAAGTGATATGAAGGCACATAACAACAAAGAACCACTGACAGGGAGACGTTCTTTCTAGCCATCATGTCTCTTCCCTTTGAAAACTGACTTATGGTGACCCTAAAGCAAACCTATCATGTGGGTTTTCTTAGCAAGATTGGCTGCCTTTGCTTTTCTCTTAGGCTGAGGGAATGTGACTTGCCTGAGGTCACCCAGTGAGTTTCCATGGCTGAGTGAGGATTCAGACCCTGATCTCCAGAATCATGGAGGCAGGCATGTGCACAAGCCCAAATTTTCATTTGTAAATGAGGGGGCAGTTTCAGCACCTACACCCCACCCACTGCCATGCGACTGTTGCTGCCACTGCTGTTGGTATCCAGCAGCAGGGCTTTCTAGACTCTCTGTGAGGGCTCTGTGACTCCCTGGCGTCCCCAGAACTCAGGTTAAGAGCCACTGATCTAGAGAATATTATCCCCCTCTCCCTGTCCTGGCTGGTAGCTTTCTCTGAGCAAATATGGGTAGATGATTATTCCAAGGTTCTCTGTTTGCACTCTTGGAAAGAAGACTCTCGGCTAGAAAGCAGAGAAAACTCCCAATCAAACTATCATTGCTATGAAAACGGCAGAGATTTGTACTCTCTCTCTATAACATTCCTTTGTGTTATCCAGTTTGTTCCCTTTCTGTTTTGAAAGCTCACAAATGAATTGTTGCTGCTGTAAACGGCATGCCCAGGAGCAAAAACTGAGGAAGACCCTTTTGTGAGTCAAAATCATGCATGCCTCACCTGATACACTGTCAGACTTTTTTTATTTTTATTTTTTTGCCATGATCATTTTTCTGTACTTCAAAAAACATCAGGTGGTCTAAAATGGAAAATGTTGAGTAAAAGTAAAACCTTCTACACCAAGAACCTCATCTGAAGTCAGCTGGAGGCACTACAAAAGGGGCATCTAACCATCTGCCTGGAATGCAGAGCCCCCGCCCCATCTATGTTCCCTGGGAGAACAAGTACAGTTGCAGAACCTGAACTCATTCACCTTTCCCCAGAAGCAGCCTTTGATCAGTAAAACAAATATAGAAACCATGACTAAGGCACAGAAGCTTTCAGCACTGATGAGACAAAGAATCAGTAAGGTGACATTTATCATGTTTGCACACTAATCCTTCTCATAGGAAGAGTTCCTGGTGATTTAATGCTTAGCATTAAACAAACGTTTTATTGACAATGGAGAAATAAGTTTACCTGATTCCATTGAGCTTCTGCTTGGAGGTTTTTAAGCAGAGATTGGATGGCCATCTCACAGGAGTTCTTTATTTGTGTCTTTCTCGTGGCAGGGTATTTGACTACATGGCCCATGGAATCTCATCTAACTCTGTGTCTTTATGATGTATGGTTAAACCACATGTGTCACATTGGGATCTGTAGTCAGAGCTCCACATCCACCCCACTTCAAGATAGCTATAGCAGGCTCAGATCTTGAAAAGAACAGTAACACTATGGGAGGGAGAATGTCTCCATTTCACCATATTCCTTTTCCTTGCACCTTATTGTGGATCTTAATTGTCTCCTAAAGCTCCTCTTAGACCCACAGCTGGGTTTTTTTTTTCTTTTTTGCCTTTATCTGTAGTTCATATATAATTGAAAAGGTCTTAAATGTCTGTGTGATTCTGTTGTTGTTGCTGCTGCTATGTATCTTCAACTCATTTCTGACCTATGCCAACCCTAGGGTGAACCTGTCACAACATTTTCTTGGCAAGATTTACCGGCTGGTTATTGGAAGTGTGGAGATTTGCTCTTACCTATGAGATCTTGCTTAACTCCTACCATCTGACTGAACCCTATTTCTCCCATATGAAGCAGTTGAGATGGGATATATTCTCAGGAATTTTATTTTAAATCACAAAACCTATTAGCTTATTGAGAGAATCCCAGAATGCAATTAAGTGACTGTGATTGGTGCTTTGGTCCGAATTTTGGACTGGGACTTGGTTGATCCCAGTTCTAGTCTCCCTCAGTTATGGAACTCCCTCAAGGCGGTCACTCTGTTTCTCTTTCTCCGCCTGCCAGTCCTCACAGAGCTGTAAGGATGAAGTGGGGAGGTGGAAAACCAAGTACACTGCCTTGAACTCATTGGTGGGAAAACAGGATATAAAAGTAACTAATAAAGACGGACATTGACTCTGTTCTTATGTTATGATAGCACATGCTTAATTGTTTTTGTTGCTTGCTAGATTAAGAACTTTAGCCTAAATGTGACTGACCTGCCCTACTAAGAAGACATTGGCCATTTCTGCACTAGACTGTTATAGTGCTATTATTCCACTTTCAACATCTTATGGAATCCCGGGGATTGCAGTTTAGGGAGTGGCGCCTCCCTAAATGGCAATCCCTGTGGTTTCAACAAAAGTTAGTTATTTTCTTCAGTCTTTCACTACTGATTGAGAAGCTTCCTATACTACCAGACATTGGTCCAAATCTTGTTTGCTCTTACACTAAAAGACTTCAGAGACTGTATCAAAGTAGCTTCCTTTTTGTTCCTAGATCTAAAGTGTATGCGTAATAGATTTAACACATATGTAACTACTGTATAAACAACTTTTGCCTTTTTCAAACTGTGCATCCTTAAAAGTTCACGTTCAGAAATCTGAAGGCTCTTGACTTCCATTGACTATAATTCAGAATCCAAAAAATGGCTACAAGGTTTGCCTTCATTGATAACACAGATTTCTTATGAGAGGATTACTTCTGTCAAATTGCAGACAAATAGGATCAAGGGCATTTCAGTATTCACTTCTTAGGATTCTTTTTTTCCCTTAGAAAGTTAACAAGTAAATATGATGACAGGGAGTTTTGAAGAGAATAAGTCTATTTGCAATGCTTGGCAATTTTACCTTTTGGACTTATTCAGAATATCTTATTCAGTATGGTAACTGGCCATTCTGACTGGGGAAGTCTAGGAACTGTAGGCCAAAAATGACTCTTGTAAGTTCTTCTCATTTCAACAGAGGCAACATCGGCTAGAGTCCACTGGAAAGAGCCAATGTAGGTAGTGGTCTGAGCATTGGACTATGACTCTGGAGAACAAGGTTCAAATCCCTGCTTGGCCACGGAAGTTGCCCTTGGGTAAGGGAGTCACACTCCCTTAGGCTCCGAGTAAGGCAAAGGCAAACCCCCTTTGAACAGATCTTGACAAGAAAACTGTGTGATAGAATCAACATAGGGTAGCTGTAGGTTCATAGGCTCTTCTCTATTAATGTGTGCACTTTAGTAAATGTGTTTAAGGTAACCTTTGCTATTGTCTGGGGGAAAAAAGTATAAATGTGTAGAGATTGATCTGAGCCAAGATACCATCACTGATAGGAATGTTCCTGAGAGCCAAGGCCTTGCCAGTGATTTCACTGTGCTTTTTCCTGGCAAGCCTGAGCACGATTATTGACTGAATAGATGGGCTTCCAGCCTCCCTAACCTTCCTTTTACACTGTGATGGTACATAAATGGCAAACATTCGAGCAGGGGCTTGCCTGTCTTAATTCTCTCTGCAGCACTTTGTTTAAGTACAGTACAAAGAAATAATACCTCATGGTGTACTGCTTTGAATGACTTGAAATCCTTCTCAAATTAATGGCTCTTGTGTTTTCTCCCACTCTCATTTATCTTGAGGGAATTTTCTAAAGTGCACTTGCCTTTGAAACACAGAATGGCATAGTAAGCGATAATACTTGATGATAAATCCCCTGCCCCTTTAATTCAGCAGGTTTCTAAATTCTTAAGGATGTGCCATTGTGTGGTCAGCAGTTAGAGCACCAAGATGATTTCAGTAACCTAATGCTAAATACACAGCACACAATACATGACTGATAAAATATCTCTACCTGAAGACAAAAGAATGAAATGGTCATATGAGGACAGTCAATTAATAGGGAATTCCTCCTCTTCTAGTAATAAGAGCAGAAGGTGCCAACACAAAAAGCAACAGAAAAGGAAAGGCTAAATAAAGATGTTTACTTTCCCGATTTGCTTTGCCCTGAGGAAAGTTTCCATATACTTTCCTGAAGCGCTGCTTCTTTGGCTCCTGATAAATAATGTAACATTTTCCTGGATGACCTCCATTTAACTTTAGAGTAACTCACAGGTAGGTGTTCTCAGAACAGAGCCAGGGTACACAGGGAGATGGAAACTCCAAGCAAGTTGTAAACCGTGAAAGGTTCCATACCAAAGGAGCCTGTACAAAGGACATCAGAGAATATACAGTTACTTGGTGACAGTTACATAAGAGAGAATGCCAGAACAACAGGCACTGTTTACATAAACATGTTTATTAACAGAAATATTAACAGAATGTTTATTAGAAAGCAGACAACATTCATATGGTGTAAAATCTAGGAGTTTGTGCCCCCCACTGATTAGCAGTAGCAAAGATCTCCAAGTGTAAATATGCAGGTAAAAGGCTTTTTACACTGCTGAAGCTGCAGTCCTTTGGAACAGAAGCTTGTCAATGTAGGCAGTCCTATGTACACCTATGTGGCAGTGACCTAAAGAATGGAATTAAGTTATTTTGGCACTGACATGTTCATGGTTCTTGTCTTATTTTGTGGCCATAATTCCTTGCAGATGCCATGCTCTCTCTAATGGATACTTTCACTTAAGAGTTTGAACTTGCAGGATGCCACATGCAAAATTTCTTCCAGTTATTAGTGTTTACACAGACACATATGTCATCTTTTGGGAGTGCTTTGATGTGAGTTCCTGCAAGGCAGGGGTTTGGACTGGATGACCCCTGTGGTCTCTTCCAACTCTATGATTCTGTCATTCTATGAACTTATCATAGATATGTATCCAGAGGTTGCACCTCATGTTGCCTGTTGTTCTGCTGATATGAACCCATTTTTAAATCCTCGCGCAAAGGACTTGCATGGGAGAAAAGCATGTTGAGATGATCCATAGCAACAATCCCATTAGAGCAACTTGCTGCACAACATTTTGTGCAAAGGAATTCTCAAATCCAGTTACCCTTCAATACCTTTGCAGACCAAGGGTTTGATCCAGGATTTCTCTTCCATCAGTGCACGAGCCCTGCTCCTGCCTCTTCTTGATTAGCAAGAGGGTCCCCTATTTCCCCCACCACCACCATGGATCACTTCATTCAGCTCACTAGTTTGACCAACTGTGTAGCACTTGCAAGCGGGATGAAGTTTTTTTCGTGGGGATAGTACTTAAGCATCTCCTTAAAATTCAATAAAGGGAGAACCAGTTGGATCTTTCTCAAGGAAAAGCCATTTTAGTTTTAGATGTCATGACTATAAAGGTCTTACATTCAGTAAAGATGCATAGACACAAGCCTATGTAGTTTGTTTAAATTGGTGGTTGGCAAATTATGGCTCAGGGGCTATAGGCACTCCCCAAGACAATTTTTGTGGCTTCTGGGATTCCATAGAGGACCCCCCTGTGGGGGAAAAAACAGCCAAAAATGCCATTTTCTTGTCCAGGAAGTCAGGAATTTTATATACAAAAAAAGGTGCAGCACCTTACAAATCCCTCCAAAACAGGAAGTCTTGTCCCCCCAACCCTTGCAAGGCTTGTGCAGTCTATGGTGGGTATTAGGGACAGACAAATGCCTCTGACCTCTTTTTAAGTTGTCCAGTGCTGATCCAAATGACTATGGGAAATGGAAGTCCTCAAGGTATTCTGGCCAAATAGAGGTTTAAAAGGTCAACATTTGCTTTGAAAAAAGAAAAAAAATGATAGCCAGTGTACTCAGGAGATCTTTTATGCGCCATGTTCTTTATATCCAGTGTTGAGCGGCCACATCTTACAGCAGTAGCCATTTCCATAGCTATCTTCAGCAACTCAGAAATGTATTGATTAAAACCATTTATGCCCTGCCTTTCCACAAAGCCACTCTGAAGGCAGCACAGGGTACACAGCTGTAGCTAGTCTGGAATATTTACAAAGCACGTGTGGCAAAGGTCAGATCTTTGTTCTCCAAGAAGATAGATACTCAGCAAGCCAGATGTTAAGTGGTAGATGGGATGCATTTCTTGTCACGGGAGTCACCTAGGCACCAAGCTGGGTCACAGAATATTTCCTGACTGTAAACTTGTCATGTCAGAATAATGTTATAATGTCAGATAAAACCTGCAAGAGTCTTCCAGTAAGGACTGACAAGCCCAACTAGAGCAAGCAAATGCCGGGCCATTACTACTTTTACCTTCAATCACAAGTTATATGCTCATGTAAATATACACTGGATAGAAGCCTAGATTTAAATTAAGTATATATTCCAGCCAACGTAGGTTTTATATCTACATTATGCAACCAATGTTAACACATTACACAGCCCCGCAAGAAATTCAAGACTTAGACAGTTTATTACAATTCCTTATAAGTACATTACATAGTATACAACACTAAAAATAATTTAGTTGAGACAGTAAAAATGTAAGCTTCAGATCTAAACACAAGTATGAGAGATTAGGGAATGTGCTGTAGTGAATTTTGTAGGATTTATTACCATGTAAACATGACTTGTCTATGCAGGATTACAGAGATGAAAGCTAGGATAAAATAGATAACATTATATGAGGCAAAATGCAATGGTACAAGTAAGAAATCTAGAAAGCATTTTTAATATTAAAAAAAGTAAAACAAAATTAAATGTACATAGTAGATATATAGAATCAGTAGTGCTCTTAGTCAAAAATCTGTCTTGTGCTTTACTCTGAATCCAGACTGAATCCATACTATATCTATTACCTACAGAAACTATTTCTGAATATCTGCTACCATCTCCTCCATAATCTATCCCAAAACTGAAACCAAAAGGAGAGGCTATGATTTCAACATCAGCTTACTCCCCGCTTACCTGCTTTATTTACTCTCTTGCTTGATGTATAGTTCTGGAGATCTTAAAGGCTTGGACACTATTTTGAAACATTTTGGTTAACTAAATAAACTTTGTGCCCTCATATGGATGATTTTGGATCTTTTCCCCCTGTTATAGCCAACATGACTACCTTTGCTTGGTCCTTCAGTGTATATATAGTGAAGGTGAACAATGTGAAGCTTCTTTCTTTGTCAGATAAAACCCGCAAGAGTCTTTTAAAACCTAATAAATGTCCCTATCTTTCTTTTTCCTTTACAGGAATGGCAGTTTTGTCTGTTCCCTGTTTGACCCTGAATTCAATCAAAATGTATTTATTTATGGATTCTGACAGTCCCCAGCTGTGCATCTAGGGAAGTGAGTAGCATCAACAAATTTTATCTCTAACTTTCTGCTGTGATATTTATATGCATGAAATTGGAGGAATGACAATCTTTATGAGTGTGTATTACTGCTGGCAAGCTGTTAAGACTGCCCTGCTGTATTATGGGTGTTGACAAGTTTCCCAGTGTAAAAAGGAGGTCAGCAGGAACCTGAGTTTATAAACTAGAGAAAGACGAAGCTAAAAAAAACTAACCAAAAAACCAGGTTAACTTATATCCCAGTTCTTGGCATGGATACAGATGAAATTATCAACACAACAGATTATAGATCATGAGGGTATTCAGATGGTATGGCTACATCACGAGAGTGCTCCCACCTCCAGCACTCCAGAAGGCAATCGATTACAACAGAATATTCCAGTGGTACAGAACCCACTTGGAGTCCAACTAAATGGAGGGTCTTCCAGTACAGTCATGACTTTTCTTTTTTAATGTGGTGAAGAGGCAGTGGAAGAACTGCATGACAGCTTCTTATGTACTTCTGAGCCTGAGATGTGTATGTAGGTGGGAAGAGGGGGAATAAAAGTAGTGACTGAATATGCCCGAAAAATAAATGACTGTCCCACTTTATCTCCATCCTATCTTGAGTGGCAAATTAGTACTATCTGCTTGTCATTTTCCACAAGCTCCACAAGTAAGGTCACTTTGTTTTCCATGTGCATTTAGGAGGAATTCCTGTTACATTCTGGTACAGATATGTAGTTCAAAATGTGATTGGAAGATAACTGACAAGATAAAAAAAACACTGGTAAACTAAAATTTAGAAAAAAATTATTCTAAGAATGTTTTTCCATGGCAAATCGTATTGTAGGGGACAGGAAATTGAGAAAATATAAGATAAACACTATGTAAAATATTTTTTCTCATCAAGATGAGTAGACCTTTGCAGCAGCTTTTGAGCACTGTGCTCATTGCTATACACCAGGTTAAACACAAAATTGTGTAATTGACATTTCTTATACTCTTCTTGAATGGATGACATATACAGTGTCCCATAGATTTCATCACCATTAACTGATCTTTATTCATTCAATTAAAACAGATTAATAAATTGTCCTAAATAGCATCAACAACTGTTAGGAAGTGTTTGCTCTATTTTATCCTCTGGGGCATATCACTCCAAGCTTGAGATTTCTTTTTTGCCAGTTCCATCCATGAGGGTTGATCTGGAGAATGACTGTTCTTCTTAAGTGGCTTTATGTCTTCTTTGTCAGTTGGCACTAGCAAAGACTGAACTGTGCAGAAAACAAAATAAAATCCCACTTACTTGCTAGCAGCTTGGTGCTTAGCTGTAACAATCAAGAATTACTTCCAATTAATTAATTAATTAATTAAATTAGGGTTAATTTAACATTTTGTAAACATCTTGAAGTACTATTAGACCATGCTGCAAAATCTTTAAGAGTCCTATCCAGGTTAAATGATTTATCAATAAAATCTGCCTTTTTTTCCTACAAGGATTCTCCTCCAATATAGCCAATGCTAAACTGAAAGTGTCCAGTTCGCTACATGCAATGTTTGTAGAGATCACTTCACTGATTTGTACTAAAGAAATTACCAGTAGACTTGGGTTTGTTTCATGCAGAACATGGAAGCAAACCCTGTATGACAGATAATTTACAAAAGTGTCGTGATGACAGCAATACAGTTGGGGACATAAGAATATGTAACCACTGTAGTTACAGCACTATGCAATGAATCCTGTCCCAGTCCCACCAATCCTCACTTACTATGCAACAGCCACTGCAATCAGTGAAGGTCTGTTCCCTTCTGAATCAGGAAGCAGCTAAATAACGTTCCCATGAGCAATCTCAGGTGCAACAGGCAGAATCAAGACCCCCTTACAATTACCCTTCATGCCAGATGCTATTTGCATTAGTGGGGTGGGACCATCAGTCAGCTGCTTCTCAATCAAGAAGGGAACAGATCCCTATTGACTGCAGCTGCTGCTGCATTGTAACTGCAGACTGGTAGAGTTTCACAGTCCCTACGTATCCATTAAACTATGAGCTATATAGGGATCATAAATACTAAACAGTCATTGAGTATGTAACTCTAGATTACACATTTGTAATTTGATTACACAAATGTAATTTGTAATTGTATTTGTAATTGCCCAACAGGATTCTGGCCTATATTTTTAGGTGCATGCTTGAAAAACTGTATTTATTCCTGCAAACAGCTCATGAAACAGACCCACAATAAATATTGTTATGCAGATGAAAGTTGCAGAAATGCCCTATTCTATGAATGCTTAATAAAAACTGGAAATATTGTCTCTCTGATGAACAGACTGTATAGCCTGGATCTCAGTGTGGTATTTTGAGTACTTGTTTTCATACCTGGGCTATGATGTGACAGTATGCTGGCTCTAGGCAAAGAATCCTGTATATCCAACTTTGTCTCTTTCTTCTGTTTTTCAGAAGAAACAGTGGGTGGAAAAGGCGAAAATGTGTTCCGAGTGAAATCTGGTTGTTGCCTCACTGCTTCCTAAATAAAAAAGGGTGTGAGAGAAAAAGCATAATTCACTAAGAAAGAGAGTAACAATAGGGATTTAACAGCATACCAGGGACTCTGCAGCAGACATGGCTGCTCCACTCAGCTGTGGGGAAAATCTTGTTATCTTTCGCACATGTTTAGGCTATTTATGCCATTTGAGTTGTTAACACTCTGTAAACATTTAATGTTCTGTGGACTCTTAGATATGGCAAAACTGTTACAGGGCTTCTGAATGATGCAACTGGAAACATTTGGAAATGGATTGCTACAGCAACATTAAGGCCTGCCATTAGCAAAATGAAAACAAGCACAAACCAAACTTGGCATCAAAGAGCTTATGATGGACAACTGGTCCCTATTCTTCCCAGACATAAACGGCAGGTGGCTGAAGTCATCCCTCTTGTTTTTAGCAGTGTTTTCAGACAAACAGCCTCAGGGGTCTACAAGTTTGTTTACAGCAGTGGCTCCCAAACTTTGATCCTCTAGGTAGTTTGTTGGACTTCAGCTCCCAAAATGTCTCACTGTTCGACAAGCTGGTTGGGCTTCTGGGAGCTGAAATCCAAAACACCTGAAAGACCAAAGTTTGGGAATGACTGGTTTAGAGGAAAAGTGAAGAGCAAAGAAGGACTTCTTAACCGTTCCCCTCCAAAAAATTTTTTCTTTTTGAAGTCCTGCCTTCCCCTAAGCTTTTGCTCCAAGAATAAGGCTATATATAAGACTGTTCTTAGCAGATGGGCTTATTTCTCTTGTGAGAGAAAAGTCAGAGTCTCCAGTAGAATGAAAGTATCCTGAATCAGCAAGACATTCCCATTGCCTATGGCTTGCCGACAAGAGCGCAGTGAGCTGACTTCCTGTATGATCAAATGTAGTCCATACAATCAAGAGGAATTTCTGGAAACTAAAAATGGCATATTATTCTTTGCAAATGTTACAAAACAGGCTGAGCTAGTTTTCTTTCTTATATGTATTACTCATCTGTGCTAAGTTTATTATGACCCAGGTTCTTACACAAAGGCAACTTTTGGCACAAATACACATTAGAAAAGCTATAAAAGTCCAATCATGTATGTATGTTTTCAAAATTTAAAAGAATGTATCATTCTGTTCTGCAATACGTTGTTTTTTATCAGTAAAGTATGTCGTCAAAATGATGGGATGATTTTTTCCCCAAAAAGGTAATACTGCCATCTTCATTGTATATATGAAGCTCTAATTCTGGATCCCAGAGCTGACAAGAGTAGCAAACAGAGGTGCTGCTTGTGTCTTAGTCAATTTCTCTATATGCTGAATGTGATTTAACAAAGAGTTGATGAAGCAAAATTTAGGATTGTATGTCATATACTACATTCTTTCACAGAAAGATGTTTTGCCCAGAACTATACATTACCTGTTGCTTCTAATCTGCCTGCTGAGTGATTAAAAAAGGTATTTTTGAAAGAAAGAAAGAAAGAAAGAAAGAAAGAAAGAAAGAAAGAAAGAAAGAAAGAAAGAAAGAAAGAAAGAAAATAGCTTCTCTATACAGAGGAAATGAACACCTGACAATATGGGCTGAGTTTACAGAAGCAGGACAATTAGAAGACATGAGATTAATTAGAGATAATCCAGAAGATCAGTCACAAATAGGCAAAGGAAACAAAAGTACCAAGGCAATGTCATAAATAAATCAAGCACAAATGAATTTGGTTACCTCCATTCTCTCCTTCTCTTGTACTTGTTTTTCTGCATCTCTTTTCTCTTCCTGAACCACTGGTTTCTCTTCTTTGCTAAGCTCTTGTTCTATGGCCTTCTGTTTTTGTTTTGCTATGGTAATCCAAGCGGGCATGGTCTGACTTTCAGCTATTCTTGTGGCATCAACAAAAATACCGTGAGAAGGCACATCTTTTTCTGTTGAAAGAATTTGAGAAGAAAGCTATTGGAGAAAGGCAAGAACATATACCGCTCTTTTGTTTTACTCATTCTCTATGGATATACAGCTGTAAAGACAGCAAACTGCCTTTGAATCTCTCTACACACATTGGGAAAGCTCTAGGGGAATATCTGTACTACTTAGTTATATCTGTATGATACCACTTCAAACTGCCATGGCTCCATTCTATGGAATCCTGGGGTTTTTAGGTTGGTAAGGGACTTAGAATTCTTCGTAGACAGGCACTAGAGTTCTTCACTGGAGAAGTTTAAATACTACACCAAATTACTAATCCCAACATTTCACAAAATGGCATTTAAAGTACTATCAAACAGCTATGAGCAGCAAGTATACCCCCTATGACTGAAAGGTTTTGCTGAAATCTACAAGGTACATACAGATGGATGAAGTTCAGAAATATAGAGATGGCAAAGGATGAGTTAAAGAAATAGATCCAAAAGCTTGAAAAAGTTATTTTTTAGACTACAGTTACCCTAAGCAAAATAGTCAATGGGATTCTGGGAACTGCAGTCCCCCCCCGGCTGATTGACCATCATGAGGCTGCAGTTACATAAACCCAGATAAGTGAGATACCAGTGATATTTAACCCAGAGTTTATTAGAATGATGCCACATATTAGCAATGTATGACACAGGCTCTTCTCCATGTCTGTTGAAAAAACAACTGAGTAGCTAGGAATTGACTGTCACTCCATAAATTAATTGTTAAGGGATGGGTTGAGTACCTTTGTCCTTTCTGGTGTTTGGGCATTTAATTCCCAGAAGCTCCCACAGGGGACAACAGTAAGAGATTATGGGGGCAGTAGTGCATCTGAAGAGCACAAAATTCACCACCTCCTTCTCAAGGACTTAGGTTCTGGATGCAACTTGTAACAATGCTCCATAAATGAAATTATTATGTGCGACTGTGGCAATAGCTCATATAAACTTAGCCAATCATACAAGGAATGGGGGCTGCTCTCCAACTCCTCCACCCAAGGCCTGAAACAGACTGCTTCTGATGCACTGGTTTACATGGCCAATGTTACTATAGTGAGCCCAGCTGGAGACTGTATGTTTGTAAGCCATGCACAGAATGAACAGTCTGGGAGTGAAACTATGACTGGGATAGAACTGCTATTTGTACGCTACTGCATTAACCACATTAAGTAGGTTCCGCTGGCTTGCCTGTGGTGAACTGCTGATACAATCTGTTCAGCTATACGCACATGTTGAGCCCAGAACGAAACCCAGCACATTGCCACAAAAAAAAGTTGAATGGATTTAGCTCCCCTCTGCACCTCTTTTATTACAGCTGCCACTCTGGATTTTTTTGTACTTTAGGTATTTTAACGCACTGCATTAACAGTAGCTTTTCAACAGTGGAAGTATTGTATTTTTTATGAATGAACTAACTTCACAATACTAAACTCACACCTGTCTTGTATGAAAGCTACAAAAGCCCCCTGAAATCATATTCATGTTCCCTTCTCCACCATGAAGAGAAAACTTAATTGTAGTCAGAAAAAGAATCAAAATAGGATCAAGACAGAAGAATGTGATGTGCAAACAAAAGGCTTGCTTGGACTTTGGCGTCATGTTCAGTAGAAGTCAAGAAGTACTTCTCAAGTGAGACTTGTAAGTGGATGTTGTTATGCTAGGCTAGACTGACAAGCCATCACTTTGTGGCTGGGACAGCTGGTAGAATAAAGGCATTGTGGTTTTTCATGGGCAGGAAATTCGTACACAGGCTTTGTTGTAGAAGGACATAATGGCATAATTCCTCCAAGCCAACTTACAGAGAGGAAGCAGCTGCTGCCCCTTCAGTATTGTTTACAAGAACATCCTATTTCCTTCATTTGTTAATACCCACCACTGTCAAAGGTCAGTTCTAAAACTAATAATATGCAGCATTAGGTATAGATACAGCTCCTACTGTTTAGTGATACTGCCTAGATTTGCTGTACAAAGGTGGATGTTTTTTGGTTGTGTGAGCTGTAGAAAACATATTAAAAAAACACTTTTAAATAAAAACCAACCCCAACCTCCAGGCTTAAACTCTAAAGAAAAAAGCACAAAGTTAGGGGAAATTAGAAGTAGAACAAGGGCCAACAGGAGTAACCTAGGATGAGCCAGTTCCAGTTAAAGGAATAAGACTCAGTCCCAGTAACTGTAGATATGATTCCAGTTTCAGATGTCATAAGAAAGAGTATTCTAGTGAATGGGGGCTACAAGGGAAAAGGGATGGCAGATGGCGAATAAAGAGGCCAATCCTAGGCTTAGCATGGAGGGTCCAATGAGCAGGAGGACCAGGGGGACATTTGAAAGTATAAGAAACATAAAGTGGAGATAGAAAGTGAGGGAGGATTTAAAAGAAGTGCTAAAAAGAAGCACTTGGATTTCATTGCGTGCATCTATGTGCCTTCAAGTCACCTGTTGACTTATGGTGACCCCATTAATTTCATAGGGTTTTCTTAGGCAAGGAATACTCAGAGGTGGTATTGTCAGTTCCTTCCTCTGAAATATGGCCTACCTATAATTGCAGATACAGGTTAGAGTGGTCTGTACATCCAGTATATTGAACTCCCTATACTTGCTAAAGAAAGTCTGTCTGAAAACTCCAGTGCTTTCAGACAAGCCCAAATTACTTTACACCAGGGGTTCGGTGCATGGACTCCTAGAGAATCCGTGGGTGGACATCAGGGGTCCATGAAAAAAATGAATATTTCCCCCTTCCAGTTTTGTACCTGTTCCCTTTAATTTTTCTGTCCCTGTACATTTTTAGGTAAATATTTAGTCTTTTCAAGTGTGTTTTATGTGAAATATATCATTTTCTAATGCAATAAAGTAAATTGTATACATGTTTTTGTGTCTAAATGTTTATCTACATTTTCCTGGAGAGAGATTACATAGATTAATCATATTCTCCAAGGGGTCCATGACTCTAAAAAGGTTAACAATCACAGCTTTACACATGAAATCACATCTTCATTTTCTTATCATGTCCCTGTACGTTTGTAAGGAAAATGCTACATGTCCTTAGTTGTACACACTGTTGTAAAACAACAACAGTAAGATAGCATCAAAAAGTAACTTTTGCACAGTCTGAAGGGAGAATCAAAGTGTTAATGGCAATTTGTGTTCTGTGAGAATGTAGCTTTATATGTATTTCCCATCTGATCATATTACCTAGAGTAATAATTTACTTATTATATGGAGGAGGGGTGCTAAAAAATAGGAATGCCACAAATTACAATACTTGGATGCCCAGGCACTTTCCACGTATAGCGTTGACCATCATTCAGTTGGAATGTCCATGTAACCCTGGACAGATTGTTGAGGACTTTCCAGAAAGAAGGTTCTAGTCATAAGACACTGTAGAGCTAAGAACTTTGTATTTTCTGATTCAATCAACTTCTTATAGTAATAAAAAAAAATGGAAGAAGCTCTGAAAACAATGGGGAGTATTTTGAATGGTACTGTGAATGAGGATGGATGATTGTTTGGTAAAGGCCTTGCTTTTCTGGAAGCTCTTGGGACTCCTTATGCACATGGAAGCCACTGTAGGGGGCTCTAAATGAGCTAACTGCTATCTTCCATGAAGCTATTTCCTCTCTTTGGGGAGGGAGGAAGATGCTATAAGGGCCTCTACGTTTGGCTGGCTTTACAAAAAGAAAATAGCCAGAATAAATGCTTTTCAATGTCAGTGCATGGAAAACACACAATAGGAAGGGCTATATTTGTCAGGCCTACTTCTGAAGGCCTCTGGCTGACAACCACTGCAGGATTTCTGATCTAGATGGCCCAAATCAGCAACACAATGTGGGGTATAGGTTCTGCAGCTTGCTATGGTTATACAGTTGCTGCTGCTGCTGTCATCTGCATAGTGTCTGTCCCTCCAGTACTTCAGAATTCAACTTTCATAAGCTCTTGGTGGGTACATCTTCTTGGGGGAGGGTAGCTGAAGCACAACATGCCAGCCTGTTGTTGCTGTTGTTGTGTGCCTTCAAGTAATTTCCAACTTAAGGCAACCCTAAGGTGAACCTATCACTGGATTTTCTGGGGACTGAGGGTATGTGATGTGCCCAAAGTCACCCAGTAGGTCTCCATGGCTCAGCAAGGAATTGAAGAAACCTCCAGGGTCATAATCCAATGCTCAAACCACTTCACACCATGCTAACTTTTAACGCATCAGCATCCCTAGTTCTAAATAACTGCACTGTTAGGATGATCTCTGTAAGGCATAGGTGGCAGCAGACAGGTGTCTTTACACCCAGATCAAACCTCAGTCTCTGTATAAGTATGTCCCTTGGGCTCCCCTTCAGCTTTTTAAATTGGATCTTTTCCCCACTTTCTGGATGGTTCTAGCAGCTTCAGGTTTATACACACAGATCTATCACCATCATGTTTGGCAGGGAAGTGAGATAGCCAAAGCCCTTGAAAGTCTGGAAGGCAATGCAGGCCCAAATATTGCAGGCTCCAGTGATTGCCCCCCGAGTGATTGCTTGTTATCTGTTTCTTGCAATTTGTGAGCCTCATAGTAGGTCACCTTGAACAGTTCTTATTTCTCAGTCACGTGCCACTCTACTGAACATGTGAGACTCACTCTAGCTGTATAAGACACCAGAGAATGCATAAATCAGGGTGGAAACCACAGAGTCCTTGATGCCAACTCTTCACACAGTCTGATTGTTGCTTCTTTCCATCACCAGCCCAAATAGAAACACTTAAAATAATAAATAGTATGTTCTATTTGGGACTTAGCAGCAAGGCTATGTGCACACAAGGCGCCTGTATTGGCCAAAGCTAGGAAAGGGTACTTTTTCAGATTACAGTTCCCACAACTGCAAATCCAACTGGTCACATCAGCTTTGGAATTTTGGGAGCTGTAGTACAAAAAAATCATCTTTCCAAGCTGTAATATTAACCCTTCTGCCCACCTCAGACAAAACAACTGGAGATACCATGAATAGGCAGCACACTGTCAATCTAGTTTATTATGATTTTTTTATACCATGGAAACAATCTGAATTGCTCTGCCTAAAAAATAGATGCCCTTCCCACTATCACCACAAAAGTCAGGCCATTTCTGCCCTACACTGTTACAGTGCTATTTTTCCACTTTCAACACCCTGTGGAATTCTGGGGTTTCTACTTTACTGAGGCCAAAGAGCTCTTTGGCTGAGAATTCTAAATGTTGCTCTCTAAACTGCAAACCCCAGGATTCCACAGGATGTTGAAAGTGGAATAATAGCACTATGACAGTGTAGTGCAGAAATGGCCTCAAGAAAGAACACAGAGTTTCTCAACAGATGATGTATGGAAGCCTTGTCAAGGATGCTTTAGCTTTAGATTACTGCACTGGCAGAGGGCTCAATGAGGTGGTCCTTGGGGTCTCTTCCAACCTTACAGTTCCATGATTCTATGGAAAGGATGCTGTGTTTCTTACTTTACACTTGGTTTGGTTGCTGTTTGTAGTTGTTATGTGTCTTCATGTCAGTTTCAACTCATGTTGACCCTATCCTAGAGTTTTCTTGGCAAAACTTGTTCGGAGGTTTGTCACCACTTTCCTCTAAGGCAGAGAGAGTATAACTTGCCCAAGGTTACCCAGTGAGCTTCTAAGGCTGAGTGGAGATTCTAACCAACACTCAAATCATTACACTACACTGGCTCTAACAATCTGGTTATTTTTATCTTTAAATAAATGTGTATGCTCTGTTTTCTGTATTGTAACTGGAGTTTATAGAACATTCTAGTTCTACAATTTTACTAATATTGGCTTTTCATATAGGGTTGGCAATGTGTGGCCTCCCAGATGTTCCCAGGCTGCAACTTTCCTTGCCACTGGCTGTTCTGGCTTGGGTTGATAAGGGCTGCACTGTTCTCACTCCTTCTTTTAATACCCAGAACACAGCTATGTTGGAATAAGTAAGGTGCATTCTAAAAACAGAAAAAGAAAAAATAGACACCGAAACACTGAGAAGGAAAAGCTGTACAAAAATGGTGCCATTGTTTGATGTGTATTTGTTGATCTGTATTTTATTCTTACAGATGAACTACTGAATATCATGTTACTAAATAATTTGAAAGGGGTTATTTTTATCCAAATTTGATGGGAAGTTTAGGGCACACTGTATGCGATTATTTTCCTGCAAAGGAATGTGGTCATATGGTGCTCCAGCAGAGGAGAAGGCAAATCCCCAGTATTAGATTGTCATTAGGAAAAAAGTTTAAAAATAAAATTGCTAACATGGTAGCACTGGGACATCACCTTTAATAAAAAAAATAAGTATACTAATAAGTACTTAAAACAGCCTTAATTATCCTGCTTGGATGACCTGGCACCATGATTACACATAGCAAAATGCCTTCATTCACTTACATGATGTTTGTCTCACCCTTTCTCCAAAGAGCTCAGAGTAACATACATTGGCTCGAATCCTGTTGTTTAGCTACAATAGAGGCTGCACATCTCCCTGGGCCACACAGCAATGAGGCGAGGGAAGGCAGACAAAATCTGCCTGTTCTGGACAGCCTATTTATCCAGTGCTTGATTTCCTTCATAGTTTCTGTGCCTGTGGCCATTTTCATCCAGCTGCCACCCATTGCATCAATGTGGTTAGACTGGCATAATGCACCACACCAGGATTCTAGCTGTTCGCCTTCTCACCCCTCACAATAGCCTCATCACAAATCTGTGGGGCAGGTCGGGGTGAGAAAGACTGAGAATGGCTGAAAGTCACCCAGTGCACTTCATGGCTTAGTGGGGACTTGAACCTCGTCTCTATACTGTAGATTGAGATAGTGAATGTGTGACCTTCTGAATGATGCTAGACTTCAACCCCCATCAGCCCTAGCCAGTGAATTCAACAATAGGGAACAAAGGATGGGGAATATAGAGAACTGCAGTTTAATAAGCCTCTGGAGGGCTACCAGCCCCTCAGCTCCAATGTAGACATTCTTAACCACTGCACCACATTGGCTCTCCAGTGTGTTGAACAAATGTGTTTTTCTGCACTAATAAGTTTAAGTTACTAAACTGACAGTAACTGTTTCATTTTTTTTTTAAAAAAGTCTCAATGTTTAATAGAATCACAAAGGAATTTGCTGTCTTTCCTACAGAATGATGGCAGTATGAACACATTCAACAACTTTTGATATTTGAGTAAAGATGGGCAACTTGTTGACCAAGCAGGGAAAGGATGTCTTTCCTATTTGGGATTCAGCTGTTCTTCTCTCACCTATGCCTGTACTCAGTCCACTAGTAGAAAGGAAACTACTGTAATCCCTTCATGTCCCTTCATGTGTAAACATAATAATGTTTAGAAAACTGTCCCACAGGATTAAATATGGGCAATACTTTTTCTAGTACTTTCACAGGTGCAAGAAAACAATGTTGTCTATAATGGGCACTAAGAGTTAAAATAGAAGAGCAGTATTCTATCTGACAAAAAACTTGTCTAGCCTAATATTTAGTTTCCTTTGTTGTAGATCAGATGTCTATGGCAGGTTTTCCCACCCTGGCACTCTCTAAATGTGCTGGTTTACAAGTTCCACTGTCCCCAGACAGAATAACAATTGGCTGTGATAGCTGTGTATGATGGGGCTTATAATCCAACATGTCTAAGGGACTGTAGGTTGGGGAAGGTTGGCCTGTAGGAAGCCCTCAAGATGTTTTCTTCTTGCAGTTGTACCCTTCAACTTGTGTTTCCCAGCAACTGATGCTAACAGCCATGCCATCTCTGACAATACTTCCTTCCTCAAGAAGCGAGAGGCACCTAGGAGACTGAAAATAATACTGTGCCTAAATACTATGCAGCTTACAATTACAGAGCTTCCTATTTTGGAAGACATATCACTAAAATTAGCGACAGAAGCTTCATTTTCTTTTTCTAAATTGCTTCAGAATATGAACTGTATATCTGAGTAAGGCTAATGACATAAAACAAGAGAAATAATTACACAAGGCATCTGTTACTAACCCTGTTTACACCAGAAGAGAGGGTTTTTTTATATAGAAAAAAATAAGTTCACCATCTAGATTTAGAAATTTTGTCTGTTTTGAAAAGAGCCAAATTCCAAAACAGACAGACACCCGTTCAGTTCGGATACATCATATTCTGCACTCATTATGAAAACAGAAAGATAACAAAGTATTTGTCACACCTTAAAAACTCATCAGGTTATTATGACACAAGCTTTTCTAGTCTGTAGTTCATTTTGTCAGATGAACTGCTAAGTATTCTCTTCAATTATTAGTATTTATACAAATATAGGTAACTCAGCCTAACACTTCAGGCATCTGAGGATGGGAGGGTTGCAGTCCATGAAAGCATATGCCATAAAAATGTGTTAGTCTTTAAGGTGTCACAAGACTCCCTTGTTTTTGCTGACTAACACAGCTGCCTTTCTGGAAAATCTTATGAATACACAATGTTGCCTGTACATGGTGTTCGCAATTTTATTTACACATCCTTCAAACCACTGAAATGCAGGTAATCCTAGGTTAAAGGACTGCTGCCAGTTGGCAGCCTGTATAACATCAAATGGAAGAACAGAGCACTACTGTTAAAACCCACATTTTAAAAACTTTTCAAAAGCAGGGAGGCACTGCATTTGCTAATACTCAGAACTGACTTTCTGCCTCATTTTATGAACTGGCGTAAGGACAGTGATATCTACTTCCCTACAAAAGTGGCACAGCACAACTATAGGAACACATCCTGATCTCAATGTTCATCTCTGTACATGGGCTGGGATGAGTCTACTTGTTAGTTGGCTCCAGAGCTTGATTTTTTTTGGGGGGGGGGACTACAACAGACTGTCTGGGTCACTGGCCAGGGATTCTGGGCACTGTAGTCCAAAAAAGTAACTTTCTCAATCTCTCTCAAGTGCTCCACTTAGGCCCTGAAACACCACTAAATTCAGCACATACGCATCAGTGTAGCTAGGATGGACTACAACAAACAGATAACAGCAATGGAACAATCCAAGGCTGGGCAAGCTGCTTGGAATTTTGCTGACTTTCTTAGTGAGAGTCAGTGTGCGTGCTTGGCATCACAGTTGATGATAAAAACCTGATGAACAGGAAACATCATATCTAGAAAGATGGTAACATGCGCCACAACAGGCTCACACAGAATTATGACATTACTGAATTGTTGAACAAATATGCTGATTGTGTAAAAATCTGCTAAAAAGCAGGATCCTGGTTACCCTTCTCCTTAGATGAGCCATGTGTACATTCACATAAAAGATTATGTGAAAGGCAAAAATGTCTTGGTGGTTGTGTCCCTGATCAACATACTTGAGATCCTCTGGTTCACAGTCAGTCTTTGCAGTTTATGTCTTTTGGAGAGAGAGAGAGAGATTTTGGCTGAAGGCAACTGAAACTTTTGCTTAGTCTAAGCGCTTGAGAGAACTTTTCATGCAATATTGCCAAGAAATTTAGCTTTCTGAAAGCTAGATGGGCAGGAAAACAGGAAGCCAAATCTTCATTCAGGGCAGAGATTCAGATTACATTGACCAAGTTATCTGTACAGTTTTCACAAAGTCTCTGCACATTATGAGACAGAAACAGAAGAAAGACAGTGAGTTAAGTTTAGGCTCTGAAGCATTTTAGGATGTTGGCAGTCTCCCTAGAGATCTGTTATTGGAGTAACTGACTTTGTATCTTGAACGTGTTCAAGCTGTATCCCTACCTATGCTCAACGAGTATATTTTTAAATTTTTGCAAATACTAAAGAAACCCAATAATCCTCTGGTGACCTCCTTTCAAAGGGAACAAAAGCCAGAGTTAGCAATGTAGTCCTGTAACACATCACTCTCAGAGACATGAGTTGAGCTTAAAAATACATTTCTGTGGAATCAGCATAGAGGAAAACACCACCTACCATCTATGAGCATTTTGGATCTACATACGTACAATGTGGCCAAAATATTGTAGATTAATAGACTAGTGCAGATAAATTTCTAAATCATAGATTAGTGTTAGGTGTTGCTAAGCTGCCTGCATTTCATACTTGTACAAGAACAGTATTTATTTTTAAACGTTCTGTGGAAACTAATGGCTAACCTGGAGTGAGTCTAGTTTTGGATAGAAAAAGGTCAAATCAGTCAGTGTCTGAAAGGAAATGTCTCTGTCATTAAGTAAGCCTCTGCAGAAAAAATGGCAGAGATGTAACTCCTAAATAGTAACTATTCAATATTAAATGCACTTGTTGAAAGTAGAAGCAGACATGGATAGCCCCAGAAGAGGCGTACACCCTCTTGTCAGTTCCAACTAGAACAGGCCCACTGAATTACTGCAATTTATATATGCACTGATTCACCATTCAAGAACTGATTCAGTAATTCCATTCCTGTTGGAACTAACCAATAAGATTCAGACCACAGACATGGCTTCTCACAGTTGGTCATCCCCTATCTAATCCATGGTGGTCAAGTTACCTCCACCCAGGCTTCTCTCCATTTTTTGACCAACACATATCCCCATAGCTACTGATGGGTTGGGGCAATTCTGGCATGTTTTTGGTCTTCCTTGATTGTTTTTTGGCTTGCTTTAAAACATAGTTTTAATTTCTGATTAAAAAGACCTGAAATAGCTGGAGGTGGAAACATAACAAAATTATCTAAGATACTCATCTCAATGGCAGGCAAGATTAAAAACCGGAGAGGGCTCCTGTAACTTTAATGGTTGTGCAGAAGAGAGAATTTCAGCAAGCACTATTTGTTACACAACCAGGTAACAAGCAACACCTGCTGAAATTAAAGGTACAGGAATCCTTCAATCTGACAGCCCTATAGGTAGGGTTTTTACTCTGGCAGCCCTGTATGTAGGAGACACTTTAAAAAAAATAAAGTTTGCCTGATGGTCTAGTCTTCCTGATGCTCCATTTCCACAAGAAGCCTGCTTTCATCTGTCTACAAAAGGCTCTAATCCTTGAAGAGACACTAAACTATGGTTTAGCATTATATACAAACCTATTGGTCTCAAACAACCTTGCTGGTGTAAATCTCTATGTTTATATCTAGTTTGAAATATGATAACTATTGCTAATGTAACATAACATAACGATAACATAAATTATGTATGTGTTCTTTGTTTTGCTTTATGCTTGGTTCAAAAGTATTAGTGATTCACCAATTGACTAATAATCTACTCAGAACAATCTATAGCATTATGCTTGTTCAGTGTTATAATTTAAAGTTATTCTAACACTGAACAAGCATAATGCTATAGATTGTTCTGAGTAGATTATTAGTCAGTTGGTGAATCACTACATACTTCTGAACCAAGCATAAAGCAAAACAAAGAACACATACATAATTTATTGTTATGTATTCATAAATAATGTTCTAATTGCTATCTCTGTTTGCTAAGCAAAGAAATACAAATCATATTTTGTCACAACTGGCCTCTCCTAAAAGCACGAGCCAAAATTATATAAATCTGAATCAGTTCCATGTAATAGTGTATACAGTTGGCCCTCCACATTTGCTAGGGCTAGGGGCACAGGACTCCCACAAAAATGGAAAAAACACAAATATCAAAATGTGTGTGTTTCTGTGAGAAGAGGAGCAAGGCATGGTATGGAGAACAGGCACACAAGGTCCAAGTCAGGTCGGGGAAAGGGAGTGGGTCAGAATAGTGGCACTAAATTTCCTCCTTCACATCCATCTCCTTCTTTGGGTGTACAGAGGGCATCAGGAGAGGGTTTGTGGTTCTGAGAAATCAAGCTGCAAGTCATCCTTAGGTGGCCAGGCAGCAATTGGTGGAGGAGGAGGAAGACCACAGATGGTTTTTTAAATGGTTGTGTGGCCTGATCAGAGATGCCAAGAGGGAAGGTTTCCCCAGAAAAGAAGTGCCTGAGATGGGGAGGGCAGGGGTTGGAGAAACTTACAAATAATAAAATCTGTGAAAGTAAAAACTGCAAATATGGAGAGTTGATTATGCAGTATATTTTAATGTGATCCTTAACAAAATGCTGAAGAACTAAGACAGAAGAGTTTTGCAATGCTCCTGAAATTACTGTGTTTCCTATTTAATATAAACATAGTTGGGAATGAATCTCACTGAATACAAATGGCTCTTTATTCTGAATAAGCACATATAGGATCACACCATAAAGTAAAGCTACTGTAAAAGAAGAGGCTAGAACAGAGTGAAAGTGTGATATGAAAGGTTAGAATAAAGTATTTCAATTTCAAAGTATTTCAAAATCCTGCCTGACTTTATCTGCTAAGATAAGAGAAAGGATAAGGGGGGAAAAGAGGAAAATAGTGCTAGGCTCAATCTTGACAGCATTTTAGACCTTAAGGGAAAGATATGAGAAAGCAAGCTTACATTGAAGGAGGAAGAAGAAGGAGAGCACTCACTAGTATCTGAGACAAGCACATATCTCAAGATTAGTATCAGCTTTAATGTCTTCTGATTTTTCAGGCCACTTTGATGACAGGGTGAGGTGTATACCCCACAAGCATTTTTAACAGTGTTGACCAAGGGACAAACTAGATGATAAGCTTATGGTGTGTTTTGCAGAGAAGCTCTCCCAAGTGGTGAAACATAGCTGTTTATCACAACATGTGATTGTCCTCAGCTACATATCTTGCATTCAGTGTGCTTTGTGACTGGTCCCTGGAAGGTAAACACAGACTTAACTGTAAATCTGATTTCTGGTGCATGAGCCTGTGAAAAATCCCACTGGTTGCAGAAAATGGATTAATTATAGGGGAATATACATTTTCCTTAAATGTAGTTTGACCCTCATGTTGCACACCCAAATTCAGCTTAATGCAAATAACTGCATATTGTGCTACTAACTGAAAGCAACCTAATGCAAGATTGCCCTTTCCTAAAAATGGGAAGACCAAGGGGGAAATATGACGGGGAGGGCGTGATAAGGAAAAAAATCTTTCCCCATTTTTTCTAAGCCTATTTTTCCTGGGAAAAAATTAGTAAAAATGGATTATGGAATATTGTTTGTTTACAGTGATGAATAAATAATTAAGACAAGGTACTTATATCTTTACTTCTATTTATATCTTTACTTCTAAGCCATGTAGCAGATACACATTTATGTACGATCATATAAAGTATCTCATATCACTGCAATTCCTGTTCTTGGTTTTTCCCCCCTCAGTTCTTTTATGAGAGTGAGTGATTTATATATGCTTGGTACTGTGAGGGAGGAGAGGAGACCAAATAATTTGTTTCAGTCATGGTTTCTTCTGTTTTCATTATTTTGGGAGTTTTTTCTCCTTGTTTCCCATAAACCAATGAAAACAAAGTAGTTCCTTATAGCTCAACTGCTTCTGACAGTTCAGGATATGATAACTCCATTTGTGATAAAAAGTGAAATTTAGAAATGTAATTTCAGTTTGTACTTATTATCTGAAAAAAGGTGCACTTCTAATATAGCAAACATAATGTTTTTAATCAAGCAAAGTTATATGTGCTGAATTTTATGTTCTTAAAGTAGCAAAGTGACTTTCAATCTCTTCATATTGTATTTTTAATGTTAATATTAGTGCTACAAATTTAGCACTAATATTATTTTTCTGAAATTTTCCTATTTCTCCAAAATAATAACAGCAGAAAGAGGGAAAAATTGTTTTTCTCATGTATCAATATTTCTGGAAAATTCATCTCCACGCTTTCCTATTCTGTATTTTTGTTCAGAAATTAAGATAGCCTGTTGTGTTGGATGGCACAATGTTAAAACTGACTGGCACTGAAAGAAAGTGGTAGATTTTTGGCAAACATGAATAACTGTATTTGTATCACATTGTACAGAAGAATGTACTGTTCCTCCATTATAATGTGTAATTTTTTTCATATGCACTTAATTTTTGCAGAATTTTAATTTTTCTGCATCCTTTCTCAGTCAATGATTTATAAATGTTAAAGTTAGCCTACATTGTTTCCAAGTTGTGAATCAATTTTGTGCAGGAATGGCTATGGGTGGAAAAAACTTTAAGTAGAAAACAACAATAGTATCATAATCGGAGGAAGCCCTAAGAAGAAATTTAGCCCAACAGACCACCAACTTCCTTGAAACATTTGCCTAAGTCTCAGAGCTACTATTATGACTGTAAAAGGCGTAGTAAGATCTTACAGAATGATTGAATCTACAAATACTTCAGCCTGCATTCTCAAGACAAAGAAAGTAAAAGCTTGAAGGTGGGAGGTGGTATTTGCAGAGACTCATAATTTTCCTCTGTTGTATTAACTTCTGCAGTCCCCACACATCCAAGTGGAAATGAGCTTGAATGGCTTGTGAGAAAAACAAGGGAAAATAAAAAAAGGAGTGTGTGAAAGGAAGGACAAATCACTTAAAGAAGAGTCCAAATGTGTAACCCAAGCTTGCAAGAGTAGTATAAGGAAAGTTAAAGCTCAAATGAGCTGAGACTGGCTAGATAAGCAAGGAGCAACAAAAGGACAGGTTGCCGACCTGTAACTGGAGTTCTTTGAGTGGTCATCTGTGACTCACACAAGTGGGATTGTCTGTGCCTGCTCAGTACTTACTACAGAAAGTTCTAGAGCTTTAGGCCTAGCATTTTGGTGGGAACTCCGCCCCTTCCCTAGAGCACATATAAGGGCCTTGGTGCGCTCGCCACTAGTTGCTTAACCGCTGCAACATGTCTAGCAGCAGGAACATGGTATAACAGCTGAGGGGAGGCAGGGTGGGATTGTGTGAGTCACAGATGACCACTTGAAGAACTCCAGTTACAGGTAGGCAACCTCTCTTTCTTCTTCGTGGTCTCTGTGACTCCCACAAGTGGGAGACTAGCAAGCTAAACTTAGGAGGAGGGAATGCCATGTGATGGCGCCATGAGGGAGGCCCAAGGAGGCCCACCATAAATGCTAGGCATTACATAGTATTGATACAGGTCCAATATGAAATAAACCACCAGAAACCAGAGTAAATGATTATATGACTAAAATTTAACATGAACAGGCTATGGATTGAACAAACATTACCATGGTTCAAATGGCAGAAAACAAAATAGCTCTCCCAAAGGCTGTATCATTTGATGAACATTGATCAACCCTGTAGTGGAACACAAAGGTCATAGGCTGAGACCATGTGGCTGCCTTACAAATGTCATGTAATAGAACACCTCTGAGGAAGGCTGCAGAAGCAGACAAGGCTCTAGTGGCATGACCCCTGATCTGGGGAGGAGGGTCTATCTGTGTCAGTTCATAGGCCAGTCTGATAGTGGATGTCACCCATTTCGACAGTCTCTGGGATGAGACCAGTAGTCCTTGTTAAAGTTAGGCTGCCAGATCCCTGCCTAAAGGGTTAAGTGTCTTGTTCCTCTGCTGCTCTCGTAGTCATGGTAACTGATCTGATAAGGAGTCTCTGCTATGTTTCACAGCTCCTGTGGGAAACGAACGGGTTGTTTGGAAAACAAACCAGCCACCTGCACTTTCCCACAGTGTGCTAACTTTTATTTAGTCTTATTCCCTGTTCAGCTCACTTGTTTATTCACTGCCTTGCCAGCCTGCTTCTCTGTCCCACTGTGGAGACACAGACAATGGATTTTACCTAGCTTTGCTCTTTCCATGTACTCAAGATGCAATAAAGTCTAGTTTAGTTTATTTTTTGGCCTCAGCTCTGATTTGTGCTATTTTTCGTCTGTTTTTGATGCACTGGCATTCTGTGGGTCATGCTGGCGTACAGCATGCCCCCTGGAGTCCCCCAACAGTCCTTTCCTTTTGGAAAAGTAACAAAGAAACAGTTTCTGAGATTGGCGAAATTCTGCAGTGCACTGGATGTAGAAAGCCAGAGCCCTACAAACATCCAAAGCATGTAAGGGACATTCCAAGTCCGAGCTCAGGTTTTAGAAGAACGCCGGAAGAATAATGTCCTGATTAAGATGAAAAGCTGATACCACCTTCAGGAGAAAAGTGATGTCAGGGTGAAGGACAACTTTGGTTTGATGGAAACGAAGGTAAGGCTTGTCAACCCTGAGTGCACACAGCTCACTCACCCTCCATGCGGACGAAACAGCGACAAGGAAGGTGGTCTTCCAAGACAGCAATTAGAGATCGCATGTGGCCATAGGCTTAAAGGGTCGTTTTGAGAGCTGAGAAAGAACCAGCAGCAAATTCCAACCAGGGATTGGCAGTGTCACTGGGGGGGTGTAGATGCTTCTAGCCCTTGACGTAGGTGTGGACCAAAGGGTCCTTGAAGCATGAAGGTCTCCCCTGGCATTGGAGATGTGAAGATATCACTGAGAGGTAACATTTTATTGAAGAAGAAAGGGAAAGTCCTTGTTCCACCAGTGAGGAGAGGAACTGCAGAAGATGGACGGTATCGAAGTGCTCAACATCGATCTGACGTAGGCGCAAGAATTCCTTGAATCTTGAAAATTTATAGGAGTAGGCATGCACTGTCGAGCGTTTGTGTGCTGCCTCAATGACCTGACGAACAGCTGGAGGAAGAGAAGCTATTGGAGTAAATTCCACACTGTCAGTTTGAGTGTGGCGATGTCTAGGTGACGTACAGTACCGCCGTTCAGGGTCAAGAGGTCCGGTTTGAGTGGAAGCCTCCGATACTGAGACCGTGACAGGAGGAGTAGTGGGGCGAACCATGATTGTTGTGGCCACCACAGGGTGATGAGGATCGCTGACGCTTGGTCCTGACGAAGTTTCTCCAACACTTTCGTTATTAGAGGAAAAGGAGGGGAAAAGACCCTTCCAGTGGAAAATGAACGCATCTCCCAGGGATCCTTCTCCTCCTCTCGAGCAGAAGAGATGGCATTGATTGTTGGACACCAAGGCAAACAGATTGATGTCTGGAGTTGCCCAACTGGTGAAGATTTGTTTGAGGACTGACGTGTCAAGATTCCACGCGTGGGAGGTCATCAGGGTCTGGCTGAGGTAGTCTCCTGTCGTATTTTGGAGCCCTAGTAGGTGGAGGGCTACAGGGTAGATCTGATGTTTGAGAGCTAGATCGAGCTAGATCAAGCAAGGTTCTTGAACGCGTGCCCCCTTGTTTGTTGATGTAATATGCAACCGTAGTATTGTTCATTAATATCTGTACAGTCTGTCCGACAATTAAGTCCTCGAAAGCTCTTAGTGCTTTGATGACCACCAGGAGTTCGAGCACATTGATATGGAGTCCGTGAACTTTCGACCAGCAGTCTCTGACTGTCAGATGTTGAGAGTGGGCGCTCCATCCTTCCAGAGATGCATCCGTCATGATCAACACTGTAGGTTCTGGGAGGTGGAATGACATTCCCGCCATGGTATTTCGAGAGTCCTTCCACCATGTGAGGGATTGAAGAACTTGACTCGGTATCGAGAGGCGTTGATATGGACTGTCGATGAGGGAATCGAAGATGCTCAGAAACCAGCTCTGTAGAGGCTGTATGTGCATTCTGGAGAAGGAGATGACAGCTGGTGTCAACAGCATAAGGCCGAGAAGAACCTGAACAGAGCGGGTGGGGGCCCGGCAGTTCCGCTGCAATGTTGAGATCATTTTGGAAATGCGGAGGGCACAGTCTCATGGTGGAAAGGTGAGTTGTCGGATGGAGTTGAGGACCACTCCTATGAATTGGATGAGTCGTGTTGGTCGAAGGTGAGATTTGTTCGAGTTGATCATGAGGCCTAGATGTTGAAGGAGACGAAGAGTTGCGTCAAGATCGTGAAGCAGTTGTGTTCTGGAGTGAGCAACAACCAGCCAGTCATCTATGTAAGGAAAAAGGATGATCCCGCGTTTTTGAAGAGCCGCTGCCACCACAGACATACACTTGGTGAAGACCCTCAGCACTGTGTTCCAACCAAAGGGAAGCACCCAAAACCTGAACCCCGTTTTGCTGATTGTAAAGGCAAGAAATCTCCTGTGACTTGGATGGATAGCAATGTGAAAGTATGTGTCCTTCAGGTCCAAGGTGGTGAACCAGTCTTTCTCCTGAAGGAGGGGAAGGACCGACTATAAGGTCATCATTTGGAACTTGTGAGGCCTGACGTATTTGTTTACTCCTCGAAGGTCCAGGATGGAATGCATACCGCCCCCTTTTTTGGAGACCAGGAAGTATCTGGACGAGAAGCTGGTTTTGAGGGCAGAGTGTGGAATTCATTCTATTGTGCTCTTCTCTGGAAGAGCCCGGACCTCATTCAGGATGGGGGTTGATGGTGGGGTCACACGGATTTGGCCTATAGGAAGTTTTGAGGAAAACTCGATGGCATAGCCTTCTGCCACAATCCCAAGAACCCAGGAGTCCATTGTGATGGCCAAACAGGTTTCGAGGTGCTTGCTGAGTAGGGACCCAAAGAACAGGGTGGGAACCCATGGAGTGGGTGGAGATGACAGTGCGGCTATCTTGATGTCTGTACTGTCAGGAGGATCAAATGCATATGATTCTGTAGTGGCAGTGTCTGATGTGGCAGAATCGTCCTCAGCACCGTCAAACTCTTTGTTTGGGACGTCGGGTTTCTTCTTGAAGATGGTCTTTGTAGGATGTGACGGAAACCGTCTGGAGGACTGTGTTGGTGGAGGTTGAGATGACCATTGGGGCATATAAGGACTATATATCTGGTGAGTTGACGGTCGGTACCGGTGGTATCTGTGTCTCTGGGAGTGCTGGTGTTGCGGCTGCATCCCACACTTTTTGGCGGAGGAGCACATTTTATGAGTGCGTTCGAGTTTTTCATCAGTGGCACTATTGAATAGGCCTACTGAGTCAAAGGGAAGATCTTCGACCAGGGACTGAGAGGGTTGGGAGAGTCCCGAAGAGTAAAGCCATGAATGATGTCACAGCGATATTGAAGATACGAACAATATGTCTTGCCATTGTGATCTGCTGATTGGTGAGGCATCGGGTTTCTCCACTATGCGTCATTCCTCCTCTGGAAGTCTGGTAACAAAGACTCTTGTTTTGTCCTACGGCCACTGATCATATGCGGACATCCACGCTGCATAGTTCACCATTCTGAAAATTAGGGCCACACTGGAGTAATTCCTGTTGCCCATGGCATCCAGTCTTTTCCCTTCCTTAACAGATGGGGTGGCGTACAGCACCTGGGAAGTCTTAGCCTGGGCAGCATCAACAATAATAGAATTTGCCTTAGGATGGTTTTGGAGCCAACGTTCCTCTGAGTCAATCACCTTGTACAGTGATTCCAACTTTGCTGTAGCCGAGGCAGAGGCCGGTGTCGACCAGGTCTTTTTGAAAACATGTAAAAGGTATGGTAGGAGCGGGATGGTTGCAACCGTTGGTGCCTGTTGTTAAGGCTGTTGGTATACCGGGTCATCTATGGCCTCATTGGAGGCTTCCATAGGGAAGTTCAGGTTCTTGGCCATCCTTGTTATTAACTCTGAGAATGCTCTAATGTCACTGAATGGTGAGATGGGCTCACCTTGGAAGCCAGCAGGGTCTGGAGGTTTTTCTTCTTTATTTTCTGCCAAGTCAGTAGACACGGAGGGGGATCTGGAAGGTGAGTGCGTACCAAAATGTCAGGCGTTCCACCCCTCGACTCCTCGTGTGTCCAGGCAACAGATGTGGTACATTCTGTCAGTCTCGGAGAGGACAGAGGGAGCCGTTGTTGGGTAGTCGTTCCTTGTGTAGTCTCAGTACAGGGGCATTCTGGAGATGGTGATGGCTCCAATATGGAGTAAGCAGGTGTAGGTGATCGACGTTGACATTGAGAGGTAGACTCCTCATAATAACCTCAACATCTATAATGGTGCCAAAGGACATATACCTCTTTGGAGGAAATGCTATCTGAGGATCCGGAGGGAGGTAATATACATAGGTGTGGCGATGGTGAGATTGAGACTGATCACAATATGTCTCCAGTGATGAGGGCGTCAAGGTCGACCTGAGGACGATCAAGACTCCAAATCCAATCTCTGTCAACAAGATTCATGATGGTGATCTTGTCGACATGTAGGCGTCAACCTGAGGGACGACTGTGATCGACGGTCTGTTGCTCTAGGGGCCGAAGAATTGTGAGGCGTTCCTCTCAGGGAAAGGGCAGGAGGATGGTCTTCAGGTGATCCTGCTCTGGTGGCTGTGCCTGCCACTTGAATGTCATCGCCTGATTCCTGGGGAAGTTCCCTGATTGGGGTAAGTTCAATGATCTCTCCATCTGAGGGTTGGGAATGGTTTGAAGGCAAGTGAGCAGGCTGGCTCTCTAGCATAGGGGCCCAAATGAGAGTATGCCCGTGATGAGAGTCTTCATGTAAGGTGGTATCCATCTCTGAGACGGTCACCACTGTGAGAGGCTCGGGCTGAGGTTGCAGGGAAGGTTCCCCTCGATCCCTCCTGCTACGAGACCTGGCAAGATCTTTTTCCAGAGAAGGGCTTGGAGTTGGTGGGGGATCCGTGGTCAATGGTCTGGCAGCAGAAGACTTCAGCCTATCCAAGGAGTGCTTCAAACAAGAGGTAGACAGTGCTGAGGTCGCATGGTCGCCTTGGGACTTATTTGATGTCGAGACCAGTGGAAGACTCTTAGATGAAGGTTGTTTGGAAGCCGTCTTCGAGGACTCCATTCTGGAGGCCTTTTTTGAAGTGGGTTTGCCCATTGGCGGTGCAGAGACAGCCAAAGTTGCCAACACAGAATGTGAAGTTGGGGGCTTCAGAGCCTGTTTGTATAAGAGGTCTCAAAGCTTCACGATTCCTCCTGGTCTGAGGGGTGAAGGCCTGGCAATGGGTACATGCTGTAACATTGTGGGTTTCCCTGAGACAGATGAGACACTTGGAATGTCCCTCGCAGTCTGGGATTTTCGCGTTGCACAGGCGGCAGCACTTGAAGAACGTTGTCGATGCCATGTAGTGAGAGCCAAATCATAGAGTCGAAGATGAAGTCAGACAGACCAAGGTCAATACTGAAAGAAACGCTGAGAAGATGCTCAGTAGACGCTCCTGTAGCCAACGGACGTGGCGGGGGAAAAAAGGAACTAGTGGTGAGCGCACCAAGGCCCTTATATGTTCTCTGGAGAAGGGGCGGAGTTCCCGCCAAAATGCTAGGCCTAAAACTCTAGAACTTTCTGTAGTCAGTACTGTGCAGGTACAGACAATCCCACTTGTGGGAGTCACAGAGACCATGAAGAAGAAAGAGGGGTTTCAGATACCTTTGAGGTAAGAGGCAATATAGTGTGCCCTCTACCGTTGTGACCTCCACACACACTAATGTGAGTTCATGTGAAGCTTCGGCTCCAATTATTGTCAGTGGATGCGCTGGGCTTGCTCACGTTGTATCCATTGACAATAATGGGACAGAACAGAGACATTTTGGTTTTACATGAAAATTCCTGGAAGTTAATCCCCGCATATATGGTGGGAGCACTGTACCTATTTTGCTTCAGTTTTCCCCCCAAAAGAGTACAATGTACTTCTATGCAGCAGCAGAGACCTTGGCAAAAGGTCTAAATGGCAAATGAAGATTGATAGAGAGTTAGGAATCACCTAGCTAACCTAAATTAGTTTAAATCTGCAGGGCCAGATGAACTGCATCCCAAAGTACAGAAGAAACTTGCTGATGTCCTGTATCATCATTTTTGAGAAATATTAGAGAACAAGCAAAATGCCAAAGGACTGGAGAATGTCAAGCATTGTCCTTCTCTTCAAAAAAAGACAAAAAAGGAAACTACAGACCACTCAGCCTTACCTCAGTACCAGAGCAAAAAATTGGAATGGATTATACAGGAATCTCTCTGCAAGTATCTTGATGACAATGCAATGAGCCATAAGCAGCCAACATACATTTGTCAAGAACAAATCCTGCCAAACTACTCTTATACCTTTCTGTCAATCAGGTCACTAGTTTAGTAGATGGTGGGAATGCTGTGGGTGAAATTTATCTGAATTTCAGCAAAACATTTGATAAGGTCCCCCACAATATTTTGATTAGCAAACTGATTAAATGTTGAATATATGGTACATTCAGATGGATCCATAACTGATTAAAAAATCATGCTCCAAGAGTCGTAATCAATGGCTGGGCTTCAAACTGGAAGGAAGCCTCAAGTGGAATGCCTCAGAGTTCTATCCTAGGACCATTATTCTTCAACATTTTTATCAATGACTTAGATGACGGGGTGGAGGGAACCTTTATCAAGTTTTTAGATGACATAAAACTGGGAAAGATGGCTAACACATTGGAAGATAGGAACAGAATTCAAAAAGATGTACAAAAAATTAGAAAATTGGACAGAAATTAATAAAATTAAATTCAGTTGAGACAAATGCAGGGATTATTGTTGATCATAAACTGAACATGAGCTGGCAGTGTGATGCTGCAGCAAAGAAGATGAATGCTATTTTAGCCTGCATTAACAGAAGCATAGTTTCAAAGACAAGGGAAATAATATTCTTACTACATCCTAAGCTGGTCAGGCCCCATCTAGGCTACTGCATTCAGCTCTGGGCACCTCATTTTAGGAAGGGTATAGACAAATTGGATCAGGCCCAGAGAAAGGTAACAAGGATTTGAGGTATGGAGAACAAAACACATGAGGAAAGGTTAAAGGAGCAGGGCATGTTCAGCTTGGTGAAGAGAAGACTGAAAGTGGCATGACTGCACTGTTTAAATACCTCAAGTGCTGTCACAAAGAGGAGGGGGAGGCTTGTTTTCTGCTGCCCCAGAGGATAGGACCAGGAAGCTACAGGAAAGCAGATTTCTACTGAACGTTAGAAGGAACTTCTTGACAGTAAGAGCAGTTGGGCAATGGAAACAATTGCCTAGAGAGATGATGGTGTCTCCTTCTGTAGGAAGAAGAGGCTAGACAGCTATCTGCCAGGGATGCTTTAGCTACAGATCCTGCATTGGGCAGGGGGTTGGACTCAATGTCCCATGAGGCTTCTTTCAATTCTATGATTCTATAACTCTATCTAGTTTAAAAACAACAACACAAGAAACAGCCATATACTCTGTCCCTCTATGCATTTATCCAGTCTGGTAATGTCTATTGTGACTTGTTGCAGATATTCACAGCCTCTGGCCTTTTATATCCCATAATAAAACCTCAGGTGTTCTGTGTCCTATTCCACGGAGCTGCAACACTTCTCATAAGTCAAATGTTACTATCTATATTCTTCAAACATTAGCAATACAGTATATAAGCTACAGAATTCTGCAAACTTCAGATGGAAGAAACACTACAAAATGTATCCTCTATCATTCACAGCAGTATTAGGTACAACTGAGAGCCACACAACACAAGCTGTAAAAATGCCTTTATAGTATTTACAAAACAAGCAGTTCAAATATATTTAGACACCTAAAGATCTTAAGAGTCACCTTACCTGGCAATTCAGGGGTACTCTCTTTCTCCTCTGAATCTTTGTCTTCATGTTTTAACTCAGGACCCTTGTTCATTTTTTCTGGCTTTTCGATGGTTGTATTTGTGCCACTAATGATGAAGTGCTGCAAAATAGGTTTCCTTGGTAATGGAGGCTTTGTGGCACCCTGTTCAGGGGACTTTGATTTCATTTTAAGGCCATCATTTAAAAAGTTATTGATATTTACATCTGTCGTTTTCCTGACCTCTGCCCTATCACCTTTTAGTGAAGACACAGGTGGTACCTCTTTTTCTAAATTAAACTCTGCACTGTGCCTTTTGATCTCCTTTGATTCCTGTGAGAAGCCATCACTGTGTTTGAGTGATAAAGATGTGGATCTAAGTTTGACTTGAAAAGGGTTTTTGTCTTCACAACTTGACTGACCAACACTTGATTGCCGTGGAAGACCAATGGAAGACTTACTCAACACTGGTTTTGAACCCACAGGCTGGGGCTGTGAGGCAACCACTGCTCTGTCTGTTGCTCCATCATCCATTTCCAATTCTGGTTCCAATTGGGATGCCTGTTTCTTTGAGCATCTTTTTTTCTGTTGCAAACAGTTCACCTCCACATCCCCATTCTCATTACTTGAGGAGTTTTTTGTTCTCATTTGCAAGGCCTGTGTAGCTAGGGAATTCTCACGTTCTAAATTTTCCTTCATGTTCAGGCTGCTAGTCCTTGGCCTCTCCCGAGCTGATGAGACAGAAAATTTTCTTAAGCCATAAAGTTCACTGCCTTCTTTCTCTCCCAAAACCAACTCACTGGGTATTGGTGTGCAATGAGTTTCTTTATCAGATTCAGGTTGTTCCTGGATTCGTTTCATTGTGTTTGGAGTCAAGGAAGAAGGTCTGTCCATCTGTGATGATGAGACTGTACGTGAAGTTTGAGATATACTGCTGTCTTCACGGTAGGGTAAGTATGTGGAATGGAAAGTATTTTTTGGTGAAAGATTGACAGAATTAGTCAATGAAGGAAATATCTTTACGGTTCCTTTATTACAAGTAACTTCCAAAAGTGCTTTAGGATCTTTGAGTGCATTTTTTTGTGTTTCATCTAACGAAGGGATCATATCATTTTGATTCCTATCAGACAGCACATTATTTTTTGATGCTGTATCATAAATCTGTTTACTTTCTTGGTTTAAAATACTGTGTGACATACCACTTCTGCCCCCAGATGACATTTTCAATGGTCCTGACTGCTCTTTTTCTTCTTGGTCTGGACTAAGACATAGGCTAACTGCAGCCTCTTTAGAGTCAGAAGATAGAAGCAATGGTACCATCTGTGGTAATTCCTGCATTTGACAGTCCTCTGGGTAATTTTCATAGAGATGAGAGTCCAACTCAGCAGTGGATGACAGCATGCAAACCTTTCCATCTTGGGGAGTCAATTTATGGGGAAGGACTTTTGACACTTCAGGTAGCTGGACATATGTTGTCTCAGATGCTGGTCCTATTAGTTCCTCTCTTTTGTTGGTCACTTCAGCCACTATTTCTTTCTCTTCATTTTCATCTTGCTCAAGAGTGCTGCTCAAGTCATTCTGAGATGTTGACAGGTTCCTCTGCAAGAAAGGAAAGATGTTTAAATATTTTTTCTACATCACAGCATCACTTTCTTTCATACAACCAATGCTAAAAAGGCAGAATCATCAAAAGAAATATTGCTTTTCAGCTCACTCCATAACACATCCCTTGGCTTGTCTTTAAAAGCACTACATGTTCATGTTTTGTTCTGGTTTTGCTCATTAGGCATGAGAAATTAGTGTGCAACTGGAAAAGTAGAATATATTATTTATAAATTAAGCCTCCTTGCTTGCTTGCTCACTATCTCACAGAGAGACAGAGAGAGACACACACACTTTCCTATATACAGAGGACATGCAAAGGGAACATAACAAAATATGAAATGAGTTTCCATAATTTCTATTGATCTGTAGTTTCAACCCATTCAACTCCATCTTTATAAGCTGTGTCAGTCTTATTTTTTTCACTCCATATTTTTCATTCTCTCTTTGAACTAGAAAAAAGATGTCTTGAAAGGTCTTGAGTACCTTATTTATATATGAGGTATTTCTGATACGTCTTCAGGGAAAAAACTGTTCTATAAATAAGTGTTCAGTATTGACAAAATGCATGAAATGACTTCACAGCGGTTACCATATTATGCATTTTCCAACAGTTCTTGTACTTACCTGTCTATATAATTGCAATCCATTCTGCCAGTTGGCAGCTTGGATGAAGGTGTGCTTTGCATTCTATAGACATGAAATTTCTTTTTGGTTTATGGCTGATTAAAAAGAAGAAGAAGAAACCAAACTGTACTGGCCATGAAATTTAATTGTAACAACCAAAGAAGGGGAGGAGATGCACATAAAATATGGATACTGAAAAGAAGGGATAAACAAAGGTTTAAAAGTGGTAAAAGTAATTACAAAGAGGGACCAATTAAAGCACTTAGTATTAAAAGGTAATATAGAACTCACAGCTGTCTTGAAAGCCTAATGGAATAGAGAAAAACACAATAATCTTATACAGCGGTTCTCAACCTGTGGGTCACGACCCCTTTGGGGGTTGAACGACCCTTTCACAGGGGTCGCCTAAGACCATCGGAAAATACGTATTTCCGATGGTCTTAGTCTCCATTCCTTCCTCGGTGGTGGTGCACAAGCGCGAGCCACGCGCTCGCGTCCTCCTGCCCCCTGTTCAGAAGGGACTGAAATCGCTCCCCTTCTCCACTACCGGGAGAACCTCCTGTCTGACAGGCCAGCTTGGAGGGGTGGCGGCAGCACGGGGGGCAGGCCCCCTCCTCGCCACAGCCCCTGTCCCACTCGCCATGGAGGGGAGCGCTGTGGAAAAGCCGGGGTGCCACAGGGTGGCACTTTTCCGGGGGGGCGAGCTGCACATGGCGCAAAAGAAAAAGGCGCTGGGATTCCTCCCCCCTGGCCAGGGTCGACACTCTGGAAACTTTTCCCGCACTGCCCCCCCCAGTGGAAATGAGAGCGAAGCAGAAGCAGAGCCCCGGGGGGTTCTCAGAGTTTTTTCCAGGGGAAGACGCGCGGCTCCTCTTTCCCTCCGCCCGCCCCCCCCCATTCCTGGCCGGCGAGGTGGCCTTTGCCGGGGGGGGAGGCATTGTAAATAATAAATAAATAATTTTATGGTTGGGGGTCACCACAACATGAGGAACTGTATTAAAGGGTCACAGCATTAGGAAGGTTGAGAACCACTGATCTTATACAATCAGCCCACTCGCACTGTATAGGACAAGTCCTTGCATTGTATGTTAGAGAAGGCATGGAATTCCCAAACAATTAGAAATCTTAAATCCGGAATCTTACATTTACCTGGGAGTAAGCCCAATTTAATTCAACAGAAATTACTCTTGTGTAGGTATACCTAGGACTGCACAGAAGTTCAGTGTAAGCTCTTCCCAGATGGCCCTGAAATGTTCACCCTTACCTATGTTGTGCAGGAAGCAACTGCACTGCAGCAGGTCCCATGCCAGAAATACTATTTGTGACAAAAGGGCCCCAAAATACTGATAAGCATCTTGAGATACAAAGAATTCTCTGAGGAAGCAGCAACAATAGACTTCAGATAATCTTAGAACTGTTACATTTAGCCCTACTCATTGAATTGTGTGACGGGAAGACTGAATCCAAATCAGTGTCCTTGGCACCATTCTCCTTCACTGTCCATGTGTGGAGGCGCACATCCACACAGGTAACTCTTTTCAGCAAATGCAGGCTCCTCTTTGCAGATAATGAATGGATGTGAATGGATGTGACTAGAAAGGAGAGTTCCACACTCCCCCTCAATAGCTCTTAATCCCATAACAGGGAGCATCCCAACAGAGCTTCTGTCTTCACACTAATTGTACTTTAAGTTGTGGAACACATGTGCACTTTTTGATACATTTGTTTGCAAAGCAGAGTATAAGCATATTTGAATGTCACAGCAAGCTGGGATGCAAGAGAATTCCAGAATGCTGAGGGTAAGCCAATATGCTAATGCGTGCTGGCTAATGGGTTCTACTCACAGCAGGAGTGGTTAATTTGTTGTTTTAAGTTTGCTCCTGCCTGGTTTGCAAATCACAATAAATAGACAGCAAAATTTGCCTATTTATTGTGATTTGCAAACCAGGCAGGAGCCAGTAATCTGGTTTGTTTCCCCCCCAACAAGCCAGAGAATTTTAACTCAGGGTAAAATATCATTAAATACCATAGTCAGAATCATCCACGTCATAGTATTTCCAGTTTCTATGTATCACTGTGAAAGCTGGAAAGTGAAGCAAGCTGAGAGGGAAGAAAATCAAATCATTTGAAATGTGATGTTGGATGAAAAGTCTATGGATTCCATGGACTGCCAAGAAGACAAATCAATAAGTCTTAGACCAAACTAAGCCTGAACTCTTACTGGAAAGCAAGCAAGTAAGATGACTAAATTGAGGCTGTCATATTTTGGACATATGAGACAATGTGACTCTTTGGAAAAGACAATAAATTGACATCAGTTTGACAGCAAATAACTAGAACAAATGTTTTAGGTTAATTGTCTCATCGGAGAAAAACATGTCCAAGAACAAACCTCTTGTTGGCTTTATACATCCCATGGTAAGAAAGTCTGTGGTTTGTTTAGCTTTTATCACTACAAGCAAACAGGGCAGCATACAGTAATATTTCCATGGTAAGTAAGAGCTTTCATGCTTCCCTTTCTTACAGTGACATGCAAAGAGAGTTAAATGTGTGTTCAAACCATTAATACCCACATCACATTAGGAAAGCCTATTTATGTTGCATTTTCATGCTAACTTTCAGTGTTCACATTTATAATTAACAACTTACATTGTAAAAAGCAAATTAAATTTCTAGATATAACATAATATTGGCTATAACATAGTATTAATGCTCCATAACCATAACATGGATGGTAATACAGAGACAAAACCCAGATGCCACAAGACCAGATGCCAACTCTGTCCCCACATCTGTTCTGGCAGCAATATTACAGGGGCCAGTAACATCACTCACAAAATCAGAGCTACATTTACTTGCTCTTCCTTCCCAGCAACACCCCCTACACTTTACGTTGGACAAACAGAACCGTCTATATACAAGAAGATTAATGGACACAAACCTAACATTAGACAGGGCAATTCTTAAATGAATGAATGAATGAATGAATGAATGAATGAATGAATAATAAATGAATAAATAAATAAGAGAACATTTCAACCATCTTGGACATGCAGTAAGAGATTTACAGTATGTTGTCCTTGAACAAGGAAATTACAAAGGAAGACTATAAAGAGAAATTGCTGAATTGAACTATATTCACAAAATCCAGTCTATTGGCAGAGGTATGAACAAAGGAAATGGAGTCATGGCACACTACGTATATTAACACAAACATCTTCTCTATTATAACAAAAGGAATCTTCTCAGGGAGAGTTTTGAACCCTGGGACACTGACTTTTGGAAAGCAGATTTATTGTTTTCACATATCAACACTGACCACTGTAAAGATCTGAAAGACCTGTGTTGCCTTATGCAGCCCTTCAAAAATTTAGGACAAGGGTCATGATTTGCATCTTTCTGGATCCTATTATGTTCTATCCCACTCTCACAACTCTGTAAGTATGTTATATAAATGAGCATTTATGATCATTCTGTATTGCACTGAAAGAAATGGGTTTATATCCATGAAAGCTCATGCAAAAATAAAAACCAATTAGTCTTAAAGCTGAAGCCACATTTCTTTTCTCTTCTCCCCTTCCACCTTACTTCCTCCTTTTTATGCTGCAAGAGACTAACATGAAATTACTACTTCTTTGAAAACTTTATGACCATTTCCCTTACTATATTATTATTGTGAACAGTGCTGATTTTGATTTTTAGCTTTACCTTGCTTTCTGGGAAACTCAACTATAGGTAGAAGCAGCTAGTGATGAGAATATAAATCAAGCATGGAATTAGAACAAAATTGGAACAAAATTATCTATTTTTAAATCCATCTCTGTCTCTCTCTCTCATCTCATTCTCATGCACCCAGGCACACTTTTTTGAAGAAGGGTCAATTACCAAAGGAAGCTTTCTTGTTCTACCAGATCTCTGGTTTCGTGGTTTTACTAAAAGCTTGTGCTTAGCAGCTGAATTATCCAAGCAAGAAGACAACTCAGGTGGAGTATCAAAATCAGCAGGAGGTGAGAGACTGCAGTCAGATGTTCTCAGAGTTATAATTTTAGCATTTGGCTCCTGAGGCATTAGCTGGCTTTCTACAGAAAAGAGTCTTGAAGGACTTGATGTAACCTAAGCAAGAAGGCCAAAAAAAGAAGAAGAAAGGGTCAAAACAAAAGAGCTTACATTCTGAAACATAATAATGTATGAGTGTTTCTAACAAATGTTAAAACACTTGTTTTATGATCCCAGGAATCATAATTAATTCTCCATTTGTTACAGTTGCTTCATGCATCTACTTTTCCTTTACGCAAGGATTAATTTCTGTGCTGGAAGAAAGTATGTACTTTGCAGCTAGCTATTAAAAGTATCTTCAGGTTCATGCAGGAAGTGATGTAGTAACTTCTGATCTGTGTGAACATAGACCAAAAATAAATTTGTTCACACAAGTAAGCACTAATTTAAAATGACAGAGTGCAGATCCTCATGTATGGTGAAATATGGCAAGAAGGAAAACAATATATTATATTTACAGCCAGCGGAAAATAAGAAACAAAACTAACAATGCTGTAAACTCTGAAAAGTGGAGACATTTAATAGGTACAGGCTTAAATATTCAGAAGGCACCAGATCCCATCTGTTCTTGGAAGCTATGCAGGGTTAGCCCTGTTAGTACTTGGTTGGGAGACTACCAACAAATATCAGGTATTATTAAAGTTTTGCAACTTTAATAAACTGTTCAATGCTGGTGCAAAAAGGAAGGGGGTAATCAATTTCCACTGGGAATGAGATCGTCTTCTCCCTTCCCTCTTTTCCATAGCAGCTTTCCAGGCCTGGATAGATTCTCTCCCATATCATATACACTAAGACACATCATGAGGTTTCACATGGAGATGGCACTGAAGAATTGCATGTGAACATGAGCTATTGTCAGATATGAGGGGCTGGAAGGATGGACATCCCTCCCAAATAATCTGTTGTTGCTAATACTAAAAATGCACCAAAGGGGTGGTGATAGGGTCCTGGCAGAACACTTTTTTTAAAATCTCCCAGGACACTCTCTCTCTCTCTCTTTTGGCAACTTCGACATGCCTGCTGTAGAAAACGTAGATACACTTCAAGGGAAAATTAAACATGCTGAAGTACAATTCTTTTAAGTGCCACAAGACTCCCTTGGGTTTCTTCAGCTATAAAAAGACAAGCTAGAGTCTGCTTATTGCTTTTCCATCTGAGGAAACTTTGAAGGAGGGAAGGTAAGAAATAGCATTTAGCACAGTGCAGAAGTGGGAGAAGAAAATGTTAAAAGGATATGTACATTTCAACAAGCATACAACACTGTGCCACATATTGCCTGAATGTGCTTTCTGTTTTATTATATGAATAACTGAGAAGAACACTCTCTGTACTGTTTGTGAAATCACAACAACATCAACAAAAAGAATCTATAAAAAAGTCAGTAGAAGAGGCAACCCTATTACTTCAATAGGTGGTACACACAGAAGATTACAACTGACTCATTCATCAGTCATATGTACAGTCACTTGGTTGTATGTGCTGCTGATTGATGGAAGCCACCTATTCACTCCTATTCAATGTTCAAGTGCAAAGGGAGATATTACTGCCTCAGCAATTGTGTCTGTCCATCCTGAGCTGGCTGACTAAAATTCAAACTCAGACAGAAAAACCAACTGTTTTCATCAGAAAAACAGTTGGTTATTTCCCTTAGAGGAAATAATAGTAGGCCACTCACTTGACAAAAAATATTTATTAAAAGTATTTCTTTATCACACCTCAGTCTGTTGAGGCTACAAAGGTGATACGCAACAGATAAAAACATTATTTTGAAAACAGATTAAAAATGTTTTTTTAAAAAATGAGTTTTATAAAGCCACACAACAATCCTAAACATCAGCCCTAAAACTAGTTTTAAGGATCAAAGGTCATATGGAACTTTATGCAGTCTGCAAGCAGACTGTTGTCTTTACCTTCCCTGGTCCAGTCACATGGTCTTGAACACAATGCTTATGATCTGGTAAGAAGTGATTTTTTTCATGTAAAATCAGTAGATGTTTGAGAACCTTAAAATCCTCTAGCTAATACTGCATTGGATCTATCTGTACTGAAAATGAATGCCTGACTGAATTCTGCCCAAATAACTCTCTTTTCTCTTCTTCTGAAGACTGAATTCAATAGTGTTTGACACAAAGAAGCATGGTAATCTATGGTAGATCAACAAACCTTCCAGTACCTGTACTATGACCAACTAAAGTTTTCAATTAATATGTTCTCACCAAGAAAGTTTCAGCCTCACCATCCCCACCTGGTTACCAGTTTGTGGACATTCAGGAGTCCCCTAGTTATTTGACTGTGACTGCTGTGTATTGTTTTCTTGCCATATAATATAGAAATGTGATTAAAGTTACCTGCTCTTCTTCTTCGCTGCCTGTTCCAGCTAAACTCAAAGAGCTAAGATGCTTGTGAGAGTCAGAAAACTGTGGGGTGGAATGAGGAAAAGAATCAGTGACAGATGGAAAAATGAAATGAGATAACACACAAAGGTTATAGCTATACCTAACATCAAACAAGCTATAGAAGATGTAGGCTACAAGTAAGAAACTCCATGGTGTTCTATGAATTAGTAAGAATCCTAGAAATATAAAGATGGGCAGAGCATTTGGTTTTTCAAAGAAAGTTGATTACACATCCACTACTAAAGAAGAGAAAATTATCAACAGATGGAGATCAGGCATAATTACCTTTGTGATCATTTTTGTAATTCTTTCAGCACTCTTCTGCTACTGATGAACTAGCTCAGCTCTCCAAAACTGGGATGAAGTGACATTTGAAAAATTTGTACAAAAAAAAAATCTATCTCCAAATTATCTGAAAATGCTTTCTAGAATTTCTTACCCTAACGGTCACATCTATTTCTGTGCATTTTTCAAAACGATTTGCTTTTGACAATGCAGGCAAGCTCCTATGTGTTCCTTCCAAATTCATTTATTCATTAGGTATCACTGACATTTTTATCTCTCTGTTCCTCCAAATCCTCAAGGTAGCATACATTCCACTTCTCCTCCCTACCTCATTCTCACAACATAATCACCCACTGGGATTTATGGCTCTGTGGTGGCTATAACCTCTAGCTCCTGTCCAGAATTTAATCACTATACCATATTTAGTTTTCCAGTTTCATTATACATTTTTGTCTTTCATTTAACCAACTACTTACAGTGAGATGCAAGTTAATGGAATAGAGTTTCAATGGACAAACATAATAGTACAAATTACTGTTTTCACTATGTAAGTAAAATTATATTCTAAAATTGAGTCTAACATAGCCTACCTTCGCTGTGCTGGAATTTAGGATCTCATGTAGCAAAGATGTTTCTGGTGGACTTCTGGGTAAACCATCATCCTCTGAATTCATCCCAGCATCATCCACTCTCTTTGAAGGAATTCCAAATGAATATGGAAAACTTGATTTCCAGTTCTGTTGGAGTTTCAACTACAATGAAAAAATTCAATTTTTTTAAACTTATTTATTTATCCTGCTCTTCTTCACACAAAGTACAGGATAGCTAAGAACTTTCATAAAACATTGCATCATAAGAATCCTATCTCTAATTCTAAGATCAGAAATAAAGAATAACATTAAAAAAAAAACAATTGTAACAAAAAGTTTGTATAGATAAATTTTTTTGGCTGGTGCCTAGATGACAATGACAAGTGGAGCAGCTAGATTTCTACACAGCTAGAGTGCCATCACTAAGAAGGCTCTGCCATCTACAGGCCACACTGATAAAAAATACCACCCTAGCCAATCTTAAATACTGGATAGGTAGATACTGGGGAAGGGAAGATATTTCACCTACTGCTGAATTGCTAGATGATTAAATATTTTTTATTCTTGTCCTCATGAATTAGTAGGCATACACTTGCTTACATCAGAGAAATCAACCAGATGAAAGACTTACCAGCAGTATCCATAGTCATAATTCTCTCTCTTCATCCAATTTTCCCACAGACATGGCAAATGATGATATTGGATATGTTGTTTTTGCACGTTTTGTGCTATAATGTTTTTATTTGTGTCCACAGTATGATTTGATACAGTGCTTACTTATCTCTGTGACCTATTTCTTTTAGTTGTTCTATTTCCAAAGTTTTCAAGAACAAAAATAATTAATGTTGATCCTGAGCCAGAGAAATAGGTTCAGGCAACTCAGTGACAACCAACTAAAACTTCTGTTACAATTAGCTGGTTCACACACTATGTCTGTAACTATGAGTATTTAGTTCCTTTAGTGTACCCCACTAAAAGGTACATTTATGAGTTTAATTTTATGCATTGAGATTGTTAACTGTCCCATTTCAACCAGATAGGAAAAGGAAAATGCAGAGTTGCATTCAGGACCCAAAGGAAAAAAAATTCACACAATTATTTTAGCAGTATTGCTCATTGTTTACATTACCTGCAAAGCCCTAATTCGATCAGAAACGTTTTCTTGTGAAAACACTCGGACAGGCCCAGAAGGCTCTTGTGAAGCTTCTGGAATGAAAATGCTGTCATGTGACAAGGCTCTGCTTCCCATAATACTTCTGTGTATCCTAGGGGAATATGGAAAATTAATGAAAAATGCTCATTTTATGTTGAACCTCTTTGATAAGTACCTAAGTAATAATGGTAGTAGCAGTTATTGTTCTTGTGCAATGAAACATATTCCAAATGTTTCATTGAATCGCTGTGTCACAAATGTGAGGAATTGCTGAAGAATGGCTACCCAACAATAAAAGTATCTTCCCAGAGTCAATTGTTGCAGCATCTTTAATTTTTTAAGATAGCAATCACTTTTGATTTCCAAGTGCACACAAAGATGTATAAATGGAGTGGACAAACCAAAAGGCATGGTCCAGAATATCTTGTGTTACCACCACAAAGATAGCACGGGGAAATAAGGTTCAGTCAGCACAGCAGATGCCCCCGAAACAATGGCCAAACACTTGCAATCCACTTAGCTGATAATTTTATATGTCATTGCTATTTTGTTACTGGAAACCAGGTTTTTTTCTCCTCTAGAAATGGGAATGTTATTTTGCTTATTATTATACAAATTAGAACAGCCCAAGCAGGAACCTGCTCTTCAGTGAGGATTTTAAGGCTGAACTACAAGGACTTATTCTCTGCAACAATAGAATAGAAACACATGCTGGTTAGAGATAGTAATTCTCCATTTTTCAAACTCCCAACAGATGTTGAGAATAACAAAGCATTTTTTTGTCTTGTAGCTTCAAGGTACTTGGGAATGTTTTACTTGCTGTGCTAGGAAAGTTGTGCAGCTTACCCAGAAAAGTGTAATTTCCCAGAAACTGCAGCTTTTCAGACAGAAATTCAAAACTGTGCAGCTTTCCTCACAAAATGGAAACTGTACAACATTCCAAAGTGCAAAGGCTGTGGCTTCAGTCAGCCTGAGTTTCTTTTCCTGGCAAATAACATTTGATTTGTGGAACATTCAGACCAACAACAGCTGCAGCCAGAATGTCAAACCCTTCACTTCACTTTTTGCATTTTTTCCAAACAACAAAAGGGATGGAGGTCCTCAGAAAGCTACAGCTTTCCATGCACTGTAAGCATACGTTTCCACACCAAAACTGTGAAGTTTCTTAAACTCTGGCACAGTTTTCAAAAACCATGCCATTTATGTTGTACCAGGAACAACAACAAGTTCTTGCAAATTGTGGGAACTTTGAATATGCCACTTTCATTCCTGTGCAAGTTCCTTGAAGAGTTGGTGTGATGGAGTTTTGGGGGATGTGGCTATCCTGAGTGCCAGAGAAGCCCAGCGACAGGTTGCCAGACAACTAGAACAGCTCTTCAGGAGAGTCCATTAGTGTGAGGGAGGAGTTGGTGGCAGAGAGAAAAAATCATTTGTGAGTTCTTCGGCCAGAGACAGCTCTGGTGTAAAGTCCCTCAATCAGTCAGGGAGGTTGTCTGTGTGGAAAAGGGTTTAATTCTTAGAGAAGTCTAGAGGGAGGCAGAAGAGTAATTGAAACGTTATAGAATCTGGTCAGAAAGTGTGACCTAGATTGGGGGTTGAGTCTTTGGTGAGAGTGTAGACAAAGGACTGTTTATGATACTTAGGCTTATATGACAGTTTGAAGCTATAAGGAAATTCACTAAAAGTGCTCTAAAGAACTATATTAGCTTTGACCTGCATATAAACTTCAAAACTTTGTTTTGTATATTATTTTAATAAATATAAATACTGACTTGGCTGAGTGGTATACAGTATTTAAAGCACACACAAAAACACTACCATAGATCTATAAAGGAATTCTAAATAACCACTGAAAGGCGTCATCCTTTACACAAAGGTGGTGTTATAAAGGGGGAAGAGATAGCTGTGTGTGAAGTGACAGGGCACTATATCAGATAGGGAGCTGCCATATCCATCTGAGAGAGAACAACGAAGGCCCTATCACAGTTCTGAACTCCAAATTTGACCCCCAAGTGGGAAACTGATGAATTTGCATTTCATCCCTAGTGGTGATTGATTAGGCTATACTGTCGACAAAGGCTTTGCAATGCTGCCCAGCTCTGCTTTGCCATTTCTGGAGCATGTTTACATTAGTTTTCTCAAAATGAAATATATTTCATAATCAAGTTGCTACTGAAAACTTAAGGGAAGGCAAGGGAAACACAAACAAATGGGAAGAATGACAATGTCCTCACAGCAGCTGCTGTGCAGTGAAGCAGTAAATGCAAAAGGAAACCTAAAGGCCTTCTGTACAAGGAAGAAGAAGCAAAAGATACCGTTTAAGTTCAATGCTATTCAAATAGAGCTTGAACATGCAGTTTACAAACAGAAGCATCTACCAGAGATGTGTGGGACCATCCTAAAATGCTTGCTCTCTTTTAGGAAAGCCTGTTGCCTCCATGCCTGCTTCCACATTTGCTTCCAATTTCCCTTTGGGGAAAAAATGAGATTGAAAAAGCCATCCAAACGATAGCTGAGGAAACTGTGGACCTCCATATGTTGAACTACTACTCCTGTGATCTCTCAGGAGTACCTAAGCTGTATTGGGCAGATGAGAAAGTCCCAATCTTGATCATTTCGTCAAAACTTTTGAGCTCAGAGTTCTCGCTTCCCTTAAAATTCTACAAAGATTCTAATTTCAACTTCACTATGTATGTGGCTTTAGCTAACACAAAGGGGATAACTTTAATTACTGTGGGTTTATCTGTTGACATTTGTTTTAAAAAATGGAAACAAAATTACAAATACTTTAAAGGAAGTAAATGAAGTGTTGATATTTGTGAATAACTACAGCAAACTTGTGGCAGTCTGTGGGGGGGATTTGTATTGTGATTTGGTAGCCTCTAGTGGCAGCATTGTATAATGCAGTCTGCAATTGCATCATAAGGAGTACTTTCTTGGGGCCTTTACCAAATGTTCAGCTGCAGTGTTTACACAGAAGCCACACTCCCTGCCCACAAATGTGAACGCTATTATCTATAATTCCAAATGTGATTATGGTTACTGAGTTGTACAAGGTAAGCGCTCTGTTCCTGCATAAACAGTCTATATGTTTTGGAGCAGGGTCACGTTTTGAAAACAGACATTTTTGTTCACAGATTATATTAGCTATTCATCCTGATAATCCCACTTCACCTTCCTCCTACATTAAAATTTCACCTTAAAGATTAGCGTAGGGTAGAGTCCCAGTATGACAGAGCAGTACTTTGGAATGGGTCTTGGGAGGCTGAAATTGAAGACCTCACTGAGTCATGAAACCCACTGGATAACCTTAGGATAGTTGCTCTTTCTTTTTCTCTCAACTTGACCTATCTCACAGGGTTGTTGTGGATATAAGAATAGGGAAACGGAGGACCGTGTATGTTGCCTTGAGCTTACTGTAGAAATCTGATTTATGGATAAATAAATATAGCACAGGAATTATAATGTCTGGATGAATAAACACTACTGATAATGAACTAGACAATTTCACACTGAAGGTAATGGCTCACATGACTGAATGCAACTGCATACTAAATATTCCTGCAACACAGGAACCAGTGATTATGGAGTGAGATTCTAGCTTAGCTTTCTACCAGTGTGCTAGTTTTCTATATGGACAGAAAAGCATTTATGGAAAGATATTGTTAAAAGACATCTTTAACACGGCAGTCAGAAATGTTCAGCCCAAATATGGTTATAGCATTTCAGTGAGTATTGGGCCATTAAGACATCTATTTATATCTGGTTATTACCTAATTAGACTATAATTTCTGTAATCTTCTCCATGGTCTTTTATCTTTGTCTGCTTTCCTTCTATGATAATTCAGAATCAGAGACGTTATTGTTCTAGTATCTATCACAGCAGTTCCCTTGGACCTCCCAGATGCACAGTTTATTTCACAATGGATTGCATCCAGACAGATGAATAAAAGTCATGTAAGTCTTAGATCCAGGCTATCTGGCAGACTGTATCTCCCTGTATGAGCCTGTAAGGCCCTGACATGATCAGGAGATGCCCTTCCCTCAGTTCCACGACCACCATAAACACAGTTGGTGGGGATGTGAGAGAGGACCTTCTCAATGGCTGCCTCTACACTCAAATTCCTTTTCCAGGGAGGCCAGAATGCCCACCTCCCCACTGTCCTTCTGTCAGTAGGCAAAGACCTTTTCAGTCTGATAGGCTTTTAACGCGGAATATTTCTATCATATGGGCTAAGGGTGATCTTGACTGTTTTAAATTGAACTGTTTTCACTGCTTTTTATGTTTTTTTCTTCTTCTTAAATTGTAGTTTTAAATCATTTTAATATTGTGAAGAGTTGAATTCCAACTTAATGTTCACTTTCTGTTTGTTTTTAGCTGTATTTTTCTTTGTAAAATTGTAAGCCTTCTTGAGTCCCAGTTTTGGGAGAAAGATGGGATAATATTCTCCTTCTCACCACCATCATTTTTGAAAATAAAATTCTTTGGATTGTTTGAACCAGGTAAATATAGTTTTGACACTTACTCAAGTTCATCTTCAGAATCATAATCTATATGCATGGTCTGTGAGGCTGTGACATCACCGGCAGACTGGCATGGTTTTAGGCTACTGCTTCCTGGAGCTGGTGATGTCTCTTTCCTTTTCCTTTTCCCAAAGAATTTTTTGATAGATTTAAATTTAGATTTTTTCTTTCCTAATTGAAAAAATACAAAGGAAAGAGTTATGATTATTGTAGGCATTGTTTTTCACAGACACAGACATATTTAGCCATATACATTCTCACTTCGCTTACTGCACACACACACAATACACATAGCAGAAAGGGGACAATTTTTCCAATTTGTCAAGCATAGAAAAGTAATTTTTAGACTGCAGTTCACATAATCTGCCAGCCAACAAGGGGAATAAATGTTCCCTGTTGGCTGAAATTAAACTATGAAATATTCCAGTGAAAATTTCTACTAGTCAAAGTTTGAACATGAAGAAATTTGTTCATATATTTGTTCATTTACTAAATGTTTCTTTTATTCCTACTATTCTATGATGCTATGAAGATTTTTAAAAAGTTTCTAATTCTTAAAAGGACTAATTCCACAACTCTTGTTCTTAACAAAAACTGTAGCTCTCCTAGAAGGAAGGGGAATGTGAAAACATGAACCTGAAATAAAAGGATGCTAACCCAATTTATTAACAAAGTTGATAATGCTGATCCATATCTAAACTCATATATATAAAACTCTGATTTTAAATCACACAATTAGGAAGAAATTGTGACTGTATCCAAACTCTGTCTATATTTTTAAAATTGTACCTGTTTACAGTATGTCTAAATTTTCTCATAATTAATTCTTTTCAGTAGATGCATCTGAATATGCCATATTTGTTTAAGCATAAGAAAGAGTAGGGACAGGGAAATAAAAAATTAAAATAGTTCTATTTTTTACCTGAATTTTCCTCACCAAATCCTTCAAGTTCCTGTACTTTGGTATCCATTGTCCTTGCAGAACTCATACTGTAGTCACTGATATAAAAAAATAAAAACCATTTAAGTGATAGTATAGCATCACTAACATGCTTCTATAGCTTCTTTATTATAACTAAATGCTAAACTAAACTCAACATTTATAAAGCTTAAAGCACCGCAGACTTGACTGGATTAATGTAGGATAAGCGGCGTCACAGGGAAAATGAATTTTACGTTATGCAACATCCAATTCTACTCCGAATAAAATCAATGTCCGCAATTCAGAATAAAGTTGGAAGGATCAAGGATCAGTCTTCTGTGGATAGAAAGACTGCTTACAGATGCTCCCTCTACTGGATTTTTACCTGCCAACTACTGCTCACTGTATTCAGCAAAATCTCTGTCCCACTGAGTAGCATTTGCAAAGCATATATATACATATATCAAGCTAAACCTGCCTAAGAGCGCCAACATGCTGCAGTGGTTTGAGCGCTGGACTAGAGACCAGAGATCAATTCCTCACCAGATTTTGGAAACCCACTGGGTAACCTTGGCCATGTCACACAATCTCAGCCCCAGAAAACTCCATGGTAGGTTTGCCTTAGGGCTGCCATAAGTTGGAAATGACTTTTAAGCGCACACTTACTACAAACCCTACCTAAATACACCAAAGGCACCAGATCCTGTCTGATATTTGAAGCTAATGGATTAATACCAAGTGCTATAGACTATATTTCAGAGGAAGGAACTGGCAAAACAACTTCTGAGTATTCCTTGCCTAAGAAAACCCTATGAAATTCATGGGGTTGCCATAAGTCAACAGGAGACCTGAAGGCACATGCACAGGCACGTGCGCACACGCACACACACCAAAGCAGGGGAAGAGAGGGAATGGGAAAATTCTCTTCTGACAGTCCAATTGCATACACCTAATTCTGACTACACCCTAGTGTATTTAGGTCCATGGATTTGACAAGGACCAGAATATTTAAATTTATGCTGTACTGCATAGCCACTGAAAACTAGATTGGTTTCTTTAATCAACAAGATGCAACCTAGTAAATTTAGTTTCCTAGACACTTATGGGAAGGATTGGAGGAGAGAAGATAATTGCTATAATACAGACAATTTCAAGAGATTTTAAAAACTGATTACTATTTTGGATGGTACAAAAACAGTCACCTTATTCAGAGATTAACTCTGTTAACACAAAGGGCAATTGCCACACTCTATTGACGTAAAGTCTCCTCTCAAGATCTAACCACTTTGGAGATTCTTTGATACTATCAAGCTTTAAATATCAGTGATGTGACTGCAGGAGCTTGTCAGAATTTGTTGAACTACTCCTGAGTCTTCTCATCTTTGAGAAATAGATTAAACATAGCAATGACAGATATCTGCTCACCATTTTCCAGGGATGTTCCCTATGACTTCCTCTGCACTTTGTTCTCTTTGCCTTCCTATTTTTTATTGTTAAATTGCCATAATAAATAATGGTGAAAAGTTGCAACTAATTAAATCATAATTTTCCTTACTCTTCTCTGATAAGGGGCTTTGAGTTCTGCCTGGAATGGATAACCCAAATGATTTAAATAGAAATTTATAGCTCAGAACGATTAAGAGACAGCTAGAGAACACCAAAATGTATGAGTTCACAGCTCCAGGGCCCTATAGTGCTAAAAGTACTTGTGAACATTATTTCAGAGCCACTGACTGTAATATTTATATTACGTGTGAGGTGTCAGAAGACTGTAGATGAACAAACATTGGGTCCCTCTTCAAAAAAGGGGAAAAAGCAGATTCATGCAACTACAGATCATTTAGCCTATTGCTAGGTAAAACTCTAGTACAGATTATTAAGCAGACAGTCTGTAGCATTTAGAAATTAATGTACTGATTATTAAAAGCCAATGTGGGTTTATCAAGAACAAGCCATGTCAGACCAACCTTATCTGTATGGGGTTTTTTTGGTGGTGGGGGGAAGAGTTCCTTAATTAGTACATTAGGGGAACATAGACATGATACTGTAGTGGGGAAAACCTAGAAGAACTTTGTATAAGGAGAATTAGGATGGCATATGCAAATTCTCCCACTATGCAAATCTTTTTGGTTTAGTACTTTGATTTTCACAGTTTCTCCCAGAAGCCTCTGCAGCTTCCACTCATGCTAAGCGTTAAACATTGTTAAACCTATATAACCTTGGCATCTAATAAGCTTATCATCAACAAATGCTTGACAGGGCTTTGGAATGTAGGGAGGAATTTGTACCAACCACATGTTAAGATTCCTAATCTGTTAGACATAAATATAGATAACCAGTAATCGGAATCGGAATTATTAGTTGGTTTTAGACATACACAAAAGGCACAGGTGTCAATAATCAGAAGTACATGCCCATCAGACAGCAAGTGTTATCGATAGACAGTGCAAAAGTACATGTAGCTCAGAGGAGTTTCTGCTTATAAAAACATCAGATGCCCTGAGAGAGCTCAGTGCAAACCAGAAAAGCCAGCTAGGCTATGCATTACTGGCACAGGTATCTCCATTGTTGCTTCTCTGGGCTCCTACCACCTGACTGGACATGTGGGTTACTCTGTGGGATTTGCTTTGAGTAGATACTTTAATTGAGTAGATACTTTAATTTAAGTAGTTACTTTAATTGTTAATTAATTAACAATTAATTTGCCAAGTTTTGTCCGCTATCTAATAAATCTGAAATTCTAAATCTGCCTCCATAAAAGAACCTGGCTCTTTTGCACTACATATATCATGATTTCAGCAAAGCATATGGTATGTTTTTTCATGATATCTTTTCTTACAAAATGATAAAATGTGTTTGATGCTACTATGATTAGATAGATATACAGTATATAAGCAACCATGCCCAGTGAGTAGTCATTGACTGTTGTATTAACCTGGATGGAAACATTAAGTACGGTGCTACAAGGCTCAGTCTTAGGTCCTGTGATAGTCAACATTTTTATAAATGACTTGGATGAAGGCACAGTAACAAAGTTTATCAAATTTGCAGATGACACAAAGCTGGGGAAAATAGCAAACATCACAGAAGACAGAATAACATTTTGAAGCAATCTTGATAGGGTGGAATATTGGACAAAACAAATAAGATGAAATTCATCAGTAATAAACACTGAATCTTGCATTTAGGTACAACAACAAAACCTTACATACAGATGAGTATATATGAGGGGAGATCTGACTGGGAGGCAGCATGGGTGAAAAGAAACTTGGTGTCTCAGTGGATTGGAAACCAAATGTAAGCCAGCAGTACAATGCAACTTCTAAAAAATGCAAAGGCAAATTTGGGCTGTGTAAACATGAGCAAAGCATCCAGATCACAATCATCAACCGCTACTTATAATAATTGCAGTAGAATAAGCTACTATAGAAATAACAATTCTCCTTTACTGGAGACAGAGACTTCATGGCCATCTCTCAGGGGTGTTATAGCTTCATCTTGTCCTGCACAACTTGCATTCAGTATTCACTTTGTCAAGATGAAATTCAAAAAAACCTTACAACTCAATGATTCCAGTGTCTTAACAGCATCTTTACTATTTCCATTAATGACTGGTGGCTCCCACATCAGTGGGTCAGCACATCCATTCTGGTTTTGGGCAAGCTTTAAAGCAGCTCTCCAAGGTGCTGAACCTATTTAAGCTTACAGCTCAGCATCACATAAACCTCCATTAAAATCTGCATTAAAACCTGCATTAAAACCAAGATTAAACCCTGAAGTGGATCTACTACTCCTACGTGAGAGCTATCAGCCCCCACTGCCCAGCACAATCCAGGGTGTTCCTTCTGACATATATAAAATGTCTTTGGCTACATGTACCAACAAATAAGCTATCATCTTGCACTTGAAACAACAACAACAAGCATTTGTGTAGGACACTGCAAGTGTTCAGAGCCTTAACTTTCATACACTGTATCAATAATTTTTTACAACCCCCAAAGCCCAAAGGCAAATCAATATTGCTTACATGGGTCTGAGGCTAAGCAAAGAGTGGCTTGCCTAAAGAACCTGGTAAGTTCATAAATGAGAACAAATTTTAAAAGGCACTTCTCTGTTCAAACTCTTACCCTTCACAAGTTCCTATGTGTTGATATTACAGGATTCTATATGAATAATAACATTATTTCACTAAGATTGGGTGACAAGCACTCAGGCACACCTTTTGTTTGGTGCTTGTCTCCCACTGTGATACAAGAAGCCCCCACCTTTCAACGCCCTATTATCTGATGACTCACTCTGTCAAAACTTCCAAATTTCGGACAAGTTCCATTAATTCGATGGGAGTCCCACTCTTTCATCAGTTTGTTTTGGTCTATGGAGGTTTGCTTAGGACTGCTCACATTCATGCACTGCTTGCAAGGGGGAGAGAAAAGGCACCATGTCAGCTTAGAGACTTTGCAAGCAGTGTACATGTATGGTCAGCCCCAAGTGAGCACCTGTAAATCCTCCATGCTCCCTATAGTGTAGCACATGGGCTCTGCTTTTCAATCAATTCCATTTTCTGACAGTGCTCTGGTACCTAAGATGTCAGATAAGTAGGGGAAGCCTGTACTTATTCCTGGGAATTCACCAAAAGTCTGAACCTTTTGTGCAAGCAAGGTTATCAATTTTGAGTAACCTTTCAGCACTAGGATTACACTGGCAGAGAGCAATTGATATTTTAAAATTATGGTAATTGTATTATGTGGGATTAATGTTTCCTACTATTCCCTCACCCCCCAGTCTGCAATGCTATGTATTTCATGATCTAAATAACATTGTTTTAAAATAAGACTTTTAAAGAGTACCTACTGTTTTGCTTCAGTATTTTATGAAGTTGTATAGCCAACATATCCATCTTTTTGATTTAATCAAGAACTGAGAACACATAAGGCTTATCCTGCTTTTTATGAATGAATGAAATGAATCAATGCAACAAAAGGTCAGCAGTTGCTAAGTTATGAAAACATATCATAGCAGCAACATTTAGTTACGCCCTCCTGACGACAACTCAAGATCACAGACTGAATCCTCCCTTTTCATATGCATATTTCTTCTGCAGAAAGGGATTTGTTTGCTTAGTTTTATTATGTGTTGTAAATGATTCAAAGCAGGATCAATGGCTAAGTAATAAAACTAGCTCCTGAGCTCTACAGTAAAGCAGAACATTGAAGAATACAGTGTGTAGAGCCAGTGGTTTGAGTGTTGGACTTTGTAGACCAGGTTTGAAATCCTCAGTCAGCCATGGAAACCCACTGAGTGACCTTGGGCAAGTCAGAAGCCAAATGCAAGCCCCTACTGAACAAATCTTGTCAAGAAAACTCCATGACAGGTTTGCCTTAGGATTACCATAAGTTGGAAATGACTTGCATTTCCAATGCAACAACAAGAACAAGGACAACAACAACAACTGTATTGTATAGTGTAGAATAGTGACCAGAGTGCTGGATTCAAACATGGGAGTTTTAGAGTTAAATCTCTGGTGAGCCATGAAATCTACTGTGTCATCTTAGCTTAGTCACACTTGTTCAGCCTGCCATATGTTGTGGGCTTGTTGGGAGGAGGGAGTGGGGAGAAAAAGAGTTGTGCATGCTACCTTGAGGTCACTGGAGGAAAGATAGGTTATAAATCTAACATATAATAAAAAAGAGATGAAGCTCCTTGCTCTCGTAACTAGAGCTGAGAAATCAAGCATAGGCCCAGTATTTCTATGCTCTCCTCCTTTTAATTTCCACTAATCTCTCTACAATCTCTATCTTAATAATGGCTAAGTTTGGTGCAGGTATACATTAAAACGGCTGCTCAGTTGTTTTCCTTTTAATCTTAGTTTGCAGATGTGGTTCAAACTCTGGTTTCAAAACTTGGTTAAGATATACCTTAATGCAAAGGTCACTCTTGATTGCAACTTTACCAGCAAAAGCCATGGACGGAAGACCATGGGAGGTAGAACTGCTGGTAGAACTGACACATGGGGAAGCCCATTCCATGGCTATGGAATTGAAGTGTTAACTTTGCAGAAGCCCAAAACCCCATGGCTGATCCCCTAGTGAAAGGAAGATCCTGCCTGAACTGGCTAGTATAAATGTTTTAATTTTTTGATATAAAAATAGAATATTGAGTAGAGCTTCCTCCTTAAATTGAAAATAACAGGAGCATTTCTTTTATGCCAAAATGCTCACAGAGATATGCTCCATCAAAAATTAAAAGTCTTCTCAAATAATTCCCCAGAAAAATTCCCCCGTCTTTTACTTTAACCAGATAAATCCTCATTTTTCACTTATATTAAAGCATTAAAAGTCAAGAGTCTCTCAGTAGTAACAGTAACAGTGATAATGCTTACAAAAAACAACAATGGCTCACAATAATTAGCATGTTAACATTCTTCTTTCAAGTAGAACATGCCACAAGACCTGGATGAAGCAGCCACCAATGAGTCTCCCAGTGATATCACATCTAAAGTTCTGACCAAGTCCATCCAATTTAACCTCAGCAAAATCTGCTATAATACCTGGTTTTGCCAGACCGCCCACTGGGCTGTTTGCTTCACATTCCTATAGTGCAATCTTGCATATGTATAATTTAAAGCAAATCTATTTAATTCAATGGGCATTATTCCCATGAAAATGGGCAGAGGAATGTGGCCTCAACCACAATATTAGTCCAGTAATTACACACTATCTTTTACCTAACCTCCTGTCATCGCTGACACCAAGATTAGCATTGTCAAATTATATGGTTTCAAATTGTTCTCAATATCCTATGGCAAGAAATTACTTTGTACAAACCACAGTTTATTCATTTGTTTTTACTTTTTGCAAGGCACATCAAATTGCCATTATATTAAATTATCCCTGCAAGATAAAAGAAAAACACTACATAAACACGGCATAACTATAGCATGAACCCTGAACAAAGTAAAATGGCAAGTCAAAATAGTTACTTTGCAGCTTTTGGGCCTTGACAGAAAGATGTACTTCTGACTAGCATGAAATAATTTGAAGAGTCTGTGATATGCATTTTTTTCTTCATTCACTGCACCATTTTGACTTGTATTTCAAGACATGACTACTCAGTCTGTTTAAGGTTGCAACCTGCAAATTTATTAAATGCATTGATAAAAGGAGTAAGAGTATATAGAGGTCTTAGTACTGGAGTCTCCTCCTCTGCCATCCCAACAAAAGACTGCAATGACAAAGAAATGAAAATTTGAGTGTGCAGCACAGATCAACCATCTGGATTAGAGCCCACAGAGGAAGTACACTATACTTAGCATTCTTTAGGCCTCTTAATTCTCAGTTTCTCAGACATTCAATTGCAAAGGCTGATAACTTTCTTCAGGCGCACTGTCCAGGAAGTAGAAACACAGCCAGTGAGATCTTTGCTCAGTGAAATCTTCCCAGGCAACGCAGTCCATTAATTAACAATAATTGCTATGTGGTAAACACATCCCCTCATTTCACCAAATTCCCAAAGATTTAATGTAAATCACCTTGGGCTATGTAGCTTTTGCTAAAAGATTTATTGGACATTTCTAGATTGCACCAACTCTCCCTCACTTTCCTTCCACCTCCAAAAAAGCCCAAAAAGCAATCTGGATCTCTTCCCGCATCCCCAGAATACAAGTGGCAGATGATATCATGTTTGAATAGAAACCAACGCTAGCAATGTTAATTGAGATAAAACTGCAGTGCAATTTTAAACCCAAGCACTCATTCCAGTTTAATTGCTGTATGTTTAAAAAACTCACTTCTGAACTGAAAATGAAATACACACACACACACACACACATGTATTTTAACCGGTTTTGTGTTTTTATTGTAGTTTAGCTATAATTTGTTTTTAATTGTATCTATGTTGTACCCTGCCTTGAGCCTTGGAGAGAGGTGGGTAACAAATAAAAATAAAAACAAATGAAAAATAAATACAAATACAGATTTATTATTTGTCATTGTTGTGTGCCTTCACGTTGTTTCTGAATTATGGTGATTCTAAGGTGCCCTATCTCAGGGTATTCTTGGCAAGGTTTGTTAAGAGTGGGTTTGTCACTGCCCTTCTCTGTGGTTGAGAGAGTGTGACTTGCCCAAGTTCACCCAGTGGGTTTCCATTGCCCAGTGGGGATTCAATCCTAGTATCCACTTGTAGTCCAGTGCTCAAATTACTACACCAATCACACACACACACACATACAATGTAACAACAGGTATGAATTCTTTCGAAAGAAGACCATTTTCCCTTTTTAGATGTCACACATTTAATTCATTATGTATGCATCTTGTGTTTGACGTTCAAAATACATTTTAAAAATCCAACCTCCTTACACCACCTTATAGTTAAGAATAGTACATTTCAGAGAAAGTTTAGGCACACCTAATCTCACTGAAATAACTGGAACCTCAATATAAATACATGACAAGGAAACTGAGACACACCTAAGATTTGCAGGACTACACCCACCATTCCATGCTTATGAAAGTTAGTTAGCAAAAACCTCCACAAAAATGAAAAATGGATCTGAATAATAGTTTTTGAAAAAAGCAGTAGGAGATGCATAATTGCCAATTATACCATAGCAAAAAGCAAATGGCAAAAAAGCAGAAACAATTTCTCTGCAGATTTTTTTGGAATCAATTGACAGTCAAATAAAGAAATCTTTAGGAATAAGGTTAGTACAAAGAGAGCACATTTTATAGATTAATTCTCTCGGGAGGGGAAGTGTGGCACCTTTCATAATAAGCTATTTGGCTGCATTTGTACACCACAACAAGCCATACTGCAGTTTGTTGTAATCTGGATGACTGTATTGTGTGACTCTCACTCTGCTAATAGCATGGTTTATTAAGCAGTTTAAAACAACAACCTGAACACATGACTTCTTATAGTTTATAGTTTATTTAATTCATGGCATGCTAAGCAGGCCGTGATTTGTCTCTCTCTTTTTGTTTTTCTAACTGCCCACCCTGAAATAGACGCTGACAAAAGGAACAGAAGGACATAAGCCATAAACAAGTCAATAATGTTGAATACAAGGAATAGTATGTTTAGATGATTTAGTGTTGAAAATCTGGCAAAATTTGATTATGAACTTGTTGCATAAGGGGGGAAAAATTATCTTGCAAAAGCTGTTCCATTTAATAGCAAAGATGCAAGGGGGTTGCATATTCCCATCTTGAAGGTTTATTTGAAGCTTTTCTAATCAGGCCATTATTGAGAGACACTCAAAACTCTGTTGGGTGTTCTTGGTTAGCACTAGAATCATAGAAACACAGAACTGGAAAAGATCACAAGGGCCATCAAGTCCAACCCCCTGCTATACAGGAATGAATGATCAAAGCATTCCCAGCAGATGGCTATCCAGTCTGTTTAAAAATTTCCAAAGAAGGAGACTCCACCACACTCTCAAATAGCATATTCCACTATTGAACTGCTCTTACTGTCAGGAAGTTTTTTCTAATGTTTAGGTGGAAACTACACGGAGCCATTGGTACAGACTAGGACACAGAGAAATGGCTCTGTGTCCTAGTTTCTGGAGCTGCAGAAAACAAGTTTACTCCATCTTCCATGTGACAGCCCCTCAAATATTTAAACATAGCTATTATGTAACCTCTTAACCTTCTCTTTTACAGATTAAACATACTCAGCTCCCTGAACCGTTCCTCAAAGGGAAGGGGTTCCAGGCCTTTTACCATTTTGGTTTCCCTCCTCTGGACATATTTCAGCTTGTCAATATTCTTCTTGAATTCCGGTGCCCAGAACTGGAGATAGTATTCCAGTGAGAGTCTGACCAAAGCAGAATAGAGTGGTACTATCAACTCACTTGACCTAGACATTATAGGCCTCTTGATGCAGCCTAGAACTGAGTTGGCTTTTTTAGCTGCCACATCACACTGTTGACCTTGTTGTCATTGGCTGGGGGTTTTCTCTTTTCATAGATTTCCAAGAAACTAACAGAAAATATTCTCAACTTTTTCTTTAAAAATGGTCTTATAATCTGGAGAACCTAACAGAGAAAATAAATTTCTACTCCATCATCTCTGATACTGTTTCTGTAATGTCATTTACTTGTCAACATGGATAAATGGAAACAATTTCAGTTTTGGAAGCAGACAGGGTTATATAGACTTAGGGACTTATTTAACAGGTCTGTTCTGAGAACTGGTATCAGTTACGAGAACAATGAGGAGAACATACTCTCCCTTGGTTCCAAATTCTGCAAACAACTTGTCTGAAATTCAAAAATAGGCAACAAGGAAATCACTACTATTTCAGAAGTTCATAATACTAAGTGAAACTGAAGTTAAAGGCATGGCCTCTAGGCTATATAAATTTGTGATCTTGATTATTTTTTCTAACAATCTAGGAACACAATCAATATGGAGAAAAATCTGGGTACAAATTTAGGTCACAGATTCTGTCAGGAAAAGTTTGTGGTTAAAAGGGCTGATGAAATTTCTGTCTTCAAATATCAAAGAACACTATATATTGGTAGTATTTAAGCCCTATGAAACTGAAATTATTTTCTAAAGGCTCAAATGAGTATTGTTGGTGGCAATGTGGTAAGCCGCAGTCTTCCTACCCTATGTGGTGGTCATGCTGGTGAGTACTTCATTTTGGGAATTTGATATTTACAGAAATCAGTAAAATTACACCATAAATAATTTCTTTATCACCAGAGTTGGGGCTACTATCTCTTTTCTGTAATGCACTTTCTCATAAAGAATTGATTGTGTATTTATGCTTGGCAGCATGTTTAGTGACTGTACACAGTTGGAAAGTTTTAAATGCTCTGTGCTTAGATAATGGCTGGAACATCATGCTGATGAAGAAGTTAACTGAAAAAGTAACGGCTATTAGAGATAACCTAGACCATTCCAAATTCTATGAAACTTGCTATAAATTTATTAGTTATGCAAATGAAAATGCCATTATTTTAATTCCTCCTTCCTTACATGTTGATTTTTTGAAAAAGACTCTATTATAATTGTTGTCATATCAGCTGTTGATTTCTTATTTCGATAGTAGGAAACATCAACACAATATACTCATTGTACTGGATCTGCTATGCATCATTTGTTAGTTATGTTTGTTCAGTAAAATCTTTTAAAAACCAATAGAAAATATGTTTGATGGTCTGCTATGTAACTACAGTGGCATCTCCACATTCACAAGGGTTAGAGGCGCAGAACCCTCATGAAAGTGAAAAAGATGCAAATAAATCCCCCCATGATCCCCCTCCCACTCTTTTCCAGAGCCTCCCCTCCCATTCCTCTGGTCTCAGCATTCTTGGGAGGAAGAAAAGACACAAGCTAAAAGGCTTACTGGTACCTTCCCCTCAGATAGAGAAGAGTGGAGTTCTGGGATTCTAGCTACTTCCAGTCAGGATCTTGAAAAAGGAGGAGTAAGAGCAATGAGAGCACCTGAACCAATCAGCAGACATAATACAGCAGAATGTGCAGTCACATGGCAGATAGGACATGCCTCCAGCAGTGGGAGGGGGTTTTGCTCACCCAAAAGGAAAAAAGGCCATTTTAAACACAAGCCTCACAAGCCTGGGGTGACAAATGAAAGGAAATGGGAGGAGGAAAATTGGGGAGGGGGAAAGTAAGCATATGCCTAACAAATAATCACATTCATGAAGGTCAAACTCACAAATGTGGAGGGACGACTGTAATGGCTTAAGCCACAAGCTATAGCTAACTGTCAGATGAAAGGCAATCATGTCCAACAGCAACTCTATGATCCTGTTGAAGTAAGATCATTCTAACACATGTTACCATACCCTATACTCTTCATCTTGTGGGATGTGCTATTTTCATAACTGGACATATTTATGGCTGAAAAACACTCACCGGAAGAGTGTTGCCAGGTCAAGCTGACCTAAAACATGGTCAAGTCATAAGTTCAGAGAGGATTCGGCAGGCAACCCTGATGCTAATGGGCTTATGCCAATCCTTTCAACACCTCAGGCTCTGTACACTCCCAAATACAATGGAGGTGAAGCAATCAGGGACCATCCATTGATCTTGACCTACGGAGACCACCTCTACACCCCCTACCTGCCCAGACATTAAGAGATCGTCATGACTCCCATCAATGTTTTGTCACTCTGGAGTTAAGTCAATCAGCCCATTCCAGACCCCTCTGTCAGTCCCATGGGAAAACCATTATAGTTTTGTCTATGCATCTACTTCAGGTTATGAAATATATAGCTTCACCCCCAGCCACTTGTAGTGCATTGGATATAGTGCCCACACTGCTGTTCTTCTGTGTTACCCTCAGGCACTGTCTGAGTCCCTCCACTTCGACCTTCTTCTTCTGAACTGGTAACTATCACCCTCTTCAACCCTAATCTCCCTATCCAACCTTTGTTGCCTTATTTTCCAATAGCCTTGTATGGTCCTTCAGAGTGTCTGAATTCTTGCATGCTTGTCAATCCAAATAAAATACTCTGTTTAACTTTTAACAGCAGCCCTCTCCACAGTTTGTACTGGTATACAGAGGTGGAAAGATCCTGCCATTTACCCTCCTCTCCCAGGCCTCCTTTGAGCTATAATTCCCCCAAAATTCTAAGGAGATGCTGGCATTGTGGGTGGACCTCAAAGTCCCTCACCTCTTAGGGTAACACATTAGTATATGCTGTTGGTCAGAAGACCTTAATGACTTCTTCCAGAAAGCTCAAAGGCTCCTTCCCAAACTCAAAATGGACATTTACCTATCTTTGTGCCTCTTTGTGCATACTCCCCTTAGAAAAGAACATTGTTCTCAGCCTCCACCTTGGAAAATAAGTGTGACTAACATTTCACCAGAGAGCCAGTGTGGTGAAGTGGTTTAAGAGTCAGACTACAACCCTGGAGATGAGGGCTTGATTCTTCATTTGATTCTCCGCTTGGCCACGGAAACCCACTGGATGATCTTGGGTGCCTCATGCACTCTTAGACCGAGAAAACCCTATGATAGGCTCCCCTTAGCATCATCATAAGTTGGAAACAATTTGAAGGCACACAACAACAATAACAACAACAGCAACATTCCATACTAGCCTTCTGTTCCAATTAGCCTACACTTGTTAGCAGTCAAGATAAAGACAATTTTTAACATTAGATGTGCATGTCCCTGTATAACATTTTAGTTCTTCAGTTGTTGGCCCACATTGTTTCCCATTATTTACTTCTCTGATGTACAATTGCTATTCAGTTTTTAACTTCTCTGGATGTTAATTTAGCCATTGCCACTCAAAATGTACATACAAAGCAGGAGATTAAAGATTCCATTCATTTTTACAAGCACTGTGCAAATGTATAATAAACTGCCAAAGGAAGTGAGTATCAGTCCCATACTAGAACACAGCTTTTCCGGAGGATGTCATGGACTATTTCAAAATTATGCATCATATTTTCAAAGTTTTTTCCCCAAATATCTGATAACAGGCACTATTTTTCTGAATTAAGATTAGAAACAGACATTGTCCTAACAACTGAAAAGTTTTCACTTCAGTCGGTGTAGGAGGAAGATTTATCTCCACATCTCATGTGGTTACACCATCAGTCACTAACCTGGAGTGTACCCAAACTGTGGGAAAGAGTGTTAGAGCCTGCAAAAGTTACTCTTTTTTCACTACAATTCCTTCAGGCTCCAAATTAGCATGGCCAGAGGTCTAGCTGCTCAGATTTTCTGGGAGCTGCAGTCTGTTCCAAGTTCTAGAAACAGCGAAAAGCTAGTACCTGAGGAACACAACTATCTAAAATGCCAGAGAGCTGCTACCAATCAGCATAGACAGTGCTGAGTTTGATGAACCAAAGATATGATTTCATATTAGGCAGCTCCTGTATTACTAGTCCTCAAAATGGTGACTCCTAAGATTGCTCGCCTTTTTCATACTGGCCAGGAGTGCTGGGAATTGTTGCTCAAGAACATCTGGCATGCCACATAATTTCCAACCCTAAAGTAAGCAGGGGCAATTTATAACATCCCTGCAGTAGGAGTGACAGAATGAATGTGACAAAAAAGGCTAAATGAAAGGATATGAGACTATGCAGAGGATCTTGCAGAGATAAAACAGGTGGCCTCCTATTTTAGTAGTATTTGGTATCACAGTAACTTTTAATAGTTTTGAAATATTTTTATTAAAGTTTAAATTGAAAGTAACCCCCTCTTCCCCACTTCCAAGTTTTTTGCTTTTTTCCAGTTGAGTCTGCTTGTTTACATTCCATTCATACATAGTTTCTGTTTAAAGGATAATCATACATTGTTGCATCTTACATTGTTACATTGCTGCTTTGTTACATTGCCTTATTACATTGTTGCCTTGCATTACATACAATCTTGCTTTATTCTTTTTTCTTTTCTTATACTATATCTTTATCCAACTCAAGACTTCCTTCCATTCCCTTTCAAAGTTCTGGATAGGCTTATTTTTCAGTGAAAATGTTAACTTTTCTATCTCTATCATAACCAGAACTTTTAATTTCCATTCTTTTATATCAACATAGTTTCTTTCTTTGCATATGTCAATCTTGCAGCAGTTATCAAATATAACAATGTCTTCTGGTGACATCTTATTTCCCTTTGTTGCTCTAGCATATTTAACAAATAAAACTCTGGATTCATTTCAAAATTTAAATTATAAATTCTTTGAATTTCATCATGTATTTCCTTCCAAAATTCTTTGCTATCTTACAGGTCCACCACATATGAAAAAATGACCCCACCTTTTCATCACATTTCCAACATCTTGCATTTCCATTTTTAGTTATTTTTTTGCAATCTTTCAGGTGGCATATACCATCTATGTAGCATTTTATGAAAATCTTCTCTTAAATTTAAACTTGGTGTAATTTTATATCTGTTTCCCCTGCCCTCACCCATGTATCGAATCCAATTGGATGTCCAATATTTTGTGCCCATCTAACCATATTATCTTTAACAGTCTCTGGTTTCATTTCTCTTTGCAACAATAATTTATAGAGTTTGGAGATTCTCTTCTTCTGGTCCTCCTTCATCAATACATCTAACTCATTTTCTTTCAAATCCATATAATCTTTGATCCATTTTAAATCTCTCTTTGTCTCCATGGGAACCAATTAAATTCATGTCCCAAAACTTTAGTTCTTCTTCCATACGCATTCTTGGCTTATCCTCTTCCCATTTCAACAACTCTTGATAAGTTAATAGATTTCCTTGTTTTGTTAGGGCAATTTTATAAGCTTCTTGGGATGAGGTCCAGATTGGAAGTCTTCTATAAAATTATGATTTATTTGTAACCACACTTTCAATAATGTCTTTTGAATACAACGATTATTAAACTCTTGACAGTAACTTTTAATAAAGCATTTAATTTGTGATGGCACATCAGCAGTTTCCTCACAGCACAGTGTTATTTGATTTTCTTTTTAAAAAAATAATTTCCTGCAGCACTGGCATTGACAAGGGAAATGTTAGTGCTATGATCTGAAAAGTCCACAAATCACAGAAGTTCAGGAATGTGATCTCTTTGCCTTCACCTGCCATCCTTTGGAAATCATTTCACTGGCATTCTCTTACTTCCATTTTTATAATCAAAGGCATGGCCTCCGAAACTCAATGATATGTTCTCCCAAGTATATTAAGAGTATAAGAAGCTGTCTTTGCATAAGACGATAATAAAATCTAAAACTTGATATGTTGCAGAAAATGTGTATATACCATAAACTTAAAAGCAGTAATTACTTCTCCCAAAGGAACTCTAAGAAATGTAAGTTCTGTGAAAAGTGGCAACGGTTGATAACATAATTCTCAGAATTTAGACTAGTGGTAATAATTTGGTGGCAACTACATTCCCAAATACAGTAGACGGCCAATTGACCAGGTGAAGCAATCAGTGCACAGTCTTTCTTCCACAAAGTTGATTTCTCTTCCTTTTTTCAGAATACAAACCATGTTCCCTCTCTAAACATCCTCAGCCTCACCCTGTCTGACTCTCACCACAGCATTCCAACTGAACGCTCACTCTCTCCACCAATGTAAATAAACTCTTCTGAACATTCAAAACAGTACAATATAGGAATTCAAACTATAGTTACAAGTTACATCACAGGGGCAACTGCAGAGCTTGCATTTGTTTAACCTTGCCTGACATCTCCAAAACTTGCAGGTGTGTTGATTTTAATAGTCAAACTTTTCTGATGGAGGCCTGCCTTTTGATAAGATGTTTCCACAGTATTCAGCTGGAGCTAGGTAGTTATGCTCACTAAAAGCCATGTTGCCTCTCTGCCAGGAAAACAGAGACACTTTTTTAGATTAGATTCAAGTACTATTCTTGAAAAGACTTCTTATGTCACACAAACAAGAGAACATAGCTATTATACTATGTTTAAGAAGTCTGTCGTCTTAGGACTCACTACGTGATCACTATTGATTATACCTTTTGTAACTTAGTGGTTCTGTGTACTGGTGACAGCTAGAGTCAAAGGTTTCTTCCTTCTTGAAGTGCTGTGGTAGTTAACAGAATTTTCATATTTTCTGTATTCCAGTAATCAAGCCTACTTGTTGTAGTAAATAGTCTAATGTGTTCTGCAACATTATTTATCTGAAAATGTTTATAATCTCCTTTCATTCAACAATTACACATCAATAAAGTATAAAATATACACTCTCTGTGTGTGTGTGTGTGTGTGTGTGTGTGTGTGTGCCTTTAAGTTGTCTGTCAATTTATGGAGACCCCATGAGTTTCACAGGTTTTTCTTAAATGAGGAATACTCAGAGATGGTTTTGCCAATTCCTTCCTTGGAAATACAGCCTAGCACCTGGTATTTGTTGGAAATCTTACATCCAAGTACTAACCAGGGATGACCCTGCTTAACTTCCAAGATCAGGGGGGATCTGGTGCCTTTAGGGTATTTAGTATGGGGAAAATATACACAGTAAATAAAAGCACATAACATATGAAGTCCAAGAAAAAGATGTTGGGTTCAGCTAAACAGTGAAGGCTAGTTTCAGTTGACATGTTTCAACAGGTTCTAACAGGTATCAAAAATGGTGGCTAGTTGGAGCATGTGAAAGTTCCAATGGAACAGCTTTCTACATAGCAAGTGCCACTATACTGAATGCCCTGCTTGGAATGGAACTCAGAAGCAAGTAGCATTACCAGGAAGGCCTCTCCAGATGACCCCAAAGTCTGAATGAGTCAATAAAGGAGAAGGTAGTTTCTTGGTATCTAGAGGCATAAAGGTATATCTCTCCCCACATGCTATTGCCTTGGCCACATTATTGCCAATAGTTCAGCAACTGTCCAGGCTTGTGTTAACCCTGGGACATCAGTCAGATTATCTATCCACAAAATACTTAAGAGTGCTACAGTTCTGTTCATTCCATAGGCAATTGTATTTGCCAATACGTAACAAATATCAGACTCAGGCAATCCAAAACCAAATTATATTGGATTACTAAATGACCAAAAGATATGCCAGGTTAATCTGAAGGGTAAGGATTTTTTGAAGGATGCTTGGTATATCATATCTGTATCTCAAAGAGTTGTGACTGGTAAATATTTTTCTCTTGAGTGGATTTGGCACCTATCTGTAGGAGACAAGTGGATGAAAGGCAAATCTAGGGGTACTGGTAGATCTCCAGGTGATTTGCAATAGACTGACAGGGACTTCTGACTCCCATTTTTTAAAAATCATAGCTGAAAGAAAATGACAAATACACATGCTCTAAATCAGTACTACTCAAAGTGATGGCCAATTGGCCCTGAGGCACTGGCTGGAGGTCCCTGACAAATTTCTGGGAAAGAAATAACTGTAGCCAAGGGCACAAATATGGTGTCAGTCCCTGGCACTTTGGATAAAAATAATTGCTAGTCTTCCACGTCAGAAAACCTGAGAAGAAATGCTTTAAATTATATTGCTAAAGAAACAAACAATCCAAGCACTTGAATTAAACAAATTGTACTAGAACGAATTCCCAGCCTCAGTATTTTTTAATTCTAAATGTATGTTTTTTGTATGAGAGTTGGAGGATCTTAGGGTTCAAGTGAAAAACAGAATAGATCCAGCAACAAGCTTGAAATCTACCTACCTTTCCCTTAGGGTTAGTATGAGGATTTGAGGATGTAAGCCTTTCTGAGGCTGACCCCTTTGAGAACTAGCAGTGGGGGAAACCATCAAAATGTGCGCTAGATGACAACTCTTTTGGGAGTCAGACACCCAATCCTGGTCAGTCCACACACAAACAATTAAAAGATGCCACAGACATATAATATATAGTGAACTTGACTCCATCAATGACAAGGAAATCCAAGTCATGCTGCCATTTGCTGATATTTTTAAAGTGCTATTATTTAGTATGATATATCTTACAGAACAGGGTAGAAATAATGCAGACTACTAAATGCTGTTAAAGTACAGCTCTCAGCATTCCTCCACATTGGTTATGCTGGCTAGGACTGCCAGGAGTTGCAGTTCAGCATATGTAGAAGGCCCCATGATTCCCACTCCTGCTGTAAAGGCTGATCATCTTCCATCCCTAACACTGAAGCTGTAACTATGGTCATATAACTTTTTCTTTTTAACAAAAGTTGTGAACACCAGAAAGCCTGTATGGACTCTCTCTCATTTCTCGTATGAACCCCGGAACACAAAACTAAACAGCTTTGCAAGTTTCCCATAGTACTGAACTCTTTACATCTAACTTGGCAAAGTTTATCCCCTATGGAAAGGTTGCTGTACTATATTTGGGCTATGTATTATCATATTTCCCCTTGTGAGACCATCTTGCAAAAGCTAATAAAAAATATGCTTTGAACAATAATCTGAAATTCATTTTAAGAAATCAGCCACAAACACAGGATCTAGTCTGGATTCAATTAATGTTTGGCACTAATTAATAAATTAGAAATAGCAAACACAAGAAAGTTAAAATAGTATTTAAGTACTGCAATCTTTTTTTTTTTAAATATGAAGTAAATAAGCAAACTAACACTGAAAAGTAACAATTTAAGATATTCTTAGAAGGCCAGAAATTCATGCAAATGTTTGTGCAACAAATCACTACAGACTTTATGAAACAATATGTATATTACTGGATCATTTGTGTACCATTTTCTACTGAAGGAACTAAAACAAGGACTGTTCCCACAAACTTAATGATTTTTCATTAAACTAACTCTAAAACAGATTAACCACAAAAAGAGCAAAGGCTGTTTTCTGTACAGTATAAAGAAACTAGCAAAAGTGATAGAACATCCGACAAAACTCAGCACAACAGGGCAATGTTTGCACTGCTCCATGTTGTTTCTCTCAGTAAACAAGAAACCCATTAAACATTTGAAAGTTATCCTTCTGTTAGAGAAATTAGGAACACTTCCCCTAGTCTAGCACCTTACCTGCATTCATTTTTGCTTTGCTGGATTTAACAAAAGAAGAAGAGCTACCTGCATTTGAAGGAGGGGAAAAAAACTCATTTTGCCAAATAGCTAAGCAGTAAATAAAAGCAAAATGCTGGTGCTTACGATTCACATGAAAGGATTCGGAAGTAACGCTGATTGCATCTGATTTGTTAGGCACAGCCCTCTTCTTATAAACAATCAGGCATCATGTTATGTTACTGTGCTTCTTCTCAAGCGTATGCACAACATTGCCTTAGGCCTTGCAGATGATCCCAGTATCTGCCTCTGAATTATTTCACTCAAAGGAGAAAACACCATATCCTGAGTTGCTAGGAAACAGAGAGGGAGTTCCTGACCTGAATTCTTAGTAGAGTTTGATGTTGCCCAGGCAGCTTAGGTCTTTCCCAGTTCTTTGGAAATAAAGGCTATATAACCTTACATGTTTTTCTCCAAAATCTGTGAACTCCTCAAAAGCAAAGAATGAAAAAAAAAATGAATAAAGTAAAAATGTATTAACATCTCTTTGTGGAAAAGAGAAAAATACTATATAGGTTGTTGTTATATTAATTTAATTGGAGACTTTCAAAAATCTCTAGAGAAAATGTACTCATTTTTCTAGGAGCTGTAGCTAATGCAGAACTTTTGTTCATATAAGAACAAATCCCAGTGCGGGGTGTGCGTGTTTGTCACAATCTCATCTTCCTGCTGTAGCCTTCCCAAGATCACCCAACACCTACTCTGGAGAAATGGAAAACCTCAGGAGCATTTTTAAACTTTTATTTTAATTTATTTTTGATTGATTGATTGATTGATTGATTGATTGACATACTTGCTTAGATGCTAGAGAATGCCGAGAAAAGAGAGGCTGAAAACTCCAATGCTGCCATAGGGGTCACATTAGATTTAGGCCAGGGACTAAAAAGTTTGTTTGTTTGTTTGTTTTTAGTATCAATGCTGTTTTATCTTTGTGCTTCAGAAAGAACAGCACCTTTTTGCTAAATAGGGATGGCAACTACTTTTGATAGAATCTATTCTGCGATAGAGTACCTACTGACCAAGTAACTTGAAAAAGTATTCACACACACACACGCACGCAGATACTTTTTGACTTTTTAATCTTTTGTTGTGTTAAAACCTGGAGTCAAAATGGATTTAACTGGTATTGTTACCACTTGATGTACTGTACAGAAGATACTTGACTTTTGGAAAGCACAAACTATCATTATTGTGTCAGAAAAGGTAAGTAAACAAAAACAAACTAGCATTTATTGATTGTCCAAATATTCACTCCTTTTGCTGTGATGTGCCCAAAGAAGTTGCAGCACAACCCACTTCTCCCAGAAGTTAGTTTGGCCTTCAGAACTGCACTGAATACATATGATCTCAAATTATATGACTCTTTCTGGAAGGTCCCAGAGTTTGTCAGAGAGTATATCAGAATGAACAGCAACATGAAGGCCAAGGAACTGTCCAAACAAGTCCAAGATAAAGTTCTGCAGAAGCATCAAACTGGGTTGCATTATTTAAAATATTTCAAACTATGACTATCCCCTGGGGCACCACTAAATTCACAATTACAAAATCAAAGAATATGACTTAACCATGACTGTTTCTGGAGCAGGCTATCCACTAAAACTGAGGTACTAGGAAAGGAGCACATTAGACACAAAGGCAATGAAGAGTCCAATGGTAACTGTAAAGGAGCTAGAAAAACCACAGCTGAGATGGGAGGAACACTGCATGGCACAACTATTACCTGGACACTGCACAAAAGCATGCTGTATGGAAGTATGGTAAGAAGAAAGCCACTGCTAACACAAACCAAATATCAAAGCCTGGTTGGGGCTTACACAAAGGCATATGAGAAATTCACCAAACATGTGGACAAAGGTTCTCTGGTCTGAGGAAACGAAAACTGAACTCTGGTAAATGCAGTGTGTGATACGAAGCCAACAGCGATCATTGTCCTAAGAAAACCACCCTCATAGGAAAGCACGATGATGGCAGCACCATGTTTTAGGGATGCTTACCCTCATCAGGAACTAGGAAGCTGGTTGGGATTGAGGGCAAGATGGATGGAGCCAAATACAGGGCAATTGAAAAGGAAAACCTCTTTAGAGTCCTTGGGACCTGAGTGTGGGGCTGAAGATTTGCTTTCCAGCAAGACAACAGCCTGAACACACAGCCAAAGCAATTCTGGAATGGCTTAAAAACAAGAACTCGAATGTCTTAGAATGGCTTGCTTGAAGCCATCTGACTCACAATTTGTAGCACGACTTAAAAGTTGCTGTTACCAACAGTCCACCCAACCTGACAGAACTGAAACAATTTTGTCAAAGAAGAAAGGGAAAAGACTACAGGCTCCAGATGCACAAAGCTCACAGAGACTTACTCAAGAAGACTTGCAGCTGTTTGCCAAAGATACTTCCACCAAGAATTGATTGAGGGGGGTGAATACTTATACAACCAACTCAACAAGTGACAATTTATTTTTGTTAACTTTTGTGGTACCAAAAAGCTATTTTTTAACTCCTCAGTGTTGAGTGTCTTGGGTACATCAACTAGTAACATTACCATTACAGTTTCACCTGAATTCAATTCCAGGTTAAGGATCTCAATCAGAGCCCAGAAAAGTGTTTAGGGAGATTACAACTCTTTGGATCCTCATTCAACATGGCCAGTGATGGAAGATCATCTTATCTGAAGGTTTAACTCACAAACACAAACCAATAATTCATTTCTCTTGAAGTTTCCACTTGCAACACAGTAATATCTTGGCATACTATTATGTTTTGTGTTCTGCTGGCCCAGAAGTTCAAATACCCAATTCTAAACTTGTTTATTGGTCAGCAAGACTTTAGCATTTGCCTATTAAAGTTATTACAGCTCAGAGAGTTTAAAATGTCAGACTGTGCCAAGAGTATGAGCAGTCTGTTGTGAAATATGTTTTCCGAACTGCCCAAGTAATACATTAAGTAGAATATGCTATTCTTACACTTCAACAAAAGAAGGTACAGCTTTAAATTTGGAAAGGATCCAAATTCTGAACAATTGAGAATTAATTATTTAAACAAGTCACAAAGAAATACTGATCAATATGAACACTTTGTAAAGAACCTAAAAGATCCTTTTATGTGTATATTGACATCATCACAGCTTAACTTAACAACAGCTATGACGTGTGTATCTGAGAATAAACAAGAATCCCAGGGCACCTTAAAGACTAACAACTCTTTCTTCTTGTTTTTGTAGCAGACTAGGAGGACTATACCTGTGGAAAATAACGGAGGATATATCCCTAATAAATTATTCAGAAATCTCCTTGGAGTTTGGATCCAGAATTAGCCATGTAGAGCCTTGAATCCCAAGAGGTGAAATGTAACCAAGCAACATTGCCATTTTTACTCTAGTGCATTGTTACTCTAACTTAGAAAGAAAGAATGGTCTCTCAATTGCCACAGGAATAGCACTGAAAATCTGCCAAGATCATGAGCAGATTAATTAAAAGACTCAGTCATTCTCTTAATTTAGCATGGCAGATTGAAAACTAAAATGTAATAGATTTTGTTTTGTCTCTTATAAATGATAACAATAGGTTAACTCACAAAAACAAAAGGAACTTTATTTTTCCACAGGTGGGTATTCTTTACAGGTGAAGTAGCTGCAATTTGTCCAACACAAGTAGTTTGGAGTAATTAATAATTCATTGTAATGGCAAGATACATATTGACTTCTTGATAACTAGATGACGAGCAGATGTTAGGCAGAAAATGGCATTCATGCTCTACCTTGTACTCTGACAAAAACAACTCACTATCTCAGATCAAACTTTAAAATGATTATTTATATCCCACTATATCAAAATATACACAAGGCAGCATACAGTGTTAAATAAAATGCAGAGTAGTAATCACAAATTAACAATGAAAGCAGAGAGTTTTAAAAAAAATCGTGTTGGAAGAAATATTTGTATTATTTCCATGATATGGTATCTGTAGCAATCCATTTTTTCTCATACTCCAAATCCTTAGTTATAAATTGAGATATGAAATGCGCACACACATTTTTGAGCATAAAACCAACACAGTTACTTTAATACATCTGGATGCTATTCCGAGATAGCATGGAAAGAACGGAGAAACAGAATTATAATTAAAATGTGGCTGCAAAATTCTGTACACAATTATGCAAGAGTATATCCAAATGAGAGACAGCACAGTGTAGTGGTTTGAGCACTGGACTAGGGCCATTTCCACACTAGACTGTTATAGTTCTATTATTCCATTTTCAACATCCTATGGAATCCTGGGGTTTGCAGTTTAGGGAGGCCCCTCCCCAAACTGCAAACCTCAGGATTCCATAGGATGTTGAAAGTGGAATAATAGCACTATAACAGTCTAGTGAGGAAATGGGGTAGGACTTGGTACACTAGGGTTCAAAGAAACCCATTGGCTGACCTTGGGCAAGTCAAGTTTTCTCAGCTTCAGAGAAAACAAAGGCAATTTTGCAAGACTGATCAAATCTTGCCAAGAAAACTCTATGATAGGTTTGCCGTAAGGTTTGCCGCAGGTTGGAAACAACTTGAAATCACACAGCAACAAGAACATTCAAATGAACTCAGCGCAGTTACAAATTCTGAGTAGCCATGCAACATACTGTAATATAAACAAGAAAATAAGGTGAATCAAATTTTGCTTTCTATATGTTTGTTTGTTTCTTGAGATTGCTTTCACAGAGAACAGTTCACACCTTTCACTGTCCAGTATCCTATATTACCCCAGAGTACTTCCATGACCACTGTGGGGCTTTTCCTTTCTCTACTGCATCCCTCAGTGCCACTTGAAACTTTGCTCTGGAGGGCTACCCTGCTCCTATTTTGAAAACATGCAAGAGACTGTGGGCAAAAGAGGACTGGTTCCACTGACAAAACTGCTTCTGTCAGCAGAATGACACTGTTGTATCCTGGACAAAGCAATAGAGCAAGCAGCAAATATTTAAAATTACCAAAAAAGAGAGAGATTAACTGTGGTTATAACAGCCTCCTAACAAAGTTCTCAGTAATCAGCTCCAGTCAGCAGTCTGCCTACAACATTTTGGACTCACAGCAGCTTCCAAACAATTTCCAAAGGCAGCCCCACATAGAGTGTGTTACAGTAATCCAAATAGTATACAAATAAGGTACTTGTCACTCTGGCCAGTGGTCAAGGAACAGGCACAACTGGAGCTTTAGCTTTAACTGTACAGATGTATACCTAGCCCTTGCCAAGACTTGAGATTCCACGGGAAGTGTAACCCAATTCTGCACAGGGTGTATCCCTATCCCTTGAACTACCTTGCAACTGACCAGAAGCACCTTTGTCTTGCTTAGATCCTTGCCTTTGTCCAGTCCATTATACATAGAAGACACTGATTTAACATTAACGTTTCCGCCTTATACTCTTATAGTGTTATTATCCCATTTTCTGTGGAATTCTGGGATTTATAGTTTACTGAGATCAAAGAGCTCTCTGGATGAGAATTCCAAATATCCCTTCCTAAAATGCAAACCCCAGAATTCCATAGGATGTTGAAAGTGGAATAATATCACTATGGCAGTGTAGTGTGGAAATGGCCTAAGACAGATTCCTTGAAATTAGATGGAAAGGACAGCTAGAACTGGGTGTCATCAATGTACTGGTAACAGCCAACCTTGAAACTACAGGTAACCTGTTCCAGTGGTTTCAGAAGTCAAATAAGCATGGGGACAAAACCCATTGCAAGTTGAAACCTAGGAATGGCTTTGCTAAACATTCTTTGATGCATTTCATATTCATTTTTTCTGACTAATTTGTCATCAGAATGCCAGGCTTTGATCCTAAAATGTGGTATTGCCTTAGCAGAAAGATGTAGTTGTGCAAAAGCTCCTAGGAACTCTTTGTTTGATGAAATTATTTGTAATGTTACAGAAGTGATTAAAAAAAAAGAAAGGAAAGAAGGAAGATTTAATTGGGCAACACAAGCAACATCATAGTATGGAAAGCAGCAGCAATAACTCCAGAGTGCTCAATTTTTTTTCCAGATTTTGATCTTTGATTTTTTCACCTCTAAACCTGTCCCAATCTGAGCACACAAACAGCTAAAAATAAAGAAAAATAAAGAAACTGGGACAGCCACCAAATCTGTCTAGTTTCCTATATTCATCCATGACTAAATATTTATTATGTCAAATGAATTACTCACCATTAAAAAACATTACAGAACTGGTTTGCTTCAACCCTCCCCAGTAATATGGTATGATCATATGGTATAACTACTACACCCATATTTCTAGGGTGTGGCCCTGACAAATGTTTAAACTATCCACTGAATTTCATACCATGGCACATAAGCAAAATGCAGTTTAATGCATGTGGAATTTGCAGTGAGATTTTTTAAAAAATCCAGTTATTAGGCTCAACTAAAGTAAACCCACTAACTCAATGAAGTTTAGAGACATGTAGATTTACCATGTTTTCATTGATTCAATGAATCTGTTCTAGTTGGGATTAACGTTTGGATTTAGGACAAATAAAATAAACACAACAAATAATATGAAAGATCTGTAGAAGACAAATGCTAGCTTTCAAATTTGAAGGCAAAGAAAACAACATGCATCCACAAGAAGTTTGGAAATACTTACATGGTACTTATTTTAATTGTACAGATTTAAAATTAACAGTGTATCCACACTGCAAAATAAGAAAACTTTGATGCCACTTTAATTGCTCACTGTAGGGGACCCAAGGTGGCTGACAACAAATAAATAACCATATTATAACATTAATTTAAAACAGTTAATAGCAACAACAACAACACAGTGAATCCTACTTAAAAGATCTTCTTCAATGGTCTAGGAAAATAAAAAGGTCCTGACCCATTGGCAGAAGGAAAAGAGGGTGGGGATCAACCACATGGCAACCCCTCCCCACCATGAGGATATGGGCTGGATAGAAAGAGAACATATTTCATGAAAATTATCAAAAATTCTTCCAGTCTAAAGTGCCTCGGTCAGGAATTTTACCACTCCAGTACAGATGAGGATTGGTGGCAGGCTAACTAATCATTAACTTCATATTCATCTTACCTATTTCCACATGAAGCTGATGTATCTAAAATGTTTTACTTTATAAAAGTAAAAACTTCAATTAAACAGGTCACAGATCACAGTACAAGTAATATGAAATGCACACCATGTCCATTCACGCTCAAGGGCATTCAGAATATTTTTCTTCCCCCTGAAACAAGCAATTGATTAGATCTAGCGGAGAAGCTGGCCAGCCCATATGTAAAGATGAAATGTAAAGATTTCATTAAAACAGGCTGATTCATTTTCAAGCATAGGACGTGGCTCATGTATGTTTACAATGCATTGTGATACGAGCTTTGAGAGGTTTTGTCTGTCCAGATAAGCTATCAGCATGGTTGTTTTAACTTTTCCTTGTTGTTTTAAGATTAAACAGAAGGAAATACTTCTGTTTGAAGTATTTACCATGTAAAGGCCTTCAGTGAGCTTTCAACTTCTGTAAACCTTATTCTTCTACACTAGTAGGGAAGTATTATGCATTTACTTCTTGTAGTTTTTTCTGAAATATCTCGAATTAAGGGTAACACATGAGCTTTAAACAAATCAGACAAGCATGGAACTATTTTAATCCTTGAATAAAGAAAACTCTTGAGTGAACCTGCCGATAGAGAAATCAGTGGACTATTCTGTTAGGATGAATTGCAACACCCATCTGGTTCCACAGAGAACCTTTAAGCCAAAAACCACATGGTAAGAATGCAGATCTGTGTGATCAGTCAGCAACGCAGAAACCACAGATTTGCTTGCAATGTTAGCTGTTTACATAGCAGTTGTTGGATCTAAATCTTGCCAAATCATTTTAGACCCAATTCACACAGTACTTTTTTCTCCTTGCACATAATTCCATCTGTCCTTAAATAGGCATGTACATGGACCAAGTACTGTATGAACTGGGCAATCATGAATCTAATCAATTGGGATTCATGTGATCGCAAAGTGTTCACAAAGCATCGCAGCACTCACATTGCTCACTTTTCAATAAGAATATTTGTGATGCTTCTTCTTGCTTTGGACCCAGAGTCATATGGGAGATTACTCCTGAGTTCTTAGGATGTTCATTGGACTTTAAATCTGAATTCTTTAGATGTGCAAGAGGAAGAAGGCTCTTGTGTCATGCAGACAGGAGTTGGAAACAGAAAGTTTCATGAGGGCCGCAAAATGGCTGACTACTGAGCTAAAGTAACGTTTTTAATTCTGTCACTTTTTCCTCTAAAAGAAATCAGGTCTTTGTTGCCCATTACAGAGCCTTGCACTGGGAGAAATAGGAGGTAAGTTTGAGCCTACTGGTGCCCCTTGATTTCCCAGCAGTTTTTGATACCATCAATCATGGCAGACTCTTGAGAAAACTGAGTTGGTAGAGGGAATGGTACCTTTGCTCTGTTCCTATTTGTATGGCAGGCACCAGAAGGGAGATTTGAGGATGCTGCTCATTTCCATGGACTGTCTAATTTGGGACTCTGCAGTTGTTATCCCCACATTATTTAACAACTACACGAAAACACTGAGTAGTATTGTGTGTTGCTGTTATGATCAGTACCCTGACAACACATTTCTCTATTTCTCATCTTCAGCAGGTGGAGCAGCAATGGAGGTGCTGAATTAGTACCAGGCTACAACAATGGACAGCATGAGCCCCAATAAATTCAGGCTTAGTTAAAAAAATGTTGTTTGTGCATGGTTCTTCTGATCATACAAGTGGTGATCAGAGACAGAGTTCGAGATAGGGTTTCACTCCACTCAAGGACCATGTTCACAGATTTGGTTTCTTCTGAATCTATGGCTGTTACCTTGAGGCAAAGGTAGGTACATCCCTATCTGGACAGGACCAACCAAGTTATGCTCTGATAACCTCCAGGTAAGATCACTACAGTCCACTAAACATGGGTCTGCCTTGGAAGATGGTTCAGAAAATTCAGCTAGTGTAGAATGGAGAGGCCAGATTGTTGAGTAGGAACAGAAGGTCTGATGACATAAGCACTGAATATGTTGGTTATAAAGGTTACCAATCTGTTTCCTGGCCTAATTTAAAGCACTGGTTTTAACTTACAAAATCATATGCCATTTGGGACCTCATTACCTTAATGGAACATCTCCTTCTTAATCAATCCCCATGTAACTTTGAGATCATTATTTGCTGTCCCCCTCTGAAATGCTTTCTCTCCAGGAAAGCCTGCCTGGACCCAACAATTACGGTACTTTAAGACACTTCTCTGCACCAAGACATTTGATGAGATGTGTTGCCAATTTTTAAATCTCAGTATTAAGCCAATTGGTTACTCCTATAATTTGTTTTTTAGAGATATGCTATTGTCTCCAAAAGTTGTCTCAAGCTACCTACAATATCCTTGCAATGTCCTGTGCATGTCAAATATCAGACATGATTTCTAAACTTCTTAAATTTCCAGACTTTTCTTAAAATCAAGGCAGGCTTTTAGAATGGAAGGCTTTTTAAAAAAGAGTTGCAATAAAGTGCTATATTTTGAAGCTGTGTTAACAGTTTTTTAAAAATCTTTTAAAAGTGTATATTTAAAAATCTTTTAAAAGTTTATATTGTTTTCATATGGTTAATAGCTCAATTATTTTTAATGTTGACTTTTTAATACACTATAAGAATTTTTACTTGTATATTGCCCTGAGTCCTAATTTTGGGGAAAAGGCAGGATATAAGTAACAACAACAAGAAGACATTGAAGCCATTGAAACATGAACATAAAAGTGACAGCTAGAACACAATTGTATTACCTATTTCAATGGGTTATTTCTGTGGCTTTGGTTTAAAAATTAACAGGTGATTTGGCCTTTACTTAACTATAGGTGTATGGGCACAAAAATTGCCATGCGGTGCCTTTCTAATATGTTGTCGTTTTTCTTGAAGTTCAGATGAACGCAATTCTGAAATGAACAATTCATATGAAAATACAGCTTAAATCATTCCTGATCATTTCTTCCCAGATTCCAAGAACTACTTCAGAATAAGGTTGCATTCCCTTATTTTATTATTCAAGAAATATCTATTGTGTTTTCAACTGTATTATTAAAGGAAAGCCTAAATACCACAGAGGCACTAGATCCTTTCTGATACTGAAAGCTAAGCAGGATAACCACTGGTTACTATTTGGATGGGAGACCATCAATGAATATCAGGTACTGTAGGCTATATTTCAGAGAAAGGAATTGGCAAAATCACCTCTCAGTATTCGTTACCTAACAAAACCCTATGAAGTTTATGGGGGAAGGTTATTCACCATTTTGGCCATGTATCATGGTGAACAACTTGTAATCCTTTTGACATTTCTGGACAGCAACTCCTATCAGTCTTCATCAGTGCACCTAATGGTAAAGGATGATGGAAGTAGCAGTAAAGAGAATGACAAATCTCCTTGTGACTTGTGTGGCAGGACCAAGGCTGTTTCCTCCCTACATTGTTATAGTGCTATTGTTCCACTTTCAACATCCTGTGGAATTCTGAGGTTTGCAGTTTTCTACAGCCAAAGAGCTCTCTGGCTGAGAATTCTAAATGCCCTTCCCTCAGCTTCAAACCCCAAAATCTGCAGTTCCATAGGAGGTTGAAAGTGGAATAATAGCACCATAACAGCGTAGTGCGGAAAGGCCCCAAGATAAGAATGAATAGCCCAATTTTCACTTCTGAATTATTAGCATAAACTAAGTAGAAACACGGTGAGAAGCTATACTAGTTCATATGAGAAGCGAAATAAACTACTTAATCCTAAAGGTTCCTTACAAAGATAAATACTTCATTTAAAAAACACTTCTTTTACAAAACACAGCTGTCAACTCTGTTCTGTTTTAAACAAACAAATTAATTTTCCAGGAATACAAGGAAGCAAAAATGCTATTTCAGTGCCCAATTAGTATAGAATTACTTACTTTCCTTCTCATGATGGAACTGCAAAGCTACTGTCCAGTCTTTCTTTCAATCATTACAAAGCTAGATGGCAAAGCTGTGTAAGAATGTCAAGTCCCCGCTATCTAATCTCTGCCCTTTATAAACTGATGATGAAGACTCCATGCCAGAATCTTCATAGATACCAACCACTTGGTGCCTTTGGAAGGTCAAAACCTCAAGCAATCAGCAACTTTCTTTGGATGAGGCAATCAAATTGCATTGTGTTTTCCCAAAAGCATATAAGCTCATACATTAAAAGTAATGGAAAAAATATGCCCTGATAATTATATTACTATTATTTTGAAACTCATGTGATTTATTTTATACTGTAACTTGTAAATAAAGATATCACCGACTAAGAAGAGAAGGAATCCTTGAACTGTACAAGGCAGATCCCAGATAAGTGTATGTTGCTTTCAGATTTTACACTTAAAATTTATTAAGATCTTAAGAAGTTAAAATAAATTGAAGATATAATTTTGCACTATTGTGCATTTGTACAATATTTGTACAAAACTTGCACAGTTTAATGAATGCTTGAATATGGTGTAAACTTGATAAATCATACCAAACCATATCAATTCATTGATTATGTTAGTGTATTCACAGCTGCCTAATTATTTTCTACATGTATTAAAAAACCTCTGAAGTCCATTTCTTACATGAGTTCAATCCATACATATTTAGTATGTGTACTGTATGTACTCTTTATGTATCCTATGGTACATGGCATTAACGTCATATATAATGCCCAGGGGAATAAACATTTCGAGATCCACTAATTTATCCTAGAAATAAAAAACTGACTACACACAACAGCTTACCCATTGTTTTGTGGAAGAAGCAGATCTACATGAACATTCCTCTGCATATAATCTGTTTCTTCTACAGCATGAATGGGGAAACCTTCATGGAAACTAAAACCAGTACAATCAATTTTTTAATTAATTATCTCTGCTTTGAATTTGTACTGCAAGAACTTCTTGTTGTGTGCCTTCAAGTCGTTTTCAACTTCTGGTGATCCTATGATGGGGTTTTCTTGGCAAGATTTGTTTAGAGGAGCCTTGCTCTGAGGCTGAGAGTATGTGACTTGCACAAGACCACCCTGTGAGTTTCCACGGCTGCATTGGGATTCAAAGCCTGGTCTCAAGAGTCATAGTCCATCCAATGCTCAAACCACTAGATCATGCTGGCTCTGCTAGCTTAAGAATTTTTGTGTTGTATATAAGTTTTGGAAATGTCTGAAAGATGGAAGCCAAAGAATCCATTTTCTAGTAACTTTGCACAGAATTGGAATGTGCTAGTTCTGTTACCAATGTCTTCCTGCCAAATAGAGCAATGGAAAATTGACAATGACATTTGGACCAAATGGTATATAAATTCTAGTTTAGAACTCAACTTTTATATGGTATGTGAAACGGCTTCTCATAATAGCGCGTGTGAAATCTGGGCCGTCTTTCTTTTGCTCTAGGCAAAAAGTCATTGTGACAGAGGAAGGACGAGGACAACAGTTCCTATATTACTTGGGATTATTTGTGTATTTTATTATTGCTCAGGTTCCCTAAATGTGCTGGCCTATTACAGATAGCTAACGAATATACATATCTATAGTGGCTTCAACTCCCTGATGTGTAAGATCACTTAAGCTGCAATTCGTTATTTACCAATTGCTGGCTTTTTGCCGTAATAATAAACTTGTATTCTTGGATTCGTTATTTACCTAAGCATTAGGGTTGCTAAATTCAACAGGACATATTTCTGAATAGACATTAATAGGATTCCTCATTCTATGAATCTTAGCTGCCCCTCCATACAAGAAGAATCACAATGGAAAACAAGCAGGAAGTGTGTGTTTCTACTCAAACTGTTTCATAAATGTTGGTGGGTTGTTGCTAGGGTTCTAATAACACTGGATTATGAGTATTGTTGACACAGGTTTAAAGTGCTTCCAGTCGAAAGAGCCCAAAGTAAAAAAGCCATCCTCTTCCACATTTGGTGGTCGGTTCCGTTTACACCTTATTAACAGAGAGCGACCAGATGCTGTACCTACTTTGCAAGTAAACGCGGGTTTGATGTGGAAAAGGCCATGTTCTTTGCCACGTGCTGGCCCCGAGTAGGAAAGGGACCTTCAGGGGGAACTAACCCGGTTAAACAGGTCTCAGAGTCCCACCTAAGAGCCACACACACCCCTTCCAGCGTCCGGGGGAGGAGGAGGAGGAAGTGCCGTGTCCCAGAGGACGGTTCCTCAGGGACGCCGCTCCACCACTCCACGGCTTCCTGTTTCGCAACCATACCGCGGCAGGAAAGCTGGTCTGCACGGCGACGCTCCCCTGAGAACTCCCTCCCGCTGAACTCTACGGGACTTACTTCAGCCTCAACCCTCAGACGACGGGGCGCCACAGAAGGACGTCGAAGGACTTGAGAAGCCGCGGCCAAGTGGCGCCGCTGGCCGGCTTGTCGAAGAGCGAGGGGCCCGCCCCAGACAGGTGCTCCGTCGCTTTGGGGGACGCGCTGCCTTCGCCGCCCACCCGACCGACTGCCCACCTGCCCGCCTGCGCCGCCCACAGACACTCACCTGGTCGCGCGAGGGGGGGCCGGCGCCGCGCCGCGCAAGGGAACCGGCCGTAGCTGGAGGCGGAAAAAAGCGCCTCAGGCACCTTGAGGCGGGCGGCGGGGCAGGAGGCGGAGCGCGCTGCCCGGGGACACGGGAGGAGGGAGGGGCGCGAGGAGAGGGCTCAAGGAGCGGCCCAGTGGCACCTGCTTGGCCAGGCCAGAGCCAGCCCCGAAGCCAGGCGGGGGGGGGCGGGCGGTGCTTTAGTCTGACCCGCCGGGCTCCTGGAGGCCGCCTGCTGCTCGCTACCTGCCAAGGACGGAAAACCGCTTCAGGCAGCGAGCCGATTTCTCGCCTTATTTCCCTGGGACGCAGGGCGCTGCGTCTGAGTAGACTTGTGTAGGATTGCGATGAAAATGATCGTAAAAGTTCAATTCGGCTTCATAAACTCCCCCCCCCCAAAAGCAGATTGCGGTGCAAGACTGAATACCTGTACTCGGAAGGAAGTCCTCTTAAGGCCATTTCCCTACCAGACTATTAGGGCGCTATTATTCCACTTTCAACATCCTATGGAATCCTGGGGTTTCCCGTTTAGGACCCCTCCCTAAACTGCAGACCCAGGATTCCATAGGATGTTGAAAGTGGAATAATAGCGCCCTAATAGTCTGGTAGGGAAATGGCCAGTTTGCAACGCCAACATGCACACTCACTGTTTCAGAATATAAACCCGCCCTATCCACTAGTTTTCAGCTCAGAAGATCACAAATGGGCAAACCAGACCACAAAATCCTGTAGTGCCTTCTATTAAGGGTGCTTATTGTGATGCAGTCATGAAAGAAATGAAGTCAGCTCTGCCCTATTGCAGTTACCTGGCTAGTATGACACTAAAAAAACTTGGACATTTTGTAACATGGAAGAAAACCCTGCATCTGCAAAACTTCATTTTGATGCTATACATCTCTTCCTGTTGAATCTACCTTAATAATACTACACCTTATACAAATATGGCAGAGAGGCTAATGGTGCAGTCCTAATGAGATTAATACATATTTAAGTCTCACCAAGTCCAGTGTAATTTACTGTGCTGTAAAAATGTAGTTAGGACTAGAGATCCAGAGAGCTATATACGCAAGATTTGGAGAGATATAGTCTAACACACACAAGGGGAAAAGAAACCTTAAAAGCACTGCTACAACTATATCATAGAATCATAGAGTTGGAAGAGACCCCCGGGGCCATCAAGTCCAACCCCCTGCTATGCAGGAACACCCATCAGAGCATTCACAACAGATGGCCATCCAGCCTCTGCTTAAAAACCTCCAAAGAAGGAGACTCCATCACCCTCCGAGGCAGCATATTCCACTGCCGGACAGCTCTGACCGTCAGGAAGTTCTTCCTGAGGTTCAAGTGGAATCTCCTTTCCTGCAGCTTGAATCCATTGTTCCTTGTCTGGAGCGACAGAGAACAAGCCCACTCCCTCCTCAATGTGACATCCCTTCAAATATTTAAACATGGTTATCATCTCCCCTCTTAACCTTCTCTTCTGCATACTAAACATACCCAGCTCCCTAAGGTGTTCTTCATAGGGCATGGCTTCCAGACCCTTCACCATTTTGGTCGCTCTTCTCTGGACATGTTCCAGCTTGTCAACATCCTTCTTGAATTGAGGTGCCCAGAACTGGACACAGTATTCCAAATGAGGCCTAACCAATGCAAAATAGAGTGGTACCATTACCTCCCTCGATCTAGACACCATACTCCTATTGATGCAACCAAGAATCACGTTGGCTTTCTTGGCTGCCACATCACACTGGTGACTCACGTTCAACTTGTGATCTACCAAGACTCCTAGATCCCTTTCACATGTACTGCTATCCAGCACGTGTCCCCCATCTAGTTTGGCCGGATATTCCTGTACTACTTCTCTACTTATTCTGTGCTACATTTCCCCCCCTTCCTCACATGCTCCCCACGCCCCAGGTTGGGTACTTCTATCCTTCTGGGAGAAAACTGAGGCAAATAAGGTATTGAGTAGTTCTGCCTTCTCTCTTCCCCCCGTTATTAATTGGTCACCTTCTCCACACAGTGATCCTATAATTTCCTTGTTTTTCCTTTTGCTGCAGACATATCTAAAAAAGCCCTTTTTATTGTTTTGGATGTCTCTGGCAAGCCTGAGTTCATTCTTCACTTTAGCTTTTCTGGCCTTATCCCTACTTCTCCTGGTTATTTGCTTGAATTCCTCTTTGGTGGTTTCACTACTTTTCCATTTCCTGTACATGTTTCTTTTAACACTTAGCTCAGCTAAGAGTTCTTCAGTCAACTGTTACCCTGATTTCTGGGGGTCCCGTGAGGGATACCTAAATGCGCTCCAAAATTATACTAGTTGGGGAAATTAGCAAAGAGCACAAGCTAGCAATACAAGAGGCAGGGCAGCGAGATCTTTCACCCAATGTCTACGGGGTCAGACCGAGTCAAGAAGCAAACAGAAGTGAAATAATAATAATCATTTCCTTTATTAAAATACAATCAAACAGTGTATGCAGCACACTCACTCAGATAACTAGAGAAATAAAGGTTGGAGTGGGATAGAGGGATTTTTAGAGGAGTTGTTGGTTTGGGTAACACTACACCTGTCCTGAAGCCCGGGTAGTCTACAGCAGAAGTTCGTAGAGATGATTGTTCTCAGTACGTGGGACTGAGGGGAAGGCTCGCCAAGCAAAGTGGCAGCAAGGCGGGATGGAAGTTGAGAGTGATCCGAAGAAGCTCTCAAAGTCAGGGGTTCTTATAGGGGAAAATGTGGCTGTAGGCTAGTCCGTACTTGGGGAAAACAATGAGTTTCGGGCTGGAGACAAAGCCTCCGAAAGGTCAGAATTTAGCATGATTGAGTTAAGTTCGAATTGACAATGGAGTAGACAGTATGCAAATGCAGAGTGCTTGACGGATGAGGATTCTTCTAATCAAGCTGCCTGCTCGAGGCAGGGAGTTCTTTGTAAGTAGCGTGCATGTGTAATAGAGTACTTGCCTTTGAGATCTTCTGAAGCGGCGAGATGGCTATTTCTGGCCTGCCTGTATTGTTTGGAATATTACAGCGATTAGTGGCCGTGCCTGTCTGCGAGCTTGTCCGGGGGACCTCGCAGTACGTGGAGAGGAATAGGTAAAGAAGACAAAATTATTGATATCAAAGTGATATCTAATATCCCACAAGTCCGGGCTAGCAACTGCGGTAACAAAACCATTCCGGTTTCTTTAGACACCTGCCATTTTTCCTCCTTATTGGCACAGTTTTCAATTCTGCCTTCAGTATCTCACTTTTAAGAAACTCCCATCCGTTATGCACTCCTTTCTCTTTTAGTATTCTTGACCACAGGATTTCAGCAAGTAACTCCCTAAGTTTAGAGAAATCAGCTTTCTTAAAGTTTAGGATGTGTGTCTGGCTACACTTGGCTTCTCCTTCCCACTGAATGACAAACTCCAAAAGAGCATGGTTACTCCCTCCTAAAGATCCCACCACCTCCACCTCATCAACTAGGTCATCCCTGTTGGTCAGGATCAGTTCTAAAATAACCAATCCCCTTGTCACCTCTTCTACCTTCTGGACCATGAAGTTGTCTGCAAGGCAAGTGAGGAACCTGTTGGATCTTGCGGTCTTTGCAGAATTTGACTGCTAACAAATGTCAGGATAATTGAAATCTCCCATTAACACTGCATCTCTCCTTTTTGAATGTGTGGCCATCTGCTCCAGGAAGGCCTCATCCATGTCCTCAGGCTGGCCCGGAGGCCTGTAGCAAATCCCCACAATCACATCCCTATTGTTTCTCGCTCCCTTAATTCTTATCCAGATGCTCTCGACTTGACTTCCCGGATTTAAGTCCTGGATCTCTTTACAAGTGAAAACATCCTTGACATATAAGGCTACTCCTCCTTTCTTGTTTGGTCTATTTCTGCAAAATAGGTTATACCCCCCTATTCCTACATTCCAGTCGTGAGATTCATCCCACCAGGTTTCAGTGATGCTTATTAAATCATATTTATTTTGTTGTACTAAGAGTTGGAGTTCATCTTGCTTATTCCCCATGCTCTCTGCATTAGTGTAGAAACACTTGAGATGATGTGCCCTTTGTGAAATTTCTGTATTTAAAGTTACTTTTCCTCTCCCTGTTGCTCTCTAGTTCTACTTGGCCTGCCCTATCTATATCATTTGGGCTATTTTTCACAGTACTCACTGAATCCTTGCCCAGAATAATACTGTCCCCCTCCCCAGTCAAACTCAGTTTAAAGACCTCCTGATCCGTTTTGTGAGACTGTTAGCAAAAATGTTCCGGCCAATGGTTGTAAGGTGCAGGCCATCCTTTGCCAGAAGACCATCTTCGTGGAAATGGAGGGCATGATCCAAAAATCCGAATCGCTCCCAGTGGCACCATCTTTGGAGCCAGTTGTTGATCTCAACTATTCTTCTTTCCCTTCGTGGGCCATGTCCTTGCACCGGGAGAAGACATGAAATGACAACCTGCGCATATAATCTTCTTTTAGTTCTTATGTGAGGATATCAAAGAAAAAAAATGCTGAAATATTTTGCAAGACAAGAACAATGTTGAAAAAATTGTTAGTAAGAATTTTGCAGTATTTTACAATTCTGGTGAACAGCTTAATTTATTTCTGCTCCATTATTAGCTTCTTGTGGCTGGAAGTCTATAGCAGGTCTCACTGGAGTGAAAGCAAAGGGCCTTCTCCAAAATCATTAGCTTTGGATCAAATAGTAACTGAGTACCCTGTATTTCTGAAATCTGACTTTTCAAAAACATAGCATGCAGGGGCTTGATACTTCTACCTTTTCTCACCTAAGTCACATGGGAAACAACAAACTTTTCTTTAACATGCTGGCCATGCCCATGCACTCATACAAAGAAGGCAACAGATTTCAAGTTTGCCCATGTTTCACCTTTTGTATGCCCAACTAAGTAATCAGTTCAGAAGAACATTCAGTGTCTAAACCACATGTTGTTACAATAGTATTTGTATGGTCCACTTGATTCAGTGAGTCGGTCCATTGTTGAGCTCCTTCAGAAGAAGCAGATCTATCAGGAGGTTCCCGGAGGCTGTGGTATTTGTTGGTATAGTTCTTGTTTTGTTTTTTAAATCTAAATAATATTTTGTTGTCCCAGACTATTTTCTGGAAATCCAGCACCAGCTTCCAGCTGAAGTTACAGCAACTAGAAATATCACTTTGAAAGACAGCAGTCACAAGGAAGCCTCCTTAAGAGATTCAACATATTTAACACCAAATCAAGATATTTAACACCAAACATCAACATATTTAACACCAAATTTAGATCCCAAGTTAGAAATCTATGAATAGTAGGTAGAGCTTGTAACATTGCACTTCTTAAAAACCTCTTAACATGTGGATGAGTTGGAAGAGGCCTTCCTTTTATTATTAATCCCGATGGCCAGGCTGCTACTTGCCTTTTCAGTGTATTTGGTCTTAAGAGCTTCTGATATGCCATCTTGAAGAAATGCTAATCTTTCTTTTTTGTGCATTATCAGGTGTAATTGAATTATGCAAGCACCACTTCTGGAATGCTTTCCAAGTGGTCTCATAAATGAGCTGATTTGACTGCCTCCTGGGTGCTAAAATTGTTCTAGTCACTAACTCTAAATATCATCGCTGCAGCAAGCCTCTTTGCTCAACCTCCATACCATTGGAAAAGATGCTAGGAAAATGCATTATCCAAGACAAAAGGAGTAACATGTTACAAATGAATTGATTCAATAAAAGAAGCCAGGGTCCTGAGTTTGTAAGAGCTGAGCAGGACTGTTGATGACTCTTGAGGTCTTTCATTCATAGAGTTGCTATAAGCTCACTTGATGGCAAATAATAATATAATAATAATATTTTAAATATAAAGATTTACAGGCATGCCTCAGTTAACAAAGCCTCTGACAAAGAAGCTCCTTTTTATAAAGCTTTTTTATGCTCCCCTTTTCCTCCTTGTCTTCTATCTAGCTGGAAGTTGTTGGTATTGTTGTTGTTTTGGCTGAATCAACACTGGGAGAATGGTAAAGCAGAGCTGGAGAAACAAAGATTTTTGGTATCAGGTTGCAGCAGCATGTCTGCACTAACCAATGCAATAAAGCTTGAGCTGGGAAAGAATAAGGTTCTGTTCTAGATATCCTACTTAGCAGTATTTGCCTGCCTTCTACAGGCAAGGTAAATGGCAGCTCCCTCCAGAATCCCCTACTGAGCATGTGCAACTAGCAAAACAAAGAGAAAAGGGAGAGCAGATAAGCATGCTTCGCCAGCTACTTGAGCAAGTTGAAGAAGAACAGGTTGCTTACCTGTAACTGTGGTTCTTCGAGTGGTCATCTGTGCCATCATACACTAGGAGCTTTAGCGCCTGCGCGGTAGCGTTCGGAAACTTCTAGAGCTTGTTCGCTTGGCGGGAACCCCTCCCCCACGCCGGTACTGCGCATGCTCCTCCCGCCGAGCAACGGTCTCTCCTCAGTTCTGTCGTCCGCCGTAGAACCTACAGGGACCTGAGAAAGAGGGGAGGAAGGGCGGGTGTGTATGATGGCACAGATGACCACTCGAAGAACCACAGTTACAGGTAAGCAACCTGTTCTTCTTCTTCGTGGTCTCTGTGCCTTCATACACTAGGAGACTGTGTAGCTTACCGGTCGGACGGCGGGTCAGGTCCTACAGCACGGAAGCCAACACCTCACGTCCAAACCGGGCATCTCTGCGCGACCGGCAGTCGAGCCTGTAGTGGCGCACGAAGGTCGATGGTTGGGACCAGGTCGCCACACGGCAGAGTTCATGCAGGTCAACTCCTCGCAGGAGGGCCGCAGAAGTAGCCACAGCTCTGGTGGAGTGGGCTCGAAGCAGGACTGGCGGAGGCTTCCTCGCGAGCTCATACGCCAGTTCAATAGTCCTTACCACCCACTTGGAGAAGCGCTGGGTGGACACTTTTAGGCCCCTCCGACGTCGCCCATAGCAAACAAAGAGATGCGGCGTCTGTCGGAAGGAAGCAGTCCTGTCCTTGTAGAAAGCCAATGCCCGACGCACGTCCAGGGAGTGGAGGGACCGCTCCAACGGTGTCGTCGGGTTCGGGAAGAAGGCAGGCAGGATGATGTCCTGGTTGAGATGGAAACTGGACACCACCTTTGGCAGGAACGAGATGTCAGGTCTCAGGACCACCTTGTCCCTGTGGAAGACCATGAAGGGCTCATCGGAACGAAGAGCTGTGATCTCACCCGCTCGCCTCGCTGAGGTCACCGCTACCAGGAAGGCGGTTTTCATTGTCAGGAGCCTGTCATCCGAGGTCGCCATCGGCTCGAAGGGCGGCTTCGTCAACTGCGAGAGCACCAGCGAGAGGGACCACGGCGGTAGCGGCGGCGATACCGGCGGGTAGAGATGGTGAAGTCCCTTCAGGAACCGCTTAACGGTATCGTTCCTGAAGAAGGCCGAGGCAGCAGATCGTGGCGGTTGGTATGCCACGATCGCGGAGAGATACACCTTCAGGGATGGAAACGCCAGGCCCTGTTGCCGGAGGTGCAGGAGGAAGTGCAGGACGGTCGAGAGCCCCGCGGGCGATACCGGCTCACTCCTCTCGTTAGCGAAGGTCAGGAAGCGTCGCCACTTGTATTGATAGTTGCGACGGGTGGATTCCTTCCTGGCCGCGACGAGGACGGTACCGAGCACGGGATCGTCTAGTGCGATATCCTCCAGGCATGGAGGGCCAGGCGTGGCAGGTCCGGATGGAGGACTCAGCCGCCGGAGTGGGAGAGCAGGTCCGGTGTCGGTGGCAACCGGAGCAGGTCGTCTCGCACGGCTCGTAGCAGGGGTGCGAACCAATGTTGCCTCGGCCAGTACGGGGCTACCAGGATCGCGTCGGCTCGGTCGGCGAGGATCTTCGATATCGTCCGGCCGAGCAGCGGGAACGGCGGGAACGCGTAGAGGAGTTCCCCGGTCCACGGAAACTGGAAAGCGTCCCCGATGGAGGCACGATCGTGGCCCGCTCTGGAACAGAATCGGCGACACTTCGCGTTTTCCCTGGTCGCGAAGAGGTCGATCGATGGTTCGCCCCAGCGGTCCCGAATCAGTCTGAACGCCTCTCCGGAGAGAGACCATTCGTGATGGGATGAGGTGTCTCTGCTGAGGGCATCTGCCGTGGTGTTCTCCTGCCCGGCCAGGTGAACCGCCACGGGATGCGTGTGCAGGCGAATGCACCATTCCCACAGGCCGAGCGCGATGTCGAGCAGGGTCGTGGAATGAGTCCCACCTTGTCTGTTGATGTAGCAGACGGCGGTGGTGTTGTCCGTCAGAATCAGGACCGTGCGCCCCGCCACGGCATGGCGGAACGCCCGTAGGGCTTTCCAGACGGCGAGCAGCTCCAGCGCGTTGATATGGAGAGCGGTCTCGTCGTCGGTCCATCTGTCGCGGACTCTGAGATCGCCGCAGTGGGCACCCCATCCATACAGGGAGGCGTCGGTCGTTACCATCACCTTCGGTGTCGGCTGTTGGAAAGGCATCCCTGACATGAGATTGCGTCGCGACTGCCACCATCGGAGGGATGAGCGGACGTCTCCCGGCAGCTGCAGTCGGAGTGTCTGTTCGTCTCGCAGGGGGTCGAATATGCGGACGAACCAGTGTTGAAGAGGTCTTGCTCTCAGCCTGGCGAGATATGTCACAGCGGTCGTCGCAGCCATGTAGCCCAAGAGCTGCTGGACGCTTCTCGCAGATAACGTCGGGGCCGTACGAGCGTGAGCGGCGGCCCGGATCAAGGTTTGTGCTCGAGAGTCTGGTAGGTACGCCCTGGCGGAGGTCGAGTCGAGCGTCGCCCCGATGAAGTCCAAGACCCTCGCCGGCTCGAGGTGGGACTTCTTCGGATTCACTCGTAGACCAAGGCGGGTCAGGAGTGACAACGTCACGTGGACGTCGTGGTAAAGTCTCTGTTTGCAGGACGCCACCAACAGCCAATCGTCGAGGTAGGGGAAGACGGAAGCGCCCTTCGTCCGCAGGTAGGATACCACCGGGGCCATGCACTTGGTGAAGACCCTTGGGGCAGTCGAGAGTCCGAACGGCAGCACCTTGTACTGGTAACAGGTGTCGTCGACTGCGAAGCGGAGGTACCGTCTGTGCTGCGGGCGAATGGCGATATGGAAGTATGCGTCTCGGAGATCGATGGAGGCGAACCAGTCCCCTCGATGTAGGAAGGGTAGGATCGACGGTATCGTGACCATCTTGAACCTTTTGGGGCGGATGTAGTAGTTCACCCCTCTGAGGTCTAGGATCGGCCGGAGGGTACCGTCGGCTTTCGGTACCGTGAAGTACCTGGAGAAGAAGCCGGTGGTCTTGGCCTCTTGCGGGAGCCGCTCGATCGCCCCTTTCTGGAGGAGGGATTGTATCTCTTCCAGGAGGGCCGGACTCGACGGCGTGGAGTAATAAACGCCGCGAGGAGGAATATCGAGAAACTCGATGGCGTAGCCAAGACGGACGATGGAAAGTACCCAAGAGTCCGTAGTGACATACTGCCACTCCGCTAGGTGTCGAGCGAGAGTCGGTCGGTCTCCGAGCGCTGATGGTAGGCTGAAGAGTGGGTATTGGTGGGTCCTGCCAGACACGTCAAAACCGAGACTTTGTCTCGGAGGACGACTTCTTCGACGAAGGCGGGCGCCGCCTAATCGTGCGTCTGGCCGATGAGCCGGAGGACGGTCTCGACTGTCCAGACTGGGCCGAACGCTGGAACGACGAGGTGGAAGATCGTCGCCAGGATGGTCGGAAGGTGGAGGCCCTGCGGGTCTGCGTGGCCGGCTGCAGCCCAATCTTTTTTGCGGTCAGTCTCGCCTTGACGAGATTGTCCAAAGCTTCGTCTGTGGACGAATTGAATAGGCCTTCACCGTCGAAGGGGAGATCTTCAATCCTCCTTCTGGTGTCCTCCTGGATGTCGGCCGGTCGAAGCCAAGCATGGCGGCGGAGGCCGACGGATCCCCCCATGACCCGGGAGGCGATCTCCACTGCGTGCCGGGAGGAGGCCATCTGGTGCCGAGCGATGGAGATAGCCTCATTGAAGATCACGGAGGAGGCTTGGCGGATGTCCTCCGGTACCGCTTCCATCGCTGGTTGCAGGCGATCGAGCACCTTCTTCAGGTATGCCGCGAGGCAAGCCTGAGTGTTGGACAGCCTGATCTGCAAGGAGGCAGCCGAATAGAACCTCCTTGCGTAGGCGTCCAACTTGTCTTTGTCCCGGGGGGGTGGTGTGTTGCCTGCCGGAGCCTTTCGTCTGCGCGGACTCGACGACCACAGAGTTCGGTGCAGGGTGATTAAATAGATAACCGGCGTTATCCTTCTGCACCCTGTAGAGGTGTTCTAACCGCTGCGGTATCGGCTGAGCCGAGGCCGGTCTATCCCAGGCGGCCTTCACCAGTCTGGATACCCGGGGCAGGAGAGGCAGCGGGGCCGTGGAAGGTCGCTTCTCCTCGAAAACGGAGAAGGCTGGATCGTCATCCTCCGGCTCCGCATCGGCGATCTTAAGGCCGAGGGTAGTGGCCATGCGGAGCAGCATCGCAGAGAACTGGTGGACGTCCTCTGGAGCAGAATCTGGGATCGGGTCCCCGAATCCCAACGGAGGAGACTCCTGGGAGGCCGCCTCAGACACCTCAGACTCCGCACTCGAGTCGTACGACTCCGAGCTCGGTGAGTCCTCTCGCCGCTCGCTCTCCGGCTCCTTCGTAGTCGCCGCAGGTGTTGCCTTCCTAGGCTTCTCCGCAGCCGGGGCGGTGGTAGCAGCAGCGTCCCGCTTGGGATGGCTGACCACGGACTTCACCCTCTTGGTGGTGACCGGGGTAGTCTGGCAGGCTGACGTCGTCGTAGCCCGCTCAGTCACCACCGACTCCGTAGGGCGCGTCGCCGTTGCCGTGACCCTAGGAGGTGGCGATATCGCCCGATACCGTGGTGAAGGCTCCCTCGCCCTATGATATCGAGGGGAGGGAGAGCGGCTGAAGGAGCGGCGGTCCGACGGAGATCGGCTTCGGCGTCGACGGTACCGAGCCTCGTCCCCTCTAGGCGAGCGCGATTCGCGCTGTCGACGAGGTGACCGGGACCTCCGGAAGGTCTCCCAGCGACTCGGGCCACGATGGTACCGATCCCGGTACGATGGCGAATGCGACCGATAGGAGGCCGGGCGCTCTCTCCACTCAGATTCCCTCGCGTACCTGGCCACGTAGGACGCCGAGGTGTATCTGGAGGCAGACGAGCGAGGTTGTTCCTCTCTTGTCTCCCTCGGAGGCGGCGAGGCCACCGGACGCTCGGAAGAGCGGGACCGGGACCTGAAGGAGGTCGAACGCCGCTCCGGAGAAGCAGAGGGCTCTCTCTGCTGCAGGTCGGCCGACCTGCGACGGCTAAGAGGGCGGTGGCGCTCCTCCACCAGGGTTGGAGGGTCTGCCACAGGCGAGTCCGGGCGCTGTTGGGGAACGTCCTCGATCTCATCCTCCGAGAGGTCGACGGACTCGCCTCGCCCTTTGGAAGGCTGCTGAGTAGGAGGAGGAGTAGGAGGTTGAGCGTCCCCAGCCGGGGAGCGCTTCTTTTCCTTCTTCTTCTTCTTCTTCTCCTTCTCCTTGCCCTTGCCTCCGTCCGGAGCAGGGCGCTTTTTTGCAGGCGTCTCCGTAAGGGGAGCCTCAGCCTTCCTCGCCGTCGAGGATCCTTTAGCTGACTTGGCAGCCGCCGACAGCTTCGGGATCCTCGGTAACGCCGAGATCGGCGTTTTCGCCGGTACCGAGCCCGATACCGACGAGGTGGACGGAACGGAGCCGCCGATACCGTCGATGGCGTGGTCGTCTTCTTGTCGGCCATCTTGGAAGTGGAGGTCTCGTCTATCGCCCGCAGAGACTGCTCCCAACAAAAAGATTTGAGTCTCGCGGAGCGGTTGCGAAGAGTTTGGGGAGTAAAATCCCTACAAATTTGGCAAGTCCAGATATTGTGGGACTCGCCCAAACAGAAGAGACACTCCTTATGGCCGTCGTTGAGGGCAACCTTGCGGCCGCAGGACACGCACTTCTTAAAGAGCGCGGACATAAGACGAAGAAACGCCAAACTCCGAAATCCAAAGAATCGAAAGCCGAAGGGGGAGTCCGAAAGAGAGGTCAAAGACAGTCCGAAAGTCCGTAAAACCGTGAAAAACAGCAAGCCAAGCACGACGTGAGAGGAACAAATCAAAGAACCTTCCGTACGCGGCGGCGGACGAGAAAGAACTGAGGAGAGACCGTTGCTCGGCGGGAGGAGCATGCGCAGTACCGGCGTGGGGGAGGGGTTCCCGCCAAGCGAACAAGCTCTAGAAGTTTCCGAACGCTACCGCGCAGGCGCTAAAGCTCCTAGTGTATGAAGGCACAGAGACCACGAAGAAGAAGTATAGATCTCTAACTCTGGCCACCAAAAGGGGAAATCATACAAAAGGAGGAGGCTGGGGAATGAAAAAAAAATCGCTGGATGCATTCTGGAAGAAATTCAAGTGATCTCCAGAAGATTCAAATTGCTTTTGTGTAGCTATGTACTTAACTGACTCACTGACCTGTTTTTTTTTTTTAATTTCACATGCACATATTGCTAGTATTGGATAAAAAGTTTGCTGAAACATGCTGAATTGCTCTTCTTCCTTGTGGTGTAGGTACCTATTTCTATTCTTTCCACATTATTTCTGCCTCTGGTAACAACTTGTCTGTTAAAAACATAACACCCAGGAACACATCTGCTTTCTTAACTGAGGTATATCTGTATTTGCTCTTATACCAGTTAATTAAAAATACTAAAGTATCACATATAGAAAGATAACAGTTAGATCCAGATTTAATCAAGCTTAAAGCATATTTATACATTTATGGGACTTAAGTTACTGAAGAATATTGTTTCATTGAGTTTAATGTGTTTAGACACAGGACATAGAAGAGGCTACACTCCAGATCCAATCAGTATCAGTCGTATGATCTTGCAGTTTCTTATACAGCAGTGGTTCTCAACCTTCCTAATGCCATGGCCCTTTAATACAGTTCCTCATGTTGTGGTGACCCCCAACCATAAAATTATTTTTGTTGTTACTTCATAACTGTATTTTTGCTATTGTTATAAACTGTAATGTAAATATCTGATATGCCAAGACTGATCAGCATCCAGATTAAGTTCCCATGGTACAGATATTATTTTTTTTGCAGTAGTTGATGATTTTACAGTACATGATTTTACATTTACCCAGTAATTATAATTCATGAAGTGTCATTTTACCTCCAATACTGCTGCTTTCAACACAGTTGAAATTTTAGAGGCTGCGGCCAAGTGAAAATGACTCTTACCATTCAAACTTTCTTGTGGGGAGTGAGGCAGCCCACCCTCAGGCTCATGGCACTGGCTGAACCAACCGATTGTGCTACCTGTAGCCCACAACACATGTGGCGAAGTGGCCTCTCTCTGACCCACTGATGCTTCTACCCCAGCATTCCAAAATACACAACACAGGCCATTTCCGCACAGGACTGTTATAGTGCTATTATTCCACTTTCAACATCCTGTGGAATCCTGGGGTTTGCAGAGGCCCTTCCTTAAATTGCAAACCCCAGGATTCCATAGGATATTGAAAGTGGAATAGCAGTACTATAACAATCCAGTGCGGAAATGGCTACAGTCGCACACATCCTTCTGGAAAACACTCAGTCCTCTTCCTACGTGCATCTTTTCACTGAGGGAAAAAAAAAATCAGAGGAATCCAAACTAAAAATCTCCCCGCTCTTCAGTTCGTTGGAGCGGACACACTACAGACAATAAGCTGACGGCTTAAGGCTGCAATCCTATGCACGCTGCCTGGCGAGGAAGCTGCCCTGGAGACTTACTGCTGAGTAAACACGCTTAGGACCAGGCTGTGAGGTGGGTGGACGCGGGTGTGCTCACCACCATCCCTCCTCTTTCCCAGTCTGTTTCGTGAGGGAAAGGGCTCCCAAGGCCGCCCATGCAGGACCCAGTCTCCTCCCTTACCCCTCCGGTGAAACCGCCACCACGAGGAGCAGCCTTCTCCCTGCGACTCTCGCCCTCCTCAGCCCCATATTAGATCTCCCCCTCCTCTGCGGTGGCACTTTGCTTCAGCCGCTTGGCCTGGCTCTCGTACGCGCCATCCTCCTCTTCCTCGTACTGCTCCCCAGATGACGGGAGGACATGACGGCGGCTGGTTCAGCAACGGGGTGCTGGGGACTCACAACCGGCGTGCAAAGCCCCTGCGAGGAGATGAATAAATCAAGCAAACAGGCCCGTCAAAGATGTTCTCAAAGACCAGCGAAGACAAAACCGCAACTGCGCCCTCACACTTGCGTGCAGATGGGCGGTAAGGGCCTTGCCCTGCGATTGGTCCAATTGCTAGGTTCGAATACCATGATTGGCTGAAGGGGGAGTTTCTCCCAAGCAATCGGTCGCGCAATTTGAGGAAAGCGACATCCGTCACGTCGAAACAGCCCATCCCCTTCTTGAAGGTCCTTTCCCTCCCCCATCGACTGGCACCGGATCTGTTTACTCGAGGGAAAGAGGAGGAGGGAGGGGCGCGAAAGGAGCGTGAGCAGGCGCCGTTGCCAAGGGCAACAGACATAATGCCTCTGTGACTGAGCTGGAGACGTATAGAGGAGCGGTGTCTTGGTTCCTAAGACCATCGGAAATATGTGTTTTCCGGTGGTCTTAGGCGACCCCTGTGAAAGGGTCGTTCGACCCCCAAAAGGGTCGCGACCCACAGTTTGAGAACCGCTGTTATATAGAGATGTTTTCCTACTGACACTGATGAGACAGCTCAACAAGAACAACATAATCTCTTAAGCCCAAGTTTTAATGTATTACTACTGATAAACACTACTATTGATATTTTTTCATGGCACATTTTTTTAATATATAATAGCAATTCTGAAGTACATGTTCTCTTTAATATAAATATGTGTTCATGGTTAAAATCATAACAATGTTTTTTGAAGAAGCAAACTATGGTGTGTCAATTTCATTTTGATTACCATGAGGAACAATTTTCTTAAGTAGTCTTCTAGGAATCATAAAGAAGAAGGGCAAATACTGAAGGAGAAAGGATAAAAAGATCATAATAATTCCTTTGGCTACCATCTCAAAGAAGATACAATTAGATGAAAGGTAATTAGAAATAGCCATAAAAAACAAAATAAGGGTCCACCGAAACTCTTTATTTAAAATATATATGCTGAAAAGGGAAATGTTTCACTTCAATAAAAAGTGGCTTCTAGTAAAAAATATGGCTGAAATTTTATTCAGTTAATTCTGTTGATAGGATAATAAACAGTTTAATAACATTTGCAACCTGCCCATGAATAATACTGTACATGATTTGATAGGTTATTATTGTTACTATGTGTCTTTTAAATTTCCATGTTAAAAATAGAAGTTTATCAGTTACAAATATCATGTTAATGATCATTAGAAAAACATTTGCTTATATATTATTTAGAACTAAAATATATTATCTAATTAATACCCTGGTAAAGACTGGCTTCTCCCTCTGATTAAAGTTATTAGGATATAGCTGCTAAGCCTATACAACAGTGGTCTAGAGCTGCCACTGTTGTTTCCATAGATAAATTGGTACTTTAAGAGCCAATGTGGTCTAGTGGCTTGAATGTTGGACTATGACTCTGGGAGACCAGGGTTCAAATCCCAATGAATGCTGGAAACCCACTGGGTGACCTTGGGCAAGTCATACTCTGTCAGCCTCAGAGGAAGCCAATGATAAACCCCCTCTGAAAAAAATTTGTCAAGAAAACCCTGTGACAGGTTTGCCCTAGGGTCACTATAAGCCAGGAAAGACTTGAAGGCTCACATCAAAAACAAAGTATTAAAAATCTTAATACTAAAGGCAAGTAACAGATGGATCTTGCTATCTCTCTCTCAAAAAAATAGAAAAAAATTAGAAAGAAAGAAAAAGAAAAGAAATACTTCAAAATCATATGGCTTTTTAGTGCTTTGAATTGGATCCCAAATTACTCTTCTGTCCATGCAAAGGATGCTTGTGATTTCTGTCAGTAACTTATCTGTAGTCTCTTACCATATCTCGCATCATTCCCAAGGGTCCCTCCAAACTCTAGGAGTGTATTTTCTGGAGGCGTAGGGAAATTTCAGAAGAAAGGGCGAGTGGAAAAACTCACTCAGTGAATGTGAATTGTCTTGTTCCAAGAAGGGAATTTAGGATCCAAGCCAAGTACTTTAACAGGATATTTTTTTGTTATAGAGCTATATATAAAATAAATATACCTCACCTTAAAATGTGCCTACCCCTTCAAATGAAAATGCTACATGGCTTACCAAAAATGGCACCATTTTACAACTAAGTGAAGAAACAAGGCAAACTGTTAAATTCTTTTCAGTTTTCCTCTTTATAATGATAGCTTCATTCAGTAGGTTTCTGACAGCATGCAGTCACAGTCATGTTCACTTTGCTTTTCAGGATGTCATTTTAATAGTGGATATTACTTATATAAAACAAAATATCCAAATAGCTTCTATTCCAGGGACTTAATAAAGCATTTGTGAATGCTCCTTCAGTTAGTAAGTAATCTGAATGTCTTCCACCATCATATTGGATTAAAGCAATTGTTATGGTAGTTCCTGAGTTCAGTTGGCACCTGCATTTCTACAACAGATGTCAGATTTTCCCCATATTTTCTTCAATTAGAAGTCCTTCGAAATAGAATCCCTATAAAAGACAGAAAATTGAGCTGGCTTAACTGTTTTTGTTTTTGTTGTTTCCTTGTTTTTTGCAGATACATAAAGTGGAATGGATACATATCTTTCCTTTGGTTTAAGGTCCTCAAATTGCTTTTGGGATATCATGCTAATAATCATGTCTTCACAAGACTCTATCTCTGTTTTGTTCTTCATTGTTAATAAATAATCTCACAAGTATATTCAATTTAAAGTTTGAATGCTAAGGCTAGGGAAACTGGTTTACATTAATTTGTTACAGGAAAAAAATCGTATAACAAATAATTATCCTGTAGCAGGAAAAACCCCTATAACACACATAGTAATAGATCACAACTTATCTTTATAAAAAATAGTATATAGATTATAAGACAATATGAATGGAGTACAGATAGTTCTGCTTTATCTGCATCCACTTTACATCCGTGGAGACACTTTTAGTGAAAAATGAAGGAGAGTATCAAATACCTTTTGGACTATGTGAACATTATTTCATTCAATATAGTGCTGCACCTTTAAAAAGAGATTTGAAATAGCTGTTTTCTCCTATAATATCTTCTGTAATAACATCATGCACATCTAAGAATCTGTTCTCTTGAGTTAGTGCATTGATGAGGACAGGAGAGGTGTTGGAAAAACAAAACTGAGTGGGGTAGTAGTATGTTTGGGGAACCTGCAGGGGTTCTCACAGAACACTGAAAATGTGCCTTCCTCTAAGGAATGCAAAACAGACATCTTTCCTCTACTATAGGGAGGCATTGGTATCAATATTCCACAGCTCATATCAGTCCTGTCTGAATTCTTAAGAATCAATATATCTTGCACTGAGAAAAAGTAACAAAGAAGCCATACTTAATTAACCTGGAAGCAAGGGATCAAGAATGAACATGGACTCAGTGAGATGATCAATAACTATATGAAAAAGCATAACCGATGGCAGTGGAAAACGTTAGGAAATTATTGTTCTCTAAGGTTGGAACAGACAACACAAACTAATAATCCAAATTAGGTTTTTTTGTGTATCTCCCACATTTCAAAGTAATGCTTTCCTTTTATTAGCATCTTGGTAATGTGGTATTCAGGAATGGATGGAAAGGAGATATACTTTTTCATCAGTGATAAATGACATGTTCTCACCCTTCCAAAGATCTGTCCAGAGTCCTATCAGGAGACCAGTGCCGGCAACGTTCAGGTGATGATGATCTTAGCGTAGATGATAAGTGGTATGAAGCTGTGAGACTCTGCCGACGAAGTTCTTGGACTGCACGCTCCCTAAATGGAACCATAACTTATTTGAAGGACACAGCAATAGAAACTGGTGAAAATTCTCACTAAGATTTTTTTTCACACAAATATTTCATTAAAAGTCAGAAGTGGACACAGAGGAAATTGTACAGGGACTCAGTTCAGAGTCAAGAGGAAAAATAGTGGAGAATCTGGATGTGATATTAGGAATACAGGAAGCTGCTTTATACCAGGATCAAACTATGTTGTCTATCTAGCTCAGTATTGTGTATAGCCTTCAGTACAAATGTCTGGTTCCACCAACCATTGAAAACTTACATTATCTCTTCTTTGGGGTATAATTCACCTCATTGGCTAACTGGCATGCTATTCAGGTAACCCTACAGTCATGGTGAATATTCCAGAGGCAAATAGGGCAGGATTTATTATCAGTTAGCAAAGCAGATAAGCTTTTATTTCTCGTAGTTGAATCTAATACTTCATTATAGGACTTGGGAAAAAATATTTATCTCCAGTTGGCAATGCCATACTTTAGGGGCAGAGTGCCTATCCTGTTTGCATGTGTGTTTTGTATCTGCTGCTAATTTAAATCACTGGGAGTTTTGTTATACAAAACTATTTGCTGCAACCTTATTCTGGAACATAACACAGTGGGTTGTTAAAGATAGAATAAGACCTCTGAGTATTCTTTGCCTAAGAAAACCCTATGAAATTTACAGAGTTGTCATAAGTTGACAAGCAACTTGAAGGCAGGCGCACGCGTGCACACACACCCACACATTTGATTTGGGACAAGTTTAACTTAGTGAACTAAAATGGCTTTCAAAAAGTTCATAATGCTTGCTATATATATAATCCCATCTTTTTCCCAATGTGATTGAAGATAGTTTTGTTGTTGTTGTTGTTCTTGTTGTTGTTGTTGTTGTGTGTGCCTTCAAATAGTTTTCCAACTTATGGCAACTCTAAGGTAACCCTAACCAGTGGGTTTTCTTGGCAAGATTTGTTCAGAGGGAGTTTGCCTTTGCCTTCTCTGAGCCTGATAGAATGTGACTTGCCCAAAGTCAACCAATGGTTTTCATAGCTGAGAGGGGATTTGGAACCTGGTCTCCAGAGTCATAGTCCAATGCTCAAACCACTACACCTGTTGGCTCTCGACCTTACAACATATTTAAAGCAATACAAATTAAAAACTATACAAATACATCAATCTACTATACAAAAGTCAAAGTTTGTGAGTGATCTTATCTGTTTGTCTCTGTCAGGCAGGCAAAGACCTCATAAGATTGGCTGGCTGTGAAGAGTCTATGGAATCCTGGGATTGGCAGTTCAGGGAGGGGCCTTTAGAATTCTCAGACAGAGAGCTCAGGCTGATTGCTATGGAGACAAGGCCTATCAGCAAGAAGGAAGGCAGCGTATTCCTTCAGGTAACCAACCTCTGTATGTTAAAAACTCTGAATACAGATTGGATTGGGGAATATGGGGAAAAGTTACAGGTACTGGACAAGACGGTTTGGGGAATTAGAGACACAGGATCTCAAATTTCAACTGCATCTAGTAAGAAAATAAAATTCTGGGCAACACTGGGTAAATACACTAGTATATGTATAAATATAAAAGTTATTTAAAAGATAAACAATTCATAAAGTTAAAACAATTAAAACATTATTAGAAGACTATATACAAACCACAAAACAGCACAGCACTCCATTAAAAGTCCATTCCAGTCTTTAAAAGCCTGACAGCATAAGAATGTTTTGACTTGCTAGTGAAAGGAGAGTGAACCATTCTAGCTTCCTTATGGAAGGAGTGCCAAAGTTTTTTAACCCTATCTGTGGTTGGGGTTTTTTTGGGGGGGGGTATTATTTGTGGTTCTATATGGAAAAGGTAATTTTAAGCAATAAGAAATATATACAGCACACAAAATATCCAGTCTGGCTGTTATGCTCTCTACCAAAAATATAAAGGTCAGAATTTAATATTACAAAAGAGATGCATCAATGTACCTTTGCTCACTGTGATCTTAGTGTCTGGAGTGCTAAACAAATTCTAGACACCATCATTGTGTAGCAGCAGAACTACTTACTGAGTCACCTTGAATCCTATAAATTCTAGGGTTAGCTATAGATTCGTCTTTTCCACCAAGGTCTTAATCAAGTTTCGTGATGGACCTGCCAATTGGGGACATGACTGTCACCCTATTCTCAAGGCCCCCTCCCAGGAGTAGATGTGCAGGGAGAAGGAAGGGTCAAGAGAGTCACACTTTTGATGAAGCATCTGTTCCATTAATGGGAAAGAAGTTAGCATTGCTCTGGTGTTAAAACTAATTTTTATAACTAACAAAGTGAGAAAACAGATAGGGCAAATATTGCTGGATGTTGCAGTATTTGTAGCTGTAGTTCTCTTTTACACAAAATGTCCAACTGATATTTTGGCTATCCCTGATTATTAGCTGGCAATTCTTTGCAACAGGTGTAATTTTTTACTCCTTCTACTTTTAAAAAAATCTGAGTCATATTAGTCATATTAGATCAAAATAGCCTTGAGAAGAACATGAGCATTATTATGGTTCAGGCTAGTTTTTTGACCACTCCCCCAATATTGTAACTTAAGCTGCAGTGTCTGCACAATGGGTAGATTCGAGATGGACAGTGGAAGAGGTAAAGGAAATTCTTCCATTCTCATCTCCCCTTTTAATTTTTTTTAGGGTTATATCATCATAGTTATGTATCATAACACATTAGTGAAATAGCACTTTTGCACTCAAATGTACAAAACTATGTTTCTAAGAAGAAAGTTGTAAAAAATTTGAGAGAGACTATTTCAAAACATAGAGACACACCCCAACCTCAGCAAACCATGCCTCTAGTTTAAAAACATTCTAATATGGATCCAAATAATCACCATGTCCAGCAATGAGCAGCTCCTCCAATAATGGAAAAGAACTGATTGACAGGGAACAAGGGGATATGGAGGCAACAACAACTGACAATATCTGATAAAAATGAAGGGACTATACTGCAACAGCTAAGGCTTCTTTAGACCAGTGCTTTTTAAAGCTATCTGATATGGGGAACAAACAGGGTTTTTTTCCAATGTGCCAGTGAAAGGCACCATATCTGCAGAGGGAGATCTAGGGTGGGGCAACTGGGGCGCGTGCCCTTGGCGCAAATGTCAGGAGGGGCACAAAAAGAGGAATCTCCCAGCAGCCACTTGCCCTGCCCACTTCCAGCTGCCATTTGCTCTGCCTCTGCTCATCTCACCCACCTCCACTTGCCCCTCCCCCGCCCACCATTATTCACCCCACCCACTTCTGCCACTCCTACCACTTCTGTTGTTCACCTGCCCACTTCCACTGCTCAGCCCACCCACTTCTGCCCACCGCTGGCCACACCCACCACTGCTCACCTCTGCCCACTTCTGTACACCACTTGCCCTGCCCCCACCACTCACCCTGCCCCCTTGTCCTGGGGCTGTTAAGCCTCTGTACGCTACTGCATATTTGCACCTGTTGAATACTATTTTTTCCTTCTTCCCTGAGAAATCACCACAAACCAGCAGTCATGGATGCCAGTCCACAGCCCATCACTTGACTAGCATGTTTAGTAGAGCTCTAATTCTACATGTGCTTTTTCAGCATTGCAGCTAAATTAGAAATAAAGAATGCTTATTCAACTGCTGTATTTTCCATTCTTCTTAATTATGTAAATAGTCTTTACAAATGCAATCTGTTTACAAATCTTGACCTTGCTTTTACCCATTCAGCAAACACACACAGAACACATAAATAACTTATCTTAAAAGATGTAATTATACTAAAGAATCCTGCACACTGTTTTGTATGTGTGATACCCAATCCCCTGTGTGTGTGTGTGTGATACTTATCCCTTGTAAATGTGCTTTGAATTGTAACCTTAATTCCACTGTTACAGGCAGAGCTTGGATTATAATGGTTACTTTTTGTAGTAATGTTTTTTGGTGGGAGGGGGGGACAGTGGTTTTTTGAGACAGTATAACTTTTTTTGCCCTCATCAGATAGAGTACAATTCATTACTTTTCAAATGTTTCTGCCTGTTACTCATTATTTATCTGTTCTGACTGAGTCTGAGCAATGAGAGGAAAAGAAGAAAGAGCTATATGAGCTAGTGCCTTTTGCTGCCTTTCTGTGGGGTGCAATGCTGCCAGTGACGAGCAAAGAAGCTTACAACAAGGAAAGAGGGGGAAAGAAGAGGAGGAGGAAAAGACATTTAAAACACGGGCTGCCCTGGAGACTCAATCTGTCTTTTCTGCCTTCTTCCATTTTGCACAATAGAAAGAGACTATTGCCACTGCCAGAAAGAGAAAGGGAGAGTCAGAATCAGTGAATGGAGGCAGAAAGATGCCTGCCTTCTTGAAACAGTGGCATAGGGCATGCACTCTTCTGTATTGCCTGGGTTGGTATGAGCTACATAAGGCAGTTCAGAAGACAAAATACACTTATCTATATAGCTAAGGTTGGATGAGGCATAAGCTATATAGCAATTATTTAGGAGATAGGGAGACAGGCAAGGAAGAGAACCAGAGTGACTAACTCCTTTATGTACCTAATCAAAGCACTTGTGTGTAGTGTCTGTGGCAGTATATCATCTGATACACTGTGCTTGTACAGGTGACTGGGGAGGGAGTGGAGGGAACTGAGGCATAGTAGTCCACTGTTGTTCATTTTTAGAATGAAATCTTCTTTACCTGAATTGGTAAAATTAATATCTTCAGATGCCTTTCTGGTTATACTGTTAATTGGTTTAAATATGAGGTCACGACTATTAGGACTAACAGTCCATCTTGGTGGTTTGCCATATGGCAATTTTTCTGATGTTCAGAAGCAATCAGATAGGCACATAGGTTCCCTGGGATATTACTCAAATGATTAGAATGAATTTGTTTGCACTGCTCATTGAAGCATCTCTTTATTTAGAAAGATGGGCGTCACTCAGAATTAAGCATTTGGGGTTAGATTCTTTAAAGGACCTTATTATATATTCCTCAGATTTACTTTGGGGGGGGAAATACTGTACTTAAAAAGATACATAAAGAGCACCTTCAGCACCCAGTTTCTTACTCAAAGGGATGCAAGTGTCATTTTCAGAAGGTGGAATTAACTGTACAAAACTAAGTTTGTATTATAAGGCATATTCTCTTGATTGGTATAAACAATTTGCAAATACAGCCTAGATCAGATATCCCTCCTCTGGCAACCTTAGAATTAACTTATTTGGAACCTCGTTTTTGGATGACCTGCTTTAATTGTCCATTTAACCAAGAAAGGGATGATGCCCCCTGAGACTTCTGTTGGTAGGGTGGCCTGATATATAATTTCTTGTATATTACAATTTGAAATAACTTGGGTAAAACTTGTGATATGACAGCTGAAATCTCACCAAATAAAGATAACTTAAGCATTGACCAGGTTTTTTACTTTAGTGTAGATCCATTTTATTATTGGCTTATAGTTAATGATGCCATAATTGCCTGTATTCGTTACTAAGGGAAACACCTAAATGTTTGATTCCCCTCAAAATTTAACCCAGTCCTGTGAGGAAGCTGAGTATATGTTGGCACTGGAGTGGGATGTTCAAGCAAAGTAATTTTGACTTAGAAATAGTTTTTTGAAAATCAGAATTGGAACCAAATAATTCTAAAAACTTTTAAAATCTCTATCAGAGATTTTTCTGGACTACACACAAAAAGAATATCATCATCTGCAAAAAGGTTTATACGATGGTAACATAAATTACTACACATTCCTCAAATATTTAGATTGTCCCTAGTCATGTCAACCAAAGGCTCTACTTCTATAATGAGGAGTACTGCTGTGTATCTCTGGATAGTTGGAAGGACTTGGAATTGATCCTATTGTTGGAACTCAACAAGGGCAGCTGAGTTATTAGAGAAATGTAATATCAAAGATACAAACTTATGGCCAAAATTTTATACCACATGTTGAATTTTCCATAATTTTTTTAAAATTTCTTGTTTAATTTTAGAAATAATGTCAGGTTTAGTGAGTAAGACAGGATTAAGTTTCCAATTTAACAAACAATACACAGATTAAGTATACATATCATTCAAAGTAAAGCACGAACAACCTGTAAAATAGATTCAAATGATTTTCTTAGCTATTCTGATAGATATGATCAACATGGGAGTATGTATGTGTGACAGCCCCTTACTTCTCTCAGATGAGTGTGGCAGTTCCCAATCTGATAAGGCTCTTCAATTTCCTTTTCTCTTCACTGTAGTTCTGCTTTTCTCATTTCCATTTTTATTTTTCATATTTCCACGCTGTCTAGAACCTCAGTTGTGGTTGTGAATAAATCTTCCATTATTTATCCATAAACCTTACAACTTTGAACAACACCTCCATCTCTTTTTGCCTACTAGTCACATGACAGTCTCTCTCAAACCCAAAGTGTGGGTGCATTTCTCAGAGAGGAAAAGCAAACAGGTTAGGCAATGGGCTTGAGGCAGGGTTGAGGTCTGCTCAGCAGCCTGTCCCTGCTGTATATTGGAGGAGCTTTCTAAAATGTTTCCTTAGAGCAAAAGACAAGACTTGCCCCCAGAGTGCAGGGTGCATTTCTCAGAGGGGAACAGTAAATGTGATCGGCAATGGGTTTGAGGAAGAAGGATCCTTCCTTTTAAAGCTTTTGAATTTTCAGTAATGAGGAGTAAGATAGGATCCTATTCCCCACTTCTGAAGCTGCAGATGGCAAAATTGCAAATATGGAGAGCCAACTTTGTTTAAATTGTTGAAACTGAATTTATTTCACTCTATCCATTAATTCTGAAATTTTCGTTGGGGTATAAAGTTGGCTTCCAGACTTGAGACTTGACTTGAAAATATCTTCAAGGACTTGAGACTTGACTTGAGACTTGAAGGTAGAGACTGGAGACTTGACTTGAGACTTGGACTAAAAGACTTAAATACATCACAGCAAAAATCACACTTACTAAAGGTCCAGTGTAGGAAAAATCTCTGAAGACAATAACATTAGGAATTTAAATAAATCATTTTGTTCTACCAACTCTGGTACCTCATGACAGTACATGTTAAAATGGGGACTCTGAATTCCAAATTAATAACTCTATCCTGGAGGGAATGAGTAGTTTTTGGAGATCATCAGTTTAAAAATTACCGGTACTGGCTATTTAAAAAAATCTAATATGTTGTTCATTATGGATTTCAGAGCTGTCATTTTAGTAGACATATTAGAAAACTTTTGACTTAGAGGTGTAATGACATTTGTTAATGCTGTATTTAGATCCTACTGGAATTCTGACTGACGCTTTTGAAGGAGCTCCTAGCAATTCTGAAGTTGTATCCTTTCCTTGAGATCCTTTATCAGATCACAGTCCACTGTGTGCCATTTCTGATTCAGAACACAGAGTCTGACTGGTGTCTGTTACTTGCTCACAAATCCCAGAAAAACAATGTCAAATCTCAGTCTGGCAGCTCCCCAGTGCTTCTCTTCATATCGCCAAAGGATTCCATGAGTTTTATTTTTATTTCATCTAAGAAGGTGGCAAAAAATACATATGTAGGGCAGGAATGGGTACAGAAGTAAAGAATTATGCAACTATGTTGTATGGCTGCAAGCTACGCCCCTTCTGGTCCAGCAGATATTGATTTCACCACTTCAGAAATAAACTGTCTTCTTTAACAAAACACTGATGATGTAGTAGAGATAATGTCTCTCTTTGGCCTATTATAGGGGCCAAAGAGTTACCCCTCTCTGGCTGGATGTATTACAATGTATTGTTTCTGTATTAGAAAAATCTTTGGCATTTGTAGATGCACATGTTCTTTTAAATTATGTCAAGGTCAAGGGAGTCAGATCCTGCTATTATTGTGGTTAGAACACTTATACTCCAACACTGGAAAGATAAATATTTAGCATCTATAGTTCAGTGGTCAAAAGATGTTATTGTCTTAGCTATGCATAACTGTGTCTTTTGTATATGTTACCTTGTTTGAAATGTGACCCATCTTATATATAGTCCACCCTCCACATTTGCAGGTTTGACCTTCACACATTTGATTACTCATGAGGTACACACGTGCTTTCCCCATTCTTCCTCTCGCATTCCCTTGTCTTTTAACTGAGTGCTCATGCCTTCCTTTTCAATGCCTGGGCAAAAAGCAAGGGAATGGGAGGGGAAGCCCCAGATGTGATGAAGGAAGGCATGCACACCTGCATAAAAAGCATAAGAACGGGAGGGGAAGAATGGCAAGGGAAGGCACATGTTCACCTTTTTCATGCATGGGACTCCCCCTCCCATTGGCTTCATTTTGCCCAGGCATGGAGAATGAAAGCATGTGTGCCCAGGCAAAAGGCAAGGGAATCGGAGAGGGGAGCCCTGGAAGGGGGAGCACATGTGTTCTGTTTTGTGCATTCCTTCAGGCAGAGGGAGTTACTTGTGGTGTTTTTTTTAAATTTTTGCGAGGGTTCAGCACCCTCAAGCCTCATGCAAGTAGAAGGGCCACTATAAATGTATATGGCCAGTCCACATTCATACCCTACATATTCTCCTTTTCCTCACCTCTTTTTTCTAATTAGGCTTTTAAAAATTCAATATATTGTTCTAAAAGGGTGATGATTAATTATGATGATCAGAAATGGGAGGGAACCAGAGAGAGAGATTCCCTACATATTTAAATGGAACAAGAGTAACAGTATTGGTTAAGACATTAGCAACAACCAATCCAGAAAATTATTTTCTAGATTGCTTTATCAGTAACAAGTAATAACGTGTTGGTTGATAAGAGTAACAAGTAATATAACTAATTCCTTTTGAAAAGTCACATTCCAAGCCCAGGTTATAGAACTAGTGTCTTAATGCTTTTAGCCAGTTAGTCCTACATCCTTCTATATTTGCATAACTGCAATAATTGGAAATTATACATTTAAAAGATTAAAAATGCAGTAAAAACACTTGCCTTTCAAAGTGTTCTGTGCTCAGCTGTCTTTTGGTAATGTCTAGCTCTGATTCCAGTTGAGTTATTGTGTTTTTGAGCTGTGAATAATCTCGACTCTGGATAGCACTATAAATGACAAAGTTGTAGACTTGAACAGAGCATTTATAACTTTTCAAATGTAATGAAATAGTTGGATTTATCTAAAATATCTTCCAATGTATTTGTCATTAAAAAAAAAAGAAAATGTTAAGCAAGTGAGAAGAAAACATTTATATATTCCTGCTATGTCAAAAGAACTTAAACATCATCAATACTTAAAACAATTAATAAAAATGAATCCAAGTAGAATCACCAAATAGAATCATGTCCAAATAGAATTACCAAAATTTAGACATTTAAAAGTTGATAAAATCTTCTGTACCAACGTACTAGTTGTACATATGTATGGAAACAAACAGAACAGTCACTTTCCCTGGCCCAGCCTTTGTGCATGTTCAGCCTTGGGTAGAAAATTTTATTGCTTGCACTCTTTTCTCATTCCTAGAATACTTTTTTAAAGGCTATCACTTTTCATATAATTTTTGTAGGTATTAATTTTGCTTACCAAAATGAAATCCCTCATGCTTTGACAGCAGTATAAAAATGAGCAGACTACAAAGAACTAATACCATGCTCTCAGAGCTGTTAATCCTGCATTATTTCTTCTAGTTATTTACTCACATTTTGTTTTCAGCAAGAGAAAGCTGTTCTTTGAGAAGCTGAATTTCAGAATCCTTTTCTTGGTTTATCATCTGAGATTGAAATTCCTTTTCTCTGTTGGAGGCTAACAGTGTTTCCAGATTTTTAATTGAGATTCTTTCGTTAGTGAGCTGTTTCCTGAGGAGTTCTATTTCTGAGTGAGATGATTCCCATTCATTCCTAAACTGAAAAGCAAAAGATTATTCTTAACTTTTTCCCCCTGATGTATGCATTAAAATGGAATATTGGACACTTGCCATATAGGTTCCCTGTAGTTTAGTGGACAGAGCCATCTGACAATGGTTTAATTCCTTGTATGGCCCCAGGAAAGCAAAGATCATGTGACTTTGGTTTTTGTCTCTAGACCTAATGATGCTAGACTGTGCCCAGTTCTATCCCATGACTGAAGCTGAAACAGAGCACAACCTGAGGGTTCCATAAGGGAATGAGAGATAAATCATTTCCCTGACTGGACCTAGTGTAAGCTTAAGCATGAGGAGAGACCACCAGTATATCTATAGTTCCTAACTATGCCACATATGATTCAGCCACTAATTGATTAAGCTGTGGTTTGTATTTCACCATTATATCAAGCCAGAAGAAATGTTTATGTTACGTGTCCAAGAAGGTCCAATAAAGCATCCAACAAAGGGATGTGCACAAGTGAGCTTAATGTCTAGAGAAACTAACGGTGGCTAAAACTATTAGGAAAGGAAGAATATGCTGTAGCTTGCCTTTCCGAAACGCTGTCTCCACAGAGGCAGCAGTATCCAGAGTTTAGTGAAAGTGCTTGGTGCGTACTGCATAGCAGTCTTATGTATTCATTTATGAGTCTGTTAGTGGAGAACTCTACAAGTCTCACTCTCTCAGCTTCAGAGGAAAGCAACAGCAAACCCCGTCTGAATAACTCTTGTCCATGATAGTAAGCCTCAGGGTGGTCATATGTCAGAAATGACTTGAAAGCATACAATGATAACTATGACGAAGAGTACTCCATTTTGATATCTGTCTGGTTAATGTAAATGCCATAGAAGAGGCTACTTTGAGGAAGAGTGGTATTACTGAGATAATATTTAGCACTTTAAATGTCAAGGTTTTAAAGGTGCATTGTAGAGGTGCTGGAGGAAACCCACGTAGCATGGGAGGACTGACAAATACCACTTCTCCAACTACTAAAAAGAAATGGATCTCTCTGGGCTTGGAGGAAGTTTAGCTGTATCTTGGCCTCCTTGAGCCTCTGCATGTAGTAGAGAAATACTGGATTGGCTGGGTCTAAAGCCAATGGTGAGGCCATGGCTGCTTGGTCCAAGAGAACCTCAGAGAGGAGAGTTTCTTACAGATCAATACCAAAGCAGCATGGAGAAGCTGATTCTGAGTGGTGATATCTGCAACTTTCAAAGGTGGTTCCTAAAGATAGAAGCAGAGCCAGGAAAGCTTGTTTCTTAATACTTGGGTTGTAAACCCCTTAGAAATAGTACAAGAATGTATCAAGTGGCCCTTGCCCAGACAAAATAATTACTAGGAGTGGCTGTGATGTTTCTCGTCACCCAGCTGTAGTGGACACAGTTTTGGGTCAGTCTAGATGACCTCTGGGTGTGAGGGAAAAGCAGTTAATTTCCTCTGCAGTTGAAGTCCCTCTGTGTTTGAAAGGAATACAATAGAACTCTGTAAGATAAAATGCTAGGGAGGATGGAATGTGGCACACTACGCTTATGCTTCCTTTACTTTGCAACATTTGTAAGATTACGCTAGAGAATGGTGGGAACTTATGTTGTTTCCTTTCTTGAACATGTGATGATTGCATTGGAAATGTATAAATGCTTGTTAACCTAAGAAAGGGGGGTCGGTTTCTTTTGGGAACGATCCCAGCTGATGCTTGCCGGCAAAATAAACATCTTTTTTCCAAACCGAAAGGTCTAATCTCTGGCTGTCTACTTCACAGCCTGACACATCTTGTGTATAGGTCTGCACAGCCTGGGAGATTTCTGGATCAAGCCAGGGCATCCACACACAGGACTGCTTCTATCCTCTCCCCATTGGGAATTGCAGCACCTATTTCACTATTGTCCCCCTTTGGCCTCTTCCTACTAGATTGATCTCCCTTCCCTGCTTTCCTTAAACTGGTCCTTCTCAGCAATAAGAAAAAGCAGACTTTTAATCCTAAAAGAAAGTGGCACTCTTGGTACTAATGTTGTAATGGTAGTGTGTATACTCCTTTATGTAGAATGACACTCTGTGAGACTGCTTTTACACAAACAGAAAGTTACATTTTGTTGAAACACTGTTACTGTAACTTGTTTGTAACTAAATTTTTATAATACAGCACACTGCTTTTCTCTCTCTCTCTCTCTCTCTCTTGCTGTGCTCAGCTCATTTACTGTCAATTATTCACTCTATCTGTCAGCTCTCTTAACACTGCTCTTTTCTCTTTGTCCCTCGCTGGACTCTTCTTCCCACTAACTCCCTCCTGTGTCAGTTAAATTTCTGTTTCTCCTCCCCACTTGGTTCGCCCCTCCCTTGAGCTCCCCAGGGTTCCATTTTACTGACCAATAATTTTAAACCACTCCTGGTCACTATGTAGGCTTGGTTACCATGCCCCTCCCTTCAGGTTTTGTCACAGCGGCCATCCAAGCTAGCTATCTCCCCACTGCAAGAGATGCTGTTCTTGAAAGGAGCCCTCAAGGTCTTGCAAAAAACACTACCAGACCACCAACCAAAGTTGAGGGGAAGCTAAGTACTACTTTCTTTGTATAGAGAGAAACAATGAAGAGAACAACAAAGGGAAAATACTGTACAACACTGGAAGCTATCTGTAGATTTAAACATCGCAATGGATAAAAAGGAACAGAGGGAGAGTAGCTCTTGGTACTATTTATGTTCATGCCTGAAGAGTGAGGGTTCTTGCCAAAATCTCTAGAACATGCCATGTGTGGATCTGCACAGATGTGAGACCCATTTATGTGAGGCATAGAGACTACGAAAAAGAATCCAGGGTTTCTGATAGAGATATTGTGACTGGTTTCCAAGAGATGAAGGTACATATACACACATAAACTTAGGAGAGACTGCAGTGCTTGGAAAGCATTTTCAGTCATTTGAGAAAATACTAGTGCTCTTTCCTCTAGTATTCAAAAGCCATCTGCTAGTCAGAGGCTGTAATGTGTCATAAATCCTCACCCCAAGAATATTCCTTGTTGGGGCAGGAAAAAAAGGGAAGTTGCAGATAAAACTGCAGAGGCTCTCCAAACACATCCTCATCAAGGTCACATTGATTCACCTATGAAAAGTCTGGTTCCTTCATTGGCTTCTACGGATCAAGACTTGTCATGCATGGGGTTTGGAGAGGTTTAAGTTTAGCTGCATGAGGATGTGGAACCTCTGGGCCATAAACAATATCTGCTGCTATGCCCAAGTAAAGATTAAAAAAAAATAGAGAAACAGTTGTTAGAAACCTATAGAATGGAGCTGAGATCTGCAGCCTAGGAAGTTGCAGCAGTGAAGAGATAAGCATAGAATTGAGCTGTGCTATGTATGCTTGGTGGGCAAATGTTCAATTAGTAGGGATGACATCTGGCCATATTCATCTTGTTTTAGACCTATGTCTTTCCAACCAGTGGAATATGGTCCCTGGGACCTTACTAAACTCGAATCTGGCCCTCAGGTTTATTCAAGTTCTCCATCCCTAAACTACATAAATAAGCATATTTACTATGTGGAAGAAGGGTCTGGCTCCTTACAGGACCCTCATTGCTCTGTTCTAGTAAGAGGAGCCCTGTAAGGCAGTAAAGTCTAGATTTATAGTGTTTGGAAGGATCTGGGTCCTGACCAGGCCACTGCTGCATTAGCAAGGACGCTGTGCTACTCTCAGCAAGAGTCCCTTTAGTGCAGAAGTGGGGAAAGTACAGCCTGCAGGCCACCTGTGATCTCAACAGGCTGTTTTTGTAGCCCCAACTCCTCCCAACATTTGAATTTTATTTTTATTCAAAATACCCCCACACCCTCTCAGAAACATAGGGCACAAGTTTGCCATGTTCTCCTCCCTGGGGCTTAATTTTTTTAGGCCTAGTGAGGCTTTTTTCAAAACCAGAAATGACTTCTATTTCAGTTTCTAGTTTGGAAAAAGGTCTCTCTATTGTGTAAAACAACCCTGTAAGAACTTAAAACACATCAAATTTGCACTAAGCCTTCTAGAAGGCATGAAGGAAATTTTCAGCAAACAAAATAAAAATTTAAAAAATGGAGAAATGGGAGTTTAATTCTCCTCAGTACAATAAAGACCTTGGGTAATTGCCCAGTTGTGCTTTATACTGGCTGGAGCAGAAGAAGAAAAGAGAGACAACAACAATAACAAACAGAAATAGAAGCTTTAAAAAAACCTAAAAACACAGGGATGTTTTAAAAAATTGAGACTGTGAATCAGAAAGTAAGTGAACAAGACCGTAGAATCATAGAGTTGGAAGAGACCACAGGGGCCATCCAGTTCAACCCCCTGCTATTTAGGAACACACATCAAAACACTCCCAGCAGATGGCCATCCAGCCTCTCCTTAAAAACCTCCATTTAAGAGAGAGAGTAAAACATGAGAAGGAAGAGCTGAATACCAGGGTTTGTCCTGCGCAAAGTGAAGGAGAAGAAGTGGGTGGGGTTGAACATTATCTTGGGAACAGTCTCAAGGCAACAACCTCTGTCAGACAATTTCTACCTTCACAGGCATTAGGATGAGTTAAACCACTGATAAATGCCTTTTCACATCAAAATGAGAAAGTGGTTGATTACATTTCACTACATTATTCAGACCCTCTTGTCCTGATGCCAAATAGCTAACTTTTTCTTAGCAGTCAAGGACTGCAACACCTTGCTCTGCCAAAAACACGTGTAATACTGTTCACACACACAAAAAACCCCACCACCAACAACAAAATACTAGCCAAACAGATGAAAATAAACAGTGTGACTTATGCAAAGTTAAGCTGTTTTAATTCTCTTTTAAATCTCTTGCACCAAAATCACTGGCACTTCAGAAGTAATGATCTGATCTCCAGAACTCCAATTCATACAGAAAGCTCTGTGAGTCTACAGGCAACTACAAACCTACTACATTTAATCACACACTTGCTCATGCTCTGAGAAATCTTACTCTTTAGGTAAGAAATTCCTACTCACAGTTATTACAGGAAATCCACAACTCATGAGCAGCTACCAGGAAGGCTCTCTCCCATATCTTCATCAAACCTATCTGTGATGGTGGTGAGACTGAGAGAAAGCCCTCCTTCATAGATCCTAGAACTTGGGCAGTTTCATATAGTGAGACTATTTTTTCACCAGAAAACCTACACTAAAAACCTATTCGATACAAACATTTAAAACTGCATTAAATAAATAATTCCATTAGAAACACTAAATTACAAGAACTAAAAGAAAATTAGAACATAGTAACAAGAATTAAAAACATACCATTCCAATTGAAAAGATCCTTTCCTCATTTAAACACCAAAAGTCTACATAATAAAAAGGTCTTTGCCTGCTGACAGAACTAAAATAAAGCTGGGGGGAGGGCAATCAAGGGCTTCAGCAAATGAGGCAAATATATTCACCTACAGCAGAAAAATAGCACCTTTGGCTGGAACTTATCACATTATCTCTTCCTTCTGATGTTATTCTCCTCATAGGAGACCATTTGAAAAGCAAGTTCTTTTATAAAGGAGGTCATTAACTGCCTTGTGTGATGAAGTCCTGAGCCTCCTGTGGAAGGGAATTCCATAGCAAAATGTAAAACCTTGGTTGTTATGTGCCTTCAGGTCATTTCCAACTTATGACAACCCTTCTAAGACAACCCCGTCACAGGGTTGTTGTTTTTTGGCAAGATTTGTTCAGAAAGCCTTCCTCTGAGACTGAGAGAGTGTGAACTGCCCAAGTTCACCCAGTTAGGTTTCCATGACTGAGCAGGGTTTCAAATTCTGGTCTCCAGAATCATATTTCAGTGCTCAAGCCATTATGCCAAGCTGGCCTTGGTTACTTACTTTTAAAATCTGTTCTAGATGTCTAATGCACAATGGGCTCCTAGGCAGTTTCTAAGGCACTGATCAAATGCCCACCTGCCCCCACTCAGACGCCCAAATTGCTGATCACAGTGCTGGAAGCTTCTGTGGAGGCACAACTGCGATTCAAATGTAATGTTACCTTCTGACTCTGGGTTAGGCCAAGAGGCAGTTTTTAGAACAGACCTGCACAACTTGGCAGTAGGTAAGGACCAAAATTAAATAGGCTAAACTTCTTTGCGCCACAGATAGGTTTTCTGCACCTCACTTTCCAAGTAAAGTTACAATAATGGTATAATAATGTTTTTTCTTTGCAAAATAAATAATATAATTAATGATTAAATTATTTTGCAAATAAAATAAACCATATTATAAAAAGGGGAAATTTGGGAAGTTTTCCCTAATGTCTAGGTGGAACGTCTTTTCCTGCAGTTTGAAGCCTCCTTTGTGTCCTACAGCCTTTCCACACTACACTGTTATAGTGCTATTATTCCACTCAACATCCTGTGGAATTCTGGGGTTTGTAGTTTTCTGAGGCCAGAGATCTCTGGCTGAGGCCCTTTTCACATGGGGTTAAAAAATGGTGTAGAGCAACCTCCGCGGAGGTCGTCTACACTGTTGCGTGAATTGGGGTGGATTACTCGCGAATAAATCCACACGCCAATCCATGGTCGGGCGCCCGCAAGTGGTGGCGCTGCGTGCTTTTGAAAAAACACATTTTATGTGGTTTTTCAAAGGCACGGGGTGTCCAGCCCCGTCCAGCCCCGTCGCAGCACCCATGTGTATTTGCGGACGCGCGAAAGGGTGTCCCTGCAAATCGGGCGGGGGCAGGATTTCCAGCTGGTGAGCTTCTCCGATTGGTGGAGAGGCTCCGCCAGTCAAAATCCGCCATTTTGGGGGCTCCCGAGCGCCGCAGACACCACCGGACACTGCAAATGTGTGGAGTGGCGAAACGCGATGCTCTGCGCGGCGACGGAACAAGGTAAGCCCCGTTTTGGCATGGCTTGCCCCATTCCGCTGCCCGCGTGTGAGAGTTCTAAATACTCCTCCCTAAACTGCAAATCCCAGGATTCCACAAGATGATGAAAGTGAATAACAGCACTATAACAGCATACTGTGGAAAGGCCCCTAATCTCTTAAGCAGCAGAAAACAAGCTTGTTCCATCTTTTACATGACATCCTTTCAAATAAGAGCTTCACAAAAGTTCCTTTTGGTGAAATACAACCTCCCAAAACACCAGGTAGCATGATTACTGACTGGGGAATTCTGGGAGTTATAGTCTTTAAAAAACTGTTTTCGAATTCTGGGTAAGCTTTTATCTCACCAGAGTAGACTCAGTGAATTATTGTTGCTTTTTGCCGTTGAGTCATTTCCAACTTATGGCGACCCTAAGGCAAACCCATCATTGGATTTTCTGGGGCTGAGAGTGTACGATCTGCCTAAGGTCACCCTGTGGCTTTCCATGGTCGAAAAGTTAAAATCTTGCCTCTGCTACAAACTTACCCAGCAATCTTAGGGAAGCCTCCTTCCTTAAATTTCACCCAACACCAACATACAACATGGAGAATGACAACACTGGCCATTTCTGCCCTACACTGTTATAGTGCTATTATTCTGCTTTCAGCATCCTGTGAAATTCTGGGATTTGTAGTCTCCTGAGGCCAAAGAGCTCTCTGGCTGACAATTTGAAAGGCCCCTCCCTAAACTGCAAACTCCAGGATTCCATAGTGTGTTGAAAGTGGAATAAGAACACTGTAACAGTATAGGGCAGCAATGGCCACTGTCTTACCCTCTTGACCTGTTGTTAGGATGATTGAGATAATATAGACGTGGCAAGTTGTGACTACACAAAACCAGTAAATAGGATTATTGGAAAGACAAGAGAGCTATGCCTTAAGAAATGTAGCAGTGTGCAATTTGAAAAAGATTTGAAAAAGATCAAAGGGGAGGGAAACAATTTGGGGTGGCAGAAAAAAAGTGTTATTTATGAGGAAGGGGAAAGAAAATAGATTTGGAGGATAAACAAGGAATTCCAGATGGTTGGGGGTGTGTGTGGAAGTTATGAGAGTACAAGCCAGAATAATTTTTTCCAATGCAATTTAGGAGGGATGGGTGAATGAGGACACTGATATCTAATAAGGTGCTTCCCCCAGAGGATCCCAGTTTGCTGTGTAACAGTCCATGTTGGCTTGGCTCAAGGAAGAGGAGACCACCTCTTTTCTTGACCCCCCCCCAGCCCCAGTTGGTCTTCTCCTTTTCCTGGGCACTTCCACCTTCACCATCCATCCATGGGAAACAGAAGGAGAATAAGCAACTGCCGCCATCTTGCACAAGGGCAAAAGATAGCACCAGCTCGGCTCTCTGCTGCCCCAGTTGCGTTTATTCAAAACCATCAGCAACTTAATTGCTGCAACCCTTTTTGGCCCTCATGCTCATGAGCGATGTGGGCCACACAAAATCCTTTGGCGGGTTGCATGTGGCCCCCAGGCCATACGTTGTGCAGGCCTGTTTTAGAATGAAGAATGATTGAACAGTCACTTCTGGTTTCTAAAATTCCTCTTTTGCATGCACACTCACTTTCTCTCTTGTTCTTTCTTGTCACAATCAGCTGGCACTGCAATTACATTTAAACGGCAAGCTGTGTCTCCAGAAGAAGGTACAATTTTTGATTTATAGGAGAAAAAAATTGAGGAGAGGACACGTTGTAGGTCCTGTGGGTCACATGGGCTCACAGGTCTCACTTTGTCCATCGTTGTTTTATATATATTAGAATTGTTTTACAGTTTATTAACAAAAACTAGAACTGTTGTTTTATCTTATAGATTATTTTTAATATGAACATTACTAAGAAAGTTTGCAGGCATAGTAGCATATAAAAAGCATATTAATTCCTATTAATGAGAATTAAGAGTGCTTTGTACTAGTAGCTCAGATACAATTTATTTGCTTATCTTCCACTACATTTCAACCCATGTGCGTCTAGTCACCCACAATTATTATAGTTATCACATAACAGCTAATCTTCTGAAATTTAACAAGGCAAATGTATAGAATATTAAAGGGCACTATTAAAATTCCATTCAGGCCTATATTAAAAGTTGAAAACCCATGTACATTTCAACATTTTCTGAGTCTACAAAATGCTTATGTTATATTATACTCACTCGTTCAGCTTCTTTTGTTGCACTGTTGAGTTGCCGGGTTAATAATTCTTTGCTAGTGTCCAGTTTAATGCATAGTTCCCGAGTAGATGTCAGATCTGAGAGCACAGAAACTTTCTCCAGCTGGGCTTTGTGAAGTTCCTCCTCCGTTTTCACAAGGGAGTTGCCCAAAGTACAAATCTGTGATTTGTAGGCTTTTTCTGAGGCTAAATGCTGTCCCATCCCACAAAAAAAGAAAAAGGAAATGATGAAGACAATTAACAACTTACATTATAAGTAAATATTGTATTTGAGAAATGGTCAATATTTTAGGAAGGATTGGTTACAATTTTACCTAAAGTTAATCTGAATACATGGTCTTATTTTGTTTTAAGAGAGCATTGTTAAAATATCCTCAGTCTACTCTAAAGGAACAGGTTGCTTACCTGTAACCATGGTTCTTTTGAGTAATCATATGTGAATCCACATATTGGTAACTGTGCCTGACAGTCCAACATTCAGGGGCTTCTAGAGTTGAGTGACCCAGTTTTTGGCAGGAGACCTACTCCTTCTGTTCCTTGTATATAAGCCCCTGCCACTCAGCTCCTTCCCCAGTCCCTGGTCTGCCCAAGGCACATGCTTCAAATGAGGCAAGACTCAAGAGAGGAGGGTGAGTTGTATCAGTTCACAGATGACTACTCAAAGAACCACAGTTACATGTAAGCAACCTGTTCTTCTTTGTGGTCTGTTCAACATACACATAAGAGAGATTAATGAAGTACTCTCATAAAGCAGAAAGTCATGCCAGTAAAAATGTCATAACCACTCTCCCAAATGATGTCTCTTTGTGCAGTCTTTTGTCTACTGCATAATGGTGGATGAATGAGGACAATTATGAGCAAGTTGCTGCCCTGCAAATATTGGGGAGGAGTATCCCTGGAGAAATGCTATAGAAGTCACTATGGCTCTGGTAGAGTGTCCCCTTACTCTCTGTGGGAGAGGCTCTCACTCTCTGTGGGAGAGGCTTTCAGGTCAGTTTGAGATTGCAGAAGTGACCCAATAAGTAAGTCTTTGGGAGAAGGAAGGCAGTCCCTTCTTGAATCCTGCATAGCAAGTGAAAAGTCTGTTGCCTCTTCTGAAGGACTTGGTCCTCTCAACATAGATACCCTTCTGACATCTAGAGAATGTAGCACTCTTTCTTATGAGTCAGAGGGGCTGGAACAAGGGTAGGACAATATCCTGGTTGAGGTGAAAGGCTGAGATGATGTTTGAGATGAAGATGTCAGGCTTTATGAAAGTGTTAAGTATGGAGGGTCTACATGGAGTACATACAACTCTCCAGCTATCCTAGCAGTGGTAATAGCCACCAGAAAGGTTGTTTTTCATTGAAGGAGATGAAGGTAAACTGTCACAAGGGGTTGAATTAGGAATATGGGAAGCAGATATTAGGATTAATAAGAAATAAATGCAACAGTGGCTACAAGAGATAAAGTTAGGGAACAATAGATAAATTAATAGGAAGATGGTACAAAACACCACATCAGTTACCGTATATTTATAAAAGAATGACATCTGAATGTTGGCATGGATGTGGTTCTAAAGGAATTTATATTCATATGTGGTGGGAGTGTGAAAAAGAACAGGTTGCTTACCTGTAACTGTGGTTCTTCAGTGGTCATCTGTGCCATCATACACTAGGAGCTTTAGCGCCTGCGCGGACGTTCGGAAAATTTAGGCTTGTTTGCTTGGCGGGAAACCCCCCCCCCCCCCGCCGGTACTGCGAAGCTCCCCCGAGCAACGGTCTCTCCTCAGTTCTGTCGTCCGCCGAGAACCTACAGGGACCTGAGAAAGAGGGGAGGAGGGGGGTGTGAAGGACAAGACCACTCGAAGAACCACAGTTACAGGAAAACCTGTTCTTCTTTTGTGGTCTCTGTGCCTTCATACACTAGGAGACTGTGAGCACCGGTTTGGAGGGGGGAGGTCCTACAGCACGGAAGCCAACACCTCACGAAAGGGCATCCTGCGGACCGGCAGTCGAGCCCGTAGTGGCGCACGAAGGTCGAGGGTTTGGGGGCCCGGTGACACGGCAGAGTTCATGCAGGTCAACTCCTCGCAGGAGGGCCGGAAGTAGCCACAGCTCTGGTGGAGTGGGCCGAAGCAGGACTGGCGGAGGCTTCCTCCCGGGTATACGCCAGTTCAATAGTCCTCACCACCCACTTGGAGAAGCGCTGGGTGGGCACTTTTTAGGCCCCCCCGACGTCGCCCATAGCAAACAAAGAGATGCGGCGTTGTCGGAAGGAAGCAGCCGCCCGAGAAAGCCAATGCCCGACGCACGTCCAGGGAGTGGAGGGACCGCTCCAACGGGGTCGTCGGGTTCGGGAAAAAGGCAGGAGGAAGTCCTGGTTGAGATGGAAACTGGACACCACCTTTGGCAGGAACGAGAGTCAGGTCTCAGGACCACCTTGTCCCTGTGGAAGACCGTGAAGGGCTCATCGGAACGAAGAGCTGTGATCTCACCCGCTCGCCTCGCGAGGCACCGCTACCAGGAAGGCAGTTTTCATTGTCAGGAGCCTGTCATCCAAAGGGCGCCATCGGCTCGAAGGGGGGCTTCGTCAGCTGCGAGAGCACCAGCGAGAGGGACCACGGCGAGCGCGGGGAAGGCGGGGGAAGATGGTCCTTTCAGGAACCGCTTAACGGTATCGTTCCTAAGAAGGCCGAAGCAGATCGTGGCGGTTGGTATGCCACGATCGCGGAGAGATACACCTTCAGGGATGGAAACGCCAGGCCCTGTTGCCGGAGGTGCAGGAGGAAGTGCAGGACGGTCGAGAGCCCCGCGGGCGAACCGGCTCACTCCTCTCGTTAGCGAAGGTCAGGAAGCGTCGCCACTTGTATTGATAGTTGCGACGGGTGGATTCCTTCCTGGCCGCGACGAGGACGGACCGAGCAGGGGATCGTCTAGTGCGATATCCTCCAGGCATGGAGGGCCAGGCGTGGCAGGTCCGGATGGAGGACTCGGCCGCCGGAGTGGGAGAGCAGGTCCGGTGTCGGTGGCAACCGGAGCAGGTCGTCTCGCGCGGCTTGTAGCAGGGGTGCGAACCAATGTTGCCTCGGCCAGTACGGGGCTACCAGGATCGCGTCGGCTCGGTCGGCGAGGATCTTCGATATCGTCCGGCCGAGCAGCGGGAACGGCGGGAACGCGTAGAGGAGTTCCCCGGTCCACGGAAACTGGAAGCTCCCCGATGGAGGCACGATCGTGGCCCGCTTGGAACAGAATCGGCGACACTTCGCGTTTTCCCGGGGTCGCAAAGAGGTCGATCGATGGTTCGCCCCAGCGGTCCCGAATCAGTCTGAACGCCTCTCCGGAGAGAGACCATTCGTGAGGACAGGTGTCCCTGCTGAGGGCGTCTGCCGTGGTTTTCTCCTGCCCGGCCAGGTGAACCGCCACGGGATGCGTGTGCAGGCGAATGCACCATTCCCACAGGCCGAGCGCGATGTCGAGCAGGGTCGTGGAATGAGTCCCACCTTGTCTGTTGATGTAGCAGACGGCGGTGGTGTTGTCCGTCAGAATCAGGACCGTGCGCCCCGCCACGGCATGGCGGAACGCCCGTAGGGCTTTCCAGACGGCAAGCAGCTCCAACGCGTTGATATGGAGAGCGGTCTCGTCGTCGGTCCATCTGTCGCGGACTCTGAGATCGCCGCAGTGGGCACCCCATCCATACAGGGAGGCGTCGGTCGTTACCGTCACCTTCGGTGTCGGCTGTTGGAAAGGCATCCCCGACATGAGATTGCGTCGCGACTGCCACCATCGGAGGGATGAGCGGACGTCTCCCGGCAGCTGCAGTCGGAGTGTCTTTTCGTCTCGCAGGGGGTCGAAATGCGGACGAACCAGTGTTGAAGAGGTCTTGCTCTCAGCCTGGCGAGATATGTCACAGCGGTCGCCAGCCATGTAGCCCAAGAGCTGCTGGACGCTTCTGGGCAGATAACGTCGGGGCCGTACGAGCGTGAGCGGCGGCCCGGATCAAAGTTTGTGCTCGAGACTCTGGTAGGTACGCCCTGGCGGAGGTCGAGTCGAGCGTCGCCCCGATGAAGTCCAAGATCCTCGCCGGCTCGAGGTGGGACTTCTTCGGATTCACTCGTAGACCAAGGCGGGTCAGGAGTGACAACGTCATGTGGACGTCGTGGTAAAGTCTCTGTTTGCAGGACGCCACCAACAGCCAATCGTCGAGGTAGGGGAAGACGGAAGCGCCCTTCGTCCGCAGGTAGGATACCACCGGGGCCATGCACTTGGTGAAGACCCTTGGGGAGTCGAGAGTCCGAATGGCAGCACCTTGTACTGGTAACAGGTGTCGTCGACTGCGAAGCGGAGGTACCGCTGTGCTGCGGGCGAATGGCGATATGGAAGTATGCGTCTCGGAGATCGATGGAGGCGAACCAGTCCCCTCGATGTAGGAAGGGTAGGATCGACGGTATCGTGACCATCTTGAACCTTTTGGGGCGGATGTAGTAGTTCACCCCTCTGAGGTCTAGGATCGGCCTAGGGTACCGTCGGCTTTCGGTACCGTGAAGTACCTGGAGAAGAAGCCGGTGGTCTTGGCCTCTTGCGGGAGCCGCTCGATCGCCCCTTTCTGGAGGAGGGATTGGATCTCTTCCAGGAGGGCCGGACTCGACGGCGTGGAGTAATAAACGCCGCGAGGAGGAATATCGAAAACTCGATGGCGTAGCCAAGACGGACGATGGAAAGCACCCAAGAGTCCGTAGTGACATACTGCCACTCCGCTAGGTGTCGAGCGAGGGTCGGTCGGTCTCCGAGCGCTGATGGAGGCCCAAGAGTGGGTATTGGCGGGTCCTGCCAGGCACGTCAAAACCGAGACTTTGTCTCGGAGGAGGACTTCTTCGACGAAGGCGGGCGCCGCCTAATCGTGCGTTGGCCGATGAGCCGGAGGACGGTCTCGACTGTCCAGACTGGGCCGAAAGCGGAACGACGAGGTGGAAGATCGTCGCCAGGATGGTCGGAAGGTGGAGGCCCTGCGGGTCTGCGTGGCCGGCTGAGCCCGATCTTTTTTGCGGCAGTTTCGCCTTGACGAGATTGTCCAAAGCTTCGTCTGTGGACGAATTGAATAGGCCTTCACCGTCGAAGGGGAGATCTTCAAACCTCCTTCTGGTGTCCTCCTGGATGTCGGCCGGTCGAAGCCAAGCATGGCGGCGGAGGCCGACGGATCCCGCCATGACCCGGGAGGCGATCTCCACTGCGTGCCGGGAGGAGGCCATCTGGTGTCGAGCGATGGAAAGCCTCATTGAAGATCACGGAGGAGGCTTGGCGGATGTCCTCCGGTACCGCTTCCATCGCTGGTTGCAGGCGATCGAGCACCTTCTTCAGGTATGCCGCGAGGCAAGCCTGAGTGTTGGACAGCCGATCTGCAAGGAGGCAGCCGAATAGAACCTCCTTGCGTAGGCGTCCAACTTTTGCTCTTTGTCCGGCGGGGTGGTGTGTTGCCTGCCGGAGCCTTTCGTCTGCGCGGACTACAAACCCCAGAGTTCGGTGCAGGGTGATTAAATAGATAACCGGCGTTATCCTTCTGCACCCTGTAGAGGTGTTCTAACCGCTGCGGTATCGGCTGAGCCGAGGCCGGTCTATCCCAGGCGGCCTTCACCAGTCTGGATACCCGGGGCAGGAGAGGCAGTGGGGCCGTGGAAGGTCGCTTCTCCTCGAAAACGGAGAAGGCTGGATCGTCATCCTCCGGCTCCGCATCGGCGATCTAAGGCCGAGGGTAGTGGCCATGCGGAGCAGCATCGCAGAGAACTGGTGGACGTCCTCGGAGCAGAATCTGGGATCGGGTCCCCGAATCCCAACGGAGGAGACTCCTGGGAGGCCGCCTCAGACACCTCAGACTCCGCACTCGAGTCGTACGACTCCGAGCTCGGTGAGTCCTCTCGCCGCTCGCTCTCCGGCTCCTTCGTAGTCGCCGCAGGTGTTGCCTTCCTAGGCTTCTCCGCAGCCGGGGCGGTGGTAGCAGCAGCGTCCCCCCTTGGGATGGCTGACCACGGATTCACCCTTGGTGGTGACCGGGGGAGTCTGGCAGGCTGACGTCGTCGTAGCCCGCTCAGTCACCACCGACTCCGTGGGGCGCGTCGCCGTCGCCGTGACCCTAGGAGGTGGCGATATCGCCCGATACCGTGGTGAAGGCTCCCTCGCCCTATGATATCGAGGGGAGGGAGAGCGGCTGAAGGAGCGGCGGTCCAACGGAGATCGGCTTCGGCGTCGACGGTACCGAGCCTCGTCCCCTCTAGGCGAGCGCGATTCGCGCTGTCGACGAGGTGACCGGGACCTCCGGAAGGTCTCCCAGCGACTCGGGCCACGATGGTACCGATCCCGGTACGATGGCGAATGGGACCGATAGGAGGCCGGGCGCTCTCTCCACTCAGATTCCCTTGCGTACCTGGCCACGTAGGACGCCGAGGTGTATCTGGAGGCAGACGAGCGAGGTTGTTCCTCTCTTGTCTCCCTCGGAGGCGGCGAGGCCACCGGACGCTCGGAAGAGCGGGACCGGGACCTGAAGGAGGTCGAACGCCGCTCCGGAGAAGCAGAGGGCTCTCTCTGCTGCAGGTCGGCCGACCTGCGACGGCTAAGAGGGCGGTGGCGCTCCTCCACCAGGGTTGGAGGGTCTGCCACAGGCGAGTCCGGGCGCTGTTGGGGAACGTCCTCGATCTCATCCTCCGAGAGGTCGACGGACTCGCCTCGCCCTTTGGAAGGCTGCTGAGTAGGAGGAGGAGTAGGAGGTTGAGCGTCCCCAGCCGGGGAGCGCTTCTTTTCCTTCTTCTTCTTCCTCTTCTCCTTCTCCTTGCCCTTGCCTCCGTCCGGAGCAGGGCGCTTTTTTGCAGGCGTCTCCGTAAGGGGAGCCTCAGCCTTCCTCGCCGTCGAGGATCCTTTAGCTGACTTGGCAGCCGCCGACAGCTTCGGGATCCTCGGTAACGCCGAGATCGGCGTTTCGCCGGTACCGAGCCTGATACCGACGAGGTGGACGGAACGGCAGCCGCCGATACCGTCGATGGCGTGGTCGTCTTCTTGTCGGCCATCTTGGAAGTGGAGGTCTCGTCTATCGCCCGCAGAGACTGCTCCCAACAAAAAGACTTGAGTCTCGCGGAGCGGTTGCGAAGAGTTTGGGGAGTAAAATCCCTACAAATTTGGCAAGTCCGGATATTGTGGGACTCGCCCAAACAGAAGAGACACTCCTTATGGCCGTCGTTGAGGGCAACCTTGCGGCCGCAGGACACGCACTTCTTAAAGAGCGCGGACATAAGACGAAGAAACGCCAAACTCCGAAATCCAAAAAAGACGAAAAACCGAAGGGGGAGTCCGAAAGAGAGGTCAAAGACAGTCCGAAAGTCCGTAAAACCGTGAAAAAACAGCAAGCCAAGCACGACGTGAGAGGAACAAACTAAAGAACCTTCCGTACGCGGCGGCGGACGAGAAAGAACTGAGGAGAGACCGTTGCTCGGCGGGAGGAGCATGCGCAGTACCGGCGTGGGGGAGGGGTTCCCGCCAAGCGAACAAGCTCTAGAAGTTTCCGAACGCTACCGCGCAGGCGCTAAAGCTCCTAGTGTATGAAGGCACAGAGACCACGAAGAAGAAGTACAAAGATTTTTGAAAGGAATTGAACAGGAAATTAATAGAATTATAGGAGAAAAGTTGAAAATAAATAAAGATGGCTGATTATTAATGTTACGGATATTGGGGTATGAAAAGAGGAGGAATATTAAACAATTATTAATAGTGGCACAGGCCACTGTTTTTTTAAGAATATGGAAACCTTTCACAGATCTCATAAGAAGTAAAAAGGGAGACCTAATGATTTCTGGGTTTGATTTGTAAAAGATAAAATTGATTTAGCGAGATCATTTGGAGAATGAAATCTTTATAGTGGTTATGTTTAGAATATTTCTATCTATATTCATATTTATATCTATATATTAGGAATAGGTGCGGAACTGGAATTGGATTTAAAACCAACTGATGAGGGAGCCCTGGTGGTGCAGTGGTTAAATGCCAGTACTGTAAGCCACAAGGTTGTAAGTTCGATCCTGCCCGGCTCCAGGGTTGACTCAGCCTTCCATCTTCCACAGGTCGGTAAAATGAGTACCCAGCTTGTTGGGGGCATGTATAGAAATGTTTCGAAATACATGCTATTTGTAAGTTGTTTGCCGCCTCGATCCATATGGAGAAGGCGGGATACAAATAAATAAATAAATAAAATAAGCCGGGAAGGAACTTAAATGTTACTTGTTAGTACTCTCTTGCATCTTTTCTTTCTTTTTTTTCTCTTTCTTTCTCTTTTATAATGCTAATATGTCTTAAGGTGTTGTGTGTGTGTGTATATATATATATATATGTTTTAATAAGATTGGCTGGGTATTCTAAAGTAATGACATTCTATCCCTCCTATTTTGCCTATCTCTTATCTTTTATCACTTTTTATACTACCTAGATGTATGCTATTATTGTTTTTGTCAATTTGTTCTTTTTTTCTGTTTTGTATGGATTAAGCTAATAAAGATTATTTTATAAAATAGTGGCACAGGCAGTGATTGCCTATGGGTAGAAGGATGAAGAAAAGTGGGACCTTAGCAAATGGAAATATTATATAGCAGACTATATGCTTTTAGATTTCATATTGAATCTAGGTCTACTAAGAGAAGAGAACTAGTCCAGGAGGTGGGAGAAACTGACTGAGTTTGTAAAGGAGAGAGAGGGCTATGAAGATGTCTATGATAGACTTAAAATGATATACCACATAAAGGGAAAAAGAAATTAATTATGAAACATCATTCCAGGGATGGGTGGGAGGAGGAGGAAAAGGATGAAATGTAAATGTTGTGTGAAGTATGTATGATGAATAATTCAAATAAAATTTTAAAAAAACTATCACAAGTGGTTCAAAGGTTCTGAACATGAGCTGGGTGAGTAGTAGTTGCAAATCCTAAGTGGGAGCAGGTCCCAGGGTTGAGGGACAGAGATTCTTGTCCCCTTAAAGGAATTTCTTGATAAAAGAGTTATGAAAACAGGAGAGTTTACCACTCAGTCTGAAATTATGCGAGATGGCAGACAGACAATTTTAATTGAGAACAGGGTCATACCCTTTATTGAAATATGATCCAGAAAGGAGTGCACACAGAGAACAGAAGGATCAGCAACAAAGTGCCCTGTAGGCAAGAGAAATCAAAGGAATGAATCCCACTTGTACGGGTAAGAACAGCAATTGGTGGGCTTCAGGGGAGTGTTTAGCATGTCCTAGAGTCTCTGTTACAAAGTGATGGTGGAGATATGCTGTCAGCTTCAAGGTTTCCAAGTCAGGATGCTGGATGCTACTCCTCTACTGAGTAATGAGTCTCAGATATTGAGGAGAAGAGAGATTGAGCAGATTGGCAAACCAGGGTTGCCTGGGCCACCATAGAATGACCAGGATGAACACAGCATTATTGTCCCTGATCTTTGTCAGGACCCTGGGGAACAATGGGAAGGGAGAAAAGCATAAAGGTGAGGGTCATGCCAATTGAAGAGGAAAGCAGTCTCTAGTTCCTTCAGATAGGAGCATTTCTGGAGGAGAAAGTGTAGCACCTTGTGTTCCATACTGTCATGGAGAGGTTTATAGGTGGGGGTCCCCATGGCTTGAAGACTGAATTGGCAACCTTAGGATAGAGGTTCCATTCATAAGACCTCAAGGTAGGCTGGCTGAGTGTTATCTCTGCAAATGAAAAGTTGCTGGGGTGACATGTCTCTGAAAGCATCACTTTTAGAGATCTAGGGTGACATGAAGAAATGTGCCTGAATATGTCCCCCTTTGCTTGTTGATGTGATAGACTACTGTTGTGTTGTCTGAACCAATTTGGACTACCTTGCCTCTCACTATGAACTCAAAAGCCTTCAGGACAGCAAGTAACTTTAAAGCACTTATGTGAAGGGCACATTCTGAAGTAGATCAAGTGCCCTGGTTTGTGAGATCCAAGTCCATATAAGCAACCCAGCCTGAACAAGATGCTTCTATTGTCACTGAAGTCTTGGTGTCTGAAAAGGAAGAAGGACAAGCTGCTTACCTGTAACTGTAGTTCTTCATGTGGTCATCTGTGAATTCACACAAACAGGATTTATTGTACCTGGGCAGTACATCATTAGGAAACTTCTAGAGCTGTTATGTAAGCATTTTGGTGGTAACCTCTCCTTCCCTGGTTCATGTGACCAGCAAAATGTATGCTCAGACCCTCAGTTCCCCGCCTGCCAAAGCAGCAGCTAAGGAGCCTAGGAGACAGCATGGCACACAAAGGGGAGGAAGGGTGGGTGTTCTGTGAGTTCACTTGAAGATGACCACTTGAAGAACCAAGGTTATGGCTAAGCAACCAGTTCTTCTTCTTTGTGTTCTCTAGAGCTCACGCAAATGGAAGACCAGCAAGCTACTCACCATAAGAGATGGGAGTGTCATGCAACACAAGAAAACAAGATGGCTCTCCCAAAAGCAGCATCAGCCCTGGACCTGGCAGTAAACCTATAACGAGTAATAAAGATCAGGGGAAGAGACCAAGCATCTGCCCCACAAATGTCCTCCAGGGACATGTCTTCAAAAATACTGATGAAATAATCATAGCCTTAGTAGAATGGCTGCCTATGCACACAAAGAAAGGGTCTTTCTTTGTCAATTTGTAGGCCAGATAGATACTTGAAGAGACTCACTTAGACAGACACTGAGATGACACAGATAAACTCTTCTTGTTTGAGGAGTAGCATGTAAACAACCTCTGGGACTGGTGAAAACCAGCAGTCCTATTGATGCAAAAGGCCAGAGCTCACCTAGCATTAAGACAGTACTAAGTGCAGTCCAGGTCATTTGTAGAGCTCTGCAAAAATGCAGATAACACAATGTCCTGGTTCAAATGAAAGGCTGATATCATGTTTAGAAGAAAGGAAATGTCCAATCTAAGGATCATTTTGTTTTGGTGGAACTTCAGGTATGAAAGGTCCATTGGAAGAGCACACAGCTCTTGGCAGATGTAATTGCTACCAAGAAGACTGTCTTCCCAGTAAGTAGAAGAATGTCACAGAATGCCATTGGCTTGAATGGTTTCTTTGAAAGCTGCAAAAGTACCAGCTCCAGGATCCACTGCAGTGCAGGTCCCACTACTGGTAGATGTATGTTCTCATAGCCATTCAGAAACTACTTAACCAATGGGTTCTGGAAGCAGGAAGACCTACCAATGGTTTTAAAGTTGGTAAAAATTGCCACCAGGTTACATTTGATAGTGGATAGAGAGAGAAAGAGAGAGCACTGTCAGTTACTGACAGGAGAAATTCCAGCACGTGATGGAATTATGCTTTGTCCAGAGAGATCCCTCTGGGTGACAAAAAGGACACGAATTTTGTCTGTTTATGAACATAGGACCACAGGGTTGCAGGCCTAAGCAGAGGTACAATGATTCACCAAATCAGAGCCAAAAAATAGTCTAGAGGAATACCCTCCAAGCCACCTGCCTGAGAATGTCCAGGTTTGGATGTCTCACTTACCCGTTGTGCGGTATCAGAAGATCTGGCCTGAGGTAGGACCGCTCAGCAAGGTGAAGAACAGAGGTAAACTAAGGCTGTCTGGGACACCATGGGATGATTGGGATGCATTTCACCTTCTCTCTCCAAAATCCAGCAATCATGCTGGTGATAAGGGGAAATGGAGGAAAAGTGTCCATGATAGGGCCTTCCCAATGAAACAGGAAGGCATCACCAAGAAAACCCTTCCCCCAAAGTGCTCTGGAGCAGTAGGTCTGGCACTGCCTAGGCAAAGATATCAACTTCTGGAATGCCACACTTCCTGAAGGCAGTATACAGTATCAGAATGAAGTCACCATTCATGGCAAGAGGTTGGATTTCTGCTCACAGCACTGGCTATAGGACATGCTCCTCTCCTGGTAGATGGATCATGGAGATAATGATTCTCCTGTCAATGCACCAGTCCCATATACCAAGTCTGAGATGAAGCAGAGTGGTTGAGCTTGCTCCTCCCTATTTGTTCAGGAAGTACACCATCATGGTGTTGTCAGAGACTACCTGAACAACCTTGCCATGTAGAAGAACCTCAAAGGTCCAGAAGGCTTTCTCCAGAGTTAGCATCTTGACAGTGTTGCTGTGGAGACTGCTTTCTCTCTCTATCCAGTGATACTACTTTTGGTTTTTAAAAAAAATCAGATTTCATATTGACAAGGTAGAATGTGTCCAGAGGAGAGTGATCAAAATGGTAAAAAGCCTATGAGGACTGGCTAAGGGAGCTAGTTGTGTTTAGCCTGGAGAAGATTAAGAGCCAACATGGTAGCTATGTTTAAATATATGAAGGGATGTTATATGCATGATGGAGCAAGCTTATTTTCTGCTGCTCAAGAGGTTAGGACACAGAACAATGGCTTCAAACTACAGGAAAAGAGATTCCATGTAAACATTAAGAAGAACTTCTTGATGGTAAGAGTGTTCAAAAGTGGAGTACACTGCCTCGGAGTGTGGTGGAGTCTCCTCCCTTGGAGGTTTTTAAACAAGAGGCTGGATGGCCGTCTGTTGGGATGCCCTCCATATTACAGTAATGGGATATATAGTCCAGCATAAGTAGTAGCTTGCTAAAACCAAGAAGCCTAGGAACCAGAGACCGTTAGATAAACAATAGCTAAGAATACACTGATAAGCTCTGTCTGGCTCTCACCGCTTCAAGGTCTCTTGGAAAAGGGAGGGGAAAAGCGGGGATTCTAAAGCTGTAGCTTTTGCTTTTGAACTTTAGTCTTCTCACTGAAGTCTTGTACCATGTTTCTCAGTCCAAATAAATAGTGTCTATTCACTGTACTATTTGCGTGTGTGGATTCAGTTCCTGACACGATCTGTTGGGAGTATTTTGATTGCATATTCCTGCATGACAGGGAGTTAGACTTGCTGGTCCTTGTGGTCTACTCCAGCTCTATGATGCTATGATTCTGATTCTATGGGTCAAGCAAGTAAAATTATTTAAAATATTTAGAAAACAAAAAGGGAACTTCCTGTGAACCATACTGTTTATAGGTAACATTTTAGAGTGCTTACTGGTACCTGGAATGCTGAAATCTGGGTTCAGTTGAAAACCTAGAATTCATAAACTTCAAAAAAGTTTATGACAGAAAAATTATCAGTTCAAAAGCAAACTGCCACAAAAAGGATAGACTATGCAAGAGCATAAGAAATGCAACTGTCAGTCATATGATGCGGGGCGGGAAAAGCAGAAGCCACCAACCAATAGCTAAGTTAAAAAATCCAGAACTTTATTTTCATGTTGGTTGTCTTATTATCTTTTTAGAGTAAAAAGAGAACAGAGCATGTCTTTATCTAATCGTTTGAACCAAGCCAGAATGATATACCACTGCAATAGTTGCCCATATCTGCTAGGTAGTCACCCCAGCTACTCTATAAATCCCTAATCCTCCCCTCCAATTTTCTGGACTATTTTTCTGGGCCAGCCTTGCTTGGTTACTCTCCCCCAATCCTAATGTGCCAATAAGACCCTAGCTTATGTATCTAGACTCATGTCTAAGTGGCTAAAATACAAATCACAGCCTCCCATGGAACATATTCATAGTAATCACCAGCTGCTACATCATTCTCGCCCACCAGATGCTTCCCAAGACATGAAAGGTGTTGACATCTTCCTATTACAACAAACAGATTTCTTTAAAATGATTTGTTATAGCCTTGGCCAAAGATAAATAGGCTTAACAAGAAAATTTCTCCCTTCATTCATTGCTCATTTTGGGGATGAAAAACAAGAAGAATATGTTTAGAGCAAATAAAAGAACTAAGCAGCTACTCTACAGCCTAACTATTAAATGAAATGCAACTATGAAAAATGAATTGATGAGCCTGTTCAAACTTACTTGCTCAATCTCTGCTTCAAGAGACTCAATTCGTTCTTTCAGTCTGTAGCTCTCAGACTCTACACTGAGAAGTTCAAGTCGGACAGCATTACAATCTGCTTCTACTTGGTGGAACTTTGTTTCCCATCTTTCTGCCTGTGCATTGGCCCTATGGCAGTTCTCCAAAAGATCTTGAATCTCTTTCTCCTGAAATGCAAAATTTGGCATTGGTTCACTCACTGGCCACCTGAAAATGCCATATACCCAGTATGCATTTTCCTAGCATGTGGATAAAGTTGTGGTGCAGACCACAGATGCTTCAATTTGTATGTACAATTACCTGATTAATGAGACCACGGGAAGCAACTGTATGTGTCATTTCCAATTATAAATGGAGCATATGTGGTGGTAAAATTTGAGCTCCTCATTAACCTAACAGTATTTACTTCAGTTCAGTAGTATTGCTTTGAATGGAATGCTGGGAATGTCTGATCATTCCAAAACCTTGCCATACAGGAGCAATTCCAGTTACACAAACTGTCTATGCCTCATTTTGGGAAATTCTGCCTTTTTTATTTGGCAATTCCAGTTGCAAATAGTGATCGAGCAACTTCCTTCACCACCAGATTTCTCAGAGAGTACTCTCCAGAGTTTTCAGTGGGGACATATGGGTTGCATTGAAAAGAAGCAAATAGCTTGCTTAACCTTGAATCCAATCCATCACGAACAAAATGTTGCCAATAAAATATATAATTTATAAATGTCAATAGGCAAAATACAATTTAAAGCATCAGCACTGCCAGAAGAAAGTCTAACAGGCTACATAGGTAACAGATCACTTGAATTATCTAAGGAGTTTTAAAATTAAAAGTCAATTTGGATGCACAGAATGTAGATTGCTCCTCTGCACTATGTAGCAAAATCTCTCTAGGATCTTCTCAGAAGTTTAGTGATACATTGCCCCCAATGGATGACACAATAAGCCAAGTAGGATAGGTCTGAAACCTATCCAATGTGCAATGAAACATTTTCTAAACTTTAAGAAATATAATGAACACCTGCTTCTAATCAGGTAGACTGCTGGTTCCATAAGATGACTGCTGTGCCTTTCTACTCCCTTTTCTATCACCACCTCATCTTTCACATGTATTGTATACTGTAACATTAAATTAAGTGGAATCAAAAACATGAAACATCATGTAAGAAGCAATTCTACTGCCCATTTGTCTTCAAGTAAAACTATATGTTATTGTAGAAAACATGTACTCCCAAACATATTTTCTAAGTTAAGGAGGCGACAGAAGTGAGATGTGTGCTAGGAAGAATGGGTATCCTAGTGGCCATTTCCACGCACATCTGTCAAGATTACTTCCAATTTCAGAGACTAGCTGATGAAGGAAAATAATTTGACCAGAGAGAGATCATTCTGAGAGAAAAGTGACAAAGAGTGGAAGAACTAACTTTCACTTTCAACCACCAGCTCTCCTTTCAACATTCTCCTGTCCACATTACATATGAGAGAAATATGGGGAAAAGAATCCCTTGTTTTCCTTGTCAAAGGAACTTCTACCCTAACAAGTTATCATGAAATTATAGTGCTTTGTAAGAGCAATAGCTTTGAAGCATCTCAAAAGCAACAGACATCTGGAGTTTACTCAGTGTTGTAGAAAGCCTTGTATTAGGCGTTTTTTTACAGCTGTAGCTTTTCAAAGTATACATTTACTTTAGAGTTCAGCATGCTCTTCAGTCTGGCAACATCAGTATGCAAATCATCAGTTTTCAACGTCACGTCATCAAGTTCATTTTGACATTTATTCAGCTTTTGATGCAGGATCTGTCAAAGAAATGTGAAGCATTATTTTATTCTTTCTGTTTCATTTCACTTTCTGTTGTTTTTGAGACTAAATTTTAGATGTAGGATCTCTAACTGTTTAAGATTAAACTTTATATATCACATTTATGAAGCAATAAAAACTACATATAACATTAAAGATTGAATTTGAAAAGTGTATTTTTGCAATGTTACAATTCAGATATTTCAGTTTTCATACTTGTCAAGAATATTCTTTTACAGGTGGTAAGTATAAGGAAATGATTAGAAGATATAATCCTTCATTGGTCACAATATATTTTTTATTATCAGTGGAATGGTGGATCAGTATCTCTAACACTGCCAAAAGAATTACTATGAGTGGGGAATGCATTGTAAAGCACAAATCAGAAGTGGACTCATTCCTTGCAGAGGAATGTTAAGCCACAGGTAAGAAAATCACTGCTTATTTGAGTTTGCTAGTACTTCAGCCCTGGTATTTTAGTTTCCTTGATTACCATATTTTATTGCTCCTAAGAAGTACTTTACTACTAATTTCTTTTAGCAGACTTGGCTATGATTCCCCTACTCCTTTTTTTTTTTTTTTAAGCAAACTGGTAGAACACACAAATCCAGCATTTATTACAGGGCTCACTGACATTTAAACAAAACTCATTTTTGGAATAACAAAGGGTTAATGTACTGAAAAACTTATAGCAACACAACACGAATATGTGCATATACTTATATTACATGAACAAACTAATTTGCTCTCTTTATATGCAAGAGGACATCAGTGTTTGACATAGATGAATACATGTTCTATTGGTCTCAGTAACAAATGATTATTTCTTGCTTTTCATATCTCATCAAGTCATCTTGATGACTTTTTGGTCACCCTATGAATGAGAGACCTCCAAGAGTTCAGTTCATCAAGTCCTGCCTGGGTTTTGCAAAATCACAAGCATGGTTTCCTTAACTGAATCAAACTACACAGAGTGTGTGTTACTGATCCCCCCAGATTTGCTATGGTTTAATTGACAAAATATGATTTAATTGGCAAAACATGTTAACTGGCATCAATATAAAATGGAGCCTGATGTGACTATAAGGCGAGGGTAGGCAGAGGAAAAATACTGGCTGAACACATGTGCTGCAAAGTAGGTCATACATCCCCTCTACATGTAGCCAAGGTCATTGTCAGAACAATCACCAGGTTACTCCAGACATAATAGGTTTACGCTGAAGCTATAATGTCTCTGTAACCACCCAATAGTGACAGGAAGTTCCTACTGAACCACTGATTGTTGCAGTCCTCCTCCCTAGCCTCTGGACATTTCCCTTCGTTGTCTCTTTACCTGTCCACTATTTCAGAGCTATTATGACAGCCATTAATTCTTTGTCACCTAACACTAAGAACATTAACTCTATCCAGACACCATTGTTCACATTGCAACCTCCATTGTTTGCTTGCTCAGAGAGCCATTTACACCCTTGCCCTCCAGGAAGATTTTGGGTATAAAAACCCTCTGTTTGGGGCAGTCAGATGCAGTATCTTGCTTGCTGAATACCATCCTGTCACTCTGATTCCCAAATGAGTACTGTCCTTAGGCAAAAGTCTAAGCCACATCACTGCTTTCTTTGCTGCTCCCCAGATTGGCAATTATTGCCCATTCCCTAAAACTTCACTATCAATAACTTTTCCCCTTTATCCTTCAGTTAGCTCTTGTGTGAGTGCTTGGATCGTTTGCATGTGTGACTGAACTCTTCAATAAAAACATTTTAGTTTATTCTAGAATCTCTGGCTGGTTCTTTCCTGTGAAGTCTCTATAAACATTGATAGAAGACCTCATTAAGTTACCTCCCCTTGCAGGCCTCCTAATTGAGTTAATTAATTCCCCATTGCCATGTAGAGGTGACACCGCAGGTGGACCCCTGAATTACCCATGTTTTAGGGTAACAAGATGGATAGAGAATGTGGGCAATACCTGTTTTTCTGCCCCAAGAGTTGACGCATGCGGTTCAGGAAACAGAGGTAGGGAACCTGTGGGAATCCCAGCCAAATCTGTAGGAACACTGTGACTGCAATCTTGTGTGCTTGAGTCAAAGGGCAACTGTTGAGTTGGGAATCTGTCACTCTTTTCTGTCTTGGTCCATGTACTGGCAGCACCTATCTGGCCTTGTGCATCATCCATGAGCCATGGTAGATTGCAAGGGTCTTGCATGTCACTGCCCCAGGAATCACTCTCTAACTTGGGTCTAGTGGTGTGCAATCCGAAGTGTTAGGGCAAGACACAGTTAGGAAAACACACACACCAAAAGCAGGAGTTTTTAGGGTTGTGGAGGAAGGTAAAGAGTAGAACGTCCCAACCTTCATTTTGTGTGGGCTGTGTGCCATTTCCAGGTCTGGAAATGTGTTTGTTAGGATGGGTAGGTAACCCTGATCCCTCTTATATCTGTAGCTTGGCAGGGTAGCTTCCTGAGAGATACATGGTCTGCATGTCATGTGTGAGTGGCAACCAATAATTTGGGCAGCGTGTGTGTTGTGTGTATCAACTGCTGGCCCTGGGTTTAAGCCTTTTGCCTGGACTTGGGAGAGGTACCCTGCAGTCCAAATTAATCACACTAAAGGCAGGGCTCAGTCAGGACCCAGCTCTCTCAATCCTCAATTAGTTCCATTGAGTTTATCTTCCCCCTTAGCAGCTCTGGGTGTGGCAGATAGTAGGGAATTTCCCCAAGGATCTCAGTGGTCTTCCCATCCCTGAGTGCCTGGTCCTCTAACCCTGGTTTTGAGGGTGTGTCCTGGCTAGTGGAGCTTGAAAGAAACGTGTGTGGATGTCCTCGAGTAAGCTGGAAAAAGCTGTGGAAGGTATTTGCATTTGTGTGTGAGAGAGAGCATGCTAGGATCCTATGAATGAGAGACCTCCAAGAGCTCAATTTATCAAGTCCTGCTTGGGTCTTGCAAAATTACAAGCATGACTTCCTTAATTGAATTAAACCACCTGGAGGGTGGTCTTCCTGTTTTTGCTGCCTTCCACTTTTCCCAGCATTACTGCCATTTCCAATAACACATACATAAACTACATACACATACAGTAACTATTTTAGCCTAAAATATACTGCTTAACTATATCTGTCATCCATTATTCCAGATTACAGAAAGGTTTCTGGGAATAGGAGTGGGAATTATGCAGCTGTCCAAATGTAATTGGTTTACAACTCCTAACATTCCTCATTGGCTCTGCTGACTAGGCAGGCATAGTCCAACTACATCTGGAGGACCAAACGATTGCCACTTCTGGTTTCGAAAGAGATGAACTGGCTATTTAGTTTAAGTAAACCTTCAAATGGTCCACACACACACACACATACACTAATAAACTACTGATGAGAATCTGAAGTAGCAACTGAATGTTGTCCAAGTAGTACCAATACTGCAGCCCCAGCCACTAGAAGAGTTTGAATATAAAGAGTTTGGTGCATCTGTGTGCACAGTGAAGTGAACTGAGGGCTCCCATTCACAGCTCCTAAGAAACAAAAAATAAGAAGACTTAGCTGCAGAAGTTGGGATTGCTATGGAATTCAGAATTGAAAAGATATTTAAAAGCAAGAGAGGGAGATGGTTTTACAGACAGATCCATCCAGTCATAGGGATAGGAATGGTAGAAAACATCTGACCTTTATTATTTTGCCTTTCACTAAGTTCTACAAAATATGCTGCTAGTATAGTTTAAATATTACAGGGAGTAAGATGTGTGTATGCATGATATATTGTGGCCTTCAGTTAAAAATTCTGTATAAAATACCTGATTTTCCTGCTTAAAATCATACAGTTGCTCTTGCAGCCTTTCATTCTCCTGAACTAAGGTCTCTTTCTCCCTGCCAATCTGAGTAAGTTCATTATTAGCATCATCAAGCAGTTCATGTAGTCTGGTAATATCCTGTTCATATCTACGTAGTGCTTCTGTAGAATGTCTGTAACAAAATTTTAACATTTATACACATCATACACACACACACACACACACATATAGCGATACATTGTCAGCTGACAACCAGTCAACTTTCAACTTATGGTGACCCTATGAATGAGACAGCTCCAAGGCACCCTATCATCAACAGCACTGTTCAGGTCTTGCAGACTCAAAGCGATGGCTTCCTTAATTAAGTCTATCCTTCAGTAATGTGGTCGTCTTCTTTTTCTCCTGCCTTCAACCTTACCAAGCATTATTTATTGTCTTTTCTAGTGAGTCATGTTTTCTCTTGATATGGCCAATGTACGACAGCCTCAGTTTAGTCATCTTGGCTTATAGGGAGAATTCATGTTTGAAGTCTTATTGATATTATTCAGTCATACCTTGCTTTATATCTTTTGACTGCTTTTGCTACATCTCTCCTCACTATTAATGGCACCTTATTTCTTCTTAGATGTTCATTTCTTGAGTAAAACACCGGGTAATTATCTGACTCAAAATGTCCCATTCCTGTCCACTTTAGCTTACTCATCCCAAGTACTGCAATGTTTATACATTCCATTTCTTGTTTTACTATGTCTAGCTTCCCCGATTCATTCTTCTGACAATCAATGTTCCCTCAATATAAGTTGCGCAGCTTTGGACTTTTCTTTCACTTCTGAGTATGTCAACAGCAGAACGTCAACAGCAGAACATCCTTTTGACTTGTGTCCAGTTGCATCATTAGCCACAGCTCTACTCGTAGTTGTCCTCTGCTGTATTCCAATAATTCATGTAGTGCCTTCCATCCTAGGAATCTTATCTTCTGGCACTCTCTTGTTTCATTTTGGATTGTCTCATAGGATTTTCATGGTAAAAGACATTCAAAAGGGTTTACCTCTTTCTGCACTGTACTAAGAAAGGTTAGCTATGGTGCTGCTGCCCTTGACCTTGAGAGATACTCCACCAGTTTCACTGTCCACTGCTGCTGCTGCCCAGCAGCTGTTTGGCACATTTAGTCTGGCTCCACATCAAAAGCCTCTCTGACATGAAAGACTGTACTAGCAGCACTGTTACCATCAGCAGAACTTCCTGTCTCACAGGAGCATGCAAGCTTACTACCATGGAAAGCTAGGTTTGTGGTAGGATGGATACATACGGATGGACACACACACTCAAAATATGGAAGGTATTAGCACAACATGTCCCTAATTTTGGACAGATAAGTACCAACTATAAACAAATATAAACATCAATGTTAGTAAGTGTAAATCAGTATGAATAAGTTTAACAGCAAACAAAGGGCCTGAATTAATGCTAACCACATGAACTATAACTGAGTTCTATTGATGGTTTTTTGAACTACGCAATGATATTGAAACATTTGGTAATACTGAAAAAGATTCTGAAATTGCTAAAAGAGAATAAATAGCTTACTTTATAAAAATGACCTTAAACATAACACATTGGGCTAATTAAAAAGTTATTTTAAAATGGGAAATTAATCTGAGACTTACTTTGATGAATGTTCCATATCAGAAATTATGCACTTCAAATCTGAAATGGTCTTTTCCTTGAAAATAATTTAATTAAAAACAAACAATCAAGCATGCATTTCTTCTGAGTTAGTAAAAATAAATTAATAATATTAAAAATACAATTTAATTTTATTCAGGTCTGTTTCCTCTGTTCATAGCAACTTGTAAAATTAATGAAGCAATCCTGCTCAAATTTATTTTGTTTTAAGTTCTACTAACTAGAATGGAACTGGCTTCTGAGTAAACAGGCACAGGATTGTACTGCACAAACTTTACCACTGCCTCTATAGCAGCTTTCTGTACAAACTTAGATCAGGGAAATGAAGCAAAGGGAAATAAAGAAACTTCTTTCCCAGTGCTTTTGCTTAGATCAGAACTGGAACATCTGCTGTGTTCTTTCTGCTCTCGGATTATTTTTTAAAAAATCCAACAATTTTTTTTACAACTAGGAAAACCACCCAACACATACCCAACCAGTTTACTTCTTGGTTAAATAAAGGCCTTTGCTGAGCCTAAAACAGCATGGAGAAAGGAAAAATGTGTCAAAATTGCCCCTGTATCCCATTGGCCTTGGGGGACTGTACTTTCCCCGTCCCTGTTTTAAATGGTTCTTTTTAAGGATTCGCTAATATTTCAATATTTCTCTAAGTGAAGGCCTTTGTATTAGGCTGTAATGGGAGTTTCAAAAATGTGTTTTCAGTCCAGGTAGGTCTGTTTTTGAACAGGCAAGCAACTTTCATAAACAGAATGTTTGGCTTTGGTCATCATCTTAAAATCTCAACTGTGCATATTAAACAGAACTATTTATATACAATCCATAGAGATCGTCCATTTTCTTAGCACTTACAATTCATATGTCATTTAAACCAATTAAAATTGCAGCTTTTATTTGCATTGATATATGGTGTGGATTCAGAAGCTACATACTAAGTATTACATCTACTTCTTCAGAAACCCACAAAACATCTTCTAAAATCTATGATTCTTAACTACATAAATGTTCACTTTAAGAACCTACTTTAACGCCCAAGCTTTCTTCAAGGGTGATAATTTTCTCTGTTTTTTCTTCCAGAAGATCTTGTAAAGACTCTTTTTCTGACTCCAGTTCAGTTATTGTTTCATTGAATGTACAAATATCTTCATGTTGAGCAAGATTCTGTTTTGAAAGTTTTTCTAGAAATACCATTATAGTCTCATTTATTATTAATCCATTTAAAATAATTCATTGTAATATGGGTTGTCAACAAGTCAACTCTCTGGTATGTTATGCAAATACACACAATTATGCACATCCAACAAAGCTTTTAATTTACTTTCCTATTTGGAAACTGGTTTCTGGTAAAGCTGTACACTTTTTGTTCAATGTTGTTGTAATGCACATTGCACTTTATATGAAGCTGCTTTTAAAAGATGGTTAAAAGTGGTTTCAGAAACCACTGGTATGCTACAGCCAAGCTGTTGATGACTTCATTGTTATTTGATCTTGATTGGTTTATGCTCTGCAGTCAAGTTCTAACATCTGATTTCCACTCTTAAGACCTTAAGAAGTTTAAGCTCAGGCTATCCAAAGAGCAACTCATTTTTGCATATTTCTGTTTGTCCATTAAAATTTTCTGCAGAATTCTGCTTTTCAATTCTGCATTAACCTATGGTGTGAGTGGTGAGCAAGAAGGACATAGCCTTTGTATGTGTGTGTGTGGTGTGTGGTGGCTCTTAGTCTCCATCAGAAAACCTGTTTGATCTTCTCCCTGAAGCTTTATAAAGATTGTTAGAAATGTTTTCTTTAGATGGACTTTCAATAGAATTCAGTGTCCAGAGATGTTGCTGTTGCTATTTTAGTACTGTTGCATGGTTATATTGATTTATTTTAATTGTTTTATAATTGTTTCATGTTTTTAGGTTGGTCTGGAAAACTTTTGTAAGATCAAAAGAAGCACAGATATATTTCATACACATACATACAGGTTATGAGGCTTAAATAGTTTTATGAAAAAATAATCTTGCCAGTGACAGTTACAATGTTAAAATGATGTTTAAAACAGACAGATCAGGCAGTACCATAATCTAACAAATAAATTTAGCATTTCATGTAAGCAAGAATAGGTATCCAAGTTCCTTTAAACCAGCCTTTGTCAACCTTTACATCTTTGAAATAATTTTCAGGTTTCAGAAATTGCTAGAAGTTGAGAAAGAGAAAGAGAGAGATCCTCAACCAGCTAGCAATGCCGGAGAAAGAAAACTGAAGGGGAGAAAGAAAGGGACAGTGGATTAAACAGGACAAAATTTTGAACTCCTTCCTTGATCAGGTGGCATAAGGAAATATCTCAGTGGTTGTGGTTGTCCATTCAGTCCTCCTGCAAATCTGATAATTTATATAACTTTAAGTTTGTATGTGTGTATGTGATTATAATATAATATGTGATTATAATACAGTGTAAATTCTATTGAGACTAATTTGCCCAAATTGTGGACATGCATCTTTAAAGTAAATCAATACATGACACCTGCCAAGCCCTAGATAAACAGAGACTTCTTCTGTAGGTTGGCAACTTTACAGACTTAGGATAAGTCACATATTCCTAAGTGCATTTGCAGTTTCTCCTACTTCCTCACCTGTAGGTGAAAGTGCCTAAACTGAACCACACACCAGCTGTCAAGAACTTAAAAGACACTGGCATAAACACTCCACACATTGCTCACATAATAAACCTTTTATAGAGTTCAATTTTAGGTTCCTGGGAAGATGATCTTGGCTGCAGTGTGAGGAAGAAATAAATAATACAAATCATATCACTCTTTTAACATATGAATAGCAGTCGCATTTATTCTGAAAGCAGCTCTGGTTCAATCATATCACAATCAGAAACCCAACAGTTTACTGTCCCTTGCAATCCTAATAATGGAAATCAAGAACTGAAAATTCTTACAATTATCTTGCTTAACAAAGAATGTCTATATAACTACAATGGATCTATTTAGTAGCCATATGAGAAAGTGACAAGCATTTAGTATGCTGTTCTTCAGTGAAAAAAAGAAAACAATTTTTTTTATTTTATTGACTTATTGATACTTCTTTATTTATTGATGATTTCTGATTATTAGTATGGCATGCTGCATCTACATTTCTGCATGATTTAGATAATCAAATAAAGATGAACAGAATTACAGTGGGGGAATCCTTAGTAAAAGGTTAATCAAAGTTTTAACTAAAAACATACTTTTTTTTTTAGTAAAAGTAACTCACCAATTTTTTCATCTAGACACATAATTTTCTCTTGAATTAGTTGTAGTTCATATTTTTTCTTTGAAAGTTGCCGTTGGGCCTCTAAAAGGTTATGCTCTGTTTTTTCATTCAATTTGCTGAAGATTGACAAAAAATAAGGGCAATTTAAATGTACACAAATTTACAACAGTATTAAAAAGGGTGTGGTAATGGATAGAAACCAGCATACAGCTGGAGATTATATTCTGTCAAGCATACGATTTAACAAGTTAGAAAAAAATGAAGTACTTAAAAAGCGAAACTTAACCTGAATTCAATAATAACAATCTTAAAACTTGTTTGTGAAATGAACACTCATAGTAAACTTGACTAAAGAGCAATAGTCAACAAAACATTACATAAAATGTAATTCACCACACTGGATTATTTTTGATATCGCATCAATAAATGTAGTTGCAGAGTGCACTTGTAGATTCCCCAGCCAGTAAAAATAAGCAATCTAAAAGGATGATGCTGAAGTCTGCATCTGCCTCTCATAACAGCTTTAATCAACTGACATAATGAATGCAAATGTTTGATTCAATGCCTATTTTATTTACCTCAGTGAAACATTAGCTGCTTTTTGTCTGTTTAGTTCACTTTCGAAATCCACTGCTCTCCTTGCCAATATTTTCATCTCCATTTCCACAGACTCTATAGTCTCCTTCATCAAAGACATCTTTGACATCTGTTCTAACCGTTCATTGTCAAGCTGAGGTATTAAAGTGACAAAAATAATTAAAAACGTGGAAAGATAAATTCATGTACCATTTACCTACTTTAAAATATTAATGTCATGCCTTTTCAGTTTGCTAAAATAATGTGCTATAAAAAGAACAGGTTGCTTACCTGTAACTGTGGTTCTTCGAGTGGTCATCTGTGCCCTCACACATTGGGGATCTTCGCGCATGCGTGGTAGCGTTCAGAAGATTCTAGAGCTAAGTGGCTTGGTGGGAACCCCTCCCCCGTGCTTGTACTGAGCATGCTCAGCCCGCCAAGCCAACGGTCTCTCCTCAGTTCTAGAGTCCGCCAGAGCAGGACCTGAAGAGGGGATGGCTGGGCGGGTGTGTGTGAGGGCACAGATGACCACTCGAAGAACCACAGTTACAGGTAAGCAACCTGTTCTTCTTCTTTGTGGTCTCTGTGCCTCACACATTGGGAGATTGTGTAGCTTACCAGTGGACAATGGGTCAGGTCCTAGAGAACGGAAGACAACACCACACGTCCAAAGCGGGCATTTCGTGGAGCCCGGCAGTCCAACCAATAGTGGCGCACAAAGGTCAAAGGTCATGACCAGGTGGCCACACAACACAGCTCCTGCAGGTCCACACCCCGAAGGAGAGCTGCTGAAGAGGCCACGGCTCTAGTGGAGTGGGCACGGAGCAAAGCTGGCGGAGGCTGCTTAGCCAGTTCATACGCCAGCAGAATGGTCTGAGCCACCCATTTGTAGAATCTCTGAGTGGATACCTTATGGCCCTTTCAACGACCACCATAGCAAACAAACAGGTGGGGAGTCTGGCAAAGGACGAAGTCCGATGAGTGTAGAAGGCTAGCACCTGACAGGCATCGAGAGAGTGGAGAGATCACTGCAGAGGCATAGTCAGGTCAGGATAGAAAGTAGGAAGGATGATGTCTTGGTTAAGATGGAAATCGGAGACAACCTTGGGTAAAAAGGAGATGTCTGGTCGAAGGACCACCTTGTCCCAGTGAAAGACCAAGAAGGGCTCATCGAACTATAGCACTGTCAACTCGCTCGCTCACCTGGCCGAGGTGATAGCTACGAGGAAGGCAGTCTTGATGGTCAAGAGCCTATCATCAGCATAAGCCACAGGCTCGAAAGGCGGTTGTGTCAGCTGGGATAGCACCAAGGACAGTGTCCAGGGCAGGAGCTGTGGCAACAACGGTGGGTAAAGATGTTGCAATCCTTTCATGAACTGTTTGAGGGTAGCGTCCCTGAAAAGTGCTGCCGAAGGGGAACCACGTGGCTTGTAGGCGACGATAGCCGTGAGGTAGACTCTCAGCGATGGAAAGGCTAGTCCTTGTTCCCAAAGGTGCACGAGGAAGTACAGTACAGTAGGAAGGGTGACTGGTGATGCCGGTATGTGACAAGCATCTGCAAAGGCCACGAACCTCTGCCACTTGTAATTGTAAGACCTACGCGTAGACTCCTTCCTGGCTGTGGTGAGAACATCCCGTATGGCTGGGACATCTAAGGGATTATCCTCCATGTGTGGAGAGACAGGAGTGGTAGGTCTGGATGCAGCACAAGACCGTCCGAATGTGAAAGGATGTCTGATACCGCTGGAAACTTGAGAAGGTGGCCTCAAGCGGCCTCGAAGAAGGGCCCGAACCAGTGCTGCCTTGGCCAGTACGGTGCCACGAGGATGGCGTCGGCACGATCTGCAAGGATCTTGGCAACCACTCGACCCAGGAGAGGGAACGGCGGAAACGCGTACAGGAGATCGTCGTCCCACTGAAACTGAAAAGCGTCGCTGAGAGAGCCCCGACCCAGACCGGCCCTCGAGCAGTATCAGGGACACTTCCTGTTTCGGCTGCTGGCAAAGAGGTTGATGGATGGTTGACCCCACCGGGCTACTATTGCCCGAAACGCGGTGTTGGAGAGGGACCACTCGTGATAGCACGAGGTGTTTCTGCTGAGGGTGTCCGCTGTGGTGTTCTCCTGGCCTGCCAGGTGAACCGTGACAGGGTGAACTCGAAGCAGCACACACCAGTCAACAACAAAGACAAAGAGCTATGTTGAGGAGGGTGGTAGATCGTGTGCCTCCTTGTCTGTTCACATAGCACATGGCCGTTGTGTTGTCCGAGAAGATCTGCACAGTGCAGCCGACGACCAAATCGCGAAACGCTTGTAGCACCTTCAGGATGGCGAGGAGTTCCAGGGCACTGATGTGCAGGTGCATCTCTAGGCTGACCCAGTGTCCCCATACCTTGAGGTCGCCGCAATGTGCTCCCCATCCATAGAGGGAGGCGTCCATTGTCACCGTGACCTGAGGGCATGGGTCTAGGAACGGCATTCCTGACAGGAGATGCTGGAAGGAGAGCCACCAGAGAAGGGAGTGGTGCACCTGGTGAGGGATCCGCAGAAGAAGGCCCTGGTTGTCCAGGAGAGGATCGAAGACCCTGATGAACCAGTGCTGGAGCGGACGGGCATGGAGGTGGGAGAGGCAGGTGACTGACGTTGTTGCCGCCATGTAGCCGAGAAGTTGCTGGATCCGTTGCACTGAGATCACAGGGGCACAGAGAACAGTGGTAGCAGCTTGGCGCAGAGTGTGGGCCCGCTTCATAGGGAGATAGGCCTTGGCTGAGACCAAGTCCAGGGTAGCTCCGATGAAGTCCAGGACCCTGGTTGGCTCGAGGTGTGACTTCTTTGGATTCATCTTGAGGCCAAGACAGGACAGAAGAGATAACGTGAGATGAATGTCCTTGTACAGCTTCTGCCTGCAGGGCACCACCAACAGCCAGTCGTCGAGATAGGGGTATACTGTAACGCACTTCGTGCAGAGGTGCAATACCACTGGGGCCGTGCATTTGGTGAAGACCCTGGGCACGGTGGAAAGTCCGAATGGTAGCACCTTGTAGTGGTAACAGGTGCTGTCGACCGCGAATCGCAGGTACCTCCTGTGCTGTGGTCAAATTGTGATATGGAAGTAGGTTTCTCATAGGTCGATAGAGGTGAACCAGTCCTGACGTCGCAGGAAGGGCAGGATGGAAGACAGGGTGACCATCTTGAACTGTTTTGGGAGGATGTAGGAGTTCACCCCCCTGAGGTCCAGAATCAGTCGCAAGGTACTGTCCGATTTTGGTACCGTGAAGTACTGGGAAAGAAGCCGAATACTGGCCGAGGACGGGACCTGTTCTATGGCCCCTTTCTGCAGCAGGGACTGGATCTCCTCTAGCAGAGATGGGTTGGCCAGGGTGGAATAATAGATGCCTCAAAGTGGTATATTTTGAAATTCAATGGCATAATCAAGATGGACGATGGAGAGAACCCAAGAATCCATCGTGATGTGACGCCATTCAGAGAGATGCCGGGCCAAACTCGGGTAATCTATGAAGCTGGTGGGCAGATGGAAGAGTGGATGTGGTGGCGACCTGTGTGGGAAGTCAAAACCTCGACTCTGTTGTGGACGAAGATTTCTTCGAAGAAGGCTGGCGTCTTCGTAGAGATCTCCAGGCAGAGGACGGTACCAAGGATCAAGTTCATGTCCGACGTGGAAAGCGAGACTGATAGGCATAGGAAAAGCGATGCCAAGAAGAGCAGGAAATGAAGCTGTGATGGGACTGCGGCGGTTGGTGGATTCCCATCCATTTTGCCGTAAGGCGTGTCTTTACGAGGTGGTCCATCGCATCATCAGTGGTGGAATGGAAGAGACCTCGTCCATCAAAGGGCAAGTCTTCAGTACGCTTCCTGCTATCCTTCTGGAGACCCGCGGAGCATAGCCAAGCAAATTGCCAAAGGGTGACCGCACCTACCATCACTCGGGTTGCTCCCTCAACCGTGTGCCGCGAAGACAGGATCTGCTGGTTGGACAGCACTACCAATTCATTGTAGAACTGGATAGCACTTGTCCGATGATCATCTGGGAGATGAGCCAGCAGAGGATAAAACCTATCCCAGATGTTGCGCTGGTACGCAGCGAGGCAGGCCTGTGTGTTCGAAATCCTCGCAATTAGGGACAACGCGGAATAAAAACGTCTCCCAAAAGTGTCCAGGTGACAGCCCCCCCGATCAGGCGGGGTGGTATGTGCCCTCTTACCGCCCTTGGTTTGAGAAGACTCGACAATGATGGAATTGGGCACTGAGTGGTTAAACAAGAAGTCGACATCCTTCTTCTGGGTCCTATAGAGATGCTCGAGGTGATGAGGAATCAGCTGCAAGGATGCAGGATGGGCCCAAGGGTGTTTCAATACTTCCTGCAGAACAGGCAGGAACAGCATCGGTGCCACAGATGGAGGGCGGGTATCCACATAGTGAAACACAGGGTCCTGCACCATCGGAGCTGGACCAGAAACATCAAGACCGAGAGCATTTGCCATACGAAGAAGGATGTCAGAAAACTGTTTAACATCCTCAGGCGCCAAGTCCGGTGTGGGCTCCCTGAAAGCCAATGGTGGAGACACATGGGAGTCTGGAGTAGAGTCTCCAGAGTCAGAATCTGACTCGTACGAGGGGGAGGATTGCAAAGGCGATCGTTGGGCCGTTGGCAGTTGAGTCGGCAGAGAGACGGTTGGAGCAGGTGGAACGGTGACACTGCTGGTGCTGAAAATGGTACCGGTGGTAGTACTGTGGTACCGTAGACGTTGAAATCAGTAACACAGTAGGGATCGGACATTGAATGGACTGCATTGAGGTTGGCACTGTTGTTGACTGCTGAGACAGTGAAGGTGCTTCCACAGCTGGGTGAGAGATGGTAGACATGACCTGAAGAGGTGGCGACACAGGCCTGTAGTGTGGTGAACGGTCCCTAGACCTCCGGTGGTAGTAGGGGGATCTTGACCATGAGCGCGATGGAGAGCGACGGTACTGGGGTGCAGGATGATACCAGGAGCCCGACGAAGGCGACCGAGATCGATGATGATACAGGGACCACTTACGGACATCTGTGTGGTACCGGTCTCTATATGTGGGGGAATAAGAATAATAAGACCCCGGTTGTTCACGCCACAAGTGTTCGTGCCCATATCTCGCTATGTACGATGCAGACGAAAAGGGCGAATCAATCCTGGGCCTAGATCTGCCACGATCAGAGGTGGGCTCCCGCCACTGCAGGGATCAATGCCTATCAGCCCGGCTCGGAAAGCGTGCTGCACTACGGCAAGCACGGTCATGAGAAGACACCTGATGATGAGACGGAGCCCTCGGAGTCTCCAAAGAAAGGTCCAGGCGGTCCATCCCTTGTACAGGGTGACTGAGCAGCATAGTTGGCACAGCCAGTGCAGGCAGATCTAAAGGTGCCAAAGGGTCTAGGGCAGGTGGCAGCCGGATCGTTGGGAGCTGGGAATCTTCATCCTGCTCTACAGATATATCAGGCGGGCCTTCCTCTTTAACCATCTCCCTCACAAGTTGAGTTGGAGGAGGCGTTGGCGGACAAGTTGTCCGTGGGGAAGGCGATCCTCGCTTCTCCTTGCGCTTCTTCTTCTTGTCCTTCATAGCTGGGTCAAGCAAAGAAGGCTGTTTGCGTTGGGCCGCCGTAAGGGCTTGGTTGATTTTGTCGCCTGTGAGTCCGCAGGGGCATCTCTCGACGCCAAGGTGACTGGCGTTCAATGAAGCTTCGGAATCCACGGTAAGGTGGAGACCGGAGGCAGAGAAGATGGTACCGAGCCTGGTACCGTCACCATCGATATCGCAGCCGTTGATACTGACAAGGGTGTGGTCAAAGATCACACCGCTGAAGAGGAACAAGAGGTCATAGCCGTAAAGAGGGTGGTATTCTCAGCTGCCTGCTCTTTGATTTTTAAAGACTGCTCCCAGCAGTGAGATTTCAGCCTCGACGAACTGTTCCTCAGGGTCTGCGCCATGAAATCTCTGCACACCAAGCACCCGCACGTTATGGGTTTCCCCAAGACAAAAAAGGTACTCGGAGTGCCCGTCTGAGAGGGCGACATTCCGACCACAGGACACACAATTTTTAAAGAGCACAGACATAAGAAGAAAAAAGGAAACCTCTCAGAAGCCGCTAGGCTGGAGAACCTTCTGTTCGCTGCGAACACACCGGCAGACAAAAAAGAACTGAGGAGAGACCGTTGGCTTGACAGGCTGAGCATGTTCAGTACGAGCAGGGGACAGGAGTTCCCACCAAGCCGCTTAGCTCTAGAATCTTCCAAACGCTACCACGCATGTGCGAAGATCCCCAATGTGTGAGGCACAGAGACCACGAAGAAGAACTATTCAATTATCTTCACTTCTTATGCTATTTGTGCTCTAGCCATCATCTATCTAGTTTCATTGTCCATAATTCCCTGATATACCAAACCTTATGTGGAAATGGTCTGACCATGACAGGGTTTATTGTCCTAATCTGTCCACGCTTGGTCTGGGCTGGCAGCCAGGAGAAGCTAATAACACACAGGTCAAGACATTCAAAACGCAATGTAATTAGTCTACTTTAGCAAAGAAACAGCTTTACAAATGGGAAGCAAATAACAGTCCCAGCAATGTCCATAAATCAGAGGCAGGCAATATAAACACAAGTCAAAGGCAACAACAGGCAAGGGAAGCAAGTGGAAGCACGGGACAAATGGTCAGCTAATCACCAACAAAAGCTAGAGGGGAAAGGCTCCATTCTTAAAGGTTCCAAGATCAGCACAGCTGGTGCTTGATTAACGGGTGTTTGGAATAAATTCACTGGGAACAACACAGGAGACCCTTTTGGTGTCTATGATGGGCGAAGGTAGGTATGAATAAGTCACTGTGCATATCAGAATGAGCAGGACTTCCCGCTGGGGCTGGCACGTCTGTCTCTGGGGCAGATGATGGTACTGTCTGCTCTGCAGGTTCTCCTTTGACAGTCTCTGTGCCAGGGTTCAGAGCAGGTTCTGCTGTTTCAGACTCTGAGTCTGAGTCTAGGTCCTGGAAGCCTATGACAGTTATTGCCCCCTGCCAACCCATACACACTATTTTTAGACTACTTTTTTACCACTCAGAGCACAGACCAAATAAAGAGGTACTCAGCTTCATATGTAGGGACAGTGACAAACTGAGATAATCTTATAGTTGACACAAAGATTATGAGCTGGAATTCCAAAGGCAGCACCAGCATGGCTATTGAAGTAACCCAACCACTGTCATGGGTTCCCCCAACACCATGCTCAAGGCCAGCTCAGCCATTTCAGCTACAGAGTCTGCCATGATGTAGTGTGGGTGGTATACCAGAAGCATCCTCAGTCTGTCTCTATAACCTAATACCAGATACAAATCCTTTAGGGTTGCCTCATGGTGGAGTAGCTGCCCACTGAAGGAGATGAAAGACCATGAAAACTTTCTCATTCTCTCATGCAGGCATTTTAACATAAGCCAGCACTGTACCATGTAGCCAGATGAGAAAAGCCAAGCAAGGCCAACTGCAGCCATCAAGCCCACTGAGATCTTTGTAGCATATTGGATTGGCTCTCTTATTCACAATTAAATTGTGAGTGATGGTGGTATTATTGAAAGGAAACTTAGGATTTAATACCAACATTGCAAAAGTAGAAGGCTCAGTGAATGAGCTATCAGACTCTTGATTGACAGATGAACCAACCCACTTCTCTTGCATCTCTCTATGGATAGAAATGCTGAAACAGAGGCATAACTTCCCTGGATCTCCCAATCAAAATCACCCAAACACATTCTTACCAGATCAGACTTTCATGCACATTCTCACCACTAGTATGGAACACCTACCTAATCACAGATCTCAAACATATACTGTCTTAAACTGTTTCCAATTAACAACATGAAGGATTAACCGATGTGTATATGAATTGCTCAGGTAGTAACCAAGAGAAGAATGAACAATTCATGTGATTATATGTACAGAGAAAAAGAAACAGCATGATGGAGTAGTCTGAGTGTTGGACTACAGCCCAGGAGTTCAATTCCCCACTTGGCCATGGAATCCCACTGGGTGATCCTTGGTGTATCACACACTCTCAAGACCAGAAAACCACGATAGGTTTCCCTTGGAAATGACTTTGAAGGCACACAACAACAGCAACAAATCTCGATAGATGGATAGATAGATAGATAGATAGATAGATAGATAGATAGATAGATATCATTCCTACAGAAAGTATTTTCATGGATTCAATCCAGATTTAAGCCCTCCTCTCCTCAGCACAACAACCCTTCTAGCCCCTAAAAATGCTACACAGGTGGTTGAATGGGATGGGCTGTAGTGGAGGACAGGAAGGAGAAATCCCCCCAAATCAGGTGGAGACAACATCAGATATTGTAGATTGAATGTAATACATTTTAATGTCACTTTTAAGCTAATATTTAGCAATATATTTCAAGAGACAGGTTTCCTTACACTCTGCACATTTAACTCCAACTCTTCAATTCTCTGTTCCAGATGAGCTTTCTCATTAAATGCAGTTTCTTGGGCAATCTATATTAAATAAAATTAAATTTAAAAAATTAAATATTTTTCAGTAGCAACAAAGTTAATTAGACTACATGCCACAAAAAAGCCTTGCCTTGTCTTCCATTCTAGATATCTTTTACAAATGAGTTTGGATAAAAAGTCAAACCTTTAACCTCTCTCTTAAGCTATCGCGTTCTGTGGCCATCCTTCGGAAGTCAGAAATAGCTGCATCCCTTTCTGTTTCCACTCGTTTTAAAACAGCATGAGCAGTCATTGCAGTTTTAGAAGCTTTGGGGATTTTGATTGCTTCTTTTCGTAGATGACTTATTTCTTCTTGTGCCTATTATTTAAAATTAATATTTAACATGGATATTTCTTTGTTGTGAAACAACATTGGTACTTGTCAGCCATAAAACTTGAAGGCAGACCTTCAAATGTTACCAAACAAAATGAAACAAAACAAAACAAAAATTGTGTGTTACACATAACCTTTAGAAAGTTGATTACGGGTGTTACTTGTTGCAAACTATTAGAAAAGTAACTTATTTGTTAGTAACAAGCTGCTTTCTGTTGTTTCAATTTTTTAATGCACCTTGAAAAATTACAAAAATAGCCTTCAATCCTCCCAAATTATGCTCTCAAAACCATAATTTTAGGAAGAACTAGACATTACTTCCTTTGTCAAACAAATTACCAACACTAACAGACATTATAGTAATTTTAAAAAGTTACAGTGCTGAGAATATCATTCTAAAAAAGTAACAGTACTTCCAAGCCATGGGCAAAACAACCATTAACAAAGCCTATGAATATTATCAAACAGGTTCAAAACAATAGAAAGTATTGTATTTTTACCAGAAATCATGCTTACAAAAACATTTCACACATACAGAGATGTTACCTGATCATAAAGGTAGATCACTTTGTCTCTTTCTGCTGTGAGAACCTTGATGTTACCCTGAATTTCTGCCATATGACGCTCATATTTTTCTAGCATAGCCTTATATTCTTCACATTCTCTCAAGAGCTGCAGAAATTCTGGATCAGAATTACTTCCCTAAATGTTTAACAAAGAGAAACTGGCTTCATTTCCCAATGTTTTAGATGAACAAAAACATTTTTTCATAAATAATTCAGAAGCATAACAGTCTGATTTGAGTACTAAATATGATTCCAAATTTTCCATGAAGACTATATCTTCAGTTCATATTACTCTGAACATTAACCTATACTGAAGTACATTCTTAATTATATATTTTTATGAAGTGTTTTATTAAGTCAAAACAAGCCTAAACAATTATTTAAATATAGTATGTTGAAATAATAACTTAGATGTGTGTCCTGAAGGTATAAAAGACAAACTATCCTCTAGTCCAGACGCTTGTCAAGGAGAACTATACCGGCTAATCCATCACCAAGTTTGCAAGAGAGAGTGCTATAAACAGACAGCAGTTATAATGGAAAAAGCTAATTGTATTTTGCATGTATTAGGCTGCAATGCTTCATAGTTTGCCCACTGAATACATTCTTCTGAACTCAACATACCCTGCTTCTGAGTAGCACATCCATGATTACACAGTATGACTGCATAAATCTTCATGACTTTTTTGAGTTCAGTGGGACTGAAGGCATGATTTCAATGGCTATATACTTATAGTTGATGGTGAGATTTCATCTTATTTCCCAGAATTGTGCACACTGGGATTTTTTCCTTTTCCAAAATCTTATTATGGTTAGTATTCTCTCATGCTGCATTTCTGCCTTTGGTCCTATCATTTTCCGAAAGCTCAAAGTCTCTACCTGTGCCTTTTAACCAAGTTGGCAATGTATGGTTTTCTAATCCTAACTCTTCCTTCCTCCAAAAATGAATCAGCTGGACCACTTTAATAAAATAATCCAACCATTTGGAAGACTATGCTGCAAATCTGCTATTTGTAAACATTGACATTATCAAAGCCTGGTTCCATGTCAGTTCTTCCACACATCTAATGATATATTATGCAGGGAGTGGAACGGTTAGTGAGATTATGTTGCAACATACAGTATACTAGGGTGAAAGTTAAGGTAAAAGAAGGCTCCATCAATGTTGTTGTATTTTTAGTAAGAGGAGAAAGGTTTATACAATGTGAAGAAAACCAGAGTGGGATCTGACATCCAAAATATTTGATGGACCAAAGATTGAGAAATATTGCTTAAACTATTTTTTTCTCTTTTGAAAGGAATAAGTGATCAAGAAACAACTTTATGTACATACATGAACTGTATATTTGAAGAATCTGAAAAGATATACCTGAATGGGAGATGAACCCTTTGAAACAGTACAAGTGGACTTGCGCTTAGGACTTAAAGATGTGTTCCGGAACATCTTAAAATGCCCAGCTTCAGTTTTATAATAATCTTGTTCTTCTTCTGTTGTCTTTATAAAATTCTCTAGTCTTGAAGGATATCTTTCCTGTGATTTTTCAGTGTTCAAGGCAGTCTTTCAAGCACCGAAATGAAAAATCATTATTATAACTCTTAAAATAACACAAACTTTTTCTGCAGAAGAAAACACTGTACAGGCTTCTATATATTCTATATAATCTGAAACCAAAGTTTGGATTTTTATTAGGAATATTTTTTCCCAAACAAACATAATTCATTTTGTGAACAAAACTGTTCCCACAGTAATGACTGGAAAAAGTGGGAAAACTAGTAGTGGTGATATTGCATCCTCTGCAGAGACACAATTCTGTCAATGTTAGTATGTTAGCAAAATCCTCTAGATAGTGTAAAGCAGTAGTCCATTCCCAGTTCAAGAAGGCATGTTTTGCTTGTTTCCTATCTCCCTCCTTCCTCTACTCATGTGTTCCATTTAATGCGAGAGCTCCTAGTTTGTCAAACCACTGTTTGTTGTGATGTCTGAACCAGGAAATAATAGGTTGAACACTCCACACAGATTTCAGAATTTTTTTAAATTATTTATTTGTATCCCGCCTCTTCATATGGATCGAGGTGGCGAACAACTTACAAATAGCATGTATTTTGAAACATTTCTATACATGCTCCCAACAAGCTGGGTACTCATTTTACCAACCTGCAAAAGGAGGGAAGGCTGAGTCAACCTTGGAGCCCGGCAGGATCGAACTCACAACCTTGTGGCTTGCAGTACTGGCATTTAATCACTGCGCCACCAGGGCTCCCATAGTTTGATTCTAGTTTGAAGTTCTAGTTTGTAGAGCATTATCACACTGTGCGTGCAATACAGACATTACAGTAAGCAATCATTAGACAAATCAAGATATCTTGTATAAAGATAAGAATATGAGACAGGAGGAATGTATGGTGGGGAAGAAAAAGTAAGCAGGCAAGCAGTGTCTTCTGTATCAACAAAGCATGTTTTGTTGGGCCAGAAATATTATATCGGGCCAGCATATATAACTCTGGGGGATCTCAGATCTTCCCTTCCTCTCAGTGTCTGCTGAAATGTCTGAAGGAAATCTGTCCCAAAGCAGCAACATTTAAAACAAAACAAAAAAATCACTTTTCACAAGACTAACTATGGACAAATTATAAATATGTCAAGTTTTGTCCTCCAAACACCTGTATAAGAGAGGCAGAGAAATTTGGCATTGCCCTGCATGCATACAATTGCCTCCTAGAACACATACAGGAATACCTTACTTCATAAATCCTCTGAAAAAGCAGCTCCTTTTTACAAAGTCTTTTTACACCCACCACCCCCCTTTTCCTTTTCATCTCCTGTTTAGCTGGAGGTTTGAGGAGGGTTGTTTTGTTTTTTAAAGCAGCATCAGCATCAGTGTGAAGTTGAAGGAGGACTGGAGAACCACAGCAGCAGATATAGCAGCATGTTTGCAGTAAATAATTCTTGAGCTGGGAAAAAAGTAGGATTCTAGTCTAGCTAATCCTTTTGTAGCTGTGCTAGCCTGCCTATAATAGGCAAGGTAAAGAACAGCTGCCTTCAGAATCTCTTAGTGAGCATTTGTGAATAACAAAGGAGAGATTAGCGTACTTCACCAGCTATCCCCAACATGATAAAAAAAAACATACATACATCTATGAGTCTGGCCATCAAAGTGGAATTTATAAGAAAAGTGGGGGGGGGGAAGAAAAACAAACAACAAAATGGTAGGGTCTCAATCACAAGTTAAAAAACCAAACAAACTATCACATAAAATAAATACGTAACAAATACCAACAATATAATATTTGTAGCAGATAAGAATATAGTGAAATGAACAATAAATATGATAGTTAAAGCAAATATGGACAACAGAGAATTGAAAATATGTGGTTAAATAAAATATCATACTAAACATATAATATGAACACTAACATAAAACAAACAAAAGTCACATTACATATATGTCAAGAGAGTTAACATATGAAATGGAATAATCCAACTATTATCAACAATAGGATAGATTCTTAAAGAGAAACTCTAGGCCAGCAATTTCCAAACTCAGGGTCTCCAGGTGCTTTGGACTTTACCTTCCCGAAGAGCTAGCCAACAGACCAATAGTTAAGAATTCTGGGAGCTGAAGTCCAAAAATCTGAAGGATCATAGCCTGGGAACCATTGTTCTGGCATAAAGGCTGATGACATAGATTTCTGTGCACATGGAAGGAAATTACCCTAGGACATTACCAAACCCTTCCATTACCAGTACCTACATCTAATGGCTAAGGGCTGCTGAGACAAGAAAATAGCCTCAGATGCTCTCCTATGTGCAGAACTGCAAGCTAAACAGCAGAAAAGAATGGATTGTTCCTGTTTACTAATGCTATAGGCATACAAGGCCATAAAAATAATGTTAAAGGGCGAAAACCACATGAAAAGGTTTTTAAAATGCATAAGCATAAGGGTACTCACACAAATATGTTCTGAACCCTACAACTATGTAATTTAACCACTCAGTAGAAAGTATCAGTTCTACTAATTTAACATTTCTTTTACAATTATAACTGACCCAAGATTTTATCAGTGAAAACAAAAATATAACTAACTTACAGTTCTAAAGAGTCTGATTGTATGCTCCAATTTTCGTATAGTATTTTGTTGGCATTTAATCTGAGACTAAAATTGAAACAGAAATAATGTATGTAGTCAGATAAAAATAGAATCACAAACATTTTTCATTGATTAACAACACACTTGGATCCTTAAGAGAAGCTAAAATAGATACATTAGGATAGGTGTGATATATTAGGATGGGCCAAATTTAACACCTAGTGTTCCAGCATAGTCAAATATTGTTACTTTCATTAAAGTGTGTCAACTATTCATCACAAACGCAGGAGCAAAATGCCCTGTTTCCCAACCCTGAAGAAATCACACATTTATATATTTATTTCACAGAGAGATATAACCTATACCAAAGAAATAGCTCAAACAGGAATGCAGAGAGAGTGAGATTATATGTCAAGGACGCGTATAGCTGAGAGGAACTCTATGATTTAAAGTATAGAAAATTGGTTGAGACTATTTGAGTAAAAATTAAGGGGGGGGGGACAACAGTGGCATCCACTATAAGACATCCAAACCAGACTGAAAACTTGGATGATTTCTAGAATAGATGACCAAACATTCAAGAAAGCGAGATACAGTAGTAATGGGAGCCTGCAAGCACCATGATATCTGCTTTCAAACCCTGTTAAGAACGTACAGTCCAACAAATACTTCATTCACTTTGCTGACAATTTCAGAAGGTGGAGGAGGCAATAAGTGAATCAACAGAGTGGAAGTAGCTGCAAACTTGGGTGGCAGCGCCCACATTGTCCTGGGATTTGTTATATAGAAGAAAAGGGAGACCAAATGTATTCAGACATGTACTCTGGATTTTAAGAAAGCTGATTTAACTAAGGTTAGGGAAATACTAGGTGATTTTCCATGATCAGAAATGCTCTAAAGGAAGGATGCTCAGGATGGATGGGAGCTTCTTAAAGTCCAAAGGAATGCTGTGGAAGATATTTTATCTTGATTTTATTCAGGCTGTGGACAAAGTTCCCTGTGATATTCTCACAGACAAGCTGGCAAAATGTGCGCTGGATAATGCTATTATTAGGTGGATCAATGTATAGAATCCAGGAAGTGCTCATTTCTTCAACCTCTTCAACTTGGAGAGAAATTACTACTAGTAGGGCACCAGAGGTTTCCATCCTAGAGCTGGTGTTGTTGAACATCTTTTTAGATCACTTGAATGATAGAAAAAAAAACACACTTATCAAATGTATTATTTATTTTATTTACATCCATCTTTTCTCCCATATGGGACTCAAATGGGAATTTGCATAACACACACATTAGAAAGGGTAGCTAATATTTCAAACAACAGGTCTAAATTCAAACTGACCTTAATAGCTTGGAGAGTTGGGCCAAATCTAACAAAATCAGTTTCAACAGGGATAAATGTAAGGTACCTATTTAAGCAGAAAAAAAAACTCCAAATAAATATAGAATAACCAACACCTGACTTGATGGAAACACAAGTGAAAAAGATCTAGAGATTTTAGTAGACCACAAGAATGAGTCAAGAATGAGATGTGATGGCCAAAAAAGCCAATGAGATTCTAGGCTGTATCAACAGAAATATAGTGTCCAGAATGAAGTAAACAACAGTACCACTCTAATCAGTTTTGATCAAACCACATCTGGAATGCTGTGTCCGGTTCTGGCCACCATTATTCAAGAAGGATATTAATACGATTGAATGTGTTCAATGAAGTGTGACCAAGGTGGTAAAATTTTGGAAACCAAGTCCTGTGAAGAATGGCAGGAATGAAGGAGTTGGGTATATTTAGCTTGGAGAACAGAAGACTGAGATGTAATATGATAGCTATTTTAAGTAACTGAAGGGATGTGATGTAGATGGTGGAACAAGTTTGTTTTCTGCTTCACCAGAGATGAAGATCCAAACTAATTGATTCAACTGACAAGAAAATAGATTCCTAGTAAACATTTGGAAGACCTTTCTGACATTAGGACTTGTTGAGCAGTGCAACAGACTGCCCCAGAGATGGAGAACTTTCCTTTTTTTTTTTTTGAGGTCTTTAAACAAGTTTTAAGGAACACGTTTGCAATCTAGAGGTGTTCCTGGATCTACCACTGTTATGAGAGGCCAAGGTGATTTCTGTGGCTAGAAGCATTTACTATGAGCTTAGGTAAATATGTCAGCTGTCCCACATCTCCAGAGGGACAGCCTATCCACTGTGATGCATATGTTATAACCTTGAAATTGGATTAGTGTAAGCTGTAGCTAGTGTATAAGATAACAATTACGGTAAGTTACTGACTGGGCTGTCTTTCCACACGTGCACTACAATGGGCTGTCTCTCTGCTACTGAACTAACTGTATGTATTGACACTTCTCCCAAGTCATTACGGTCTTCAAGGGAGTCCTTGTTGTCTAACCTATAGTGTATAGATTTCTCGTTGGAGATGACACAGAGACACACTTCTTTTTCTTTTTCATTTTGCTATGGTGCCCACCTTGAGGAATTTCTTCCTACTGCATTATATCAGTCTTCAGTGCTGGTGTGTCTTAGGTACTGACTGAAAAAAATATCCTTTAACCTTGACTTTCCACCAGTCATTAACTCTTTTGAACTCCCTCATATATTGTATCATTCTGGTTTTTATTGGATTGTTTGAGCATGATGTATACTGCTTCAAGATTTTGGAAAAAATTGGAACTGTTATAGAAATATTTCCAATAAATAAGTAAGTTGGTTTTACGGTCAAATTCAAGCCCCAATATAAGCACAAGGAACCTTAAAAGTAAGTGAGGTCTGATTGCAATCAATCTTGAATTTATCTATCCTAATTATTGTTTAGTTTTGACTGCCCTTTGGAATTAATCTAGTTAAAAGTATGAACGTAAAAATGTATCTCTTTAGTTAAACTTCTAATAAAGCACACAGGCACATGTTTATTTCTTTGACAGTGCAAAAGCAGTATGAGAATTCTGTTTTCAACGATGAAATCAAAAAGGGGGTTAAACAAAATATATCTCATTTTCTGCTTTGTTTCATCGTAACTATTCTCCTTTTTCAGTGTCCTGCAACATGTTGGTTCTACAAGGCAATGTGTTAGCAAATATATGTGTAAGACTGGGCAGAGGTATTGCTATGCTTGCACAATATCTCTCATAGAACAATGTTAATGTAAAATGTTAATCAGGGTTAATGTTAATGTCCCAACTAGCTCTACTACCTAAACAAGAAAGCCAATGTGGTGTAGTGGTTTGAGCACTGGACTACAACCCTAGAGACCAAGGTTTGATTCTCTGCTCGGCCACGGAAACCCACTGGGTGACCTTGGGTGCATCACATACTCACAGTACCAGAAAACCCCATGATAGGTTCAACTTAGGGTCACCGCAAGTCGGAAATGACTTGAAGGCACACAAAAACAACTGTTTAAACAACACGCTATAGAGCAAGATGGCCCAGCCCTACTTTCCTTTCAAAACCATTCAGTTACACTCAAAGCCATGCTAGTTAATAGGCACAAGGTAGTGCATGTCAGAAGTTCCAAATCTTAGATATTCAGATCCTGTTGGACTTCTGTTCACAGAAGATCCTGCTAGAATGGAACAATGGATTCTGGGAGAAGTAATCCAGTATCTGGGTATCCAGGGTTGGGAATCACGGAGCAATATGATGACAGAGTTAAGAGTCCAGAGTATTTTGTCCTATACTTTTACATATTGTTCGATAAGATTTAATTTGATAATCTCAGTTTAATATATGAAATTCCTAACAAATTAATACTAGAATATCTGCCCTATCTTACATTTAATCACACCTCTTAATCCTTAGAGCTACATAAAGTATCCATTACTATCAGGATGTCTTGTCATCACAAGCTTTTGTCCCCAATTACAGGTTGTTACAGCTACAAAACAAACTGGGGGAAGGAGAAAGACTACATGTAAAAACATTTCATCCAATAATTCATGAACCTTAGCTTCTGAAACTTCCTGGTCAGCACTTTCTAATGCAATTTCTTTTTCTTTTTCCAGTTGCTCTGCTACCTTGTCTACATGAGCAAGTTCTTTATGCAGATATGCATTCTTAATAGCCAAATCATCCACTTGAGCCGTTACCTCCACCTTACTATCAAGTAGTTTCATAACATGCTTTTCCAAGTCACGATTTTTTGTTTTCAGATATTCAATCTGGTGGGTTCAAAAAGAACAAAATTATTTCACTTCTCTTATTTCTTCAAAGTCTGCATAGAAAAATATTTGTTAATAACAATGTACAGGTTCAGCATAACAGAATCCTCAGAATCCAGCCTTGGTAATAGTCAAGTTTACTGAAGTTGAATTTAAACATTAAGTGGATTAATCAATGTTGAAAGTATAAGGAATCTCTTGCAAAAACTGCTGATTTTAGTTAATTAGCCAGCAGTTTAATGTTAGGTTGCCTTGTCCAACTGAAGCCTTATTATAGCCATGAGGGCCCAAGGCTATTTGGAGCCATGCTATCTAACCTAGGTCTTGCTGCCTATTCTATGATAAAGATTGCTGACTGAGGATATCATGGTGAGAACAGTAGACTTCACATAGGCTCAACAGTATTCTAATTTCAGTTCTTTAGATCACCTCCTTGGAGTGGTCCCTTGCAAATCCTGTAGTTTACAGAATACATGGCCATCATGCAGCCAAAACTTCCATGCTGATTAGGCTAATGGAAGTTAAAGTCCAACAATTCCCCAGTCTTGCTGTACCCAGAATGCTCTGTGTGGTACCTTAGTGAACCAAGTTTGAATGGAGTCACCATGAAAAGAAGCATACTCTATATCAAGAGTGTCATACTGTATTTATTATGTAATATGGTTAATATGGCCAAAAAAGCAAAAACATATGACAGAACCTCTGATTGCAGTTTTTGGATCAGTATGTCTTTCCTGTTAAAGTAGTCTTCTTGTTGTAAATATCTCTCACTTTCAGAAAATGGATCTCTTAACACAAGCTCTTCTCTTGTTGTCACCCTCTGGGGAAGCAAGCAAAACAATTTCAAGATTGATTTATATTTTATTCCTACATTCAGATGAAATATATAACTTGACTGTTTGTTTAATTCTGCCCGAAAGGATTATCCTGAAAATATTTTTCAGATAAAGCGTATGCAAGTTTATTTAAAGAGTAAAATCCACTTTGCTGAACAGAGTTTAAACTGGGTGGGAAAAGCATGGCTCCCCGTATCTTCTTTTTTGCAACCCTTGATGCTTCCCAAGGGTTTAAAAAATGGACCATTTTTGGACCCTCAAAAACTAGTCAAACCCACCACAAAAAGACCTTGAAAATGACATAATGTGACTTCTAGTTTCATCTCAGTGGTATTTGGTGGGCCATTGGGGGAACAAATTGGTCATTGCCCTGGCACAGTTGCCCACCTGTGATTTAAATGACAATACCATCACATATATTCATAGCTGATTAGAAAACAGATTCAAACAGTGTCCGTCAGTTGATCCTCATCAATAGGGGAAAAGGTTTCGAGTGATTATCATTGGGTTCTGCCTATAGTTTTATAAATTTTGGGGAAAGGAATACAGAAAGCTACATATGGCTTCCAAACCATGTGTTTAGACACCCTTCCAGCCTCATTTTTATTTTTTTACAAATTATTTCACTGAAAAATGTTCCTCTAACTTTTTGGGAGGTATGGACAGGACCATTCCCTCATAGTTTTAGGTTTGGGAGTCTTTCTCAGAACTGAAAGTATGTTCCTAATTTGAAAAATATCTCTTTTTTCAGCATAGGGCAGGGACAGGTATCCAAAACCATAGCAGAATTGCCCTCCTCCTCCCTGTAGGGTTGTTATTTGCCTTCAGTTGACTCTGTCTTATGGTGAACTGATCTTAGTATTTTTTTTACAAGATTTATTCAGAGGAGATTTACCACTCTAAGGCTGAGAGTGTGACTCGCCCAAGATCACCCAGCAGGTTTCCATGGCTGAGTGGGGTATTCAAACTCTGGTCTCCCAGAGTCCCAGTCCAATAGTCAAACCCCTACACTGTACTGGCTCCTCCCTAGAGGACAGAAAGGGTGTTTTGAGTGATATGGATTGCTACCTTTGTATCATTCAGAAAAATTAAAAAGTGAGGGTGTGGGTGTACACTGTGAGGTGGCCATTCAAAAGTCTGTGACAGGAATGGGCAGCTCCTAGCTTTCCAATGACTGCCTACTCCTGGACCAGACAAACATTTAAAGAGATACCTTATCAAATGTGCAGATTACACAAAACCAGAAGAAATAGTTAACTTCAGTAGATAGAACAAAGATTCAAAATTATCTTTACATAATGAAAGCCTAGGCTAAAATTAACAAAATTAAATTCAACAGAGATCACGTAAAGCTCTGCATTTAGTTAATAAATAAATAAATAATTAAATGCACACCTATAGGATATTTTTCAAGTCACAGGAATTAACAGTTCCACTTTAACTGTCATTAGTCAATTTGGAGTATTGTGCCCATTTCAGTTCAGTTCATTACACTTTTAAAAAATAATATAGACAAATTAGAATGGCGAAGCAGAGAACAACAAATATAGTCAGCAGAGTGTATAACACATTCTACAAGGAAAGGTTGAAGGAACTGTGCATGTTTCGTTTGGGGGGGAAAGACCAAAAAAGGAAATGATAGCACTCTTCAAATGACCGAAGAGCAGTTATGCTTTAATTCATAGGAGATTTAATTGCTGCTGAAAATTAGAAGGAACATCTTGATGGTAAGAGCAGTTTGATAATGAACCAATTACCTATGGGGTCTTCAAGCAGTGGCTAGACAGTCATCCACTAGAGATACTTTAACTCTGGATTTCTGGATCCCATCAGTTCTATGACACTCCTAGGTAAGTGTTCACATGATTGCAGTCAAAGTTATTACAAATTCTACTGTATTGTTATTTCCATTCCCCCTCCTCTCCCACTAAAAGCATTATTTATAATAGGCAAAAGAATTCAAAGACATCAAGGCACTGAAATAATCACAGGAAAATTGTTATCTGCCATGAAGTTGACTTCGACTTATGGGTACCCTAAGGATGAGAGACCTGCAAATCAGCCTATCATCAACTGCCCTATTCAGGTCCTGCAGATTCAGGGTTGTGTCTTTCTTGATTGAGTCTATCCTACTGCCTTCTACCTCATCAAGCATTATTGTCTTTTCTAGTGAGTCATGTTTTCTCATGATACAGCTAAAGTACAACAGCCTCAGTTTAGTTACCTTGGCTTCTGGGGAGAGTTCAGCCTTGATTTGCTCTAGGACCCACCATCACAGAGTGGTAGTGCCATTGATGGATATGGGAAAATAAGTTGTATTAATTTGAATGAGGAATCTTTCAAGTACATGTAGCTGGAATCAGGGCTCCACCCCATACTGTGAGGTGGTACCTCTAACTGCTGCCTTTTGATTGTGATTCTGCAATCAGTGCTGCTACAGTACAGTCTTGATCCTATTCACTCCAAATTAAATTTCATTGTGTACATTGAGGCTTGCTCCTTATATATGATTAGGATTAATTCAAACAGGAAAAGTAATATACAATTCTTACTGGAAAACTGATCCAATAGTAAAAAGATAATATTTTTAAAACAAATTTGGAGAAATTATTATTAAAAATTACCAGCCATTAGATTATTGTTAATCTATGTTCTTTTTAGAGATGTATCAAGACAGAACCTATATAGGAAGCCAATCTTCTGGAGGCTTACAAGGAAGTAATTCAACTGCAAGAGGTGTACCAAGATAATCCGATGCTGGATATTGGTTGAGAGGTTGTTGGATGCAGCTGACATGTCATTGCAGCAGAACAATACCCCCATCCCCAAGGCCTCCTGGTATACAGTTAGTGAAAACTCCATACACGGAAAATATTAATAGTTGCTGTCCTGTCAGCAGCAAGACCTGAAACAAGGATTCTCAGGGATGGGGAAGCAGCTTTGGACCCCCAGGATCAAAATAGACCCTTATTCCTCTGACACATCCAAGGTTTGTACCTCTGAAGTACACAAGCATGAACCTGACATGGTAATTTTCCTCCTGTCGATGGAAACTGAAAAGAAAATACATAAAAATGCAATCACTGGGGCAGGAAGGAATAGAAATCTGCACTTAAGAATCAGTAGAATCACTAGGTAACAATAGTTCCTCTGATGTGGATCAAGCTGGACATTCTTCTGTGCATCTGAATCAGTGTGTAATTGTCCACACAAGCTTACTCAGAAATAAAATTATTAATCTTAATGGTGCAATAAGGCTGCTTCCCTCTTTTTATACTGAAACAGACTAACCTCTTTGAAAATTCTGCTATGGAAATTCACAATACTCCAATCTCCAATTTAGAACTGCTCTGTAAAGGTATGTAAAGAATGAAATATGGGACTTTTTTCACTTCCACATTTAAAATAAAACAAGGAAATGGTATAACTTTCAGTTTATGGTTTACTCCTAGTTTTATGACAGATAACAAGCTTTTTCTGTTCATAATCTGTTGGTTGCTTAAGAACTTCAAGCATCAACACACAGGGTAACTGTTGTATTTTACATTTGTAAAGCACCATGTACATGGATGGTGCTATATAAATAAAGGACAATAATAATAATCAATACTGTAAATAACTGGTACTGTTTACATGTATGATATACATACCAACATACACAAATACTCAGGGTCCAACGCAGCTTCAGCTAAAAAGGTTGACTCTCACTCTCATGCAAACACTTTATATCTATACGAGCCTTAAAATGAAATCTCACAATGTAAAACTGTTCCCACCCATTACCATGGAAAAAGGCAAGCATTTAATAATGAATAGCTTTGATAAACTAAAGCTTTATCCTCTTAGGGGAATATTGAAGAAGTACATAATAGACACATAATAGACACGTGCGATTTACATATGCTCCTTATACCCTTGTTTCCTGGGCTCATTTGATATGATGACAGTAGATAAATAATCTAACTGTGCAAGCCTGTTTCTATCTACTCAGAACTGAATTTAAACGAGGTTCAAACAGAATTACTTCTAGGTGAGGATATACAGGATTGCTACCTAAAATATTTTCCTCATATTTCTAAAAAAATAATAATACATCCAGTAGTTTATCGAATGGAACCACAGCGTTTTGAATAATATTCTCTGCAAACTTTAAACGAATTTGTCAACAGACCTAAACAATCCATGTCCTCCTTACTTTTTGTTGGACACAGTATAGGATTGCCAGTCACCATGGCAGTGGCGTTTGTTTTGAGCGCTTAACTACTCAGCAATCACAGAATATTGGTATCAAGCAAACTCCTCAAATCAGGCAAATATAGTTTGTATTTTCAAGAATATAGATTTTTAAACAGAATCCCAAGTGAAAGAGAAGAAACGTCTGGTCAATTTCCCACATATAAAGAGAGTGATAGATTCTTTTCATGTTCTTTTATTCTTGTCTGGCAGAAGAGGGGCAGAAATTTCAGTTACTACTCAGGGTGGGATCTTCGGGATTCCAATCACATTTCAGGTTCATAAAACTGACATAACACCCGTCTCAAGCAAGTGTTATTGATCGTGTCACTTTTTGCAATTAATCTCGAAGTTTCCAATACTCTGGTACCTCTGCAGCCTGCCTGGCAAGCCAGTGGGTGCCTTCTTATTCCTATTTTCCCACCGGGGCTCTCTGTACCTTGGAGTGAAATTCTTTTTTTTTCTTCCTGCGCCCAGGGTAACTTCTGGAGGTCATGACGGCAGCTAAACTGTCCGCTCCAGACAGATTTCCTGTCTTGCCTTTTCCCCTTCCCTAAGATCCTCAACTCGCTTTTTTTTTTAGCCTTACCCGCTACTTCACCTTCTTTTCTCTGTCCGAATGGGCAGCCCAAAGAGCAGCCAGGCCAGATGGCAAGAGCTCAGAGCCAATAATCCCTCCTTTCTCACCTCACTTTCCCTCAACCGCCGTGGCTGGGTGGGCGGACAGGCTGAGGGAAAAGCACAAGCCCACCTCGCCAGTCAGAGAGCCTTTCACAGCCCCCTGACCGCCCACCGTAAAAAGGGATGGGGCTTTAACCAGCCGGCTCTTTCTCGGACTACTTTCTGCTCCCCTGAACGCGCTCCCCCCTCTCGCCTCTCCTCCTCCGCGTCGCCTGGTAACACCCGACGCCTCCCCCCTCCGCCTCTCCTTACCTGTTAGCTGAAAGCGGGCGGTGGGGCTCCTCTTTTGGCCCCTCCCCCACACCTTTATTGGCGGGAGCGCGCGCGCCCGGCGCCGGCTCGCCCGCCTCTCTCTTCAACCGTCGCTCGCCCTGGAACGTCCCTGGGTGGAAGGAACGGGACTGTGTCTCTCTGGAGGCGCGCGCTCCCTTCGAAGTTCCACCGGCGAGCTTTAGCCGGGGACATCTGTTCGAACCGTTGGTGGCCGAAAGGGGGGAGGGGAGGACTCAGGAGCCGCCGGGCCGGCGGTTTATTCAACCTTGAGCGTCAAGGTTTTCAATAAATGTCACGCGAGGAAGTTTTTTTTTTTTTCCCCCTGAGAGAGAGAGTGAGAGAGCAAAAGCCACCCCTTACTTGGCTTTGGTATTAAGGTTTTTAATAAGGTTCTGTGGCTTCAGGGCCTCTCCAACTTACGGCGACCCTATCACGGAGTTTTCTCTGCAAGAGTTTTCAGAGGGGGTTTGCCCTTGCTTTCCTCTGCGGCTGAGAGAGACTGACTTGTCCCAGGTCACTCAGAGGGTTTTCAAGGATGAGTTCAAACCCCGGTCTTCCGGAGCTCTAGTCCAACACTCAAAGCACTGTGCCCCATTTGCTTTCGATTTTTTAATATTAGTTTGTAGTACAATCATCCCTCCACATTCACTAGGGTTAGGGGCACAGGATCCCTGTGAAAGTGAAAAAACGGCGAATAACTCTAGGACCTTCCAAACATATTTAACACACACAAAAACATGACCACCATATCCAACGCACCCTGGATTTTTTGAGGCATCAGGATGCCTTCACAAGGCAGAAGTGGTGGCTGGTGGGGCTGACTGCCACCTCCACTGTTGCCCCACATCATTTTTAATAAGGACTTATAACCCTTTTTCACAGTTTCACAGTCTCATGAGGCTTGCAGTCCCTATTAAAAATGGCATAGGGGAGCAGCAGAGGGGACAGCAAATAACCCATGAATAATCAAATCTGCAAAAGTTAAACCTGCAAATGTGGAGGGATGACTGTATTTTTTAATGTGTCTTCAGGTTGCCTGTCGACTTATCTGACCCCATGAATTACGATTTTCATAAGTAAGGAATACTCAGAGGTAGTTTTTGACAGAGCGTGTAGTCCTTACAGATCCTGCTTAAGGAGCAGAAGCATCAATAGTTTGGAGAAACAAACTGAACGCTTTATTATGGAAACTCCATTCCAAGATAGGAAAGTTACTCAGGGTGCTAATCTAGTCTAGATTCATTTTACACAAAAGCTGAGAGGGGACAGGCAAAGAGAAAAATGGTGAAAAAACATCCCTAAGAGTACCTGTTTACATCACAGAGAGGTCAGGATAGCTAGACAAGAAGAGATGACATTCTGGGTCACTCAGACCATCTAACTCTATTACTACTGTCCACTCTGAAGCATTCCTCACTCTTCAGTACTAAGGGAAAGTCAGTCTGACGTACTGGCCAGAGTGTTGGACTGGAACCTGGGAAATCCAGGTTCTAGTCCCCACTGAACCCTTTACTTCACTTGATGAATTTTGGCCAGTCACATCCATTCAATTTGACACACATTATAGGACTGTGGTAAGGACAAAACGGGGAAGGACGAACACCATGTATACCACCTTGAATTCATTGGAAAAAAGGTATGATATAAATACAATTAATAAACATATAATGTGCCATGCAGGCTTAAGATGGCAAAAGGTAATAAGGGTTTAAGACTGTGTACAGAGAAAAAGACTTGAGTGCAGTTTGCTTTGAGAATGTATTTGTTATATAAAATCAAGTGTTGCCCCCTTGGTAAACCCTGTCCTGGGGTCTACAACTTTGATATAAAATTAATCTAACCCACCAGAGAGGTCACCCGGATGAGCACGTAAGCAATAATGGTCGTACGATCGAAAGAACCAGGTCAGGCCAGTAAACTCCCCAGTCATATAGACACAGGAGAACTCAAGCTGTGCCAACCCATGCTGGACTAAAGATCATCAGCCTTTAAGGAGCCAACTTGAAGGAATTAAGAGTTTTCCCACAGAGTTGGGCACTGGAAGCAATAAAACTTTATCAGGCAAAATCCATCTACATAAACTCACACTGGAACCCAAAGCGGCAGAAGATCCTAATACTTGGGTAACACCTTGTTATTTTCCAATATCAAAGAAGGTGCCGGTGTGAGGTTGTTTTCCGTTGCTGTCCTCTTTGTTCTCCCCAAGAGAGGATTTGCCCTCAAGGTAAATGTTTCCTACAAATAGTCCCCGTTCTTGACTAGTTCTTCGGATGCCTCCTGGTCATACCAACTGACTGTTCCCCCTCTCGGTGGTTGCATGATCCCCTCAGCGTCACTTCGCTGAGTTCCTTCTCTTTCGCTCCTTTCTGGTCCAAGGACTTCAGGAAAAGGTGCAGTATCACCCAAACCATGAATCCTTCAACAATCCCTCTATCTTATTTCCATTCTTTATTTCTCTTTAGCCCTTGGACGTGTGTATGAGTGTTTGCGTTGATGAGTGCTACTACTGTTTAATAAAGTCATTTATTGGACCTTTTTTTTGGTTTGATTTCTGACTGGTCCTGACCCTGTAAGAACTGCGTCAAAGATCTCACTAGGTTACTCTGCCTCTCGCATTGCTATTGCTTGTGCTCTGTTGAGCTTACTTTCCCCACCTCTTGGAGCATATCGAGGTGTCCCTCTGGGACCCCCAGATTTCCAGGGTAACACAAGTTAAAGCAATACAGCATTCCTCCTTGAATGAAAGAATTAGAGTGAATATTGTGGATAAAAGCAAGCTGAAATACAAATAAAATGAAGCCTTCCAGTGCACTTAGAGTTTCAGAGATAATTCTCAAAGGTTGTAAATTATGTTAGCTTTTTAAAATATATTTGTCATGTGGATTGTCTTCCAAATACTTAAGAGGCCATCATTATACATTTGTTTTAATTTGAGCTAGAAACTGGGTTTTGATGAGATATTTTGGACTTGAAATTGGGATAGAGTAGAATCATACTCAGGCATATCCACATTAATTCCAGATACTTTGAAATTCCTTGTAGGAAAAAAAAACATTGATGACTATTATTAACATTGGCATTAATTCTGATTAATTCAATTTAACAGTGTAGCCTGAAATGATGCAAAGTTGTTGAAGTAACATGAGATCGGGGAAAGTAATAGTATCATCTAGAAAGAGAAGTGCATGCCTAGAATTGTCTGATCTTTTGCATATATACTTGGAAGTAAGGCTCCATTGAGTTTAATGGGATTTACTGTCATGTATCTGTATATACCAAGAGTGAACAGAGTGTAGCCCACATGACATCTTGGATCCTGCCAATCCTCCAAAGCCCCACCTAATTTTGTTTTGCATCCAAACTGCTTTAGGTTTTGAAAACACATGTCAACAGCAAAACTCACCCAAAGCCTTCAGAATTCCCCTCAAAAATATTGTAGCTCCTCCTTCAGCCATATCCTGTCCCAAATGGCAACCAGCAATACTTCAACAGCATCTTGGCACAATTTTGGCCAGGGTATGACTGATGGCCCACAGAGGGAAATTGGCTTCCGAATCAGATGCATCTGCCCATACCTAGTATGTAGAATTTCAGCTTTACAGCTCTTACAGATATCTATAATTGAGAATGCCTGTTTTATGCACAGGAGGATTGATAACAATGGATTCACTCATAAAAATGTAGTATTTCTAAATATTTATCTTATATACTAATTATAGCTTTCACCTAGCAGGAGTGATTCCATCAGACTGCAAGTGTAGAGGGAAAGGGTGCAGGATCCTTTTTTGAGCGGCCAACTTCCTTTTGCATATCTTCACTCTTAATTGTCACCTTCCAATAGCCATTCTGTCAGCCTTTTCTCATCCCAGCCAGATGGAACTTGAGGAGCTTGTGACTGAGTCTACAGTCCCCTTTTTTTTCTTCATTTCTTTTGCCTGTTGTATTCTACCATTTAAATTGCAAGCCTAAAGGTATGGGCAGTCTTATTCCTAGTGAACCTCATTCTCTGATGATAGATTATTTGTTGCTGTTGTTTGTCTTCAGGTTGTTTCTGACTTATGACAACCTTAAAGCCACCCTATCACAGGGTTTTCAGGGGCTGAGAGTGTGTGAGGCACCCAATGCCACCCAATGGGTTTTCATGGCTGAGTGGGGAATTAAAACCCTGGTCTCCTGGGTCAGAGTCTGACACCCAGACCACTACACCACACTGACTCTTATGCAACCAAAGATGCACTATCCACACATGCATGGGGGTGAGCTGAATAGGGCCCCCAGAAAGAACGAAATTAGCTGCTCACTTGGCACCAAATGCTAAGTGCATGTGGGGTGGCAATGCAGAGAATCAGGATGTAAACTAAATTGATATAGAATAGCTGGAAGCTGGATAGGAGCCTTCTAAACTACACTTTGTTTCATATCGCACTTGCCTATATTAATAATATTCAAATCACCATGTTTCAGTTTTTATGCACCCAAAACCATGCCATCTATGAAGAGGGAAATATCAGCATACACAGTCAAAAAGTAGTGTTTGCACAAACATAAACAGATTGGTGGGCAGCCTAGGGTACAAAGTGTTCCATTACCTTTAAAACCAAATTTTAAAAAAGAACAAAGAGCTGAAGGAATACGTATGCTTAGTAGGCATAGAATCCTAACTGGGAAAGGAGAAAATGAAGGATTGGGGAAACTGAAGAATATGCTGTAAGAAGGCATCGCTAATTGATTTAGAAGCTGAACACAGCACTTCACAATGCAACATGTTGCAGGTCCTGTGAATGCTAGTAAATATTAGCAATGGGGCCTAGTAGATACATATTTCAATAAAAGCAATAGAAAGATTCTTTTCTGTAGATCTTTCCAAAGCAATTGGCTAACAGGAAATGTATCTGAAGTTTTTCCACATCCTGTAGATATTAGCAGAGGGAATTTGTATCTAGGAGACTTGCTTGGCAAACTGCTGCCAGAGCCAAAACAAAATCTCTCATATAAACATATAACTATAGAGAGATCTTACTCATTGGAGACTTGAGTGCCAGTAGCACCAATTCTTTTTGAAAAGTATGGAGGAAGAAGAGCAGCTATACTTTTAGAATTCTGACATTTATAAAGCTTTGTATTCTGGATGATCATCTCTGACAGGTTAGCTGCTTTATAATGGTTTCACATAAAAGAAAAATGTACTGTACAGTGTTTGTCTTACATATACCAAATTATGCAATGAAAAGTATAATTGGACCACTGCATAATTTCCAAAAGATATTATCCATCAATGCTATTACAACTTCATTTTTTGTTGTAGCACAATTATCAATATTTTATAAGTTAATCCACATTTAAAAGTTCCCCTGTAAGATAGTGTGTATGTATTCATATGAAATATTGCATAGCGTTGGTTTTATACATATATTCAAATGAATGCCAAAAAATGGAATTCTGGAAGTTTTATGGGGGAAAAGCCCTGTGATTGTGATTTACAGAGATAAAAACTTTATTGCAACATTTTATAAATTGGTGATATACATAAACTGAGTCAGATAGATTGCATATGATATAATGACTTAAGATATAAGAAAGAGGCAAATGCTAACTGTTTTTGTAGGTGATACAAGTTTTCAACAGTGAGTGCTGTGTATGTTGCTTATGTATAGCAGCAAACCCATAGCTGCTAGAATCAAAGAGATCAAATTAATTTCTTCAGGCATTCTAATAGACATGTTTTTCTTTTCATGCATAAGGTCTGCATGATAATTTCATTGAAGGATGTCTTCATTGACTCTGCATTTCAAGATAAGCTAGTAGTTTCTAGTATTTCCATGATAACTGCATAATGGGAAAGTGCTGCAGTAAAAGTAATACTCCAATATCTGTAATACAGAATGATGCAAATACTGGGAAATCAACTGTAAATGACCATTTATTTCAAAACACTGAGGAAATCTGTCTAGGACCTATGAAGAACTTTTTCCAAGTTACAGGAAAAAAGATACCAGAAGGGATTCAAAATAATGCGGGCACTCAGCCAGAAGACAGCTTTAATAATGCCTTAGATTCTCAAAATTTAGTTAAAGGAAATGATGGTTTGGAAGTAACTGATGTTCACTGACATTATATAGATTCAAGAATGTTCTCCTGCCAAAATGTGTTAATATGGTGTGATAATTTTCTATTTGTTAACTAGAAAAATAAAGCAAAACAATGTTTAAGAGTCAAATTAAATGGAATACTCCACTATTGGTTTCAATTTCTGTTTAATTTTTATATCATAAATGTAAATTAATTGTAAATTACATTCAATGTAATTGTTACTAATCTAATAATCACTTGTATTTGCACTATATTAGAATAAAACAAAGAAAAGCTAAATATTTAACACTGGGTTTTATTGTTTATTTGTTCTACTTTTCTAGTTCTGAGTAGCTTTATCTGATTGCTCCCACCTCTGGTCTTCCACCTATTTTTATCTACCATGTTCAGATGCTACCTAACACTAGTAATTTCCCTAGTACAGCCACATTAAATGTACAGTTTGGTGTTAACTTGGTATTATGGCTATCAATCATTTTTCAGGGGAAAGGAAAGGGGTGAGGATACACTATAACCAGCTGCAATTTAGCAACAAACACACATGACTTTCTCTTCCAGTATTGATATTCCTTGCCATGGTTGGGCAGAAAAATATTGGTAGGAATCTGAAGATTTAGAATGGGGATCATATGGCTGGACTGTCTCCACATGTATCTAACATGCACTTGCGATATGAGAAACTCTTTCAATCTTTTTGTGTACTGCAGTCCATTACTTTTCCCACTCATTTTTGTTCGTTTAGAAACTAACATATTTGTTAGTTTTCAACTGATGTAGCAAAGTGCACAGCTTTCTTAAATTAATTCTTCTCATTACTCAAAGTTGGCAGAACTCAATGTTGAAACTGAAACTACCCAGTAATCAGGAGACAATATAATCAAATGCCACTTTCAAGTCTCACTAATTTCAGTGCGATTCTAATCTAACCAAACGCTGAAGAAGTAAGACCTATTGAACAGAACCATCTGAGCATCTTGAAGTATACAGAATTATACTGCAAAGCACATTTATCTCTGTTCATCCTCATTTTATAGCATATATTTTTATCTTGCAGCAAAGGTACTATCATAAGGTTGATTTAGGGATTATTCTTTTGGCCCAACATAGCTCTATGAAACAGCTTCTGAGTGAGCATGTCTAAGATTTTCTGTAAGATTTTTAAGTTAGAAAAGTATATACATTTTAATTCATACCAGGTCATACCAGGGTTGCCAGGTCAGCAGTATCCCATTCTACAATTCCATGGCCAAGCCTTGAGACCAGCAGGCAGGCCTTTGCGATGAAACGGGCTGGGTGAGGCTGGCAAGCAATGGAAAGGAAGCAGAGCCGCTTCTCAGCCAACTGATTGTGGAAACGGGCATGAGAGAAATCCAAGTAAATGGGCTCCAAATCCATTAAAACCTGGTTAAATAGGTGACATGGCAACCCAGAAGATCAATTTATTTTTTTAAATTTTGGCTGCCAGGGAGATGGCAAAGTGTGCCCAGTAGCTGCAGCTGTTTCTACCATTCTCTGTAGGGCTCACAGCCCAGACAGCCTTACCAACATATGACACATAGGTTCTCCTCATGCCATGTGCTGCTGCTGAGGAAGACTCAGCACCATTCCACAAAGATTTTAAAGCAGGAGCCAGAAGGTGGCTCCCAGGTCACACGGACCCATGTTATATCCGATTTTTTTAAAAGTCTCCTTAAAAATTCAAAATGCCCCTATAACCTGGGCAAGTTGGGGTGACTTTGCCATGTTCTTGCTCTCAGAGATATTTTACTCTGTGTGGGGCTTTTTTTTATTCCTGAAGCCAAAATGGGCCTAAAATAAAATAGGAGAGACCAAGGATAAGGCAAAACTGATACCACCCCAGGAGTGCAGGTGGCCATTTTGATGTTAAAAAGTAGGAAGGGTGCAGGAGAGATGGTGCAGTCTTCCCAGGCCTGTGGAAAGACAGGAGCACCCCAAACTCCTGGTAATTGCCTGCCCCTAATTTAAAGCCACCTCAAAAAAATACCAAGCTTTCTCCTCCTTTAAAGCGGGTCATCTTTAGGTATGCCTCCTGTTTGGAGAGCCAGAGAAGCTTGGACCTGGCAAGCCTAACGAAGTCTTTCTTCAGCAACCCACGCCAAGGGCAAACTTTTGCAATTAATTTAAATAGCAAAGTTCAAAATCTGATATTGGGAAGGAAGGAAGGAAGACAGATCAATGACAGCGCAGTTTCAAATCAGAGACAAAGAGCCTTTCCACACTACACTGTTATAGTGCTACTATTCCACTTTCAATAGCCTATGGAATTCTGGGGTTTGTAGTTTCTTGAGGCCAAAGAGCTCTCTGGCTGAGAATGCTAAAGGCCCCTCCCTAAACTGCAAACCCCAAGATTCCCTGGGATGTTGAAAATGGAATAATAGCACTATAACAATGTAGTGCAGAAAGGTCCAAAAGCTTCCAGAAGAGAATCAACTTCTCCTCCCACTATTAAGCCCGCTATCATCCGTTGCTATGACAACAGAAACGCCGCTGGGGGAGGGAAGGTAAACGGGAAACTACTTCCGTTTTAAAGCGGAAGGAGGTTAGGCTGCCTGAAACTGACATGGTGTCACTTTCTTTTTCGTCCCCGAGCGTAGGCGTTCGAGGGGAGATACAGACCTGAGGACACGGACGGATGTTCGATGAGTAAGACCATAGATTTAGTAACAGAGCTTTGCAGTTAACATTTAGAGACACCACAAGTTAACTTCTGGGTTCGCTTTGAAAACTGAGGGCTGTCCGTAGAAAACAGCGGTGAAAACCAAGGTTTTAAAGTTGCCATGGTTACGACAGAAGGCCTGACCCCACTCGCAACCACGGCAGATCTTTTTTCTAATTTAGACCTCATAGGAGGAAAAAAAAAATGCTGAGTTGATTTGTATGCGTTTCGCTAGCGGACAGGGCTCCTGTATGAACATCTCCGCACGACGCGCTTATAGCGCGATGATTCCACTTTCAACCTCCTATGGAATCCTGGGGTTTGCAGTCCCGGGAGGGGCCGGCCGGCCCCTCCCGGGACTGCAAACCCCAGGATTCCATAGGAGGTTGAAAGTGGTATCATCGCGCTATAAGAGTCTCGTGCGGAAATGGCCTAAACCGCAAACCCCAGGATTTCCCTAGGAGGTTGAAAGTGGAACACTAGCGCTATAACAGTCTAGTGCGGAAATGGCCCGTGTTTTCTTCGAAAGTTTTCCTGATGCGTTTTGTGCATTTCAGTTTGTCCAATGAAGGTGTCACCGTTTTGTGGATATTGTGGTATTCTGCTGCACGGCCAAAACCGTTGGTAAAAAAACATATCTGGCCATGTTTAGCAGTGCAATCCTGTGCGTGCCCAGGCAGAAACAACCCTGTTAATCTCGATCTCTGAGGCAAAGGCGCACAATGGCCGTGTAAAGGCCTAAAAAGTACCCCGTCCACAATTTAAAAATCCCCCCATGAAAAATAACCTAAAGCAGTGAGTCCTCCAGCCTTGGCTACTCGGGAGGCGTCGGAAGAAATGCGCTACTGTTCAAAATACCCAGCTATCCCTCTTTTTTTTTTTTTCAGTTTTCACCTCGTCCAGGACTTTTTTTAAAAAAAAAAGTTACAAAGATAGCCGGAAGTGTCTTATGTGACGAGCGGCTCTTCCGTATTTCATACCTCTGCGTTAGAAGTGCGCGCGCCGGTCCGACTTTCTAGAGCTAGGAACAGACAGAGCTTCCCCGCGCGGGCCGAAGATCCGATTGTCGGTAAGGAGACCAGCCGATGCTCCCCTCCCCTCCTGGCTGAGACACAGCAGGCGCGTGGGAGGCGCGTGTCCTTGAGGGGTTCCAGCACGAGCCGTCCGTGGAGTAAGCGGTCGCCTAAGACCGCAGCCTTGAGGTAACCGTACTTTGAGTGCTCGCTCCTTATTTTCTCTTCAGGCTGCACCTGTGTCCACTCCTTCGTGGAGTTCGTCCCCTCGAGCCTTATGTGTCCTAATGGACATTGAGGCCCTTCCCTACACTGCAAACCCCAGGATGCCATAGGATGTTGAAAGTGGAATCATCGCGCTATAAGAGTGTCGTGTGGAAATGGCCTTAGCCCTGGCTTTAGGAAGCCCGGTGGAGACAAACAAGTACATGCATTTTAATCAGTGAGCTTCCCAACTCCCTTTTCAATGCCTTGTGGAAGTTGCCTGAGATCCAAAAATAAAAATAACCTCCGAATATCTATTTCCAGTACGAGATCAAACTGTGTTTTTAAACTGTTTTTCTAAACTTTTAAGAATTTTTTTTCCTTTTTTTAATTCAGGTATTTTTCGAGGGTAGGCAAGAAAATAAAAATTATTAGGGTATGATATGTGTAAATATTGATAGGTGTTAAGTATATTTTCAGTTCTGTACTGACTTCCTACTTTTAAAAACACTTTTAAAAATATGTTTTTTAAAAAATATTTTTATTAAACACACCTCTAATATAAATATAATATATAATATATAAGGAAATATATATTATATATTATAATATATAATATAATATATAAGGAAATATAATATATTGTAATATATAATATAATATAATATAATATAATATAATATAATATATAAGGAAACAAACACTGAGACAATTACCTACTAACTACAACATATTTAAATAACAAACCAAACTAAACTAACAAACAACAATTCAAAAGGGGACAAATAGATCATACATTTGTCTTAGGATTCCTTAGAGAAAGAAGACTGATAAAAGCTTATTGTACTTCCTAAAAATTCTGCAGATATATTACACAGATCTATCCGTACCTGTGTTGTATCCCACCTCAAGCCTGGAAACAAAAATTATTATCATCAAATAATCATCTTATTTGTCTAACGTTTTAATTATATTAAATTTAAGCTGCATTTCAACGTATACAATAATTTCTACTGATATTAAATGTAGCCTATTCTTGTAAAATCAGAATAATATTCTACAATAATAATTCTAATCAAGTTTAGTTTAAAATCTAATACAAAACTTGATGTTGCGTGTCTCCCTCTGATACCTCTTTTTGAAAGTTATAATTTTCTCCCATTGATTTTTCAATTCCTTTTAAAAAAACACTCCTGGCATTATCTGGAATGTCAAGATTATGTGGAGAAGCTTCCACTTCTGAATCTTTTGGCTTGGGGAATGGATATTCAGTAACATTTTCTTTTAGAATGCCCCGTGGCAGGCCTTATGAGTCTGTCTGTGATGTCTGTCAGTGACATATAAGGTCATGCTGTTGAAGAAGCATTCAGCTAAATACTTGGTTGCTGGTTCTTGCATGCCTTTCACCAAAATTTTCCTGGAGAGGATGCAATGTATGTACATATTTTGTCACTATTGGATGACAACTAGAAAATAATCCTCATAAGGGAAGGTGTACCCTTGAAAATGTTCAGCAGATGAGCTATTGGAGGGGGAGCTGTTTCAGGTGTGATCTGATGTCCCACAGCTATTCTGAAATCTAATGGTACTTAGCTCATTGAATCATTGATGAGGAAGCTCCATAAATGGTCACTTCAGCTAAATGTTTTGGAAAACCGTGGCAGGAATTCCAAAAGGTTTCTAATGTTTCCAATGTCTGTTAGCCCTAGACCTCAGAAACTTTGCTACAGTTTAATCTAGCCCAAGGTTGAAAAAGCTCTGGCAGCCCGCATATTTTTTACTTCAGCTACAGGAAACCCTAACCAGCATAGCTAGTGGTAAGCAAATATGAGAACTGGAGTCCAAAATATTGGGAGAAACTATTCCTGCCTCTGAAGCATCCTAGCAAGGAAACAGGTGTTTAAGGAATTAATACAGACCCCTTCTACAGGTGGTAATATTTTCTTACTATTAGTTAACATAGTTATCTCAGTACAGTGACTGGTAACCCGTGCCTCAGAAACAGTGTGTAGTATCCCCTTGAACTAACACAGCCCAATTTTAACACACGAGATTAATATTTGACATAAAAGAATGGTCTGTAAAGGAAGCATTTACCTTAGCTAATTAATCAGAAGGGATGGGCAGGAAGGTACCACTTGATTTCTGGCATAAGATATTATCTGGTAAGAACTTGTAAGCCCTTCTTGCCTAGTCAGAAACTAAAATTATTAACAGAATGAACTAGTTACTGACCTTGTTAAAGCATGCAGCATTTACTGTTTTGGGATAAATAATGAATACTATATTTTTTCCTCCTTAGGTTGCCAGTAATACACACAAATGAAATAAGCAATGATTATCTACTCATCAGAAAGCGGGAGTATCACACAGTCATCCACTTGGCAGAATTGTTTTCTGTACATTTGAAAAGGACAACACAGAACAATTGTTTGAGAAGGTATATTTGTACCAAAACTATGCAAAAGTGCCACCTTTTGACATTTGATCATTGGATTTCCCTGGAACATGATAATTCAGTCATCTCTGAAGAAATGCTTCCCTTTATGCTATATTCTTAAAGTCCCAAATGCTGGTTTCAAGCATTCATCAAGGGGAGGGCTGATCCTACAGTCTGTTTCCCAGAACATTTATGAGAATTTGGCATTAGAAGATTGGATCCATGACAACATGGATTTAGAAAACAGACAAGTTCTTTTTCTATGGAGAAATTCTTCTACTGTGGTGATTGGCAGACATCAGAACCCCTGGCAGGAATGTAATCTCAAATTCATGAGACAGAAAAGCATAAAACTGGCTCGAAGAAGAAGTGGGGGAGGCACAGTTTACCATGATCCTGGCAATATCAATCTCACTTTCTTTACCAATCGGAAAAAATATGAAAGAATGGAAAATTTAACACTAGTTGTTAAAGCTTTAAAAGCCCTGCGACCCCAATTAGACGTGCAGGCGACTGAAAGATATGATCTCTTGTTAAATGGGATTTTTAAAATTTCAGGAACAGCTGCAAAACTTGGGCGGGCTGCTGCTTACCATCACTGCACCTTACTGTGCAGTGCTGATAAATTTGTTTTATCAACAGTGCTAAAGAGTCCTTACCATGGGATCAAAAGCAATGCAACTCCAAGTGTACCTGCGTTAGTGAAAAACCTCTTTGAAGAAGACCAAACGTTAAACTGTGAAATGCTCATGGATGCCATTGCTGAAGAATATGCTTCACACCATCAAATTAAGAACCACATAATTTTAATAAATCCAGCTGATGAAACAGAATTCCCTGGAATTAATAATAAAGCCAGAGAACTGCAAGCCTGGGATTGGCTGTATGGTAAAACACCAAAATTCAGTATTAGCACATCTTTTATCATAGCACACAAACAATCTTGTGTTGAAGTTAAGATAAATATGGAGATAAAAAATGGCAAAATTGAGACTTGCAACATTGATGTGCCTCAGTTTTGGTTACCACCAAGCATGAGCGAGGAACTAAATAAATATCTTATTGGCAGCAAATTCTGTCCTAGTGAAACCTCTGCAATGGCAAGTGCTCTGCTGAGAACATGCACAGATTACAAGTTACACAGCAAGTGGAATATTTTGTGTGAAAAGTTAGTTGCCTTAATGTAATGCATATGACAGAGTCTGATTCTTAATTATCACTGATATCCAGCACAAGATTGTTTCAGCACATTTTATGATTTGGTTGAATATAAGAGATCTAATATATTACGCTGACAAAATAAACTGTTTAACAAAAGTAAAAATCTGAACACAAGTTAAAGGCTTGTTAAGAGTAGCTGAATGAAAGAATGGACTGAAATATCTTAGATTGTTGTTGTGTGCCTTCAAGTCACTTCAAACTTATGGCACCCTATCTCAGGGTTTTCTTGGTAGGATTTATTCAGATGGAGTTTGCCTTCCTCTGAGGCTGAGAGAGAGCGACTTGCCCAAGATTTCCATGGCTGAGCAGGATTCAAACCCTGATCTCCAGAGTCATAGTCTAATATTCAACCACTGTACTACACTGGCTCCAAAGTTATACCCACTGACTTTAGTGTACCTTCCTTTAGGACCCTGTATTCTTTTCTGGCTGAGACATGTGGATAAGGTAATAGATTCAGATATTTTCCTCCTCCCTGCTAGCTAGTCCTATTTAGGAATGCAGTACTCTGTCACTTTCCTTTATCTGTTTCATGTATAGTCCTTCTTTCCTTTAAGGTCAAGGTGATATGGTCTCCCCCACTTTTTTCATCCAAGTCTCTCAGGTTGGAAGGTAGCGACTGGCCCAGAGTCATCTAGTATGTTTTGTGGCTGAGTGGGAATTTGAATTTGTCTCTCCCTAGTCCTAGTCTGCCATTCTAACCTACGGAATTTTGGTAAGAGTTCAAGTACCATATTGGTTAGTACCATATTGGAGTCTCACAGCTCAGCTTAATAGGAAATATTCATTACACCTCAGCTCTGTTAACACATCTTTATTTCTAGAATTTAATATTGTCAAGCCCCTGTATCAGGACCCAGACCGAACCCTTCCTAACAGCCACACTCTAGAGACATGAGAAGAACAGTATTTGGGAAAAGAAGAGCCCAGGCGTCTGGCAGCGTTTATGTAATAAAGATTCATTAATTAGGCTCCCAGCTGGGTAACACTGCGCCTGTATAACAAGAGGCCAGAATGGGAAGAAGCAGTTGTTGCCAACTGATCCTATTGGTGTTAGCAGCCCAGCTTAGTTCTGAATTACTTGCTCATGCTTCTAGAACCCTTGACCTTCACCTGGGGTATGGATTTTGCCATTGGACCCTCTCTCTCTGGACTTATGGTAAACTTGACTTTGCTTCTCTAAACCTACTGAGAACTTGGACTGCAAAACAACAAAGACAAACTGCTTGCTAGCTCCTGGTAACAGACTAATTAAACAGCTGGAAGCCTTGACTGGCTGCCAGCACAGGATAAATATCCCACAAATTAACCTGAGTGGTTCTCACAGCAACTTAAAATTAGGTAAATTAAAATACAAATGTTTCATGGAAACAAATTGAAGCAGCACCCATAAAACATTTTTAAAAATATAGCTAGAGACATTCAGGATGACATAAGTTTTATTTTCATAAAATATAGGTGTCAAAATTACTGTTTTTCAGGGATAATGGATTAGACTTGTAGGTTATTTGGGACCTTTGGTAAATTAATACTTCTTGTTAGTTTATTAAAAGAAACTGAAGTGCCTTTATAAAAGATAAGACTTAGAAAATAGGGTTCAACCTGCTAGCCACAGTTTGTGAAAGTTCTTTCTTTCATTGTTTAGGTTGGTGCAACACTGTGCTAGCATAAGGAAGGCTAACCCTGTATGCTACTCTTTAGAATTATGCCCATCTGTATACATCAAAATGTCTACCTAGACATCATTGTCTTGGGTTTCCCTAAACAGACAGACTCCAGTGTTGGGGAATGACATCCATAGATAATTACAACAGAGGTAATTGCTGCATGACTGCCTGCCTTTGCAACTCGCTTGTTGCTTCAGTAGTTGCCATATATTGTGGATGGGTATGTGATTGTGGGGAGTGGGTAGAAAAGGGAAGGCTTGCTTAGCAAAGCTTGGGCTAGCCCAGCGCACAGACAAACCAGGCCCGTCTTCTTTTCTTCCTCACTGGAGAAGCAATGCTGCTTTTAATATTATTAATACACCTTGGCTCCTTCCCCATACTTAATCACATGCCTGCTTTCCCTAAAACCCACAACCTTTGTGGATGAAAGGGAAAAGCTTCTTAAAGTTTCCTCTAACTAGGAATGGATAACCTGTGGTAGCATGTTGTTGAATTTAACTTGAAGAAAGCACTATATAGAGGCTGTTCTTACAGAAAAATGGAATAACATTTTTATTAAAAGAACAAACAAGGGAAAAGGTATTGAGCATTCAGAAGATTCAAATAAAATTACACTTTCTCCCAGATATTTTACTATATTCTTCAAAACACCTCAGTGTTTCCTATAACAGAGCTTTCACTCACACACCCCTTTGGGTATCCTAGCATTGTCTCCACTTAGTGTTCCATTCTCTGACCCCTTTCAGAGGTGGCTTGGTTACTTCTCTACCCCACACTTAAGCCTCTGAGAAGCTAACCCTCTCCCACAGAACCCTCTTCTGGTTTACTGGATGCTTTGACTCTATGAAACTCACTGAAGGATTAATAGATTCTAATCCATGCTCCTAGTTTATATGTGCTGTCTGATGTCTCTCCCACACAGCCTCTCCCTCTGGCTAGGGCTGCGTTCTTCAGTCAGAGAGTCAATCAGATTAGATCATCCTCTGTTACATTCATAAGAATACAGTTAAGACTATGGTGAAGCCTAAATAACTGATTTGGAATATTATTGCTTTATTTAGCTTGGTAATTTAAAACAGTAGTCTGGGCATCATCAGCATATGTCATGTGCTTGTGGATAAATCAGAGGTTTCTTTGAAGCTTCCGCTGCTTGGTGAAGGAGCAGTCAACTTTTTAAAACAGGTACAAGGAATGTGTGACCCTCCAGATGTTGATGGCTTGAAACTCCTATCAGCTCTAGCCAGCACAGTGAAATACCAATGCCAGCATTCTTCTGCATATCCGTTCCACAGAAGTGTTGACAGTCATGCCATGGGCATCTGATTAACCACTGCATGAACAGAATATTAGATAGACAGGCATTTGTCCTCTTCTTATGTTCCTGTGACAGATGATGGAATCTGCAGTCCAACAACATTTCAGAATGGCCACAAGGTGTCCACTACTATTGTTCTTTGCTTTAGCCAAGTTTAGGAATGACTGACTGCTTTTTAAGAATATGAAATCTTCGTAATTTTTAAGTATGTCTTTTCTTCTTAGAGATGGTATTAGCTTGACTGAGATGAAGTGATTTTTGAAAATAAAAAAAAGGTCCATTTATGTATAAAGGTGCACAATAGACAAAATAGCTCACATCCGAAGAAAAGCAGTAAGAGTGGTTGGAATGGGAATCATGTTTTCTTTGTATGTTTAATATGAAAGATATCCACAGTAGTTTCATGACATGGCCTCAAATCAAAATCACAGTATCCGAGGCAAAAACGGCCCTGTGGAAGACAAATGATTTTGCTAAACATATGATTTAGCAACACTGGTTTACTAAACAATGAAATATATAGCAATCCTCACCTGTGGTTTCTTAAAATAATCAAGGCCTCTTCCAATTTTAATCACCCATCCATTGTTGAATCTGTGTTTTAAATGCAAGAAAGATATGCTATTCAGAATACGTTAGGTACAAATCCTGTTCAGAATATGTATGAAATGAATCTCAAAAGACATTTTTAAAATTGTTCAGGCCTCACTGATGTCATAACATTTAACTAATATGAACAGCTAATTTAAAAAATTATATGAGCCAATGAAATCCAGTAAGTGGATTTTTATTTGAGAAACCAGGGTTTAGAGTGCTAAGTCACAAAAGCAGGCCTGTTCCAATTCATTACTCATCTGCCAAGTGAAGGATTGTTGTTAATGGTTATGAAGAGAAGAAAAATTAAATGTTACATAATGTCTAGAAGAAAATTGCTAATGCATCAACAATCCATGGATAAAGTTGCTTGTTTCAGTCTCTACAATTATACCTTTAATTTTATGTGGATTGAATCAGTAACTATATTCTCATTCATACATTTACTAAACTTTCTCAATTTACAGGAAGGGACAAGGACACTGATTCCTCCACTCCCCCATATTAATATTTTACACGTAGCAGATGCTTCAGAAAAGACCCAAAGGGTGGAGGGATCATGGGACACATTCATTTGATATGAAAAGTTACTTGTCCTAATACCTTAATAAGTATATGAATTTGTGCAGGAACATATTTTGCCTGCTGCAGTAAGCAGAACCTGTTTTGACCAACCACAGAAAAGAAAGGTGGGCAAAGATAATTCGAACAATAAATAGAAGAGGTTACAGATACATATGGCCTTGAATCTCTTCAAGCTAATTTTCAGAACTTGGAACAGGCAGAGTAAGTTTCCAAGCCACATTTATCAAATAATTTTACATACTAAGACACACAGGAGAGTTGAGAAGTAGTCATTTTACATGTCACCCACCTAATCTCTCGATCATGTATTGAAGGAGAGTATGATACATCCAGTGCTATGCCAAAATCCTTCAGAGACTGTTGTATTTCTTCTAAGCCACTTATCTGTTGACTCTTTCCACTGCCCTATTAAGATTTATGAGTGTTTTTAAAATTAAATTAAAAGACAGTGAGAACTTGTTAAATTCAGATTATGACAGATTTCTTTTGATTAACAGATTGATTTGCTATTTTCACTTTCATGATTGCAAACCAGGTTTTAATGTTAAACATTTTCAGCCCACATCCACAAAGCTTTTTATGAAATAGATTGTGTATTGAATGTTTTCTGTAGACTATAGTTGTATCTACAGTACATAGTTATGTCAATTTCATACAAGTTTAACTGTCATGGATACTTCTTACAGAATCCTGGTATTTGTAGGTTACTGAGATACCAAGAATTTGCTGCTGTAATTCAGTAAAGAGCAGTAGAGTTTTCTAGCAAAGGATTCTAACCATGTCATCAAACTTGGAAATCCCAAAAATTCTGTAGTATAGTGTCAGTTCAGGTGACTCTAAGTGAGAGATATTCTTTAATAGGCAGGATGAGGAAGATTAAAAACACTGGGGCAAAAAACTCTGTCCACTCTTAAATGCATATTGAAATCCTGCCTTCTAAACAGGTCCACAAAACGTTGATAACCCACCAGTATGTACTACTGATGGCCTGAAAAAAGGACAAAACTGTAGCTCATGGGTATCACACATGCTTTCCATAAAGAAGTTCCCAAGCAGAATTCTTGACATCTCCAGCAAGGAAATGGAATGATCCTGTTCTGAAGTAGAGAAAAGCTGCTGCCAGTCAATGCAGAGCAGAGTTAGGAGAAATGCTGCCTGTGTGCAGCTCTCAGGGCTCTGCCTGCAGGCAACATCCTGTCCCCAGTCTTTGGCATGGGGGTACATTTTCAACATGCAGAATATTGAGACTGACCAAAGGGATGATTTAGCATAAAGGCTACTTCCAAAGTTTTTCTTTTAATTCACATCTACCCAATCACATTACTTGGTCTTATTCATTGCAGGGAACCATGTAGCTTAGTAGCTGTTTATAAGCCTGCTTTTATTCCATAGCAAATCATCACTAGTAACAATGGGATATAACTGTCTCCTGATCTTGTTTCTCTACTTTTTTTTTAAATAAATTGTTTTTCCTTACAGAAAACAGGAAAGAGATAAAACTTATGTACGTAAAGATAACCTGTATTCCATTATGAAATCTGGCACATATTGAACACTTATCAGAGTTTCTTCAACTACCTTTTTCACTTTTGTCATGTGGGATAAAATAATTATCTCACTTTAACAAATTCAACATTGTCCAGAATAATAGAACTTACAATGCAATTCTCTACATGTCTATTCTCAAGCCTCACTGACTTCAGTGGGGCATATACCTAAGCAAACAGATAAAGAATTGCGGTCTTAGTGTGAAGACTTACTTCGTCATGAGAGGTAAGAAGATGTATTCCTTTCACTTTGCATGGTCCTTTAACAAGCATTTCACAGAATCTTAAGAAGTTGTATAACTGTAAGCAATTAAAAATAGGATGAATTTTTTGACCACATCATGAGATGACATAATTTGCTAGAAAATATGATAATGCTCAGTAAACTGGAAGGCAGTAGCAAAACAGGATGACCACATCATAGATGGATTGAGTCAATTAAGGCAGCTGCAGCCCTGAGCTTATAAGAGCTGAGCAGTGTTGCTGATCATCAGAACTAAGAGGTCTCTGATCATAAGTCAAAGATCATAAGTCAAAGAACAATAACATTTAAGATGTAAAAGGACAAAATATTTTGACCATGTGGCTCTACATTGACTTACCTGGTGGACTTGTCTAATGTAAGGATCCTCAACCCAAACCTCTGTAACAGTTTCATTAAGATATTCCTGGAACAGCTTTTCGTAACTAAAACCTTTGGCGTTTTCTTCAATTTTAATTTGTTTGTGGTATTTTCCATCTGGAATATTTTTTAAAAAAATCACCTTTTAACATTAAAAAGGCATGTATGGTACCTTTAAAATAAAAAAATGAGTTCCAATTAAATATACTAAGTGGTATTAAAGAAAACTTACATTATAGCTTCATACCTTCTTTCTCTTTTTCAAGATATTTCTTGATCTCTTCTGCTCTGTCCATGTAACTTTTGATTTTGTCTCTATAATGAGCCTTTTTTTTTTCATCCTTTGTACCTGAGAACAGAATGTAAGGTACATAAAGGACAATGAAATACTTGTTTTGTCAGTCTAACTTCCCCCCATTCAACTGAATTTTGACTGCATGTATGTAGCAAAGGTACTGTCTCTCATGTAGCAATAACAGTAGTTTACACAATAAATGGCAGGGCACACCTGGCTCCTAAGCTTTTACTGATCAACAGTCCTAGGGTATTCTGCTGAAAACCATGGTAGTTGACAACAGTTCTGCATAACAGCAGTTGTGTGCTCTGGAACTCTTCCAAAATAAAATTCCACATGCTTCTTTGCTATACTTTCCAAAACAGAAGTAACTTTTTCCGCCAGGGTTCACATACCCTTCAGGGTAATCTGTTATGGGCTACATGCTGGTGGAGGGAAGGACTATTATCCATTTATTCTTTTTCTCATACACTTACTCCCACACATAGATGTAGTGGTACACACCCAATTCACATCTGATCATTATATCACAAGAAATCCTTTATCATAGAATCATAGAAATGTAGAGTTGGAAGAGACCCCAGGGGCCATCCAGTCCAACCCCCTGCTATGCAGGAACACCCATCAAAGCATTCGCAACAGATGGCCATCCAGCCTCCGCTTAAAAACCTCCAAGGAAGGAAACTCCACCACACTCAGAGGCAGCATATTCTACTGCCGGATAGCCCTGACTGTCAGGAAGTTCTTCCTGAGGTTCAGGTGGAATCTCCTTTCCTGCCACCCACTCAGCAATTTGCTTTTGAATCTTTCCCTCCAGACTCTCTTCTTTCCTTACAAATGTTACCATCCATTCCCAAAGCCTCCATGAATTCCCACCTCGAGTGCATATTTTTCAATAGTGGTATGCAGTGGACAGGACTTCAGAGAAAACTATACATAAAAGTTCTCTCTTCCCAAAAGTGAGGCGTAAAAGGAAGCCACAGTAAGCTAAAGTAGTGCCCTAACACAATTGACAGAAAGGGACACTGAGGCCAGGGACAGGTTTGAGCAACAGAACATCTGAAGCACCAACAGAAGAAGAAAATATATTGAGGAAGTGTCAAGAAGGATGTGCCACAGGTTGTTGTCAAGGCTCTATGAACCTCATCCAGGCTGGCCAACAGCTCTTACAGCAGATGAGCCCTGACAACACAGAAAGTAGTGTAATGAGGTCATTATCTCTGTTAGTGGCCCTTATTACAATACAAATCTACTTCAAATAGGTGTACAGAGTGCCCCCCCATCCACGTAACCACTACCCATGGTTTCAATTAGCCATGCTGAAATGCAGTCAAAAAACATTTTGTTCCCTTCTCTTTTTGGACCACAGGTTGCTGTTAATTTTTATGTTTTTATCAATTGTGCACTGGCCTTGGACCCGGCATATTACCAGTCTTGACTGCTTTAAAAAAGCAGTCAAGACTGCTCTCTTCCGACAGGCCTTCCCAGACTAGTACTTCTACCGCCTCCCACCAACTGCCTTGCTGTTCTTTTAATAGTCAGTTGATTGTTGTTAATTGTTAATTGTGTGTTTTAGGGGGTTGGTTTTAGGTGGGTTGGTGGGTGGGGAGGACTGGGTATGCTTTTTAATTTTTTTTAATGTAATTAATGTATTATTGTTGTTTGCTGCCTTGAGAGGCGGGATAGAAATAAATATTATTATTATTATTATTATTATTATTATTATTATTATTATTATTATTATTACGAAGCCTTCTTTCTTTTAGATTCTAAAGTTCTGTCAAGTTTCAGGACTTCCTCTCCAAGTTGCATTTGGGCCTCGATACCCATGTCATTCATCTCATTGAAAAAAATAGTGTTTTGTTATTCACAGTAAGTCCAGAAACATATCCCCCATGAATACAGGAGACCTACTGTATATCACTTTTGGAAATATATTCAGTCCAATTTATTCCCCTGCAGAAAAGATTTCATAACATTGGAAAAGAAGGAGGAAAAAAAGAGCCACCACAAAGACTAAATGATAAGGCAAGAATAAGTTAATGTTTCAAGTTTTTTAGTTTTGATAAAGGTGACTTCGCTCTATAGTTGCATACCTACTTGTCTGAGAGTAATTTCAACTGAATTCACTTTTTGCTTTTGGGTAGATGTGTATGGGACTGCATCCACTGAATACCAGTGGGATAATTCTGAGAAAAGATGAACAGAATTGGCTTTAAGAGATTTGGTAAAGCCTATAGTCTTATGGACAATACAAAGTTGAAAGGGAAGGGAAAAATCCTTATTAGAACTTGGGCATCACCTAATGAAACCGGCTTTAGACTCAAAGGAGATAAAAATACAGAGCAGGTTTCACACAACCATTTGTAGGAATTATTTATGTAATAGACCCATTAATTAGGCCCCCAGCCGGGGGAATTAATCCTAACCCTGGCTGCAATTCTGTTTGCGTTTAGGGAAGGTTAGCCCCATGAAGCATGGTGAACCATCATGTGTTGGTTTTTGAGGGGAGAGGAAAGGCTTGTTACCAATTAAAAGAACAAAGATCAGTCATAATTTTGGTCTACTTGTTGAGGTGATCAATTTGCAACTGTGCTGTATCAATTCAGACTACAGATGATGGAGATTCACACAGAAATGTGAAGGCAGGCGAGAGTTGTAAAAACCCTTCTTTTGAAATATCTTCTGTTGTCATCTCCTGCTCCAAAATGAGAAACTGAAAAGGTGAAGATTTGAGGGAGAAAGGTTTTAGTCTCAGGCCATTTCCGCACTAGCCTGTTATAGCGCGATGATTCCACTTTCAACCTCCTCTGGAATCCTGGGGTTTGCAGTTTCGGGAGGGGCCGGACGGCCATCTCAGCCATCTCAGCAGGTGCCCGGACGGCCCCTCCCGAAACTGCAAACCCCAGGATTCCAGAGGAGGTTGAAAGTGGAATCATCGCGCTATAACAGGCTAGTGCGGAAATGGCCCCAGGGAGGAGACTTTGTTTTACATACAGAGAAATCCAAGAACATCCAATATCCAAGACACCTTGAAATAGTACAGCCAATGCTTATTTTTGCCTTAACACAGTGGGACCAACTAACTCTAAATGAAATTCACATGTGCAAAAGTACGGTAGACCTTCTCTGAATCCCAGCCACGGGGGGGGGGGCAGACATGAGGAAACCGTTCTCTTCACATCTTGACCCAGAAGGTGCAGAGTCACCTGGCTGTGGGCATGGTGGCCCAATATTTGGAGATGGAAGGGGGCTACAAAGACCCCTGGTATGATCCAAAGTGTGCTGGAGATTGCTACCATATTAGTGGCCACTGGCAACGATTATTTCCTAGAAAATCTCCGTGGACCATCAGCAAATGGCTTAGGGACCAACATCCAGGGACCAGCACTTTGAATAGGGCTGCTCTATATGGGTTGTTGTTGTTTTTTACACTTCAGATCCCAGAAGCCCCGGCCAGCAAGGTATATAAAAAGGATTGTGGGAGTTGCAGTCCAAAAAAACAAACAACCCTGGAAGAACAATGTTCTCCCCATTCCTAAAACACGAGTTTCCTTCACCTGGGCCATTTCCGCACTACAGTGTTAAACTGCTGCTATTCCACTTTCAACGCCCTGTGGAATTCTGGGGTTTGTAGTTTACTGAGACCAAAGAGCTCTTTGGCTGAGAATTGGAAGTGCCCTTCCCTAAACTACAAACCCCAGAATGCCATAGGAGGTCGATAGTGGAATAGCAGCACTTTAACACTGTAGTGCGGAAATGGTCCTGGAAGTGAGGACGCTCAAAGCAGGACACTGTGTCAAGACGAAGCCCATTTCCGCACTAGCCTGTTATAGCGCTATTATTCCACTTTCAACATCCTATGGAATCTTGGGGTTTGCAGTTTAGGGAAGGGGTTTGCAGTTTAGGGAGAGGCCCTAAACTGCAAGCCCCGGGATTCCATAGGATGTTGAAAGTGGAATAATAGCGCTATAACAGGCTAGTGCGGAAACGGCCTAAAGCAAACGTTTACCCCTCACCTCTGAGCACCTGCAGCAGAAGAGCAATCCCTTCCTGGTAGCAGACAAGCGACTCCTGGAAGCGGGAGGCCAAGTCCAGCTCCACCGCCCGCTTCAGCACCGACACCGCTGGATCCTCCATCACCCAGCGAGGGAGCGAGGACGCCCAGCGCGGCCAAGCGGGCTTCTCTTCCTACCGGTGGAGGCGGTCGGGATCCCCACTGACCGTACGTAGAGTCACCGCAGCGACCGCGCTAAACTTGCAGAAGATCCGGCGCCCATCCAGTCAACAAACGGAGGCGCCCCGGCACGGCAGCGAGGAAGTCAATCATCTTCGCATTCCACGCCTTATGCAGACCACGTGATTCCTAAGAATTCGAAACTTGAAGGCATTCCTTCGATCGGACGCAGAGCTTCACCATAGATCTAAGAAATGAGAGACACCTCTCGATGCAGCGAACTTCCGAGTAAAAGCGAGCGGAGATACTGCTGTCTGTGTTTGGGCGATTAGCGCGAGGACCTTTTTGGCGGTTGAGAGTTCAGCGTGATATCCAGGTTTAAGATGGCGGCGCTTAGGTTGCTCTGCGGTCGGACTGTGTGGGGGAGTTCCTCTCTTACCTGGCAGGTGAGGATGTTGAAAAGGTGTTTGTTTGTTTGTTTTGGAGTGTCGTCCCCCACCCTGTGCTGAGTGTGTTTGAAATAATTTAATCTGGTCCACGGGTGCTGCCGGAATAGCATGGTGCGCAGATCGACTCAGGCTCAGTTCGGCACGATAGGAAGTAAATCCTTGTTGTGCTCCTGAATTTTGAAGTCCTGCATCTTATGGGGGGGGCTTTTCTCCCCCGCATCCCAATAGCCACAGCCTGCTTTTAAACGCGGTGTGAGTGCGGACCGACTTGGGTGGCTTTCTAAGCCTGCTGTTGGTCTTCGGATGGGTGTTGATAATCCAGTGGCACGTATTTAGCAAACAAATATTTTTGTCTGATACTTGCATGTCTGTTGTTTTACTTTGTCCCTGGAATATCCCAATGTGAATATGTTACCTTACAACTGGCATCTTCCAAGTGTTCGAGTGCTTCCAAAATATCCTTCCCTGGCAGCCCAAAGGATCAAGGAACTTGTATACCCAGGCTGGCCATATAGGCCATTTCCACACTAGACTGTTATAGCGTTATTATTCCACTTTCAATATCCTATGGAATCCTGGGGTTTGCAGTTTAGGGAGGGGCTTTTGAGGCCCTTCCCTAAACTGCAAACTCCAAGATTCCATAGGAGGTTGAAAGTGGAATAATAACGCTATAACAGTCTAGTGTGGAAATGGCCATAGTTAATCAGGACGAAGCAGTCGTCTCAGGCAGCAGATTGGAAGGGGCGGTAGCAGTACACCCTCTTGGGTGTTCCCTTCGCTGGCCTGCCCCCAGTTCCCTAAATCAGCTATTAGCCTCAGGGGAGGTTGGGGAGGTTTCTTCCTATTTTCTGTATTAAAATTAACTGGCTAGCTTGTCCAGCCTCTGAATTTGGGAAGGGTATGCCGTCTTATTCTTTGCCTTATGCAACAAAATGTCTTGGATTGATTATGTGTAGACCCCAGGATTCCAGAGGATGTTGAAAGTGGAATCATTGCGCTATAACAGGCTAGTGCGGAAATGCCCCCAGGGAGGAGACTTTGTTTTATATACAGAAAAATCCAAGAACATCCAATATCCAAGACAGCTTGAAATAGTACAGCCAACGCCTATTTTTGCCTTAACACAGTGAGATGAACTAGCTCTAGATGAAATTTACATGCGCAAAAGTAGACCTCCAGCCAGGGGGGGGCAGGGGGCAGACATGGGGAAACTGTTCTCTTCACATCTTGACCCAGAAGGTGCAGAGTCACCTGGCTGTGGGCATGGTGGCCCAATATTTGGAGATGGAAGGGGGCTATGGTATGATCCAAAGTGCGCTGGAGATTGCTACTGTATTAGTGGCCACTGGCAACGATTATTTCCTAGAAAATCTCTGTGGACCATCAGCAAATGGTTTAGGGACTAACATCTAGGGACCAGCACTTTGAATAGCGCTGCTCTATATGGGTTGTTGTTGTTTTTTACACTTCAGATCCCAGAAGCCCCGGCCAGCAAGGTATATAGAAAAGGAATGTGGGAGTTGCAGTCCAAAAAACAAACAACCCTGGAAGAGCAAATTCCTAAAATACGAGTTTCCTTCACCTGGGCCATTTCCGCACTACAGTGTTAAACTGCTGCTATTCCACTTTCAACGCCCTGTAACTAATATGTGTGAGAAAGCATAATTTGGGTCAGTATGGTTTTATGTTAAAATTTTGTATTTTCTCTCTCTCTCTCTCTCTCTTTTTTTTTGTTCCCTTCACTTGCTTAGAGTCTTGCAAAAAGCAAAGTAGAGCCTCTTACTTGGCAGGTCTGGATTAGGCAGAAATTTACAAGGGCAAGAGTTCCTGAGTCGGTAAGCTTTATGTTTATATCGTGTGATATATGTCTATATATGTCCAGATAGCTAATCTGTCATGTAAAAAGTGATCTCTGCTGCTTCACAATATAATTCTACACATTTACTGAAAAGTAAATCTCAGAATGTTCGTTGTGGCATACACCAAAGCAAGTGCAACAGATAGGGGCCACAGATCTTTGTGCAAATCTCTCAGTCTGTATTTGGGGTGTTAGCTCCATAATGTTAATATGCTTTCACAAAAAGGACAGAGAGGGCTAGCAGTCAGAAAGCATTTGTGTAGTCATCTGTGTCTTTTCTTCTATGTTACAAAAAAAATGAAGGAAGTTGAACAACAACTTGGGAGGTTATTGCGTGGAATACACCAACCTCTGGATCCCCTGTACCCTTCTGTGAATGAAGCAGAGCAATGATGTCTCAGAGCCTTGTTTGGAAGCAGCCCTGAAATCTGACACTTTCCTATAACTTCATTTAAATAAACAAATATTCTTATTAATCAATAAATATTTTATTTCTTTATTTTTAACACTTCATATGCCTTTTAGGATAAATCCTCCCAAATATATCCTGAACTTGGATATACCACATGATTAACAATAAGTCATAATAAGAGCATTCATAAAACAATGCTGAAATCAAAATTTTTAGTTTCAGCCTGAGTGTTATGTAGGCAGTTCAAAGAGAGAATCATCTTTTAAACACAGTGTAAGAATCTGTAGTATGGTGAGAATTTTGATGCAGATGTTCTCAGATGTGATAGTTATTTTTAAATTCACCCTGTCTTCTTTGCTACTTTAGCAACTACTTATTTTAATGTATTTATTGTATTAGCTAGTAGTAACAGTATGATTAACATCTCCTTTTGTTGAACTTAGGTATTTCAGCCACGACCTGGTGATCATGAAAAATATGGGGGTGATCCAGAGCAGCCTCATAAATTGCACCTTGTCACCAGGATCAAAAGTGGCAAAAGGCGCCCTTACTGGGAAAAGGATATGATCAGAGTTCTTGGGTTAGAAAAGGTATGTAACTCACCAGCAGTCTTGTTTGCCTTTTTGTCTTGTACTTGGAATAAAGTTCAATGAATTTTTTTTCCAGCCTTTGACATTTAACTCACACTGCGTAGTTCCACATGTGTGTATAGGTTTTACTTATGTTTTGACAAATGTACACTGGATTGCAGCCTGATGCTAGTTTATGAGATCAGTTATTTCAGTTGACATGATAGAATAGTATTTCCATCTCAGGGGATAAGGTATTTTGATGGATGGCTGTGTTTATGGGGAGATAGGAGTATTCCTCTGTTCTGCCCCTTATAATGAGTAATCATGACATTGATTTTGACAGCAGTGCATCTCTTTGATAGGCTAGAGTAGGGTTAGACATTTTGTTTGACTTCAGTGTAAGTTACTTACTACAAGGAGTAGTAAGTTAAAACGCATCATCAGGGTGACATGTTTCACTCCTCAGAACAAACTTTCTATCCTTTTTGTCAATATTTCTCTCTGGGGATATGAACTTTATGATAAATTACCAAGAAACATATATTTATCTTCTGTGTTAACTATTGGTTAATTCTATCTGCAGATATTATTTTTATTAAATTCATTAGTTCTAATTGTCTATACAACTTCATCATTTTATGTTTATATTTTAAGATCAATATTGTAACTGTAACTCTTTATGTATGGATGGTGTTTAATACTGAAATATTTTATATAACTTATGTTTACCTACAGCGGTATGAGCCCAGAGTACACAAAAACATCCCTTCTGTGAATGAAAAACTGAAAGTCATCAAACATCTCATAAGGTTTGTTAATTCTTCTAACCAACAGAATTCTAAAATAATTTTTCCAAGATAGTTATAATATCTCTTTCTCTTCTGGTTGTAGCATAAAACCATTAAAACTACCCCATGGAATTCCAACTGAAGAGGAAATGTCTGATACATATATTAACAACAGCACAGGTGAACTAATAATTCGTCGTCGTCTAAAACCAGTGGAACAGAAAGCAATTGATTCTTTGTAATGCGTAGTGACATTTTGTCTAATAAATGTAATCTTAAACTGAAAGTTGTATTAGTGTGATCACCTTTAAAATGGTTTCTCACGATTTTAATCATCTGCTCAGTCAAATATTATGTACCCTCAAGTTGTTTCTGATGTATGGTGACCCTAAGGCAAATATATCATGGGGTTTTCTGGGGCAGAGAGTATGTGATGGGCCCAAGTCATCCAGTGGGTTTCCATGGCTGAGTGGGGAATCAAAGCCTGGTCTCCAGAGTCGTAATCCAGCACTCAAACCACTACATTACACTGGCTCTTGTTAGTCAAACATAGCAAGAACTAATACTGAGGAAATAGTTATTCTGCCTAGCATAACTGTTTGGTTTTACACATGGTTCCTGCTTTTCCAGTTTGCTTACTGTGTGTGTTACAGCAGTGAAGACTCTGTTTTTGCTGGGAATGTTTCCTGCACTGTGTTGTCTGCTGAAGAACGTTTATATTGTGCCATTATGGGGATGTTTTACTGTGCCCATTTCATTGACAGAAGCACACTATGCCTTGTGTCAGCAGTGTGTGCTGCTTTTATAATATTCCTCCACTGTATAGGGAAGCTCTGTTGAGGAATGAGCTGCTTTTCAGAGAAACTGGGTTATAATTACCTTTTTAGTAAACAATTCTGTAAGCTTCTGAAGGCTCCTGGAACAAGTTGCCCTATATAGAATGTTTACATATTTACAGGTATAGACAAAAACATAAAACATAAAATAACTGGCATAAAATGGTGTTGAAGTGACAGCATCAGTTTGAAGTGAGGTGCAGGAGTGTTTATCAAATTGCTTTAATCTGTATGTGCTGCATTGACCTGTGAGATCCTCACTGGAAGCCTTATTCGAATGCTGTCACTTCAAACACCCTTTTATGTCAGTCTTCACCAGCTGATGATTTCTTCTCTGGCTTTGTATTGTTGAAGTCCTGAAGTAGTATGCAATCATTTTGAAACTGTTTTATATTTATATTGTACTACATATGTGTCATACTGTAGGTAAAGTTACTACATTATGATCTGAACGTGCATTTATCCTGGGTAAGACACATAACTGAAATCACCTCTCGTACAATACTTTGCCCATTGGGTGTTTTTATCATCTCACAATCACCCTGATCATTTTGATCAGGGAGATATTAGTATGTCCATACCGCTAATTTGTCTCTGGAGCCACCTATACCAACCCCTCTTCAGATTTCTATAAGGAAGATAGGAGAAGACATACAGGAGCAACATCACAGTGTTTGTGAGAGGCCAGAGTGAAACTACTGTGGCACTGCTCCAATATATTCTTGCCTGTCCTTATAAAATTGGCAGTCAGAGATAATAATGTCTTACTGGTTCTCTTCATTGTTTTTATGCTGTATCAAGGCTGTCCTTTAAAACCAAGCATAGCTTCTCTGTTGGATCAGGAGCTTCTAGAATTCACACATAAACACGTATCTGTTTATCCTTTCCTGAATTTCTCTGCCATGTTTTCGTTCTGTGGCCCTTTCAGATTGACTGACTAGTCCTGAAACATTTTCATCTTCAGGTGTGGTTCCTGCCAAAGGAGATGCTCCCCATCCTGTCACTGTTCCCTAAGCCATTTAAAAGCTGCTAATTTGGATAAATACAATTTTGCCTAAATTCCTTTTCCTGACACTACCAGAGCTGAGATTGCTCAGCTCTACCTGTTTAGCTAGTTGAGCATGCAAAATGACTAGCATTTTTGAGAAAGCTGTCTTGGAAATCCTAGCCAGTTACCTCTGATTTTCTTGTAAGATCATACATCTGCATTTCCCCACATCAGTGATGCAAATGTGCATCATAGCTACTAGCTCTATTTTAGCACTTGCCTGACTTTGTCTAGAGCAGTGGCTCCCAACCTTGGTCCTACAGGTATTCAGCTCCCACAATTCCTGGCTGTTCACACAGCTGGCTAGAATTCCTGCAGTTGAAGTCCAAAACACCTGGATAACCCAAGTTGGGAACTACTGGTATAGATGAGTGAAGGTATAAGAAAAAGAGATTCAGTGGCTTTTAGCCATGTAAGACCTTGTTTAACTTCCAAGATCAGATGGGTTCTGATGCCTTTAGGGTATTTAGGCCACAATATGGGGCCTAAATATCCTAAAGGCACCAGATCATGTCTGATCTTGGAAGCTATGCAGGGTCAGCTCCGGTTAATATTTGGATAGGAAATTGCTAATGAGTACCAGGTATTGCAGTCTGTATTTTAGAAGAAGGAACTGGCAAAATCACCTCTTGAATATTCCTTGCCTAAGAAAACCCTATGAAATTAATGGGATTGCCATAAATTGACAGGTAACTTGATGACCTGCACAGACATACACACAAACACACTAGTATATAACAGAAATGCAGCCAGAGTGACCAACTTTAAAGACATTTTGATATTATTCCACATTCTAGCTCAATCAACCTCGCTGAGACAAATTAAACAGTAATAATTCTCTTCTACTGCTATATTGTAAAGTACTGATTTATTACACATCAATAATGTAGCATTTATATAGTCCCCTGGCATGTTCAAAATGTTACCTGTGCAAGCCTATAACAGGATTAGAAACAGAATGCAAATAAGGAGTTAAAAGTAAGGTAATACTGGCTAAGAGTACCCAAATGAGTTTATTTGAACAAATAGTTTCCCAGTTCACAACCTAAATCACAAATAGTACATCACACTGTCTTTTACATTATGGTAGCTGTTAGCTTGAAGGAAAAAAAGTCAGATCTGCAAAACAATTCAGAAGCAGTGGGTACATGCAAATTTACAGAAAACAGCCATTTAGCACTTAATTACTCTGCAAACTTAAATGAATGCATTTAAGCCACCACTATAATTCCACATAATAGCCATTTAAAACAAATGGGATCACATGTGACTTGGAAGCTTAATGTATTTATTCTACATGTAACAGTCAAAAAACAAAAACAGAATACAATGAACTTCCAAGTAATGTATGCAAAAGTTTCAAAAATTGATTGTATATTCATCCAAATTGTTATTTGAAAGCATTAATAGTATCCATTTCTTCTGTAAAATATGGCTCTTCCAACAACATCATTGGCATAATCATTCTTTGTTGTGCCTATATCCAGTCGGTCATAGGTTTGGACATTTTTTGTTCCTGCATTATAGGCTGAAATTCCACCTGTGGTTAAAATAATTGAAAACCATGTGAACAAAACTCACTTTAAAAACATGGTTCATGTATGTTGAAATAAGCTGTTAACTAAATCTGAATTTAGGATTCTCAGAGATAACAGAGGATGTTTAACATAACTGAAACTGACATGAAACAGTGCATCAAGGATATAGGTCTTTCCTTCCCATGTGATGTACACATCTTGATCCATTATGAATCCAGGAAGCCTCCACTTTTTGATTCCCTGTTATCTGATCACTTCCAAATTAAGGACATGTTCCATTAATTTGGTGAGGTTCACTCTTTCATCACTTCTTGCCTATGAAGCTTCAATTGGGACATTTCACACACATGCTCTGTTTGGCACCAAGCCAGTTAGACTTTGCAAGCAGCATGTGCATGGTTGGTCCTAAGTGAACTTCTGTAAGGCCTTCAAGCTTCCTACAGTACTGTGTATGGCTTCTGCTTTTCAGCCAGTTCTGTTTTCTGTCAGTGCTTTGGTCCCTTAAATAAGTGGGGCTAGTCTGAATACAGAAGTACTTCCTACTGAGTTCAAAAGGACTTCCTTCCAAATACAGGGGCACAGGACTATAGGCTGAGGGGCATCAGTTGCTAAGAATGCATAGTTTTGCATCAGTCCCTATCAGTATATAAAATAGTACTATGGGTGTGATATGTACCCGAGCAGAAATAAAATTTTAAGTGCACTTGCTATAATGTTGTATATACATAACATGCATTAATTGGGTTATTTAGTGCCAGGTTGTCTTCAGCTGAATCTATGCAAGGGCTGTATCCCAGCTCCATTGCATAGTATCCTGCCCTAGTTTGACCCCCTTACTGCCCCACACACCTGTTTTAATCCAAGCTGAAATCTGGAAAGCCATGCAGGATCTTCATCATGATACAAGAGGGTGTTTTTATTGTGTACATATGTTCCCCTTATCAGTTTATATCTGGCCACCACAACCACAGCAGCTGTGGGTGTTTCTCTCTCTTTCTCTCTCTCTTGTTCCTGCCATGCATGTGCATATTCATGTAATCAAATAGTGCTTCTTTGTTTTCTGTCATTCTGACCACCTACCTGCACTCCTATTGGACTAAGTGCATACCTCAGCCTTTACATGTGTTGCCTCTGCCCCTTCTAATTTGCTGCCTCATTTTTAAAAATGTAATTTCCAGGAATGTGGGTGTAGGATTGATGGCATATGTTGCAACCTTATGCAGATCTAATGAGATTTAAGTCCTACTGAATTCAATAGTACTTACTCCCAGGAAAGTGTTTTATAGTGCTTGCCCTTTAAGGACATCTAAAGGACGTCTCAAAAGCAAATATTCAAAGACCAAAGTTTTAGAGCTTCACACATGTCTGGAGTGCAAAGAAAGGTTTAAATAATGGTGCTGACCCTTCAGTCCTTCATTGGTGAGCAAGAGCCTGGGTGACACATCTTTCATGATTCTCTGCTGTCCACTCACCAGCCAGTCACGACCCATCAACTTGGCCCCACCCTTCTCTATACCCATAATTCTACCCTGATCCCAATTCAAGGATCAAACCACATGTTTTTTGAAAAATGGTTCTTCAGAATAAACCATAGGTTTTTAAAAATTGCTTTAAAGTAGGGATGGGTCAACCAAATCCTCGAATCCTGGGTAAAGATTCGAGATTCCTGAATCCAAATCCCTGTGCCAAAATAGGCAAAGCAAATCTTTCGAATCCACCAACTAAAAAGATTGTTGGAGACCAGGACGCCTGAAAACCTGAGAGTCCGGGATGCCTGAAAACCTGTGAGACCTTACATACAAGGGAAGATAGTATGTAAGTGAGTTTTTCTCTTGGAGTAATAATGGCCTTTGCTAACAATTGCAGAAATTACATCTGGGCTTGTATTCTAAGATATTTCAATTGAGCATTTCATATTTAAGTTCAATACTTGACTGGAAGCTACAGGCTTGAGATTTCAAGGACAGCTGAAACATTCCTTTGGAGAGCTCCCTTGCAAACCTCTTTCAGACACAGTTCTGGGGTTTGGAGTTTTACAAAGTGTCACAGCCTTCTCTGCCAAAGTGTGCTGGTGCATCATCAAACGACAAACCCCAGGATGCCAGAAGGAGCTATGCAAAGAAAAGCCAGTGTTGACCTGGATTATCTCTCTACTGTAGTATGCGGCCCTGTTTACAGAGGCAGGAAAATGTGGGATTAATCCACATTTTCCTGCCTGTGTACGAAGGGGCCTTCATGTCATTTTCAATCTGGGGAGATCCTGAGGCAAAACTATGACAATTGTCTTGGCCAGATTTCTTCACAGGGAGGTTTGCCTTTGGCTAAGCTTTTGCTAAGGCTGAGAGACTGTGTCTTGCCCAAGATTATCCTTCTTTCTCTTGCTTTTTAAACTCTTTTTTTAAAAAGGTTTTGAAAGATTCAAGATTCATGAGATTCGTGGGTCCCCAGAGCCTTCCAGGGATTCAGATCCGGACCCGGATTCGGAAAATTCTGGATTCGTCCCGTCCCTACTTTAAAGCCTTCTGGCATAAAAAAAGAGGTGCTTTCACTTCAGAATAAGAGGACCATTGTGTGTTTCAATAGAACTCAGACTGAGGTAAGGATGCATTATTTCACTCATGTTACTTGAGCCAATGGTTTTGTGAATGGCGAGTGTTAATAATCTAACTGCCATTTTCAGTATTTTCTGTATTTACCGTAAATTCCCTCAGACCTCACTTTCTACAAAGCCCCAACCAACATGTGCTGCAAATATGTGCCTGAAATTCCAAATAACAGTTTCTGCATCTAATGAATTTTCTGTAGTCCATAAAAACTCGTAACACTATAACAGTCAGCCCTCCACATTTGCAGGTTTCACTTTTGCAGATTTGATTATTCACAGGTTGTTCACTGTCACCTCTGCTGCCTCTCTATGCCATTTTTAATAGGGACTGCAAGCTTTGTGAGACTGAAAAACTACAAATGAGGCTTGTAAGTCCCTATCAAAAATGGCATACGGAGGCAGCAGTGGAGGTGGCAGTAAGCCCCACCAGCCACCCACATCTGTCTTGTGAAGGAACCTTGATGCCTCACAGGAATCCATGGTGGGTTGAATATAGTGATCATACTTTTTTTTGTGTGTTAAATATGGTTTGGGAGGGCCTAGAGTTATTCACGGTTTTTGCACTTTCCTGGGGGTCCTGTGCCCCTAATCCTAGTGGAATGTGGAGGGATAACTGTATTATAAAACTCATATTAAACTTATAATAACTTTCTTAGTCTTTAATGTGTTACAGAACTCTTTGTTTTAATAAATATGTATGAAGTAGTCCAGTGGTTCTTAATTTGGGATCCGAGGACCTCTGGGGGTCCATGGAGCCCTCACAGAGGGTCTGTGAAGCCCTGCTGCTGGACACCAACAGCAGCAGCAATAACAGGGACATGGCAATGGAGGAGTTGTGGGTGCTGAAACTGCTCCCTCATTTGCAAACGAGGGAGCAGTTTGGGCATGCACATATGTATTCCTGCTGTTGCATCTCTGATAAAAGGGACATGGGAGCAGGTGTGTTTGCGTGCCCAGACTATGTCTCTGGAGACCAGGGTTTGAATTCCCATTCAGCTATGGAAACCCACTGGGTTACCTTAGGCAATTCATATTCTCAGTCTCAGAGAAAGGCAAAGACAAAAAAATCTTTTACCAAACCACAGAACATTTTGAACACAAAGTATGGTATAGGCACATATGACCTGTTTTTAAGGACAATGTTAGCACTATATATACCTGTATATAAAATCTGGTTAGCTAGCACTGTTTCTATCATGTGAAGAAGACCGAGTGATAACATCAATAGCTGTCTCCTGAGTCTTTCAATGACAAATGATAAGAAGGGCAAATATATGTTAATCAATAGAAGAAGACACTTCACAGCTAGGATAAATGGACATAGCTGTATGGTTAAGCACAAACCTCTCATGAGTGTTGGATATAATCCTGGAGACCAGGATTCAATTACCTGTTTGGTCATAGAAACCCATTGGGTGATGTTGGGCACATCACACACTCTCAGCCCCAGAAAACCCCGTGATAGGGTTGCCTAGAACTTCCATAAGTCAAAAATGACTTGAAGGCACACAACCACGACTCATACAAAGGTTCCAGGTTCAACACCAGTTGCCTCCGAGTGGAACTGGGGAAATCACCTCATGCCTGAAACCCTGTTTTGTTGCTAGGACTGTCCATCAGTATGCAGATAAGACTGAGCTAGATGAGGATCAGCCTGACTTGCTATAAGGCAGCTTCCTATATCTCAGGAAGTTTAGTGAAATGGTACTATGAATCCAGGGGACAAAGAGGCTCCAAGCTGGCCTGATTTTGTGTATGCAACTGACCTTTCCAAGGTCCCCTTCTCCTGTGTGGCTGCCAAGAACTGTCCTTTCCATGGTCCCCTTTCTTGGTAAGTGAGAAGCTTCAGTGTGGGAGGGAAATAAAAAAACTTCGCTCTGTTCAGCTTCACATTTCTGTAGCAAATTCATCACAAATATCAGCTACAAAATGTTTTGGAACAAGTTGTTTCATACCTTTGAGCTGTTGTTCCTTAGTCCATTGTGGAAATTTTTTTTGGATATCCTTTATCATGGTACACAGAATCTGGGTAGCCTGAGTAATGTGCTCCTCACTGTCCCATGTGCCCACGGGTTTATGGAATCTTTTATCAACCTAAAAAAAAGTTAAGGATTTTAGTTACTGACGTTTTGCAAAAAGGCAGATCAAGGAGATGACAATCTAAATGTTGACAATAGGGAAGATGACAAAAGGAGGGAAAGATGGGATACTTATTGAAGCAAATGCAATTATTTACCCTATCACACTACACTGTTATAGTGCTATTATTCCATTTTAACTGTCATAATAACATTCTGTGAAATTCTGAGATTTATAATTTAGTGAGGCCCAAGAGCTCTCTAGCTGAGAATTATAAATTTCTCTCCGTAAACTGCAAATCTCAGGATTCCATATAATGTTGCCATAGCAGTTAACAGTGTAGTATGAAAGAGCTCTGTACAAGGCTTTGTTTGGCTTCAGGGTGATTAGCCTTTGTGATAGACCTTTACAACTTCAAGAAAATGTATCACGGTTTGAGGTTGCTGGGAAATGGCATTTTGATTTTTATATATTTACATCAATCACAGAATTGGAGGTGAACTTGAAGATAATCTGATGCCTATCCCAGTGCAGTGCCTGCAATGCGGGTGGAGATTTCTACCATACCTTTGACAGATGCCCAACTAACCTGTGCCCGTGTACCACAAATGAAGGAGAATTCACCACCTACCAAAGCCGCCTGTTAGACAGTACCAGCTCTCATTGCTAGGAGATTTCTCCTAATGTGTAGCCAAAATATACTTCCTTGTTACTCATACAGGTTCTATAATCATGCCCTCTTGTGGAGGGAGGGCCAGACCAGGCCTGTTCTTCTGTCTCTCTGACTGGAGTAGTAGCATCCCTTTAGCCCTGCTATAGTACTCTAGCTCCCTCCCTTCCACTTATTCAACCCTGCTTTCCCTTTAAAACCAACACCTTACTGGATAAAAGGCAAAGCATATCAAAGCTTATTCAAAATGGATTGATAACCTTTGGTGGTGTGTTCTTATAAAAGTAAAACTAGAGATAAATACTCTGTTAAGGCAGAAATTATAAAAATAGAATGTAATCTTTATTAAAATAACAAACAAGGAAAAATGTATTGGGTTTTCCGAGAATATTCCAAGAATATTCACACAAAATAACACTTCCTTCAAATCACCACAGTATTCAAGAACAGAGCTTTCACACACAACTTTGGCTCTCCTTAGCACAAAGGTGTAATTCCCCACTTAGGGTTCCACTTCCTGACTCACTCAAAAGTGGTTTGGTTTCTTCTCTGCCTTGCACTAGGCCACTGAGAAGATAACCCTCTTTCCAGGCAACCCCCTTTCGTTACCTGAAGGCCCTAACTTAAAGTTATCTCTAAGAATCTCACTGAAGGAAGCTAGAATCTAATTCACACTCCCTCTATATATGCTTTCTACTGACTCACCAACAGCCCCTTCCTCTTACTAGGTCTTGGTTTTGCTAAGACAGAGCCAATCTGATTATATGACCACCTGTCACTAAGGCTGCTCTGCTAGCTACACTCCTAGGCTCCGTCATACCTCTGTAATAACAGAAGACGAATCTGCTCCATATTGTGCATGGCAGCCCATTGGATACTTGAAAACTGGTGTCTTGCCTCTCCTTACTCAAATCTTCTTTGGCTAAAAATAGCCAGCTCTTTCAATTGTATCCCTTCCTCCCCATAATAATAGATACCCTAGGCCATTCTCCCTCTTGGCTGGTCTTCCCTAGACATCCTCTAACTTATCAAGCCTGCTCTAGAAGTGGATCAATCAGAACTGGAGATTATCTGATGTGTGCATTGTAGTGGCTAGTGGCTTCCGTAATCAATGGGGCTGTGGGGTTTTTTTGGATTTTACTCTAGAGGAGGTATCCGAGGTGAACCCTATTCCCACAATAGGTTCAGCAACTCGGTCAGTTCCTTTAAAGTTTAAGCTAAAAGCTAAAAGAGAGTGAGCACTCCACTGACATAAGATCCACCAGCCGCCACTTCCATGATTTAGATATTATGCTTCTTTTAATGAAACACAAGATTGCAGTGTGTTTTTTAAGCAGTTGCACTGCACTGCTGCCTCATGCTCAGCCTCTGATCAATTAAGGAACCTAGATTTTTTTTTCATGTTCATTGCTGCCAAGCCAAGTCTCCTCCATTCTGTACTGTTGTCTTTTTTTTTATTTTTTATGGAAAGACTTCATATTTATCTGTTGAATTTCACTTTGATTGGGTTCATTGTTCCAGCATTCCTTTTAGAGCTTCATCCGGTCTTCTGTGGTGAGTATGGCCAACCCTCTTAACTTCATGTTGTCTTCAACATTGATAAGCAGCCTCTATATAACTTCATCTTAGTCATTTAAAAGACATTGATCAGCTGGAAGACTAAGCAAGAGCCCTGTGACACTCCACTTATCTCCATTATAAATAATTATAAATTATAATTATAAATAATGTTGAGCCATTAACTGTCAAATATAACATCTTTACCTGCATCAGACCAAACCCATTTCCATTGTCACCCCAGCCATTCTTCAGGATAATTCCAGCATGAGATTCTCGGGAGATTATAGCAGCAATTACAGCTGCATCGATACCTGTTTTTTCACTGACATTCTTAATCTTTGTCTTATATTTCTCCAGATTCTTTAGATCTCTCTCTGCAATTTTTTCTGAAGCTGCAACACCTTGTGGAAAAAAGATTAAATTTAAAAAAGATTTGCTGATAACTTTTTAAAGTAAGCACATAGAAAGACTACAGTCAAGCTTCAGTCAGGTATAAAGCCTATGTCTATCAGAAGAGAGCTGGGTCCATGGATAATTATTCTTACAAAACCTTAACTTCTGCACCAGCTACATGTGTGTTTCTTTCTGTATTCCCTGCCCCTCCACCATTCTCCAGAGCCAGCCCTGCCATTAGGCAGCAATGGCAGTCTCCCTAATTTATTTCATGAACTTGCCGACTGGTGGAGTGCAAAGCCGTGTATTCTACTGGAATCAACAGTGACATACTACGCTATAAAAACTGAACTGCCATGTGTTCCCTAAACTACAGTTGGCCCTCCACATTTGTGGGTTTAACTTTATGGATTTGATTATTTGTAAATTTCTCCAACCTCTGCCCCCTGACCTCAAGCACTTCTTTTCTAGGGGAACCTTCCATCTCAGTAGCTCTGATTAGGCTACACAGTCCTTTGAAAACCTGCTTCTGGTTCTCCTCCTTCTCCACCAGCTAAGGATGGCTTGCAGCTTTATTTTTCAGCGCCACAAACTCTCTCCTGCCCTCCCCCCACACACACCCAAGGAAGGAGATGGGTGTGAGAGAGGAAGTATAGGGCCACCATGCCAACTCACACCTTCCCCCCATTTCCTTTCCCTGACCTGGTTTGGAACCTGGGTGCCTGTCCACCCCACCATGTCTTGGCCTCTTTCTCTCTCTCTCTCTCTCTCACACACACACACATTTTGATATTTGTGATTTTCCCCTTTGGGAGAGTCGTGCACCCCTAACCCTAGTGAATGTGGAGGACCAACTGTATTTAAAGGACAATTAGTCTTTATAAATTTCAGAGAGGTGACGAAGTGAGAGGGTTAAGAAATTTTGATTAAGGCAGCTGAAGATGAGTTTCCATATATGTTCAGAACTTTCAGGGTCTGATCACATTATACAGTACAACCCCTGTATCCGTGGGGGATTGGTTCTGGGGCCCCCCATGGATATGGGAATCCGCGGATAGTAATGAATGCTGCGGTGATTGGGCCCTGGACCTGTGGCTGGAGCCAGGAAAACAGCGGGCAGCCTACTGTTTTCAACCGTGGATAACTGAATCCATGGATTATGAATCCGCAGATATGGGGGTCGTACTGTAAAATGTTGCTGGTTTTCCCATTTATCTTAGCATATACATTGATGCACAGAAATTCTTGGTTTCCATTTTTGACCTGAGGTTTCCTCCTAAGATTAGCATTTTATTTTCTTTGGTAAATTACAATTTTATAATCATCTTAAGAAATGGCACACATAAGGTGGTATTGGGCCATTAACAAAACTACTACATTATCTTCTCAAATAAGTAATCCTCTTACCACCATAACTTAGGCCTTCTTGTTTTCCAGTTTCAAGAGAAGCTCCAGTAGTATCAACATGCATAATGTTGCCATAACTGTGAGAGTGAGCTGGCAAGAATAAATACAGTTATTAACCAGTGAAGTAAGATAAAAATATATTGCATACTTCATTATAACAGAACTCTGTTTTGCATTTTATCTGTGCTTTGCATCTGTTGTAAGTGCTAAATGTGACTGTCTAAGATTATTGATACACTTGTTCATGAAAGCATACTTCTAAGGCAATATATGAATCCATCATTAGTTCCATCACTGAGTTGTATACCAGCATATATTGATTCTTGCCATGCATGTAATTAGCTTTGCTTTCCCAGAAAGAAAGAACAGTGTCACATACCCAAATTCTAGCCATCCTTCCAACAGGAAGGCTTGAGCCTAAATCTAATTTCTGCCTTCAACAAGATAAGATTTATTAAATTATTGCTAAATGATAAGTTAGTCCCTAGGCAAGTCCCAATTTCAGTGGGTTTACTCTAGTTTGGACTAGCAGTTGGATTGATTCCTGAGTGGGTTTAGAATTTCTTTATAAGGTGGTACTGTCCAGATCTGAGGCCTGGATCTCAATTTTGTCTTTGGATAAAATGAGTCTACAGCATCACGCTGGGAGAGTTGCAGGCAAGAAAACTATTCCTACAGCAGTATGGAAGTGGGGAAGGTTTTTTACACTCTATTCCTTTGATTCTTTGGTTTGGTTTATTTCTGGCATTCTCACACTATCTCTCCCATTTCTCTTACAGTGGGAGAGAAATTTGTTATTCCAACATAGTTTTTCTACCATTTTGTGAGTGTTCCAATGGAACAGAAGGGTTTAAATATTTTCAGAAATTGCATTCTCTCCTATCAATTTATCTGTGAAGGTGGTGCAGGGAGAATCAACAACGTAAGTATGAATACAATGGTCCCTCCATTTTTGGAAAGGTTTGGAGCACAGAACCCTTGTGAAAGTGGAAAAACCATGAATAACTCCCAGCTGTGCTCCCTCTCCAGTTCCTTTTTGGGGGTCTCTCCTCCCATTCATTCCCTTGCCTTTTGCCTGGGGTGTGTGCCTTCCTCCTCCATGCCTGGGCAAAAGGCAAGGGAATGGAGGGGAAGGCACACAACACTTTCCTTCTCTGTGCGGTGCTCCTCCTTCCCATTCTTTTGCCTTTTGCCTTGGTGCACGTTCTCTGTGCCTGGGAAATGGGGTGCCAAGGAAATGGGGAGGAAGGTGAGTGCACATCATTGTTCTCTGTGCATGGTGCTCCACCTCCCACTCCCTTGCTTTTTGCCCAAGTGTGAAGAGGGAAGGCACACTTGTCCAGGCAAAGGCAAGGGCATGGTGGGAAAGGCATGTGGGTACTTTTCTTTTTTGTATGTGGTGCACCCCCCTTCTCATCCCCTTGCCTTTTGCCCCAATATGCAAAAGATAAGGGAATAGGAGGAAGAAAAAGCGGAGGGGAGGCACATGCGCATCTCACAAACAATCAGATTTGCAAAGATCAGACCTGCACGTTTGGAGTGAGAACTATATAGGAGAAACTATGGTTTTTCCATACCTTTCAACTGCCCCAATTTGGCTGGGACAATTTATAATTTCTCTCTCCACCTCCCATTTTCCCTCTACTCAGTGCCATCTGCTGTCTCCCAAATAGAACTGAAGTGCCTTAGCAAAACAAGTGGGGTTTCTTTACACAGAGAGTTGTATCAAGAAAAAGAATAAAACTGAAGGTTGCGTTTAAGACTAGTTTTTTTTAAAGTCATGAAAGTACATTGGTATACCCTCCAACTGTTCTGATTTCTTCTGTCATCCCATTTGATCAGATACTTTTAAAATGTCCCAATTTTATTTTTCTTCCTCCTTTATTTCCTCTTTGTCCTCAGCTTACACCAGTGGTTGCAAACTGAGTCCAACTGTTTGCATGCAGACTTCAGGAGGAGAGAGCAGAATCTTTCACTTCCTAGTAGGTTCAGGCAGAAGCAAACTACTGTATTCTCTCTTAGTTTGTGTGTTCTTTCTCATTAATAACTTTCGCCATTTGGACCACATTCTAATGCTGTCTGGTTACATGTGTCCCACTTTTCATCTGTGAAATATTGGAGGGTAGCTTAGACATTACAACCACATCTAGAGATTGTTATTAAAATTAATTATTACTTCTTAAGATAATGCATTGTTTGATTCCACTGACTAAAAATAATTAGAAAGTTTTTGAGTAATTAAAAATTGAGAATTTCCAATTCTCAAAGTATTTTTTAAATAACTCTCTATAAAGGGAAAGCAAGAATGAAAGGACACAGGATACAACTACACTTCCTGGTCTGTTGGGAAGAATTACGAAAAGCTGAATGCCAGAAACAAATAATATAAATTATTACAATTAAATCTCTTACAATAGAATCTATGATTCTATGATTCTGTTATCAAGATCACCCCACAACAATTTGTGGCTGCTTGATTTATGATACCACGTTTTACAACATGCTCCCCCTCCCCAACAGTTGGAACAAGTAATTGCCCTAAATATTTAGTTTGAAACCATATACACACTGTTACAAATCTCTTAACAGAGCTGTTAAGCATTAAAATACAACGAATTATAGTAAAGCAAATACCTTCCATGACTCCTTGATGTTTCGAATCTCTGTTAGATCTGTAACTGGAAAGAGTAGCAACTTCCTCTTTTATTGCCTGGTAACTTGTTTACTGGCATGTTAGTTGAGTAATCTGGGAAAGATATATGAAATGGGAAGCATCTGACATTCTTTGATGGGTGGGGATTGCCACATAAATAATAAAACCAGTGGCTTCCTTGTAATAAAATAATAAAATGGGATGACCTCATATAGTCTGTATCTGACTCAGTCAAAGAAATATCTTGGCTCTCAGATTTGTTGTTTTTGCTGTCTTTAACAAATTCCTAATTTTCTATTTTATCTCCAGTGAAGAATTACAGCCATGTAACTCATACCCTTGAAAATTGCATTAACATCAGAGGTCTGTGTGGGGTTGTTATAAACCCAACCTTTCTTTCCTGTTTTTTTAGAGATAAATAAACAAGTCTCAGCAGCCTGCAGATACTAAATCCTGCATTTATATAATACACATTCTAGGCTATTCTCTGGCTTACATGTTCTTCCATGACTCAGCTTTAAGTTACTGTCAGCAGCTGCATAATCGGGTCAATACAGGCTATTAATTGGCTCATTGCACTGGACTCTTTGGCAAACACACTAAACTGGTTTTAAAGGAATTTAAAGTAAGCTCAGATACAAAAATCTATGCTTTCCCTCACATTTTGAAAAATATTAAATCTGGTTTCCCATGTGTCTAGCCTATAACTTACTAAATATTTTAAAACAGTTATTACTAATATGTGGGTGGTGGTAGTATATGTCTGAGGAATATAGACAAAAATGTTTCTTGCTGCTTTGTCCTACCTTGCAAGGTGCAGATATGTTAGTTTATCACTGTGACTGAAAGGCATCATATAATTAATAGCTCTTTGGAAGAAAAACAAAAATGAAAAGGCACGAGGCTGAGTTAGAACATGCAGTTGGGGTGCAGGACTAGATTCTATGTTTTGTCAGGGTTGAACATTAGAAAAGTGGCAAATGAGAGATTCGACAGCAAAATACTCTATCTGACTTTTAAAAAGTAAAGATCTCTTCTGGCAGGGCTACCCAGTCAATTTAAAACTGTGAATTTTAAACTGATGCAATTTATATGGTTTTATGTATTTTTAGTATATTCTAATCTATGATGTGCTTTTAGTTGTATTTTAATGTATGTTGTATTCTACTTTGAGCCTTGGAGAGAGGCAGGTAAGAAATATTATTATTATTATTATTATTATTATTATTAGTAGTAGTAGTAGTAGTAGTATATTATTATATCATTTGTTGCAAGATAGGGTTGGGAGTGGCTGAGGAAATGTGGTTCATTTTCTGAGAGGCAGTCTGTACTTTCACAGTCTCGGAAATTTTAAACCTTTACCAAAATCACACTGAAGTGTTCTTCCTCATAAGCTCATTGTCTTATTTATGTCATTCCACCTGAAATACACTAATTATGAAAAACACTTTTAAAACTCAAAAGTATTTATCCATGTAATGAATGCATTCCTTAAAGAAATAAACACTGTAGGTAAAAAGCAAGTTTTCAAATTAGTTTGTGAAAACTATTTGAAAATATTGAAATAAACAAATAGTTGATGGGTACATCTAGACTGATTTAAAAAAGATCAGAAAGTCCCAGATTTTATTCCTGCTCTTTCTAATTTTATTTTGGAGATTCATACATGTTTTGTTTATCCCAAAATATTTTCTGTCAGTTCCCAATATGATCAGCTCCTCAGGTTGGTTTATTTTAACCTAGTATAAAATCAAAAGAACAGGAGCAAAATCTAAGGCCATTTCTGCACTAGACTGTTATAATGCTATTGTTCCCTTTTCAACATCCTATGGAATCCTGGGGTTTGCACTTTAGGAAGGGGCCTCAAACTCCAGAATTCTATAGGATGTTGAAAGTGGAATAATAAATAGCACTATAACAGTCTAGTGTGGAAATGGCCTCAGACTTCTCAAGGAGTCTGGATGAACTCATTGTTATTGGCTTGTTCTGATTTTGAGAGGCGTAATCCAAGAAAAAAACAACAACAACCAAGCTCTAGGTTTGCTTCATAGGAAGTATTTGCTTAATAATACTACACAATCACTCTGGGTGATAATTATTGTTTAGGGCAGAAATCTTATGTATACACAAGCCTGGGAATTAAGTCCATTGAACATAGGGGTTTACTTTGAATAAATCTATCAAGCATTGTATGGCAAATGTTAGCTGGGAGGGGAAAAACAAATTTTAATCACTCACTAACTCACAGTGATCATGGGAATGTTTAAACAAGTTTATGAGTAACTTAAAGGGCTCTGAGGGCAAATTACAGTACATCCATCTTTTCTCCATTGCTCTTCCATCTTACTTTAGCTCATCTGAAAGCGGCTCCTAAGGAAGAGGTTTGAGTATATTACTGACTTTTCCTTTTCTTGGGCTTCTCTCAGTGTCTCCTTTATTGGTTCACAGCCAGAGTATATGTTTCATAGAAGCCTCCCCTCACAAAGTAAGGATAGTTTGGCTACGTATCGCAGTGGGTTGTATTTGCCTTGCCTGTACACATGCTCATTTCCTAATGAAAGTTGACCATGGTGACTGGACACAATGTATTTGTAACTATTGCACTTCATCTGTTGCAGTCACGTACAACAGAATGTGGAAAGGGGAAACCTTCTTCCCCACTGCACATCTATCTGCTCCCCAAACTTGCTTCAATGGTCTGGGAAACCCTTCAGAGACAGTTTTCAGGAAGCAAAGAAGGCTGGGATGAGGGTGGAAGGGAGTGAGGAAAATTCTATCACATACACACTGTCTATTGGATACCAGTGTAATGTTGGACATAGGCTGTTATGAGCCAGGTGGACAGATTTATTGGAAGAGGACACCAGGACAGATACAGACAATGTCTCTTATTATAGAAAAGAGCATCCCCAAAGGGGGGAGGGAAACAAAGCATCTTCCTCCTATAATGGCCCTTGCTCATAAATTGTTAAAGGGTCTATCCGCACTGTCCTTCTTTGCTACCACTTTAACTGCCATGTCTATCTCCTATGGAATTCTGGGATTTGTGCAAGACAGCTCTCATGTTGTAGTTCAAGGGGTTCTATGCACCTCCTCAAACTATAAATCCCAGGGTTCCATAGGAAGAAGCCATATTACTTAAAGTAATATCAAATTGCTATAATTGTGCAGTGTGGATATCCTCAGTGATTTCTTGCTTGTGTTCTATATAGCCATTCTTTTGATGGTCATTTCATTCAAACCGGCCGATGGCCTCTGTATCAGTGGGGTGGTAAATCAGAACCAGGTTTTAGTCTAAACACTAAGGTGCTGAAACTGTTTTACAAATTAAGTCTGGCACCTTGGATAGCTCCTTTAAAATCCAGACTAAAACCAAGCATGAATTTGCCACTCCCACTGACATCAAAGCTACTAGCCTCCACTGATTCAATTTGAGCACACTGAGAAAATGGGCTGAGTAAAGCTATGCCCAGTTCTGCCTGTGGTAAAGCAGCCATGTGAGTGATTTACCATGTGCCCAAATCAGGACTCAACTTCAGATTTACCATATAACTATTCAGTTTACTTTGGGCACTGTTACAGTGGTATAGTAGATATGCTCTCAGCCTCCACACGTAACACTCATTGCTCATTGTTCATTCCTGTGGATTATGCACACACAGTTCAGAACACTGATTTTATGGACGTCAAGTATCATCAGAGATGTGCATGCAGTATTTCTTCCATTACCTATTGCAAAGCTTATATTGTAGGCAAGACAATAGATTTTTATAAACATATAATATATTGCTATTTAATATAGTGTGTAGTTTGCATTTTTCAGCATTTACAATTAAAGAGTGAAGCAACACAATTTTTCCTTTGGCTTTCTCCATCTGATCTAGTGAAGCTATGGCTTAATATTCACATTCTTCCAGACAGAAGAATCTGTTTCCCTTAACTACAGATTTATATGCACAATGAAGAAATTTTTAATCCATCTAAACTGAAAGAGAAGAATATAATATGGAAAGAATTTCTACCTAACCACCAGGGCTGCTTCTGTCTATTATTTAACACAGATCACATAAAGTAGATAAATTAGCACATGGAGGAAATCCACACTACACAGGGAACTTGTTGTCTGCAATCTCTAAGCCTTCCTATCCCAGAAACAGTTGCACAAACTGAGACTGTTACCAAACAGTGTGACATATGTGCATTATTGTAATAGGATGGTAAGTTTTCAGAACTCTTTTGCAGAAATACCGAGGATTATATAGATGTGTTGCATATGCGTGCAACACATCAGATTTCACACAACCATGGCCCAAGTTGGCTGGCTTATGTGCACACAGTAAAATCCAATATAATTTTTAATATATGAAATAAAATGATTTATTTTACATATATTGCATATTTCAGACTCTACATTTTAGATAATTTTGATGTTTTATTGCAGTTCAGTAGTCAAACAAGTACAAATGATAAATTTAATTAAAACACTGTGCCCAGGGTTGGAATTTATATCATCTCTTGTTGTAGCTAGAAAAGTTAATCACATTCATCTATGGCAACATGTATTTCTGTCATATATAATTAGACAACAGTGATGCTATTGCCCTAAATAGACTGTGAGATATGCAGATTTTGTATGAACAGCAGAGGATAGTGAATAATCCTTTTAATCTTTTCAGAACAACTTTTTAGTCATTAAAAACAATTTTCTATTGTAATCTTGTTTTGTGCCTTCAAGTCATGATTGCTGAAATTTGCAGCTCTGGAAGTCACACACATGGAGGGTCCATTGTACAAGGATTTTTAAATTCAGCACATGCCTTAACTTTATCATACAAAGGATAACCATGCCACCCAAACCTTAAATTATAACCTTCAAGTCCAAAGAGTCTCACATCTCTAAGCAATATCTATTCCTTAAACCATACAAAACAACAGGCCTTGTAATACAATTTGACAATTGGAACTCCCAAGCCACCCCTTTCCTTAGCATTATACAATGTTTTAAATTTTACTCTAAGTTTTTTTTTCTAAAAGAACTCTTTTTCTGCCATTGCACAAAAGGTATTCAATTTCTTATAATACAGATTGTTTGAAAGAGAAATAAAAGCCTTGGCAAAACTCATCTTCAAATTTCTTATAGTACGTTACAGAGAATTCATCTGGGCCTGGCAATTTTTCAAGATGAATCTTTTTAATTGCTTTGATAAGTTGTCACAGGCCCATTCAAACTTTTTGTTCCATGCATAATTTGTCCAATTGAACTTTATTCAAGTAACCATCCGTATCTAAGATTTTCTCATTGCCCCTCACATATAAACCTCTGTGACAGCCATGAGAGATTTTTACTTTCCCATTGTGTTCTTGGTGGACAATCAAGGGAGGCATGCTGTTTCAAGGGCAACTAAGGCAATTTCCACACAACGACACTCTTCTACGTCGCCTTGCTGCAGTCCTGGGTCCAGAAGGGAGTGCATCAGCAACGCTCCTCTCTGCACCCACTTGGTCCATGTGGAAGAGAATGCAATGGCGCCATGTCTTCCTTCTGCAGTGCAGCTGGGCTTTTTCCATTGCTGCGCTACATAAGGAAGTGCTGCCAATGCACTTTCACAGCTTCTGCATGGGCAGAAGGGACAGGAGCGACGCACGATCACAGACGTGAAATGGATTTTTTCTGTTTTGCAAAAACTGTGCAAGCGCAATGCTCCCAACAGGATGGCAGCAGGACGACATCAGGAGGAAGCGTGACCTGCCGATTGTTGCCATCCTACAGCAGAAACGAGACAGCGATGTTGTGTGGAAAGAGGCTAAGGCTGGTGTGAAAAATGAGGAATATTTGAGCTCCCAAACATATAGACCATAATCTTTCAGAGAAGTTGAAACTGAACAGGTATTAATTATAGCTAATAAACAACACTATGCATACTATACTGAAATAAATGTTCTGATTCTAACCCACTAAATAAACTTTAGGTATTATAAGAAGTTAAACATACATGCCTTTTTGAGGAAGTATAATTTAAAATGAATAAGTAAACTAGTTGTTCAAAGGAAAATGTATCTCTGTTTTTGTTCCCTAATATAGTTAACACAGCAGGATCAAAATAGCTTGATTTCCTAGAGTGCTATTTGTGTAGCAAAGAGGGGACTGACCTATGCCTGCATGCTATCACAATACTATCTAGGGTGTGCATGTACATGCCTGCCATATTTTAATTGTAACCTAGGGTAGATTATCACTATTCCTGCAGGACAGTTTAAATTCCTACTGAATGTTTCTGCATGAACCGAGTCATTTATACCTCATGTGGTAGCATTCTGGACTGTACCACTTCAGACTACATGGTGTGTGCCAATTTAAACTGTTGAATACTCTGTGCACGTGGGGGAAAAAGCCCTTCCAGCACATTACATCTATGAAATCATTCTTCCCTGGTAGACAAAGACATGGATTCATCTTCCATTTTTTCCAATTAGTATTCAATGATGGGAATACACTTTTTTGGCCATGGTGATACCTCACACCCATAAGCCATACGATGGCCTGCATCAGGAAAGTATCATAGGTCTTTACTTGTTCCATTAAACTGTTGTTCAAGACCCAGGCTAGCTCAGTTGGAGAGCCTTCCTTCTCAATCTAAGAAATAGGGTGCAGATACCTCTATGACAGAAGCTTATTTTTCTATCCACTTTTTTTTGTGTGGCATACTAATGTATCTCAGCAGTACTTTTGTTGGGTAGCCCTCCATATTTTAGTTATGGGACATGTAGTAGGAGTTAAGTAGCAGCTTGCTTGTAACAAAGTATGAGAATCAGAGACCGTTAGATAAACAAAGCTAGGAATGTAGTGATAAGCGCTGCCAGGCTAAACCAGAACTCCAAGGTCTCTTGCGGGTAGGATGAGAAACTCTTTGCCTTTTATGTTTTGAATTTTGCTAATTGTCTCCAGTTCACTCACTGAAGTCCTGCACTATGTATAACGCTCCTAATAAACAGTGTCTATGCACTGTTATATTTGTGTATGTGAATTCGGTTCCTGACAACTTTAGCAACAGTGACAAGCAGAATGAAGCAGACTCACTTCTGAATGACACAAACACTTGGGTATTAGAATTCAATTTTATTTCAATTTACATGAACACTAAAAAATGCAGTTAAGAGAATAATATTGCTGAAATATTGGGCTAAAGAGCCAGATGGGCTTTGCACCTGCTGTGGTGGCTAGTACCCAGAATATGATGGTATATGAGGCTCTGCCTTTCAACAATGTCTACTCAATGAACACACACTCAGCATTTCCCTCACATGCCCCCATACCGCTCCCTTGTGCTTTCCCATCCCAAACTTTAGCTACTTTTCTGTCATCCTTCCACAATGCTCCCTAGTTATGTTTTATGAAAGTACCTTGCCCATTGCTTCCACCTAGCAGAGGAATGAAATTAGAAAGTAAAGCTGCCTCATTCCACTAAGCCAAGGAGAGGGACTGACTGTACTTTGCAGCTATTTGTTTCTTTGCCGTGCTCAGCCATAGCCACACCCTCAGTTAGGCACTTTCTCCCTCACTTCTAAAGAAAAACAGGGAGAAGAAAGCTCTGGTTCACCCATTTCCCCTCTTATAGAAAAAAAGAATCATAGCCAAGCACAAAAGGGCCATGCTTATATGGCCTGACTGGACAATAGTTTTATTTTATTTCTAGTAAGGAGGAGAAGTGGTGATAGGCACTTTAAAGATTTAGGGCCCAGGCCAAAAGGACTCAAATTTGCACAGAGTTGGTTTACATTAACATGGAGAGGAATTTAGCCATTATTGGACATTATTTAAAATTTCACAAAAGGCAATTCCACCTTATTAGCTTCTCATCCAAATCTCCAAAACACATTAAAATTTCTCTGCATCTCTGCTAGGCCACCCCAAAATTGCCCCCGGGTGGTATTTAGACTGAGAAACCAAGCTTCCACTGGCACCAGCAGGTACTTGGGACTCTGGGGCATAAACTTAGGGGCAGGCTGTCAAGGGTTCAGGCCGTCAAGGGTTCAGGTCTAACAATGCCCCTGGTGATCTGGTTACAATTGTCCTCAAAAATTCACCATGGTGCCCCAATATCAATGTGGTTTGTATAGTAATAATGGACATGATCAGCACAAGGGAGGAGTTCATTCACTTATCACCAAGACCATTCTCAAGGGGCCTAAAATTTTCCAAGAGGATAAGAGTCTTCAACAAAATATGCCTATTACTGAAGAACAACAGTGCAAGGAATTGTATTAAACTGCATTCATACTGTCATCAAGAGAATAAGCCACATCAATATTTGCCATTATATTGTTTTTATCCAGTCTGTTTTTCCAACACACAGAATTATGTTAAATAATCCTGTAAGCGAGGTATGCTTCCATATAATTTTGTCATATACTGTTTACTGCTGATTCAGCTTTAACATGCAGTGTATACAGCTGGTAAAAGGATTTTTTTTTCAAAGAAAGGCTTAGATGGTTTCATAATATGCAGTGCAATGTGGTTAGTTCAGGCAATGCCAAACTCATGGTAGTACCAAATAAGCAATGATGTTATTAATGTACTACTTCTAGAAGAGTTTTATAACAATTCTTGACAGAAGTCCTTCATTAATATTTCAAAACAATATGGAAAAATGATATACATCACTAAAATGTAGATTAAAGAGAGGTACCTTGAAAATAAAAAAATGCTGAACATGACACAGTTCATGAAGGGCTCAGACTTTGGCCTAGAAATGATCTCTCAAGAGGAAAAAATATTTAGACTTTTTTTCATGGGTTATATAAAACTGTTTAAAAATGAGTATTGTGTGCAAATGTTTTAAAACAAACAGTGTTATAAAAACATTCCTAGAAATGCACCAAGCCAAAAAGAAAAGATGATTTACAAATATTTGTATTGTGATGCCTAGTCATCATCAGAATCTGAATCATATTTTTTCCCTCTGATAGATTTCTTATCAAGTTTTGTGAAAGTGGCTCCAAACTTCTTTTGGTTCTGGAAAGGAGGATCCATTAGGTTGCCACTGAAAAAGAAAACAAGGATGTTAATACAAGAACTTCCTTTAGATGACAACTGCCTGAAGTGTTAATTTAGCATGTTACAGTGGTCAGTGGTCCAAATCTCCACTTATCCATGAAGCTGACTGAGTGACCTTAGATCGGTTCCCACCTCTTAGTCTAGCCTATCTCAAAGGAAAGTTGTGAGAATAAAAATGGGGAGGACCACCACTTACTCTGCTTTGAATGTCTTGTAGTAAAGAAAGGATAAACATTTATCGCATGAAAAAAATCCACCAAAATAACACCCGAAATGATTTTATCGTGGAGGAAGCTGTGAGGCTACACACCCATTTTTACCACAGAAAGCAAAAACTCTGCTTCCTGAAATCTACTTACGACACTGGGAACCATGGGTAACTTCAACTTCATATAAGTGTGCTCTATGAACTCTCAAAAATGTAGCTGACATATCAGTTAAACAGAACTAGAGCTAAATTACAAACTTTCTTATCTCTTTTGTAAAATGGCACAAGATCTGTACAGTGTCCACCTAAAATTCTTTCAAGTAGGTATTATTCTTCAGATGAAGTCTCTTATCAGAGACTGAATTCAAATCAACGATGCACACAGAGCACTCTTTTTCAATACAGCTTTCAGGGAGGTAAGAATGAATAATCTACTGCAGATTTACACTATTTGTTCATTGGTTAAACAAGCTCCTTTTTTATCCTGTCAATTCACTTATTGTAATGATCCTTTAAATAATATTTCCTATTTACACACAGAAAACTAACTTGGTGGTAAAGTTGTTGCATGGGGGTAGTTACTATAATATTCCAAGCTCAGGTATCAAACTTCTTGGGAAGATAATGTCTCTGATAACAAGGAAATCCACCAGCTAGCATTAGATTTGGAAAAAAAAAACCATGATAAAAAAAATGACTACAGTATCTATTTAGGAGTATCCTCACCACCTCTTTGAACTTCTACAAAGAAGGAAAGATAAATAGTAACATCTTTATCAGAGCAAGTTTCTTTCACCAAGCTGAGCAGAATACAGAATAAGAATTGCTTTCATCAGTCTAACAAACTGAACTGATATTCAATATCTGGAATGAGTTTTCACAGCCTTGTTAGAAAGAAGACTCCCCTCCTTACTTTTTGTGTCCTTACAACAAATATTTGAACATTTTGCATTGGCTTTTGAAACAAAAAAAAAGTTACCTGTAACTGATGATATCTGCACAACCTAATCTCCATTCTAAGGTCTCTGTGGTGAAATCATCTGTATTGCCAAGATCAGAGAAACCGACCACATAATCCTGTGTTTTTCCATCTTTTACAAGCGCAAGTGTGGGAATTACTTTGATGCGAAGCCTCTCACACAGAAATGGAGATTTTTCAGCATTTAACTTGATAAACTTGGTTTCAATGTGCTTTTTTGCAAGTATTGTTAAGTGTTTGTCAAATATTAAGCATCTGAAAAAAGAAAAAGAAGTCAAATGCTACACAATGATGAAACTAGAAGTGAAGTCTCATTTTGCTTCCTGGAAAAAACAACAACAACAACACCCATAACAAAATTTAACTTGTTAAATTTGTTTTACTAATGGTAACATGCAAACTTTAAAGTCAAACACACAACAGTAATCAAATATTTAATTAAAATGTAGATTGACTAGCTGTCCAGTTCCTCTACAGAATGGAGACAGTAATGACAATATTTAAAGTATTAAGCTATTCAACCATTGTCCTTGAGATATTAAAAAACTGTGGTTATAATGTTGCACTTGATTTTCTGTACTTAAAATTCTATTGAATTCATTAAAAATGTGGTTGCAATTCTACGTATGCCTACCAGAAGGAAAACCCAGATTTAAAAAAATGGGACTAATTAACCAAACCTAATAACTTTAATTTTAATCCAAGAAACTAAAAGGTTCTCATTTGGTACAGAAAAGATTAATTAGCAAAGATGACTCTAAACATGTATGTATCTTATAAATGTGCAGATATTCAAATTAAGAGATTCAATTACTAGCAAAAAATGCACCAGATCAGATAATTAAGCCTAAGAAAATGTGATTTCTTCAATGGCTGATCTCTTTTGGCAATTATTTTCTACTATATAAACCCACAAGGAGCATACTATACCTGAAAGTTGTATCTCTGTAAAAGTGGCAGACCACATTTTTGCTTCCTTTCACTTCTTGAAAAAACTCTCTCTCACTGGGGATTTCCCGGTATTCTCCATGTCCTTTCGAAAGCCACTCCTATTTAACACAAGAGGTTAGCATAAAATTTCTAGGTATTATTTATGCCGTGAGATAGAAAGCATCCCCTGAACATATAAGTTATTGTACTTATAATCATGCTGACTTTTATGAAGTAATCTCCTAGTGCCAACATATGTGTGCTTCCTTGGCACTTTAGACTCGCTTCACTCAATGAGTTTTATTCCCAAGAAAGAAAGAGCGTGAAGGATTTTTAATCATCACATATTGTTTACATCAGATATAAAAATGCCTCACTTTTTGATCTTTTTTTGTATCAGTGGGCAATTCACCTGCAGTGAAGGAAATGTCAGTTTTCAATCTATTACTGATATACTGTTTCAAGAAACTTTTCACATCTCTCGTTTTGAAAGACACACCCACTGGTTTCAGTCACCAGTTACTGAATCAGAGAAAGTAACCATGCTGGTGTGTTGCAGCAGAAAACAACATGGGGTTTTGTGGTACCCTATATACTAAGAAGATGCATTTGATATAAGGGGGTGGAGTCCTTAAGATTTTTCTATAACAACAACAACAACAACAACAGAGAATGTGATTTAGGTTTTAGTCCAGGAGTTAGAATCTTGTGACAATCTAGAGTTTGTTGGACTGGAACTGCCAACAACCCCAAATATGGACTATGTTGACTACATCTGCTGGGAGTCATAGGTCAGCAACATGTGAAGGACCACAGGATTGCCACCTTTGATTTAGCCTTTAAGTACTATACCTCTTTGTTGTTTTTCCCAGTAAGATAGCCTTGGACGTTACCTAACAAGTTTCAAATTTCTGGATAAAACTTTCATAATACTTAGTCCTCAGGTGTACATCTCATGCCTTCTTTTACTGAGTGTTAGAGATGTTCCATATTTGAACTTTTTTCCAAGTACAATCTCTCCCTTCTTTCATGAGAGTTTGGGGAGTAGAACCTTTGTGAAAGTGGAAAAATTGCAAATAACTCCCCTCCCATGTGCCCCTCACATTCACTTCCAGGACTCCTCTTCGCATTCCCTTGCCCTTTGCCCTGGCATGTGTTCCTTCCTCATTCCCAGGCAAAAGACAAGGGAATGGAAGAGGGAGCACCGCATGAAGAGAAGGAAGACACATCTCATTCCCTTGCCTTTCGCCTTGGTGTGCCTTCTCTGCCTGGGCAAAAGGCAAGGGAATGGGAAGAGGAGCACCACACACAGGGAAGGGAGGGCACAGAGAAGGAAGGCATGTGTGCCTGGGCAAAAGGCAAGGAACAGGGATGCGGGGGGAAGGCATGTATACGCTTCCTGAATAATCAAATTCACAAAGGTCAAACACATGAACGTGGAAGCACTATAATGTCTCATACACACCAAAATCTAGCATTCTCTATCATACAAAAATCACTAATAATGTTGATGTCACTTTCAATCACTTTCTTGAAATCCTGGTTTGGCATACATACCTATTTTCCAACTAATTATTTGGAAAAGACTGGAAAGACAGCTTTGGCTTCAGCAGCTTACCAGTAACTGTTCAAAGCCTCAAGTGCCTAGCAACAGAACTACACACTTCAATAAGTTATGCACAGTAGTGGCTAGCAAGCGTATTCCATGCACGTTAATTCAGAATGAAGTCCCACTGAGATTAGTGGGGCTTCCTTATAAATAACTGAGTTGCAGTTTGAGACAATCCTACTGATTCAACTGAACAGTATTAAGAAGACTGAGATTAAATAATCAAAGCTTCACTTCTAAACACATCTATATGGGAGCACGCCCACTGAGTTCAGCAGAATTTACTTCTTAGTAAGCACAAACAGGGCCAAACTCCATGAGTGCAAAAAAACAAAAGTAGGATATCAGATAATCCTTTTATCAAGAATCTTAAGATTATGGCCCTCCTGACATTTTGGAAGCAACTTCCACAGTCTTAACCATTGGTCCTGCTGGGCAGAGCAGGGGCTGATGGGACTTATAGGCCAAGACATTTGATTGTCCAATCCTGATTTTAAATATAGTATTGTGGTTTTTATCACTTTAAAGAATGATTACTTGTTTCTGTTGCTGGGTTTTTTTCAGTGCTTCAAGCCTTCTTTGCTTTAAGATTTCCAGTTCATCTTCATCCACTTGGTCAAGTTTTTGTATCTCAGCATCCAGTTGTTCTTCTACAATCTTGGCTGTCTGAAGCATCTGAGCCTCCAGAGCTTTTGAAAACATGTCAGCAGCCATTTCTCCTCTACATAAACAGCAGAAACATTAAATCTGAAAACAGCGCAGGATTTTAAATCAGAGATAGACACCATATAATGGTATTTATCAGACCTACATTGGCATTCACTGATGAGCTAGAGATGGAGTCTTTGGGGATATAAATCAGTTCAGCCCTACAATCTTTTATCTTGGAAACTTGACTATACCAGTCTCTGTTATGTTAAATAACAGCAATTTCTCAGGAAGAGGTAAAAGCCGATTTTTCATTGGTCAATTAGTTGAGAAACTCTTAAGGAAAGGGTATTTATAATTAGAGGTTCAGGAGACCAATGTGCCTAGTCCTTTTTTGATTAGTTAGCGGAAGTGCACATCATTTCTTAGAGAACCTTGGTAACCAGTGAACACCTATACAGTGGTCAGAATGGTATAATGGTTAGCGTATTATACTGGGACTCAGGAAATACAGATCGCCACTGGGCCATGAAACACTACTTTCTCTCAGCTTCCTCCTTCTCAGAGCACTGTTGTAAAAAAGAACAGTTAGACTGCCATACAGACCTTCCTTGACCACACTGGAGAAAAGGTGATAAATGTAACTAATATATAAATGTAACTAATAAATGACTGAATAGATAGTCTGGCATCCTTTAATATCTAACTGAATTAGTCACATGTATATCACAGCAGCTACCATATTCAGAAGACACATTCTCTCCTATGTGACAGAGAAAAATGAATGAGTTTTAAAAGATGCTCTCTGACCCCTGTGGTTTTTGTTAAATATTTAGCTTAGAAATTGTTCACAAATATTTATACTACAAGGAGGGGAACAATAAGGTTCTTTTCCTTTGCCCACCTCTTGGATGCCCACAACGCTCACCCAAGTTGCAGTTCAAGAGCAGGGGAGCTGGGAGGTATTTCCACCTAGTCTGTTTGGTTCTGCTACAATCTGCTGTGGCTCCAGGAACCACAGAGAAAAAAGAGCAACACTCCTCCTGTCTCCCTCCTTTGACCTATTTGCACTTTAGTACTATTTTTTATACTGTCACTATTTTTTCTCTTAACAGAGCAACAAACAAATAAAATTATTTAATGAGAGCCATCAAACTCCAATAAAGTATGCTTCTAATGATTTTTTTTTTCAAATCAGTAAATGCGTAGCAGGATCCAAGATAAATATCCGAACAGCATGACAATATTACTTTACTTTGAACCTGGAGTTAGGTGCCAATGACAAGCTACACTGTTCAGAGGAATCTTGAATTAAACGAAGCTGCTGTAGTCAATAACACTAACAAAGAAGACTCTCAGGAAAGGGTTGCAACAACCTCGCCTCTCAGGGGTGATCCCCGCCTGTAGAGAGGGCAGAAGCAAGGCATGGAATTGAGACATGGATTCTAATGGATTTTTACAGCACATACCACCGAAATCGCCATCATATCTATTTTTGTTTTCAATGATAGGCACACAATTGAGCTGTTACTTAGGCCATTTCCGCACTAGCCTGTTATAGCGCGATGATTCCACTTTCAACCTCCTCTGGAATCCTGGGGTTTGCAGTTTCGGGAGGGGCCGGCCGGCCCCTCCCGAAACTGCAAACCCCAGGATTCCAGAGGAGGTTGAAAGTGGAATCATCGCGCTATAACAGGCTAGTGCGGAAATGGAATTAGACATAGTCTGGGGTGGATGCTGTGCAAGCACCATCAAGATCCATGGCCCAGAACGAAGAGGGCCCCCAACTTCTCCTTTCTCCCCAAACACTGGGCCTACTCCCCCACCCCCCCAAAAGCCACCCCCTGCGCAAAGAAGGCCCACAGAAAGCCCCACAAATCTGAACCCGAGTAAGAAGCTGGATCCGAATACAGGTTAAAATACAGTTTATTTTGGGCCACCTGGAAGCCCACGACCAACAAGCGGCGGGAGGCCAGCCCGATACTCACTGCAGAAGAAACGAACGGCAGACAGGGAACGCCCCTCAGCAATGCGGACACGGGATGAATCGGTTTCGTATCGGCTTCTCTCCGGCTACCCCCACCCTCTGTATCCGCGCTGGCCCCTCTCGGGCGCGCCGCTTCCAAAGCGGACGGACCTCGCAAGCGGCTAAACGCCTCCAAGTCGGTCTTTGACGCGCCGTATAGACGTTTCGTTGTTGACGCAGAAGTTACTCGTCAGACGTCTTGGCCTTTATTGCGCAGGGCTGATCCAGGACCTCACTCTGCGTTCTCTTTCAAGTTTTTTCCCTCCGACTCTTGTTTTAGTCAGGACGGTGTTGTTACGGTAACGGTAGGAAAGGCCCGGGTGGGGCCGGAGCCTTTTATTGAGGCAGGGCCGCAAGCCTCGCCGTTTCGATTTCCATGCATGGGTACTACATGAACCAGAATGCAATGCGCCGGGGAACGGCTTCAGGCGCTACTGTATCATGGCTGCCCTTATACAGATCCCTCCCCAAAACTACAGCGACCAGAATGCTCTGCGCGTCTCTTTGACCGACTAAAGAGGCGTGTTCTTTTCGAACAACAGGTTTACTTTCTAGGAAGTAAATCCGACTGAACATGAAAGGCTCTGACTTATGAGTAAACCCATCAATTAGTCATTTTATGGATCAGTGATTAGTCAGAACACTGAAGCCATTTTTTTCTCTAAACTGCAAACCCCGGGATTCCATAGGAAGTTGAAAATGGAATCATCGCGCTATAACAGTCTAGTGCGGAAATGACCTGAAAGTGGAATAATAGCGCTATAACAGTCTAGTGCGGAAATGACCCGAAAATTGTTTTTCAATGGTTTTGCTAAACCTTTGTCTTTAGGGCAGTGATTCTCTACTTCTACGGAGGTAACACCCAGTATTTACTTCGGGGGAAATATACCCAGGAGCAGGTGTTTTCTCAAAACGAACCGGTATACTTGGAAGTATTACACAATAAATCCTCACTGTGACCATACAGTTAATGTAGAAAGTAGTAACAGTACAACTTCTTTCCGCACTACGGTATATTTTAATTAAAGCCCCCCCCCGTAAAGTAGTATACGCTTGTTCTCCCTCCATATCGTCGTTTGTTACGACTTTGCCAGTTCGGAAGGTGTCCAGTGCAAGGAATGTCGGACTTGTACGTTTCTACACACCATTTCTCTCAGCACTTTCTGAAACACCTCCGCCTTTTAAAGTTCTACTTTCTTTCCTAACTTTGTCTCAGGTTCTTTCCTTTTTCTGTATTTCCATCATGTTTTGGTTACAGGTGCCTGAGGATCTCAAATCTAATTTCTCTGCTCATGCAAGGCCACATTGATCTCTAATTTAGGGAACCTCACAGGCCAGTTTAAAGCCAGTTTAAAGCATCCTTTCGCAGGTCAGTAAAATGAGTACCCAGCTTGCTGGAGGCATGTATAGAAATGTTTCGAAATACATGCTATTTGTAAGTTGTTCACTGCCTCGATCATATAGAGAGGCGGGATACAAATAAATAATAATTAATTATTTATTTAAATTTCCACCCAACACTGTTATAATGCTATTATTCCACTTTCAACATCCCGTGGAATCCTGGGGTTTGGAGTTTAGGGTGGGGCCTTTAGAATTCTCAGCCAGAGAGCTCTTGGGCCTCAGTGAACTACAACCCCCAGAATTCCACAGGAGGTTGAAAGTGGAACAATAGTGCTTGTAACAGTGTGGGGCAGAAATGGCCCAAGTTCTATCCGTCCCATCGCTTGCTGTTCAATATTAATGTCGATTAAGGTGATCAAGTACTTTTCCTCTTCTAAATATTAGAAATGGGGGCCCTCCAAAAAAGCAGAATGGTGGTAAATTCTGGACAGACCAATGACAGCACTTCTTCATAGCTACGACAAGCTGTGGTGATGGCCACCACTTTATATAGCTTGATAGTGGCGCAGTGGTTAAATGCCAGTCCTGCAAGCCACAAGGTTGTGAGTTCGATCCTGCCGGGCTCCAAGGTTGACTCAGCCTTCCATCCTTTCGCAGGTCGGTAAAATGAGGACCCAGCTTGTTGGGGGCATGTACAGAAAAATGTTTCGAAATACATGCTATTTCTAAGTTGTTCGCCGCCTCGATCCATATGGAGAGGCTGGATACAAATAAATAAAAAATAAATAAAAAAATAGGGAGGGTAGCTAAATTCAGGGGAAGACTATCAATGGCTAGTAGTCATGACAACTATATAGGACAGAATTTCCAGGATGCCTCTGGAGGACTTGGAACGCCATATGTTGTCCTATCCAGGGATGGGGAAACTTCAGACGTCATAGATCTGTGGGGAGGCATCTCTTCCCACTGAATGAGAGGGCTGGGAGGGAATTTCCAATCCAGGAATATCTCGGGTCCTGCGGCTGTTTAGCCTCGCCGCCCATCCGAGGCTCCCTTCGTTCTCTCTTCCGGCGCTCCCACCTTTCGCGCCCGGCTGCTTCCCGAGCTGCTGTTCCCCTCCGGCCAGAGGGGGCGCTCTCCTTGGGAGGCAGGGCGCTCCGCTCCGCCCCCCGCCCTCTCCGAGCGCCGCCGTGACCTCCTCGTCGCCTCCTCCCTCTGCTGCTGCTTCCTTCTCCCCTCCCATGCGCGCAGAGAGTCTCCGGCTCGCCGGGCGGAAGGAGGCGGCGGCGGCGGCGGCGGCGGCAGAGGAGGCCGGGGCGCCTGCGCGCGTCAGCGGCTGCCGACGGGAGCACCCGCATTGGCCTCTCACCGTATGTGCCCAGCGCGCGTGTGGATGTGGCTGGCCGGGCCCTGCGCGGCGCCAGAGAGCACGGGCCTCTGAGGGACGGTTGCCAGCCGAGGAGCCATGGGCAAGAAGCAGAAGAACAAGAGCGAGGACAGGTAGCCCGGCCGGCCGGCGTGTGTGTGTGTCGGGGGTACGAGTGAGAGAGCCGAAGGGAGGGAGGAGTGGGCCGCCTCTCCGGGCCACGCGGGCGCTGGGAGGCGGGGGGGCTCCTGCCTGCTGCGCTGAGTCAGGCTGCGAGGGGACGCCCCTCACCCCGCCCGCGCCCGTCTGTTTTGAGAGACGAAGTTACACGTTCTGAGGCGGCGGCGCGTGGCTCTGAGGCGGCCGGTGCCCCGCGGGGACAGCCCCGGCTCCCTCCCGTGCCTCGTCGTGGGGGTGTCGGAGGGAGGGAGAGGGCGAGCGAGCCGGGCCCCCGTCGTCCCTCCCCTCCAGGGAGCGAGAGGGCTGTCGGGGAGGCCGGGGAGGCTTCCCAAGCGCTCTCGCGGTGACCTCTTTCGGCGGCCGGAGCCTTTTTCGCCTGTCAGCTCCGGCCGCCTGGTTCACTACGACACCCTGTTAAGGGACAGGTTTCTCAAAATGACGCTGAGGTGCCCGCGGCTTCCTCACGCGCAACCCTCATGAAGCCTTCGGGGCCATTTCCGCACCAGACTTTTACAGCGCTATGATTCCACTTTCAACATCCTATGGAGTCCTGGGGTTCGGAGTTTAGGGAGGGACCGGCCCCTCCCTAAACTGCGAACCCCAGGATTCCATAGGATGTTGAAAGTGGAATAACAGCCCTGTAACAGTCTGGTGTGGAAATGGCCTCAGTCGAGTCAAGGGGACCGAAGCAGTTTAAATGTCTCACCAAATCCGTGAGCTGCCTCGGTTGCAAAGGAAGCGGAGTCCCAGCGTTGCAAAGGGGATCCAGAGTCAAATGGACGAGGCCTTCAGGAAAACTGAGGATGCCTGTTGAGCTCCCTCACTCCATTCTTAATGGCCAGTTTGCAGAACATGTTGTGGAAGACAATGGCAATTGACTCTAGAGAAATCTCACTGTGATGCCCTTTTAATGCTATACACATATAGAAATATGATTCCACATTAACTGCCGTAGTTTAAGCCCATGGAATTCTGAGATTTGCAGTTCAGAAAAGTATTTATAATTCTCACCTAAATAGTTTTATTGCTTCACCAAATACAGAGCACTTGATGTGGACTTACGGCGTTATATTTGTGTAGTGAGAACAGGCTCAGGTTTCTTTGATGTGGCCACATGCATTATGTTTTTGAGACATTTCTGACTGAAAAGCTGTCTCGTACAGGGCTGCATAGGATGGTGGTGACAGCTGAAGCAGCTTCCTTCAGGCCCTGCAGAGCTCCTCTGCTGCAGGTGCTGCCTGTATTGCATTAATGTCGCTCTCTTGCTCTGTCACAGCTGCCCCATAAGCCCAGGCCCTGTATGGTTGATAGAAATACATTAGTATTCAAGGTTAGAGGTAAGATTCTGGGGACTAAAGTATATCCATCCATCACTTTATACTCCACCTTTTCCAAAGACTGGGATTTGGAGTAGTTTACAAAACACAGAAAATTACAGTAAAAATACACATAGTTAAAAACATACAGACGTTGCAATTAAAACAGTATTTAACTAACCAGTAGAATTAAAACCATTTAAAAAAAAAGATTAAAAACAATATAGCACCATAAAAAGCCCTTTTCTGGTTAACAATCACTTCCCAAAGGCTTGTTGGAATAGAAAGATTGTCATGTGCTGTCAAACGGATGGAAAGGAAGGCAAAGGAGGAGTCATCCTAACCTCTCTGAAGGAGTACCAAAGTCTGGGAGCAGCTGCAGAGAAGGGCCTCTTCTCTTGCTTTCCCACCAAATGTGTCTGTGAGGGTGGTAAGATAAATATCTCTCCTCAAGATCTTAGAGCTTGGCTTGGCTCATATGGGAAGATATGGTTCTTCAGAGAGCCTGGACCAGAGCCATATAATAAGCCAGCAGTCTGTTGGTCAGGATAAGTGCCCCAGTGAGAGTGACAGTAGCGAGCATGGATCTGAAAACTGATAGGCAGGCTGATGTTCGTGTGTCGTTGTGGTGGGGAAGTTGAGAGAATGGAAGGGACTATATGTTAGGTGTCCAAATCAGAGAGCAGCCTGTCTGCTCCAAATGTGTCAACATCCTGTGACATGTTCATGTTTGAGGGTGGTGGGTTTTGTAATCCAGTGTGTTGGTGGGTTAGATTGCAGGTGGTTGATGTAGACACAGACTGTGATAGGGCAGCACCTTATATTTTACAAGCAACTAATGGATGCCTTGAAGTTTCTACTTTGTCAATTTGATGCTCAGAAAAAAAAATATTTTGGGGGATTGGGGGCAGGAGATGACATTGGGAACTAAAATTCAGACCGTTTTCTTTATCATACCTTGATTTCACCTAGTGATTTAAGAGTGTGGCATTACTGTTTAAAAAAAAAAGCAAAAGAATCCAGTAGCACCTTTGAGACTCATTGGATGAGTCTTCATCCATTGGGATGAAGAAATTTCCAGTATTCACAACTTGTTTGAAAGGTGAACTGCCATTCTTGGAGGCCTCCAGAAAAGGAAATCCACCTCTTTAGTCCAGAAAAAGTGCACTTCGGGAAGCCTGGGATGAGGGGTTGAAGTTCAAAAAACAGCTTTGGGGGCTTCGTGGTTCCAGGGCTACACTTTGTCCAGTCCTAGTTTATGGCTTGAAAACAAATCAAGGTTATATTATATGGATACAGAAACAAGATACAAAGTGATCGTTATGATCCTGAAACTTGGTTTTCAAGAGGAAAAAAAAAAGAGTTTAAACTATAAATGGTATCAAAATAATGAATACCAAACTAATAAAAACTGTTTTAAAACAGGGTATCATAGTGTTAAGGGTTAGAAATAAGTGTCAACAGTGGTGCAGGCTTTAAACATACAAGCTCTAATGTGTAGTTTTTGTTACTGACATCATTGTCCGTGCGTGACAAGCACTCACTTGGTTCATCATTGTGTTAATCAATGAAGCACTGAGTTGATGGATGGGACACAGAAAGAATGCGTGGGACAGAATGTAGACTAGATCCTGTTTTAAGACATACTATGTCTTAAGATATAATGACAGCATCATGATTGGACAGGAAGACCAGAGGCTTATTTCTTTTAGCAACCCAGGAAAGAGCAAGGGAAACCTTTCAAACTGCCATCTGTGAGAACATTTGCAGTGGAAGACTTCCAGGTGCTCTCGCTGCTTCTTTGTTAACAGATAATGTTTTGCTTTTCCCTTTGGTCTCCTTGTGTTACACTTGTTTAGCCAATTAAGTTTTTTTATACCATGGGGATGTGGACAAAGCTGAATTAAAGCAACTTGGAGGGAACTAGTTTCTTAATTGAAGAGGTAGTAATGTTCATTATGAGCTGATGTCACTCTGACAGCCAGCAATGAAAAAAAACAGCCCCAGCTGATTAGCCATCAGGCAGTTTACCATGCACTGTTCTTGGCCAAGGGCTTCCTAGATGACTCTGATTATTTTGATTTGTATCAGTGTGGTTTCTAGCTTGGTATGGGGGTATTATCTACTTATCTGATACTCATAAGAGGAAGTGGGTGGGATGATGTTTTTGATATCATCTGCCATGATACCTTTTAGGTGGCTTGCTGGAATGAACATGTTATTATGTTGGTTCCAGTCATTTGTACTAAAAAAAATATTAGAAGGTAGTGCTGGAAAATTTCTGCTCTACCTCATAGTTGCTGGCTTACAGATGCTGTCAAAAGTCTTTTTGGTATCCCTTGCTATTAAACAGCCACATGAAAAACCTGGATGAGATTATGTTGGAATTTGGGATGAGGGATCATTAGTATATTGATAATGCCAGTTCTGCTTCTCCTTTTCATGTGGCCCAGGTCTGGTGTCGTCAGTAGATGTCTGAGATCAATGATAAAATAGATGAGAACATATAGAATAAAGCTTCAGCTGGCCAAGATGGTGCTTTGATGGATTTGATAATTGGGGTGGAGGGAAAAGGGGAATATTCTATTGCTCTAGAAGTGGCCACACATTATACTCAAAGATCAGGTCTGAATTGCTCCTGAACTAGGTCTGGTGCTCAGCTCATGGTGTGGCAGTGGTCATGAGTGCTTTTACCAACTTAAACTGGTATCCTCCCTTGAACAAAGAATAATTGGCTATTCTTGTTGATTCTGAAGTGCAGGTATGGATAAGCTTTTACCCAAGGGTGTTGTGCAACCTTTGGTTTAATTTAATGTAGGTGTGGGAGTCTAGTACAGCCATTCTCAATTTTTTTTTTTTTTGCCATCGTTCCCTTCGGAGCTCTTCTGAGGTTCAGGGCCCCCTTGTCAAACAGTTTCTGTCAGACAAACTGACAGAAAATCGTTTATTATCGAACACCAAGAAGACTTGAACATTCCAACGTAGTGGGCAAAAGATAAAAAAGGACTGTGTGAAATTAAACATCTATCAGGCTGAATATCCTTGAGCTTAGCTTGCTGCTTTTCTGCAGGTTTCATGATATCAGGCTCCAAATTAGACATAACCCTTGGGGCAGTCCTTCTTACGGTTTTCAGTCTGTGACTCCCTTTAAATGTGCCAGGGCCCCTGTTGAGAATGGTTGGTCTAGCAGAAGTAAAAGAGCATAGAAGAAGAGAAACAGGCTGGAAAGGCAGGATAGAAAAGGGAGGGACATAATAGTCAATAGCTTGCAACATATTACCTCACCCTCAAACGGTTGTGACCTCCAACACAAAAAAGGTTGTTCAGTCCTGCTCTTGTGATTTCCAGACAGGAGTACTGCAATACTTTCCACACGCAGCTGCTTTTGGAAAGTGTTTGGAAACTACAAGGAACTTCCAGTTCAGATGGACCTACTCCGGCATTTCAGCATTTGTTATCAATGGCTCTCAGTTAGTTTCTGAGCCCAGTTCACAGTGGTGGAATTGAATGAAATATATGTCTAGGGCTGCTACATTTGACAGACTGTCCAACCCCATAGAAAGCTGGCTGATATTTAGATCATTGTCAGAAACTCTTATGTAGATCCTGTTGCTGTCATGTGGATGATGACAGAAAACAGGTCTTCTCATTGATCAAGCCTAGATTTGGGAATTTCATCCCTAGGAAATTATCTTTAAGTTGTTGAAGACAGGTGGGATAACATTCTTATTTGTAGAGTCTTTGGTAATTATTTTTTGATGTCAGCTTACTTTTCCTTTATATTTGCTTCTTTTACTTAGTTTTATTCTTGTTCCTTTGCTGATTAAATATTGTGTTGCATTTCAGCTTTTTTTTCTGTTGATGAACAGGTGATGCATAGATGTTTTAAATAAATGCAGACAAAATTGGCAGTGTTGAACCAGCCATTTAAACAATGAACAATAACATTTTTCATTAGCATGATCAGCATAAGTCAATTTTAAATCAAAGGCTATGGGTTTAATGTTTGAAGATTTAGTTTGTTCCAGTCTTCTGAAGTCCATAGAGAATAGCATTTTTTTTGTAGAGTTCAGAAAACTGATTATTTTTTATCTAAACTAAAGATTTTTAAATTCAATATTACGTGCATTTTCAATCATGAAATGTTTTCTTTCATATGATAAAGAAAGTGGAAGAAATGAAGGAAACGAGAAAGCACATATTGTATTACACATGAATATACAGGCCACTGTGTAGGAATAATGTGCTTGACAAGCTCTTAGATTCTGTTTCTGAACATTTAGGTTTTCTGTATTGTGTAGCATTTGAAAGTACATTAACATCAAATTTAGTCTTTCCAGTTTTCCTGTTTTTCCATAGTAGGCCTCAGGAGAAAGAAGAAAAACAGACAAAATGTGTCCCTTCCATGCCTCTTCTTTGAAATGTCCCAGTTGTTTTTTTGTTGCCTTCGCCTCTCTAGGGGGAAAATAGGAGAAGCTTATTTTCTTGAAATGATATGCTGCAGAAGCAGTAATGAAAGCAGGCAAGAACAGCTATATCATGTTTTACAACAATGGAAATTCTAGAAAAGCGTGTTGTTTTATCACTGTGAGAAAATAATATTTGTTTTCTTGAGTTTATTAAATGTAAGAACCATATTAATGCCCCTGACCATATTTATGAAGACCCCAGAAATCCTTGGTTAATTTGGGAATTTCTATTCTACATTCTTGATTTTATTAATTTTAATAGTTTGAAAAGCGTGTATGAACATCAGCTTCCACATGTGAGAGGAGTTGTAATAACAGTCTTCACAGGTTCATGTCCTTGGGGTTCTGTATTCCTTACTTTCATCTCCTGGAACTTTTGTATGGAACAGTAATATAGTAAACTTTCCTAGTCAATGACTGGGAACATATTTAGGGGTAGCCATATTGGTCATGTAGCAAAATACAACAAACTCCAGAATCTGCAAAGCAGAGATACCTTTATTGGCCAACCAAAATGCACAAAACACATCATGCAAGCTATGAAAGATTACATGACATATTTTGCACATTTTGGTTGGCCGATAAAGATCTCATTTTGTGTGTTCTGGTCAATGGCTGTGGATTTTATAAATGTGTTTGGTCTCTCCTCCCTTCCTGTTAAGGTACTTTTCTAGTCAGCTAAGGGGAAGAGGACTTCAGGAGCCTTAGCTTTATGTTAGAGCACTTGTCTTGACTGAAGAATATTCCATTCAGTCTCTATTCAGTCTCTATAATCTTCAGTGAAAAATATCAAGTAGGCAGTGATTGGAAAGACCTCTGTCTTTTAAAGGTTATTTTCAGACCACATGATACCTTGAATGCATCCACTTTTACTGATTGAGGAAGCTAAGAAATTCCTAGGCCTGTTTAGAATCTGGGTGAAAAACCTTCAGGAAATATTAGGAATCATCAGGTAGAGCTAGGAGAATATCTTGCCTGGAGAAAAGCTGCCAGTGATAGTTAATAATAGGGTTAGATGCATCAGTGATTTGAATATACAAGGCAGCTTTCTGTGTACCTGTATTACAGTAATGTTAGTTATCAAAGTATGATTGCAAATTGAGTAAGCAAGCTTTCATGCATTTGCATGTGTTTCTGTGTTACAGCACTCACCCAAGCTCTGCTGAACTGATGTTCTAATCTGTATCTATATTCTTATCCAAGACTACTTTTTGTGTGTAATTATACCTGCTATTTAAAAATAGTGCAGACCAGAGTGACCTTTCCCAATCTCACTGAACAGTTTTGTGCTTTGCATTAAGCTACCTTAATTAAGAAAATTCTAAATTCACATTTAGAAAATTAGGAACTTTCCAAATGCTTAATTTGGTTCGTGTGGAGGGTTTTGGGTCAGTGGTTGCTGTGAGGAGACAGTTCTGTCTGCTTTTAGAGTTCTGAAAGTGTAAGTTATTCAGATGCCAGATGCACAAGGGGTTCCAAATTTCTGACTGTTGGGGCCTTAGTTATTACAGGTGAAGTGATATAGTAAATTAATAGGGAAACAGTAGATCCCGTGCACGTAAAACCAATGGAACTTCAGGTAGGAGACTGAGAGGATGTCAGAAAATATAATTGATTTACAGTGAAGTTTGATTCATGTTATTTGCTTATTCCTCATAGTATAAGCCATAGTTAAAAGCTTAATAGAGACAAACTGGTGAATGATTGTTTTAGATTTGTTATATTCTTCGTGTTCCATATGACAATTGATTGTATCCTTTCCTATAGTATTTATAGCAGAATGGAAAAGGCAAGCTTGCTGTTGCTTGTAGCAAGAGTTAGAGTACCTTGGAGCAACTGGAGAGTTTCCATGATATGGTGACCTGTGTTTTCAGATTATGCTCAGTGCCTGAGTTAAAAACATAAAATTAATAAATGTTTTATGCTTTCTGATGAATAATGAAATATTTATTCACAACTCTTGGAATTCTAGCATGTGTTTGTAATTTTCTTCAGCTGGTCAGGATTTGGTAAGCATTGATGAGATCAGAACTCACTTATGTGGCCTTGTGAGTGAGCATGCCACACATTTATTTCTCTTGGTGTAGTTGGTTTTATGTGTCTGGGCAGGTGGACGGGGTACTAGGGCTGTATAACAATGGATACAGATTCTTCTCTTTCTCTCATAAAACTAAGACTTGAGTTCAGTGAAACTGAATGGTGGTAGATTCAGGAAAGACAAAAGAAAGTACCCTTTCACACAGTCCACATAAGCAGACCATGAAATATTATTTCTTCAAGGTGCAATTAATTTAGTAGTTTTAAAAGGGTATTAAATAAATTCATGGATGGCTATTTCAGGAACAGAAGAAGGATATTCTAAACGTCAACAGTTGGAGAGGGCTGTTTCCTGGACTCCCCACAGGCTTCTAGTAAGCCATTATGGTAAACAGGGTGCTGGTCTAAGTAGGCCATTGTTGTGTTCACACAGTGATCTTATATTCTTACCTGGAGGTGATCTTTATTGGACTGCTTATGAGGACAATTTGGAGATGTTTGTAAAGGAGATGTATTAAATTTGGAGATGTTTGTAAATAAATGCTCTAAATTATACCACTCCAGACATTTCAAAATATGAACTTAAGCAGTAAAAGGAATATAGTTTAAAAAGATAGTTTAAAGGTCAGGCTTGTTAGATGTAGTTTTCCAAAACAGATAATGTACTGAGCTGAAGTATCTTAATGGCTTTTTAAAATCACTGTCCTTGCAGAATCAAACTTAGCTATTTCTCTGAAACATATTTGCCTAAATGTAATTGTAAGATCCAACTAGTATGGGCCGATAGAATCAACTGCTGAATGGTAAGTTAGTAGTTAGTATTTCTTCACTGGGTCCAGTGTGGTTTGGATTAGTCACTGATTTTAGTCCTTTATATTTTCAGTGACAACATATTAATATGAAACATACTTGTGTGTGCGTATCTGTGTGTGCTCCTTCAAGTAGCCCCATGAATTTCATAGGGATTTCCTAGGCAAGGAATACTCAGAGATGGTTTGTCATTGCCTTCTTCTGAACTTACAGCATCTGGTATTCTATGGCAGTCCCCCATCCAAATACTAACCAGGCCTAACCCTCCTTAGCTTTCAAGATCGGACAAGATTTGATGCCTCCAGGGTATTAGGGCTATATATTTAGATGTATCCTGAATTATTTGCTTGGTTTTAAAGGATTTCCCCCCTAAAATTCTAGTGCCAAGGATGATATTGACCTTGATGCTCTTGCTGCTGAAATAGAGGGTGCTGGTGCTGCCAAGGAACAAGAGCCTCAGAAATCTAAAGGCAAGAAGAAAAAGGAAAAGAAGAAACAGGAATATGAGTAAGCATTTTGAAGTCCCAATACAGAGAAGTCTGCAAATGTATAAAACTAGTAGAGATCGATGCACACAGATGTGTTCTGCTGTTTTTTTCCCCCAAGCTCAAAAGCTGCACCTGGGAGCCAAAAATTTCAGTGATATCTACAGTAGTGTGTGTGTTTGTCAAGGAAACTGAATGTGGTCCTTTTGCCCTTTGCAGGTTATTGGGAATTCCAGTTATAGTTCTCTGTTTTCAGTCACGAAAACACATGTATAGTGCCTTATCAATATATATGTATGTTGCTTGGTCCAACCCCAACATGGATTTCACTCTCACCAGCAGGATAAACCTACCTTTTTCCATTATCTACTTTTTACTCACTGGCAAGCTTAACAGCTGTTCTTTGACCCACCACGTAGTATGATTCATTGGAAAGGCAGGAAAAGTATGCAAGAGAAGGACTGTCCTTCTATGTGTGATTGCTCTGGCTCTCTTCTTGAGCAATTTCGCTAATGGAAGGGACCTGAGAAGACAGTGTATGTGACAGAAAGTTGTTTGCCTTGTGCCTGTTCGCAAGGTTTTTCAGTTTATAAGGATAAGAAAAGGATTGGCTGGGGGGCAAATAAGGAAGAGAACGATATTTCATTTCCATTGTGTTTCTGTCCCTCCTTTCAAATCCCTTGATTAATTTAAAAAAGGTAAAAGGAGAAAGAATATTAGAGGCTGAAAAACCAGCCTGTTATAGACAGTAGGATTATTAACCCTTTGTATATTAGCAAGTAAATACATATGTATTTGAAAACATGTAATTCTTTTTATAGTGAAGATGATATCTTAAAAGAGTTGGAAGAGCTGTCTGTAGAGACACAAGGAGGAAAAGCTGAAAGAGAACCAGCTGCAGTAAAGGTAAATGATATGTAGTGATGTAGAAAAATGTCCTAAACTAAAAGGGTAACTGAAATATTGAAAACCCTGATCAAAACAAAGTGTGAAATCCTAAAGAGAGGAGAAGATTGTGTTGCTGTCCCGTAAAAAAAAATCACACCTTGTTTTATGTGTACAAAGTAATTTGCTGTGTAGTTTTTTTTGCCACACATAGATGTTATACATACAGTTCTTCCAGTGGAAGACAGATTTTTCACTTTAAGGTCTACGTTTTTGAGAAATACGTCTTTACATATTCCCATCTTCAAATTTGCACTGTTAACTGCGTACAGTGATGAGGTTATTTTAAAATACATAGCACAGATGCATTTTGAATATTGGGAAATAGATTTCTTAGCAGTGTTATTGTAGCTTAGTCTGTACCAGGAGAGTTTGGTTGTTACAACTTAGTTGTTACAAAATTAACTATTCAGTTTTTGTTTGCCGTTACAAGACTTTTTACATTTTTCCTTGATAACTTAAGAAAAATATTTCAATTTACCAGATTGAGAATGACAATGAAGAACTCAGCTTTTCAAAGCAAGATAAAAAAAAGAAAGGAAAGAATAAAAAGCCCAGCTTGGATGATGATGATAACAGTGAAGAAATGGAAGACAAAGAGAAAAAGCCTAAAAAGACTTCAAAATCTGAGAAAGAAGTGCCCTCTGGCAGTGAGGATGATGACATTGATTCCTTGCTTAAGAAAAGGAAAGGAAAACCTCAGAAATCAAATAAGAAACAGGAGCCTTCTGAAGATGATGAAGCTTTCCTCCATAAGAAAAGTAAAGAGCATACCCAAACAATGTCCTCTGGTGAGAGTGGTGATGAACTAGATGAAGGCTTAGAGTTGAAAAAAGGATCTAAAAAGAACCAGAAGGCTAAGCCAGAGGTTGATGCTGAAAGTGGTGATGAAGATGTGGATTCTTCCTTCCGAATAAAAACAGCAGCTCAGAAGAAAGCAGAAAAAAAAGAACGGGAGAGGAAAAAACGGGATGAAGAAAAAGCCAAACTGAAGAAACAGAAGGAGAAAGAAGATTTGGAAGTCAATAAAGATCAGGCAAAACATAAAGCTGAAAAAGAAACAGCTGCAGAGCCAATGTCCGTACCTACCGTTGTAGAAAAGGGAGAAGCTTCAATAGCTGCAGAAGGTTAGTAATACTGGAGAAAAATGTGAGAAACTTTCTTAAAAAAAACTTCTTAAAGGGTTGTCAGAGAACTGGCAAGCTGAGAAAAGACCCAGTGTAAAAACAGGAAAAATAGCAGTGTTGAGTGACTGGATTTTGTTATGATCTGTTTTTTAAACCTTTGGTGAAATGTTGCTGTTCAACGCTTTTCGTGTTGTTTTCCACTTAGGTTTTGATTATACACCTGAAAATGATTCCACAGCTTGTATAGTTATCATAAAAACAAAAAAAATAGCTTATCACTAGCTTCTAGAATGACTTAATTATTTTTGTGCTTTTTAGGCTGTTGAGCTTTTGACAAATTTCAAAATATGACTTGATGAATGCCCTTGTCACCTGATCAAGTCATAGTTTGAAGCCATTCCAGTCACCTTGTTTGCTAATAAAGCTTTATCTTTTTGTCTCATTGTGGAGAAAAACGATAGTTTGAATTTATTCAGAAATACGTTGCGGGTCAGTCACATTACTGCTTTCATTTGGTGGGCAGTTGATTTGTCTAGTGTGGTTCTGTAGCAAATGTCTTAGTGGATTATAGTTCTCACATCACTTAATCTAGAAGCCTGTGTGGTAAACTCTGTGCACACATCACTATATCCTTTTTCAGAAATGAAGTCCTATTTTTTTAGATGAAATATTTAGGAATTTTAGAAGCTGTCCATAGACATAGTAGGAAAAGCTACCATTGTGAAGGGTAACTCTAGGAGGAGACTGGTATACATACAGAGAAGCCCTTGTATTGTGCCTTAAAGGATGATTTCTATATGCTATTGATTTGTTATTTAAGAATTTACAGTTTGAAAGTGAACAATTGTCTCTCTTGCTTAGCTGATGATAATGAAGGAGAAAAAAAGAAGAAAGAGAAAAAGAAAAAGAAAGGAGAGAAAGAAGAAAAAGAAAAAGAGAAGAAAAAGGGTCCCAGTAAAGCCACAGTGAAGGCAATGCAAGAAGCCTTGGCTAAGCTGAAAGAGGAGGAGGAAAGAGCAAAGCGGGAGGAAGAAGAACGTATCAGACGTCTCGAGGAGCTAGAAGCCAAAAGAAAAGAGGAGGTAATATCCCTATTTATGCTAGATAGAGAAAAGATAATCATATTTGTATGATTTTGACTTTATAAAGGGATAACGTATATCTTTCTGGAAGAGATTTAACCCCATCCCCACTTTCTTGCTGCCAGTATAGTGAGGCCTTGTTATCCTGTAGGATTTGGTTCCAGGAGACCCTGTGGATACCAAAATTCATGGATGTGTAAGTCCCATTATGTACAATGGTGGAGTACATAAATATAACATACATAAATTGGCAAAATTGTTTTGCCATTGAGTGCTTTTTAGAATATTTTTGCAGGGAGGTGGAATATTTTCAAGTCATATTTGATTGAATCTGTGGATATAGAATCTGCAGATGTGGAGGGCTGACTGTAGCCTTTTTCTAGAAGGTGCCTGAGAGACCAGTAGATCATGGGTGTGACCAAAAATGACCTTTTTTTGGTAACCTTCACAGTATCTCCTTACTTAGTACTTTTACAGCTCAGTTGTATGCAACTTTACTCCAGTGTCACCTGTATTGTGTTCATGGGTACTTACCTATGTAAGTATGCATTGTGGTGTTGCAGGCATAGCAAAGGGAGACATGCTATCAGGGGATGAGTATTGCTTGTTGCAATCTAAAGGGGTGTGCTTGAAAGCATGATGCATGCATTCTTACATTTTGTAGGAACGTTTGGAACAAGAAAGAAAGGAAAGGAGGAAACAAAAAGAAAAAGAGAGAAAAGAACGTTTGAAGAAGGAAGGAAAGCTCTTAACCAAAACTCAGAAGGAAGCTAGAGCAAGAGCAGAGGCTACTCTGAAACTACTGCAAGCTCAAGGTAACGTTTGGTTTATACATTCATGTTCTAACTAGTTTTACTAACTAAGGAGAAGCTTTACACAGTGATCACTCATCAGAAATGTTATGTTTAGTAGTATAAATTTGTATACTCACCAAATGTTTTGAACTTCAGTGCTGTGTTGAATGTTTTGATCACTTGCTTGACAGGTGTTGAGGTGCCATCCAAAGATTCTGTACCCAAAAAAAGGCCAATATATGAAGACAAAAAGAAAAAGAAACAGCAGCAAGAAAATAAAGAAGGTGAGGATCTTGTCTAAATGGAAGGTGGCATTAATGGCTAAGATCCTATACACTTTGAGGTCATATACTGGGTGCTGTGGTCCTGAGCTCATCCATCGGGCAGTGAGTGATTAGCGCTCCACTTTCCAAATCAAAAGTGTGAGAGTGGGGTTTGCCTGTGCTTCCAGAATGATTCGTTGCAGTAGAGACTGCACTTAGGCAATCTCTGGGAAAATGCAGCTGCTAGTGTAAAGATTTTTATATTAGCCTGGGGCCCAACAGGATTCTGGCTAAACTATCCCTCCAACCAGAAAACTCAAAGATAATTTAAATCCTTTCTATCCTAATACGTTATTAAATACTACACCTTCCATATATTGTGTGTATTCTAATTAGACTTTCTTGCCTGAATTGCAAGAATCCAGGGCATTTTGCAAGTGTAAAGTGGCGCTGGCAGGTTTCTTTTGTACTTCACTGTGATATGCATTAAAACTGGAAGGTGTTTATTTGTGATAGGAGAAAGCTGAAGTTTGTAGGAATATTACTCTAATTATGACAATTTCCAAAAGAGTAGTTACTTGGCAGTATTAGATGTGAGTGGTTCTTTTTTCTTTCCAAAGTCCAGTACTGCTGTTTGGCTTTTGCTGCCCTTCAGCCCTGTAGCCTGTAAAGGGAAGGGGTTGCCCTCTTTAGGAAAAGTTTTTTGTAAGAGCAGAATTCCTGGCCTCTTGCCAAAGTCATGACAGGCAGAAATTCAGTAGGGCGACTTTACCTAGTGCATGCAAATGAGAGCAACTCTGGTGGACAGTCTGTCTGTATTTTGGCTGCATGATAGCCAGATGTTCAAAAGGTGTTAATGCCATCTCTGGTTGCTGGGGAAAGTTTCAGTTCTCCTGTCACTCAGGGCTAAGCTGTATGATACATTAAATGTGGAATGCCTACCTGAGCCTGTCTTTTTTACAAATAAGCATTGATCTCAGATTGAGGATGATTGCATCTTTCCTCAAGTTGCCTTTCTTCTTCAGTGTTCCCATCCTTGGGCAGAAAATATATAAAAAGGAAAACTTTTATTGGCACTAGTGGAGTTAGCTCCAGGAGACAGATTTAAATCTCCCTTATTGGTGCTCATTGGTTCCAATCCAGAACAGTGGCCTGTATACTTATTACTAAATAAAAGAGCCTCAGAGTTGCATTTTAATTATTAAACATAATTTGTAGTTTGATTGTCAGACACAGAGGTCCAAAGATGGTGGAAAAAAGTAAGATTTTAGATTTTACCTCCCTAATAAAGCTCTTCTCAGCAGTTTTCTAGGACTGAAAACAAATGACCATGCAGTCTTCATCCCTCTTCCTTTGTCTATATAGCCACCTCCTTTCTAGAAGTGTAAAGCAATGAGATTGGAATGGCAATTTGAGTTACAAAGGCAGCAGTAAAACTAGCTATTGCTCTTTACTCCTATCATCCCCACTCTTCATTGACTGATAAACATGCTATCACAGAGGATCTTTTTTCCTTTATTCAGTCATAAGGAATTACAAGCAGTCCTCAGATTCAGTCATATATACACAATAAAGGAAAAAGTGTGTCTGAGCCCATGGGTATGAGGTTGGTTTCAGTTTCACTGATATTGTAATGACGTCAACCAATCAGAGAGTATTTTGTTCTGCAGTGAAATTTGAATCTTTAAACAGGATTTTGGAGCAAGATATTTCTCTTTAGAATAAAAAATCTGAACGCTAGCTAATGATGAGCTGCTTAATATATAATATTATTAGAAATGCTAAATCAGATTTTCAAAGAGATGTGTACTGACACAGTCCATATAGTTTTTGTATGTAATTTCCTTAAAACTGCTGAGAGTTCACTCTCCCAAAAGCCTTCCGTGTATGTGCTTCCTTAGGACAACACTTGATACATCTGATGATGTGGACACTGTTCATTGGAACCTTCTGTTTTGTAATGAACATGTTGGTCTTGAAGGTGCTGCAAAGCTCTTTAATTAAATTGTGGTTCCAGGAGCTTTGCTCTGAGCAAATGCCTTTGAAATGGATCATATCCTTTTTAAAATGCCTTTCAGAAGAGCTGTAGTAATTTTCTCTTGCAATTATAGAAATTACGGAGTTAACTTCTCCAACCGAAGAAGCTGTAGAACAAGTTGCACTGGTGAAAGAGGAGATTACTCTTCCAGCAGAACCAGGTAAGCAGTGAATTAGACATTCATTGTTGCTTTTCTCTAAATCATGGTGGGTTTAGGGGCCAGTTTTGTACCCTTGGATCTTCTAGGGGCTGTAAAGACTTGCAAAAAGTTTTTAAAATAGTAAGAATAAGAGAGGCAATGATCAGAACCCTGCCTCTGTTTTTGAAAAACTAGTAATTTCTGATGTAAAACAGTGTGAGGGGCCCTGTAGCCTATTTTTAAATACTTAAAATATTTTAAATGTCTTCCTCTTGGAGGCTTCCAGGACAAACAGTTCATGCCTTTTTGGTTAGAAAAAGATATCTGGGAAATCCAATGGGCCACAAAAACAGTCTCTGGGGGGACATACAGGTCTCCAGCACCACACTTTGCCCAACTCTAGGCTAAATTATAGAGCTAGTCAACTGAGAAGTGTTTATTTCATTTGGCCTAATGTGAGACCATGGGAACCATCTCTGATACTACTCAAATTTTATTGTAAGCCACTGCCTAGTGTGTGGCTGATCCAAATGTCTGCCTCACACCATCCTACCTCTGTCATCATTATATAAGATGATGTTGTAAAGTGCATTTTTACTTGTAGAAAGCCTATCTCTGTTATCGTTTACTTTCAGAAGAAAAAGAGGAAGAGGAACCTGACGATACAGGAGTAGATGATTGGGAAGCTATGCTCAGTGATGAAGAGAGAGAGAAGGGTGAGTGAGTATGTTTTGGAAAAGGAGTAAAATCCTTTATTGATCATAGGCCTCTTCCTTTTGTCAAACATTTGGCTTGTTTTCTTACTTGTGGAAACCGAATAAGCAAACAGTGCTGATTGTGAATACAATCATATTTCAGCTTGGCATGCATGTGAGTTTCACTTTGTTACTGTGATTACTGGTTTTGGCTATTATCTTTGGCTATTATCTAGTGCCTTGCAAATGAAAACAGTAAAATATGCAGAACTATATAATCAGCTAATAAGGATAATCCAGTAGTCCTTGGTAATTTAAAGGAATTTGCTTGTATATGTGACTGGAAAAGAAGGGCTTCTGAGTCATGCTCCTTGAAATGCAAAAAATTCTTATGGTCAAGAACTTCTATAATACAAAGATGCATAATCAAGTTTGGAATAACACATGGCTAGAGTTTCTGATGCAGCCTGTCCTTTTTGTTAGTATGGTCAGTGAAGCAGAATGAGATTGCACGTCTGCATGTAGTTACCTGTGCTTGTGTTCTCAGGAACATAGAGAATTGTGATGCTTAGTTGTGTAAGATGAGAAACCTGTTACGTAGTATTTAGCTTTTGTATCTCTTGTCAGAGAGGAAAACTGTTCATATTGAAGTCAAGGAGCAAAATGATGAGGATGAAGATGAAGATGAGGAAGATGAAGATGGGGATGAGAGCGAGGAGTATGAAGATGGAGAAAGTGAGGGAAGTGAAGATGAGAAGACTTCGGATGAAAGAGAAACAGACTCTCAGGCTGCTGGCAAACAAACTGTAGAGAAAAAACTAAATAAAGAAATAAGTTCTGATTCAGAATATGATTCAGATGATGATCGCACAAAAGAAGAACGTTCTTACGACAGAGCTAAGCGGCGAATTGAGGTATTTGGCTGTCACCTTTCCAAAACAGTTTATAGATCATGGATAGCATTTCATTGGGTGAAGCGGATCATACTGTGGACTTTTGCATAAGCCATGTGGCAGTCTTGCTGCTTATGCCAGGAAGTATTCAAGATCTCTTTGCACAGGTGGAAGAACAGTTGCAATGGTAATATTTATGAATGGCAGTTTAGTTGCTTATGGTGCTAGATGTGGCCTATCGGGGGGTTCTGTATCCAGCTGTATTTTCTTTTGGTGTTTTCTCTAATTAGTGATTGTAAAGAAGAGTGTATTTAAAGGTTGGAGAGCTAGTGCATGGAATTGAGCCCTGCCTTGCATTTTGAAAAGCTTTTGTACTAGGTTTTATTCCTGAGTAGACCTGGATGGAATTGAAGTGTGCATCATATGTTCTATGGGAGAAAATATAGATTAGCAGAATTATATCAGGTCCAAGGCCCTTAGTTTTTGCCCAGCCCATGCTCTTGGCCTTGTCCGCTGTTGGAATACAGCCGCTGAGAATCCTCCCAAATAAGAATTTAGCTCCGGGGCCAAAAGAGATTCTCAGCCTCTGCTGTTCGGTGCTCAGATCCAAATTAGTCTCCTTGTCTGGTTTCCTTCACTTTATGTTACAGATTCAATGCATACTATCTGTTTCTTAATTCTAGAAACGTCGTATTGAACATAATAAAAATGTAAACCTGGAAAAGCTACGAGCACCTATTATCTGTGTACTTGGACATGTAGATACGGGGAAGACGAAAATCCTAGATAAGGTAAAGCCCAAGTGCGTGTCATTGCTACTTACTTGGAAACTGTTGGTGAAAATCATGAAATGCAAAACTGATGTGTATCACTCTTGTTTAAAAGTGAACATTAATTACCTGATCAAGGTCATGATTCCCTTCTCATCATTCAGCTTTTTGTTTCATACAGCTTCGTCATACTCATGTGCAAGATAGTGAAGCGGGTGGCATCACTCAGCAGATTGGTGCCACTAACGTTCCCCTTGATGCCATTAATGAACAAGCAAAGATGGTGAAAACTGTAAGTAATGCCTGTCTCAGAACTTTGCATGTACTTCCAAAAGAAACTGTTTTACTATTTTAAGTGACCTGGCCCATGTTCTTTATTAGTGATGCAAAGACATGTTTAGTTTTATATTCATCTGATAACAGAACTATTTTTAGAAATAATTTTAGAATTTTAGAAATAAATTCTTTGGGAGTGGGTGTTGAAATTTCTGTTCTTGTATTTGAGCATAAATAATAAATCAAGATGCAGGTTTACTCTTCTGTTCAGATAGAATTGAAATCTTTCTAAGAGAGAGAATCCTTATTCTGTACCTTTCTAAATTGGTTGATAGTTGTGAAGGGTGCTGGACTTCCAGTACTTTTGTCTCTCCTGTATTCTTATATATTTTTGTGCCATGAGAACAGTTGCCAAAAGCCCATTGTGGTCAAATGGACAGAGCTTTATCTTACTTATATGGCAGCATTCTGCACCAAAAGTTGCAAAAACTTAAATCTAGAAGAAAGGCTGCACTGAGACACTGAAAGCTAAATTGCTTTTTTTAAAATTGTTGTTATTGTGTGTCTTCAAGTCATTTCAGACTTATGGCAAACCTAAAGTGAACCTATCATGGGGTTTTCTGAGGCTGAGATGTACCCAAGGTTACCCAGTGGGATTCCATGGCAAAGTGGGGAATTGAACACTGGTCTCTGAGGTTGCAGCCCAACGCTTAAACCACTACACTGGTTCTGTGTTTTGAAATAGTGGATCCTAAAAGTGCTGTGGAGACCTGGAGTGTGGTATAGCGAGGTTCAGTGTTGGACTAGCATTCTGGAAGGCCAAGGCCCTTCTCAGCGAAAAATAACCAGTGAGTGACCTTGGGCAAGTCACATTCTCTCAGCCCCAGAGGAAGGAAATGTCAGACTTCCTCTGAATAAATCTTGCAAAGAAAATGGTAGGATAGAGTTGCTGTAAGTTTATAGCTTGAAGGCACATAACAACAAAAATTACTGTGATTATATACTGCTGAAAGAGGCCAGTGTGTGAAATAAATTATTTTTGTTGTCAAACCTTTGGTTTTCTGTGTCATGATAGTTAATATTTTTAATGTCAGTTTGACAGAGAAACTGTCAAGATTCCAGGAATGCTCATCATTGATACTCCAGGACATGAGTCTTTCAGGTAATGTTCCATCAGTTATTTTTGGAGGTTTCATTTTGGCCCTTGTAATGTTAAAACACCTACAGAAGCAGAAATTTGTTTTAGGTGTTCCAGTAATATTCCGCTGCCTGTTTTGTACATTTGTTTCTGGTTGTCCCATCAGTCACTTGATAGTATTTGCTTTAGAAGGATTCCCTTTTTGGCTAATCATTGATCATATCTCTCTTGCCTTTATATATATGGACTGTGTCTTTTTTTCCCTAATGTTGTAGCAATCTTCGAAATCGAGGAAGCTCACTTTGTGATATTGCAATTCTTGTAGTTGACATAATGCATGGTTTGGAGCCACAAACAATTGAATCGATAAACTTGCTGAAGTCTAAAAAATGTCCGTTTGTAGTTGCACTCAACAAGGTAAGATTATTTTTTCTTATCTTCTTCTCTCAGGAGAATCAAAAAATGACCAATAGAAAGCCCACAGGTGGAACATAAGGGCAGTAGCCTTCTTGTGCCAGTTCTCTGCATCAGCTGCTCTTTGAATGAATGTTACCTTTAGTTCTGGTGAGAGCATATAATCATCATGACTAGTAGCTCTTGCCAAGTGCCTTTTGGCCGATTATTGAAATCTGTTGATTTTAAATATATTTACACAAATCATGTGTTAAAATTGTTGTTTTTGGGTTTCTTTCCACCATGTTAAATCCTCAGAGCAACTCTTTATGTCAGTTTTCAGTGTGGAATAAACTTGAATTATAGAAAGGGAAGAGCTTTTATCCTTACTTCACTCTACTTACAAAACTTCAGTCAAATCTGTGTTGTCATGTGATACTGTTTCGATTTGTTAGGTGGTCTTTGTGTAGAATTTCTTTCTGTTTAACTTTGCCTTGTATAGTTAGATTTCTATATTTAATTAATATGGTAAGTGCAAAATGTTTGGGTGGCAATTTGGGCAAATGGGAAGGCTGAATTTTCAGGGTGCTTTCACATCTATATGGACACAGATTTAATTCAGATAATTAAATTCTGATAAGCAGATTTGGATTCCATATTAACAGAGAAGTGGGATATAAATCAAATGAATGAATGAGTAAATGAATGAATGAATAAATAGCAGTGTTGTACTTGATACATTTTTTAAAAAAATTACATTTGTAGTTAGAAGGTTTCATTGTCCAGCTTTTACATGAGAGTGTTCTTATAAATCTTTGGTGTCTTTTTGTCCTGAATTTCATTTCTACTGTAAACACTCCTTGTGTGTGAAAGAGTAATGCTGGCTTACATCAAGAAGAGCAAAAGCTGAAGGATGCACATACAAAGGGGCTCTGATGCCCTCTCATCCCTGTTCTTTCAGAAATTTCCCCAGTTTTTCCAACTGGCTTGACATTTTTTGAAATTGTGTGTCTCTAAAGAAGAAGATTCTTTGCTTTTGTTTGTTTCTGTAAGAGTGTTAAAGGCAGATGTGTTGCTATCAGGAGTGACTAACATGGTGAAGGCTATGAGCTTATTAGATACAGTATACTTTTTTACTTGCTCACTTTATTCCTTACAGTTGGTGCTGATAACACAGATCTAATCAGATAAAGTGATGATGTTTATCAATCTGTCTTTTCAAGATTGATAGGTTATATGACTGGAAAAAAAGTCCTGATACAGATGTAGCTGTCACTTTAAAGAAACAGAAGAAAAACACCAAGGATGAATTTGAAGAACGTGCAAAAGCTATCATTGTGGAGTTTGCCCAGCAGGTAAGCTGCTTAATTAACGTCAGTGAAGGTTTTTTAAAGCCTTGTGAGGGCACGTGGTGCTTTTTAATGCAAGGAAAATACAAGCACCTGGCACTTGCAGAACTAAAGAAATCCCAAGCTTCAGCCAGATCTGGCATCTTTCAGGAGGAATTCATACTATTTTCTGTAGCTTCAGAATTTTGAGAAGCCTCTTCCATCCCTTAAAGAAGCAGGAGATAAAATGTAGTGTTTTGGAACTGAGTTTCACACATTTTTTTAAATTGGTGGTAGCGAACATAAGAGCCAGTATGGTATAGTGGTGAATTCCTGCTCAGTCACATAATCTCAGTAGGTGACCTTAGGCCAGTTATACTCTCTCAGCGTTAGAGGAGGGCAGTGGCAAACCTGTGAAAAAATGGCCCATAAAAACAGCCACCATAAATAATTTTTAGAATCTTTCTCATGTAATATAGGCATTATTCTAAAACTAAACTAAAGTGTAAGATTTCTGATGTAGTAGTGATTCTGAGTTAAGAAACACTGGTATTAGGAAACATGTTTAGTATTTCTGTCTTCAGTATTTTATTTATATTAGCATGACTATCCTGTCTTCCAGGTTAACTAAAAGTGAGATGTTCCTTGCCTCTTGCTCCTTTCAATAATGCTTTACTTCTGGTTTTAGGGCCTGAATGCTGCTTTGTACTATGAAAATAAGGATCCCCGCACATTTGTTTCTTTGGTTCCTACTTCTGCTCACACAGGAGATGGCATGGGGAGTTTAATAGCCCTTCTTGTTGAGCTGACGCAAAGCATGTTAAGTAAAAGGCTGGCACACTGTGAAGAGCTGAGAGCTCAGGTTATGGAGGTAATTATTTACATATGTCTAGAACACTAGTTGACCATCATGGTGGATTGAAATGAAGCACTTACTTGATGTGTGTCTTTTTTTCTTTTAGGTCAAAGCACTTCCTGGTATGGGTACTACAATAGATGTCATTTTAATCAATGGGCGTCTCAGAGAAGGAGACACAATTATAGTCCCTGGAGTAGAAGGTCCTATAGTCACACAGATAAGAGGCCTTCTCTTACCTCCACCCATGAAAGAACTAAGAGTGAAGGTAAGAAAACAGTAGGTGGAAGAGATCCCTGAAGTCAACTGTTGGTGCCTAGCATATTTGGCATTACTGCTAGAAGATCATGTTGTCCCTCTGCCTGGGCCTCTCTGGAGACTAACCCATAATACTTGGACTGTTTCTTTACATAGATTGCCCTTTGCAGCAGGAGCAGCAGCATGACCGTTGAGTGTGAAAAAGGATGTGCTTGGGAAATTGCATTTGTATCTTGAACTGCTACAGCACAATCCAAAAGGCTTTCAGTTGCTTATCCACCACATTTTATTTTATTTATATCCTGCCCTTGTTCCAGCACATGATTCAAGGTGGCTTGAATCTTGTACATGCCACTTATCACTGTGCTCTTTTTTGGCAAACATATCTGTGTGTGTGTGTGTTTTCAAATTCTAAATTCAGAATTAAGGCATGGGCACTGAGAATCAGTGCAGTGGTACACTCACTTATGTCGCTTGCCATTTGAGCTTGTGAAAGAGGGACACAAATATACCTTTAGATAGATTAGATAGATGGAATATATTCTGTTGATTCATATTGTTCCAATAAAAATACTTTCCATATAATTTTTACACAGTATTACATCGCTTTTATGACCAATGCCCCATTTATGTTTGGCACTAATTCTTGCTGTTCTTTGTCAGAACTAAATGCTCAAATGGTATGTTGTATTCCTTTATACTTTAGTATTGAATTATATAGTGGTGCTTATTAGCATAATATCTAGAGAATTCTGAGTTCTGTTATGCAGCAGAACAGTAGGAACTTCCATTAAATCCTAATAAGGCAGCATACTACTATGCATCAAATGCATATTGTATAGATTTGATACAGTGATGCACAGTGGGAACCAAACTGGAGTTTTCTTATCTTAGTATTTTAGAGGAGCCAGTTATGGTACAATCTGAAAAAGAAATGGACAGCCATTAAATACCCATAGTGGCTCTTAATGCTTGGACAACTTTAATAATTTCTTATTAAGTTTTGTAGCTATTCCATGGATAGATTTGTGTAAATAAATGTGGAAGCCACTGGAAACGGCTTTTGTGTCTGATGTGGATATGTATGGTGACTATTCACATAGATTGTTGCTGACAGCAGCCGCTAGCAATTACACAGTGGTCTGGCTGGATAGTTGTCCTTCCCCTTTAAATACAGTAACTTCTGAAAAAGTTAGCATACTTGAATGGTTTTGTTGGTAACTGGGTGCCATTGAGACTATTTGGAATGGATTAGAAACCCAGTTACTCATAGAGATAAGTTTAATAAAAGATAAATCATATAGATATGTGCCGTTGTGCCGTGACTGGCAAGAAGTGGAATGCTATGGATTTCTGATTGTACATAACAGAATAGAACAACTGATGACATGTATTAGAAAACTGCTAAAAAATATCTCAGTGGGTTTTTAGGTTCATCTTTCTCTCTCCTTAGAACCCGTATGAAAAACACAAAGAGGTTGTTGCTGCTCAGGGAGTAAAGATTCTTGGAAAGGACCTGGAGAAGACATTGGCTGGTTTACCTCTGCTTGTAGCTTACAAAGAAGATGAAATTCCTGTTCTTAAAGTAAGGCATAGACTATATCTGTAAGAACTGTGATGCAGTATCAGTGGGCAGGAAATCAGATTGTGGAAGTTTCAGTTGTGTTGAATGAGAATGATCAGGAATAAATTGTTAGAAAGTTCAACAATGCAAGAACATTTTCCAAGAGGAATAGTGGGAATACACCTTTATTTTAGGTTGCAAGTTTACCTTTATTCTCCAGATAGTTTAGAGAAAAGAAAAACAGATTTAAAAATTAATGGTAGTTCATCTTTGCTGTTGAATTGTGGATGTAGTGTGGAATTGGGCCTGGAGGAGAAGGACTGGACTCAGAGCCACTGAAATTTACCATTTCTCAAACTAAATCTTTTAGAAAGAATAGGTAGCATTGGCTTCTATCATCATTTTGCTTCTGGCACTGTGACCAGCTGAAAGCTGTTTTTCATGGCTGGAGCTTTCCGTGCTATCAGGCACAGATATGAAACTATGCTATCTCTGACCAGGAGCAGGGGTGGAAATCATGTGGCCTTCCAGATGTTGTGGGACTACAATTTCCCAGCCTGGTCAGCAGTGAGACACACAGTCCTGTAGGAGCTTCAGCATGTTAAGTGCCACATGATTGCCAGTTCTAATCTAGAATACACAAAAGTATATTGTAACTAGTGGGATATTTTGCTGACAGAAATATTGGGAACAACAGATTATGGCCAGAGGAATGCTGATACTTTGTAGACTATGATAAGCTGGATTCCTAAAATACATTTTTTTTTATTACAAGGATGAATTAATACATGAATTGAAGCAAACACTGAATGCCATAAAGTTAGAAGAAAAAGGTGTTTATGTCCAGGCATCTACTCTGGGTTCCTTAGAGGCATTACTTGAATTTCTCAAAACATCAGAAGTGCCAGTAAGTACCCTGTTTTCCACCTTACTATCACAAATTGCTGCATACCAGTGTAGTGCAATATATTCCTGAAATGAAAACACAGATTAGTCACAGGTTTTTTCTTCTCATTCTGCCCTCACAGTATTCTGGAATTAATATAGGCCCTGTTCATAAAAAGGATGTTATGAAAGCATCAGTTATGTTGGAGCATGATCCTCAGTAAGTAACTTAAAAAAAATGTTGCTACTATTATTCCTCTGTTTTGTTTTTTGTTTTGTTTTGTTAATGGTTTGTATATTGCAAGTGTAAATCGCTTATTCTGATTTTTGTTTTCTAGGTATGCAGTAATCTTAGCATTTGATGTGAGGATTGAAAGGGATGCTCAGGAAATGGCTGATAGTTTAGGAGTTAGAATATTTAGTGCGGAAATTATCTATCACCTATTTGATGCCTTTACAAAATACAGACAAGACTACAAAAAACAGAAGCAAGAAGAATTCAAGTAAGTAGTGTTCTTGTCTTCAATTTTTGTTCTATTACAAAAGGTGGAAGTTATGAGGAAGGTTTGTTTCCCTCTGCAGCTGAGTGGAGTGTTAAAATGTCTTCTTGGGGCTACCATAAAAAAAACCCCTACATCCAACAATAAAATCAGTAAGAAAAATGTGTTCTGTACTGAGGTATAAATTGCTCTCTGGATCCCTAACATAATAGTTCTGTGACTCTGGAGAACTTTGAAATGTCTTGGCTTATCACTTGTGGTACAGTTACAGACTATTAAAAAAATTATTAAAAACAGTTTGAAAATATATAAAACAACATGTAAGAGGGAAAGTACACAAAAATACCTAATATCTATTAACTAAGCAAACAGACTGTCTAAACTTACAAACACAGAAACACCAGAAGGGTAAAAAGGGCACACACATGACTTTTGACACCTCAGAGAACAGTTATTTATGATTACTTAATATACTTCTTCAAAATTCAGTAAAATAACTATAAATAATCTTATTCCTAATCTACAAAAATGATTCTATAAAAACTGGTTATATAAAATTTATAACCAGTTATATAAAATTTAATTACATTTATACTAAAAATTACTTTTTCACTTTGTTAATGTAATAATGTTACTATATGAAAAGTTTAATGTTGTAGTTAAGACTTTTTTTGAGGGCCAGCTTTATTTCTGCTTTATATTAGCAAATGAGACCTTATAGTGATGAGTTGCTACATGTCATAGCTTGTTATTAACCTATTAACACAAGTACCGAGATGCTACATAAGCCTTTCATCAATTCACTTATCTCCATTTGCATATTACTAGTTGTGCCAGAACAGGGCTGTACATCACACTGAACGCAGTGAATGGCAGCTCAGCCTTGTTCTAATGTAGATTTGTATATACATCTTGTTGCACTTCAGTTTATGCATTTGCTTCCTGATCCAGCAGACAAGTCTGTCTGGATGGATGGAAGTATTCCACTGAATATGGAAGAATTTCCAAAATAATTTATTGCTTAGCAATTTATAGAATGTTACCCATAATAGCAATTATTTGCTGCACATGTGCGTACTTCATGTAGTGAAATTCTCCTTACCAGTTTGCAGAGTATTACAGTTAACCAATATAGCCAACCAATCTATAAACAAAGCTATCTGAGGGTAGCTTGCAATTCTGCCAAACGTAAAGCGGGATTCTAGCACACAATAGGAGAAGATGTAATAAAATATGGGTAGAATGGATTTTTTTATGGGTTATTACCGGGCTTTCCAAATGGTGTGCCGTGACACATGTGTCACCTGAAGTGTGTAGGTGTGTTGCCTACAGTCTTGGAAATGTATATTATTATTTATAAATCATATCTTTTTGAAAATATATGAAGGGTTTTCATAAAATGTTGTGTCCTCATATATTTTGTTGTTACAATTTATGTACGTGTCCGTATTTCTTATAAGGGGTTAGTTTAACGTCTGGTTTGCTAGTAAAACTGAAATTACTGTGTCGTGAAATGATGCAGGTCTAAAAAGTGTGTCACCAACATGAAAAGTTTGGAAAGCTCTGGGTTATTAAATGGTAATGATGAAGCGGTTAGTACATCTTAATGCTTGTCTGAATCCATCTACGATTTGTCTTTCCAAAACACTAGATGTTCAAGGGATTTTGTATGGGTTCCTTTAAGTCAAGGCAGTTCGGAGTTGGGTACAGTAATAAGTATTTAGATGTGCTTTATGAATGATCTTCAGATCACATGTTGAACAGCTTTTCTTTCCCCCTCCCTCCTTTAGGCATATAGCAGTATTTCCCTGTAAAATGAAAATACTTCCTCAATTTATTTTTAATTCTCGTGATCCTATTGTGATGGGAGTCCTTGTAGAAGCGGGTCAAGTAAAACAAGGTACTCCCATGTGTGTGCCTAGTAAAAATGTAAGTATTTATTTCCTTAGAAGGAAATTTAACAGATTTTGGGCTCTGTACTGGGCAGATTTGTTGTTGCGCTCTTCACCATGCTAATTTTTGTTGATAAAAAGGCAGAGGAACTGTTGTACTTAGTAATTTTTGGTGTTAAGAGCAGAGAAAACAAATATCAGTTTGCATAATAGAGCAAGACTGGGTTAGAAGCTAGGTTTATAATAATGCATGTTTCCTTTATCATAACTGCTCTGTGGCAATGGAATATTACTATTGTTCCTAGAGCTATTTGAACCTTACAGCTTGGAATTTAAATTTGGCAGAGGGGAAATATAGCCAGCTCTGTGGAGATAATATTGATGATCTAAAACTATCTCTTGACTATGTGTGTTAAGTTTTAGAAGATGTTCTTTATAAATTATAAATTAACTTGTGTATTTATAAGTCTTTAGTTAAATATATTTTTTACCTAAGTGAGAGATAGAGTTTATGTGCCAGTATGAAATTTTAAATCATAAAATGCATAACTAGTTGTAGTAACCACGCACAATTTGTGAGCTGTGTTTTTGAATATGTACTAAGGTATTCTTATAGCATCAGCAGAAGGTGTGGATACATTTAGTCCCAGAAAGGAAGGTTTGGTAAATGGTGGAATGCTGCTCCTTTCCATGCCACCAGATGATTTAGTAAACATGAAATGAGCCCCTACAGAGTATCTTACACATTTGTTTTAGTTATTGAATGTACATACTACTTAACAAAAAAACTTACCCAAATGTTGTGCAATTGAGCATATGGTCCCCAAACATCTGTCCTCAAAAGCTGGTTTAATGATTTTTCCTCCTTTTGAGGAATTAATTCCTAATTTTGAGGAATTGCTTTGGGTAGACTAACAATCTTGCTGACCACTTTATATAACTCAGCACTGTGGAGTAAAACTGCTATGGCTCCCTTGCTCCTAGAGGTAATGTGAGAATCCAGGCCAAGATCTTCCATTGCATGTTTTCATATATAATACATAATAGGTGGTGCCGTAGAGCCTCAAGATCTTCTGTTGGAAAGCTGTGATTGTTGGAAGAAGATGAGCCATTTTTGTGTGCGTTATACTCCTTATAGACTTGTACTTCTGTAAATTAATGTTAATTAAAAGAAATGCATACTCTAAATTTCCTTTTTTAAAATTTGCTACAGTTCATTGATATTGGAATAGTTACAAGTATTGAAATAAATCACAAACCGGTGGATGTAGCAAAAAAAGGGCAAGAAGTATGTGTGAAAATAGAGCCTATTCCTGGTGAGGCACCTAAAATGTTTGGGCGGCATTTTGAAGCAACAGATATACTTGTCAGCAAGGTAAGGTTTTGTTTTGTTTTTAGTTGCATAAATCTGAGGTGGAAGTTGCTTTCAGAACGGAGCTATATTCACCCTTAAATTTCAGATTCACCCCTTTATCTTCACTGTAAGTGGAATATTTGTGAGCAGTAATTGACCTAAAGATGGTTTTTACCAGCTTAGACTGGTACACCAGCAATTTCTTTTCCTGAGAAGAAGTCTAATGATAGTAATTAGTATTGCAGAGGCACTTAAATTAGATTATTGTAAGCAACACCATATGGCATTAAAACTGGTTTGGAACGCTAGTGGTATTAATTACGGTAGCTGAGGCATGCTGCAGTGAATGTATACTAAATTTTGAGCAACTTCGTTTGGTCCACACTGATTTCTGATACTAATTAAAAGGGATGGGCAAAGTGTAGACTATAGGCTTCATGCAGCCCCTTCAAGGGTCCCCACACAACTTCAGATTTGTGTGGTCCAAAGATGTTTTACTCTCAAATGGTCTGTAGCATCTCTGAAGCTGTCTGAAAAGTCTGGGTCCAGAATGTAAAGGCTGTCTTCTGTGATATGAGTTTGATATCATTGGGGTTTTGGTAGCAAGCTACCCAGGACAAGTATACTTTTTGGACAGTAGTATAGCTGCAACGCTCTTGTAAGAGAGAGGGATTTTTTGTGCTCCCACCTTGTTTGATTTTCAGGCACTTAGGGAAAGGCAGTGCTTTTTCACAGAGACTATAGGCATTTTCTTGGTTTCTTTTTACTGTTGATTTCTTGCTACTGAATTCAAGAGATAATCACTTTTTGGTTTTTTCCTGTTTGTTGTATTTTCTGTCTTATATATTTGGTCTGAAACCATGCAGTGTAAAAATAATTTAATAAGTAAAAATGTGATTAAAATCTGTATTGTTAGAGTGTTAATGGTAGACTGCCAATATTACTAGCGTGTATAATAGTTGTGCAGAATGCTGATTCTTGGGATGGCGTGGAGGAATAATCCAGTATGATTGGGTTAATCCCATGTGCCAACTGGTGCAGGAGTCCACATTCTTTTCAGTTGTGGCAGTTAGAACCCTTTACCTTCTCTCACAAGCCAGTCAGGTTTTATCCCTTCTCTGACAATTGGGGGTACATAGTGACTTATTTAGCCAGAAAAATGGAAGGGGGAAAAAAGAGAGGAGAAGAGCAGAGGAGGCAAAAAGAAAACGTCAGATTTGGTGAAGGAAATAATTTCCCAGATGCATGATGCCTTCTATACTGTAATCTGCACAGACTAACTGAAATATTAGTGTGGATAGTTTGCAGGGATTTGACACTTGATAGAAACTTTAGAACATCTATTTCTTCAAGGAACAAAAGCATTAGTTTCTCACAAAACTTTGGGTTGTACTTCGTGGTCTCTGTGACTCACACAAATTGGGTCATCTGCACCTGTGCAGTTTGGAACCTTCTAGAGCAGTATGATGTTCATTTTGGCCGTAACCCAACCCAGTCCTGTGGAAAGATCTGCCATGCTTACTGTTTCAGCTGGTGTGGTTAGTACATGGTTTTGAGTCTTCAGTCCTCAACCATACTCCTAATACAGAGGAAAAATACAAGCCTTATTTATGCTGCAAGCAGTGGGTGGAGAGTCGTTTAAGTATAAAAATATGAGCAACTGATGAACAGGCAGCATCACTCCTCCCTCATCTTGTCAACAGAAGCCCATCATCAGTTTAGAAAGCTTGAGTGCTCCAATTGAACTGCTCATTGCCCTTTTAAGTATTCAAAGTGCAGTCCTTGACATTGGCTGGCACCTTGTTAGTGGCATACATGGGATTACATCCAAGTTATGCCTGTGTATAGCTGGAATTTACTTACGTCTTTGTAAGTGAACCTGCATCTGCGGGAAATCGAATTCAGCTATTGCACAATGTCTGTATTCAGGAAGGGGCTGCTGTTAAACTACTGTGCAGAGGAGCCGGCAAAGCCAACGATGCACAATGGAACCTGATGCATAAAGGGACCCTGACTTGGGAGTGTCAGTGTGCATTGGTAGAGCCTGATGGCTATCGGGACGCTGCTGCCAGTGCCTTGATATGCATTTTTGCCATTCACTAGGAGGGTTCCTTAGTACCACTGCTGGGTAACTAAATATTGATAAACATATGCAATATAGCCCACAATATAATAAAGGCTGTTATCTTTTATGGTTGTTGGGTGAGGGCAGCATTTGCCACTTCTCTTGTACAACGGCCCCTCCCAACCATTGGACTCACTATTTTACTGGGGACCACCTGACTTGAAAATTTAGTAGCTGGGGGAGGGTGGAGACAGCTGACAAATATCTAGTTATTTTCTGTTGACTTGATGCACAACCACATCATCATCCTCAACCCCCAAGGAACTTTTAGAGGATGTTGTCTTTGCTGTATGTACACCTGTCAGAACGTAACTGGATATTTCTCATCTGTACCTCACCGACCACTAAATGGCTGTGTTGGGGAGGGGCTGCGGGAGAATGGTGGGCCCTGTGGGGAGATGAAGTGGAGTTGCATCTTTTAGGACTTTGTCCTTCATCTCCATGGTGCAACTTCCCATTAAGTTTCTTCCAAATTAAGTGGATACAGGATTGCCATCTTTGATTGGATTGCACAGTATGCATTTTAAGAATATTAAGACATATATGTTGAAAGAATAGGAATTTATTTGCTCAGATTTTCACACTTAATGTGCTAATTGTTTCTAAAGGTAAGACATGCTTAAACTAGCTATCTTTATCAAAATCTGAAAATCAGGATAGGTGTGAGCCAATGGTCTTGCCACTTGAGAATGTAGGTGGATTTTTTTTTCTTGTATGCATTCTGTGCCAATATATTACTGTGTTCTGTCCACAGATTAGTCGTCAGTCCATTGATGCCCTGAAGGACTGGTTCAGAGACGAAATGCAGAAGTCTGACTGGCAGCTTATTGTGGAGCTAAAGAAAATATTTGAAATCATCTAAGTTCTGTTAAGCAATGGGCAACGGCTAGCATAAACCCACAATTCCTATCACAAAAACCACCAACAGCTTATGATGAATATGCTGCTGGATTCAATTAATATATGGGGAAAAATGTGGATAATGTTTTCCATGAGAAACCAAGTAACTTACACTGGTTTGACAGTGGTCAATTTACATGTCCCTGTGGTTCCATTGTACCTGTGCACCTTTCCCTCTGCCCTTCCCTTTATACTGGCTACTGTTTTAAAGTTTGCCCTTCCCAACTCACATCCCAAAAATAATAATAAAAAAAAAACAACAAAATTTTTATTACAGAACTCAGCTTTCACTTTTATACTAGTAGGATCAATACTGCAGTATTTTGATTAACCAAACTCCTGCAGACTTTGTGATTCTTGGACTTCTTTTGATGTAAGAAATGTTTATTTATGCAAACTTTTTCCCCTCTTGATTTTTCAGCATTCTTCTGCTTTGTGCCTATAGAAATTTCAGATAGAAAAATTAGGTAACTGGGTATCTGTATTTGCTTCGTGTGAAACAATGATGTAAAGCATAGTTAGCTGCCTTTTACTGCTTGTACAGTTTGTCAGATTTCATAAACTGTAATCAATGCTGAGCTGCAAATAAAGAAAATGGATATTAACTGGTTAATTTAATTCCCATAAAGACAGCACAGCATGCATACATTTGAGCTGCCAAAGCTTAGTTTAAGTGTTTGATCCTTGACAGTTCAAATAGTTCTCTTGAGTATACATTGCCACAGAAAGGTGGGATGAAGACATTTAAATGAATGCTTGTGCACTGGTGCTTAGAATAGGGTGCAGCAGCTTGATCTGTGGATCTTCTGTGGATTCATGCAGAAAAGATAGTATTGATGTACAGCCATTTCCACTGTACAGCTATATAGCTGTGCATCACTAATTCCATGTTCTGACAAGGGGGTTAGTGTATTAAATCAGCTTCAGGTTGGTGCAAGCTGAGCAGGATCACACAGCCAGCAGAATGAGGACAAACCTGGTCAGATACAGCAGTTGGGGCAGATCACTTATGAAGGCCCTAGCACCCATAACCGCAACAACTACAGCTTGGCCGGAGCATCACTAGCCATTGTGCTATATATCAAGGAAGCATTTACCACTGTCAGCATGCTATAAGCAGCAATGTTACACTGTTTCTGTAGTAAGAATTCTGTGTTGTATGAAAACAAGTGCATCTGTTACCACAACTTATTCCCATAAAACTTCTCACACAAGTAAATCTCTCATGAGCAATATCATGGCTGAAGTGGTCTCAAAGATTACGCAGGCTATGTTTAAAAAACAGTCTTGCAATTTTATAATTACTGCTATAGCTACTATAGCCATGCCAAATGTAAGTTGTAGAAAAAATTATCAGAAATTTAAAGTAGATCTAATTAATTCAGGTGCTGAGCATCTGCATCACATACATCATAGAGTACAGCTGACTGGTGTGTGTGTCAATCATTATGTGACATGATCATCTGGAAAGATAGTTTCTGCAGAGTACTCAGGTGTGTGCCACAATATTACTTTGTAAGCAAAAGTAGCCTGCCATAGATGGAGCCTACACATTGTCCTTTAGGATTCATGACATGCTGTGGGAAAGAGGAACTGGCCTCTTTATTCACAGTATCTTACTGTCTTTAACTAAAGGTCATCAGCTCTGTCTACGATGAGGTTCAAGTAAGGAGTGCCTCTCTCTGCAAGATGGATGTTAAACCACTAGCACTTTTTCCTGTTTATTCCAGAGGCTTTATAACCGTCACTGAAGTCTTGGGTCCATGCTCCATTAACAACTCCAGGGTTTTGCAGTGGTAGTGAGGGGAGGCAGACAAAATCTGTGATTTCCCTAATGCCTTACTTCCATCACAACTGCTGAACAGTATGGTGCTTGCATCAAACAATGGGAAAACGTGCCTTTAATTCCATGGTGTGGGAAACCTGTGGCCCTCTAGAATGTGTTGGCATCCCACCTGGTGTGGCCAGCAGGCTAGATATCACAGTCTGACAAAACAGGAGAGGCCCAGATTCTCCACTCCTGCTTTAGTCCATGGGGATAACAAATCTCATACTTACAACCCTTGGCATGTTCAAATACACCCCAATAATACACTGTTGGCATCCATAATATGAACAAGCTTAAACATAAACAGTATTTTTTATAATTGTTTCAGTTGTCAGACCATGACATTAAAGATCAGTTTGCAATTGTATAGTGTTCGTGTAAGCTGGAATGGATGCAAGAAATGGGATATAAATGTTTAACAAATAAAAATATGAGAACAAAAATATTCAAACCATAGCCTTATCACAATCATGAATTCCCAAGCAAATAAATATTAACTTCTCAAAACTAGCACTTACACTAAAAATGGAGTAATGGAACAGAATCTGTACAAATTACATACAGTCCTTTATTAAACAACTGTGAACACTTCACTGTAAAAATCCATAAAACCTTTATAAACAAACATTTTGTAAATAGATTCTATACTACAATAAAAGAATTTGAACACAATTATTTACATGCAATACTGACAAATTTTGGCACTTTCTTGAAAGGAAATGTACAAAACACTTTCTTCCTTAAAAAAAATTTCAACTTATAAAAACTTAGCTTTACTATCATGCACTTTGCAAATACCTCACGAGCACTTATGGCACAGCTACCAGAGAGCACCAGGCTCTCACCACACCCTTTCCTACAAGCTCACTTCACATAATTTTTAATGTGCTTCCATAAGTTTGTTGCAAAACCACTTGAACGTTGTCAAGAATGAAGTCAAATGCCATGTTCCAAACTGATTCTACAGACTGCTGCATTAACCTGCAAGGAAAAAAAAATTTAGAACCAAAAGAAACAAACCATTACTACTACAAATGTTCATAATCTCCATAAAAGGAACTTGGACTAGAACATGTGATAAGACTGCAGCATTCAGAGTCCTTCATTGTTGGCCAGGGCTTATGGGGGTCCAAAGTTGCTTACCCATGCTTTCAAGTGCAAAGTGGAAAGAAAAATGAATACAAGTATGAAGTGATACTATCTTTTTTCAACCAGGTTTTCACAGCTGACTTTTCAGTGACATACTTATTCAAAAGTGTTAGTTAAAGCCCAAAACCAAGCTAAGAAAACAGAGCTTTTGAAGACAACTCCTTTTTAGGTGAAGCAGGGAAAAGAACTGGAGGGGCTAAAGGAGGCAGCTGGTCTGAAAAGCTTTTGATCATATGATTCTCTGCCTCTGTCTGGGCAGCTAGGGACATAACTCTCTCTGTGTGGATTCTCCCTTGCATCAATCAGAACTGCGAATCAAACCCCAAAATAATGTTACCTTTTCATATACTTTATGACCAGATCCAACTTTTCTAGATCCTTTTCTTCAATCAGATCAGTACAGTATTTCACAACTTGTAGAATATCTTCCTCCATAGGGTCTGTCAAAACAGTCAATATGGGATTTTTAAAATGCTTCAGCTAGAAAAGGCTGAGTACCAGACAACTTAAGATCTGGTTTTCTGCAGGAAAAGAGCTGATCTTGGATACATATTCCCCATCAAGTATAGTCCTGTACTTCTCTACCCTTCCCCTCTAGGCCCAGGCAAACTTACCTTTAGACTTACCTAAAAACCTTTAGGGTTTTTAATGGGGGTACGGCACTAGGACTGCACTTGTCACAAGAAACACTCTTCCCCACAGATCAATAACTACACCTTTGTGACCGTGTCAATTTTCAATTATTGCTAGTCTTGAGATGATGACATGGCTGTGGGATCTACCGAAGATTTAAGGAACCACTAAATGGTAGCATATAAGTGGTTAGCTGTCTCCTTTCTGCAATCTTTGAACATCATGCACTTCAAAAACAAGTACCAGGAGACTATTTTCCAAGGTGCATTTTATGATGTACCTTCAGACAGGTGTTTGCCCTCTGAACATTATAGGGCAGATAAAGTCAACCAGCGCTGGATATACAAGAGCACCCCTTTACTATGTACTGATTAAAATCAGGCTGAGTGTAATACTTTTAATGTAGGACTTCCCTCTTTCTCCAGCAACAGAATAGAAATACATTTCTGTCCAAATGGAAAGAAACAAGGCTCCCTAGAATGGAATCCCTCATATTAAATTGCAGTTGGTGGCATCCATGAGAGCTATGAAACTTTGTAATCCAGATTTTAAAAGATTCTTTTAAAAAATCCATTTGGTCCAATGGAAGTTTACTTACAAGCACAGTTCAGCTACATTCCACAGTTCTTGCGCTAAAAACACATAAAACCACATGCTTACCTGATATAGTTGTAATCCATTCCTTGAGTAATGCCTTTACATCATTGAATTCAACAGCTCCAGCTAGATTGGGGGCCTGAGGCCTAGCAGCAGCAGACAGTAATGCCTGTGAAGTGCATGGGCTGGAAGTATTTGCAATGGTTTGTGCTGGTTCCATCTATTTTAGACACAAAATATACAGATAGTACTTATATGAATTTCTTCTTCATATCTTTGCAATTGCAAACCTTAAGCAGCCTTAAAATACCATGAAGTGACTTCAGCTGATTTAAAAAATATCTGAAGTCTCTATATGGCTTGTGATGATCTTACCTGAGAGTTTTCAGTGCCTGCTCCTTCCTGTTTTAAAAAGTCATCCATTAATTTTTGTGGGCTTCCAGTAATCATACTTTTTGATGGGCTTCCAAAGAGCTTGTTTTTCAAAGGACTGTGGATATTTTTTACTGGGCTGGCTTGGTTCTTCTCCCTATTTTTTTTCTTGTTTTTCATAACTGGTTTCAAGTTTAGCAAAGGATTCTTTGATACTGGAAAGGAAACAGCAATAGTGAGAGTTATGTAGGACTCTTATGACTAAAGAGATTATTCTGACCAAGTGCTTTTATTAAAATTACTAAGTGGAATACATAAAGTTCTTGAAAAGATTGTTAAATGATCACCATTTGACAGACCTGTAGCTGCAGACTTACCAGTGGCATTTGTCTGCTGGCAGATGGTCACTGTATGTTTTTGCCTCTGGTCATATGCTTGCCTTAGCTCTTCTTGCAACTCTGACGGCAGTGCAGCAAAAACTTCAGGGTCCACCTAGACAAGCAACCATTGGTGATTACATCACTGGTGTGTGGGACTGATGTTTACACCTGACTTTTGTCTCAAGTACCAGATACTAGTTTAAAGTACAACAGGCTTTATGCTATTTCTAGCTTGATAAAGTACAAATGTCCTTCGAAGTAATACAAAAAATACATAACGAATTTCTTATAAAAACCAATTAGTCACTAGTTATATGCAAAGTCTACAAAAATGTAATTAAGCAAACAATGGCTGACATCATATTGACACCCTGTTCAAGCAGGTGGACCTTTCTGGCTGATGCATAACACCCATGTTCAGTTGGCTTTTACTGAAAATAACAATAGCAATAGCACATGTATTTCGATACCGCCTATCAGCTAACTGCTCTCTAAGCGGTTTACAATGTGTTTAGCTAATTGCCCCCAACAAGCTGGGTACTCATTCTACCGACCTGCGGAAGGACGGAAGGCTGAGTCAACCTGGAGTCTGGCAGGATCAATGGCTGCAATGCTGGCATTTAACCACTACGTCCCCAGGGCTCTCTGGTGGGAGTTCTTCATGGTCTCTGTGACTCACACAAATGGGGTTATTTGCACCTGTGCAGTGCACTGTTCAGAACCTTCTACAGCTATTATGTAAATTTTTTGGTGGCAGATACTTCTCCACTGGTATGCATGACCACTTAATCCCTCAGTTCCTTTTTATCTTTCACACCAGCAGCATTGAAGGAACTGTCTGGGTTTCATGTGCTTTACCCTTATGGTAATTTTGGCTTGAATTTTCCATTCACCTCTCTTTGGATTGCATTTTGTCTTGGTTTCTCAAACTTTGGCTTCTGGCTTGACTTGTGGTTTTGATTGGCTTCAATAACGGATATCATTTGACTTTGGTAGTTCTAGGTTGTGGAACTGCCTCAGGGATGGCTTCTTCAACTTCTTTCAAGAAGTGCCTTTCTTCTGGGGCTAAGATCCCCAATAGCTTGAGATGCCTGTTATGCTTGGGTGAAGGTCATATTGTGGGGCCCTGCATTCATTGTCAGGCATTCACCCCACAGGCATGCTGAAAGCACTCCTTGAGACCAAAGCTCTCTTCTGGGAGAATGCTTTGAAGGCTGTTGGTACAGCACAGAACAGGCTGCTTCCTTCAGCCTCTGTTGGGGTTGCCTCAGTCCGTTCATCAGTGACTCTTCATTCCTTGGCCTAACTGTCACCTGTTCTTCCTTCCTGGTGGCAGCAAACTGGCTTCTTAACTCCATTCCAAGATGGTCAGGGATGCCAGGCAATGTCCCACCTTGGAGTCTACCATTTAATTCAGAGTACCCTCATTACAGGATAGATTGATCAAAGTGAAGTTTCCTTCTTTGGTACAGGAGCATCATGCTGGGAAGAAATGGCATAAGAGAAAGAAAAGGGCAAAGGATACTGTAGGAACCCATCCCTCGGTCCATTCCCCTCCACCTCAAAGACCTGAGTGGTCCCTGCAGCCTCTGACTCTGTTGGAACTGACATTTGAGAAGGAGCTTTCAGCTCTGAACTCTGTTGAATCCAAGGAATAAGTGACTGAGGTGTCTCCACAAGCCATCTCTGTAGATACTGACACTCATGTCCAAGTAGGAATCTGGCAGCTCCTGAGGACTGGGGCATCTTTATCCCAATCCCATAGACCTTGGTTGAGGTTTCCACCACAGTGGTACTACTGCCAAGTGCTGTCAGCATGATTCCGATTTTGTGCAATACAGCTACAGAGATCTGGAGGTGTACAGAGCCTACTCGCACAAGATTCAGCCTCCTTACTTCATACGTGAGTGCTCTTCATTCTTTGAATACACTCACTGGGAGTGCAAAGAGGAATGGTACCACTCCAGAAAGCTTTCACGTTGCATCCATTGTTGCAGTTGAAACCACAGATCAGTACCTGCCTTGTTCCTGTTTGCTTCGGTAGCAAATGGCACAGTGTCTGTCTCTGGAAAGGCACACGGTCTTGGTATGCTGGAAGGTTAGTGTTGTTTTTGACACAGCCAATCACTGTTCATCTCCAGCTTTGCAGATTTGATCCTGTATGCTTGATACCACTGCTGGAGCCAAGACAGACGCTGCTCCCTCCTACTTCACCAGTGCATCCAGGTGAACGGTTCAGGAAGGAGTCATCAAGTTTGAAAGAGTTTGGGCATGATTCATGCTCTGCCTCATCTGGGCTCCAACTGTTCTAGTAGGTGTGACCTGGTGCCATCCACTGACATGAGATCTTTGTGGACCAGTTGTTGTGTATAGCAAGGACGTTGGACTTGGAACTGAAATAAATTGAACCTGAGCCCTCCAACCCTGTATGCTGTTGAAACAGAGTAAGATTACTGTTGTCGATATAGTCCACATCAAAGAAGACGGGGGACTGCATCAAGTGCCTGAAGGGGGATTAGACTGTTTTTGGACTCCAAGCCAAATGCAATCATCTTAAGAGATGAACCATTCCAAGTCTCTTCAGAGAAATTCTAAGCCTATTGATAGAGAGGACAAGAACTTAATATCATGGCATACATATTCCATTCTACAACTGATCTGCCATTCACGATCTTCAGTTAATAAGCTTGTAGGGGAGTATAGCAGCAGCTCTATGGGGAAAGGTGTCCTAAGTTATTAATAGGCTTCCTGAAGTGGATATACATGCAATATATATACATCCATCCTACAGGCTAAGACATAAAATTGGTGTGGGCAACAGATAAATACAGTGAGGCACACTACAGACTGCAGTGGGAAGATGCTGGCAGAAGCCATTGTTTTCTGGCAGCACGCATGACTTAACCCACTGGGCCTATCTCACCAGACCAGAGCAACAACTGATGCAATAAGGGTGGTCTCTTCAGTGGGGAAGGGTCAACAAGCTCAAGCATATACGCAAAACGCAGACTATAGCTGGAAGATTCAGCTCCCAGTCTCAAGCTCAGCTGTTGGGCCATTCTTGCTATGTGTGAAAAGGAGTTTATTGTGTTTGTGTCCTCCCATTTGGACTCTGTACTGCTCCTTGGGTCTTCATGAAGTGCATGGTGATGAAGACAGAATGGCTCAAGCACCAAGGAACCATTTTCTTTCCGTACATTGACAACTAGCTCCTTGTTGTCCATTCTCAGCCTCACCTTGTAGTCAACATCTATCTCATGCCTCACCTCTTGGACTCACTAGGTTTCACTGTTAATCTCAAAAGAAGTTTCAGCTGGAAACATCCCAGCAGATGAGGCTTCAAGGCTTTCTTCTTCTAGACTTCTGTGTTCCTGTGACCTTACTGTCTGATAGCCACTGGGTGTTCCCGAGGGCCATGCTGGAGTCCTAGCACATCTGCACGGTGTGCACAAGAAATGTCTTAAGGGCTCCTTGGTTTCATAGCTGCCATAACATCACTGCCATCATTGTGAAATACAGGATGAGGTCTCTATCAGCTTGCTTCCTATTCTGTTTTGATCTTTATCAACATCTTACTATCCTCAGGAATGACCCACAACTTGAAATGGTAGGTTGACACCTGAACCATACGAGCTAGCATGCTGTTTTGTCCTCCATGACCTGGAGCAGTAGTCACTGTGTGCACTTCCCTCTGTTAGAGGGTGCTGGTCACCTGAAGATAGAATTCTATGTATCAGCATTCTCCAGCCATGGAGGAGGCTTTCAGGCCTTGAATCTTTTCTGCATAGTGAAATTGTTCAGATAGTCTCTGACAACACCACGATGGTATGATACCATCATGCAGGGCAGAACGTTTGATACCCTGCTGCATCTCATGTTCCATCTATAGAACTGCTGCATTCACAGAGGCATATTAGGTGAAGGATACATCTTAGCAGATGCTTTCAGCAAGCTATCACTTTCTTTGCATCTCAGCATGCTCTGGAAGGTCTTCAGGGGATGGCATACTCCAAAAGTGGACCTCTTTGACTTGTTTAAACACAACCAGACCTGGACTTTCCCCTGCAGGGTTTGTTGGGGGAGGGACTTGTGTGGCAATGTCTTCCTTCCTTAGCGGGGGGCATAATTCCTATCATAACCAAGACAGCCAAAATCAGATGGGACAAGGTGAAATATATTCAGATCATCTCATGATGGACCAGGCAACACTTGTTCACTCCACTTTCACATCTGTCTCAGGAAATCCATCTCAAGCTACACGGCCTTGCAAACACTTAGACTGACCATCTAGAGGCTCATTTTATGCTATCTAGCACATTGTTGCCACTGCACATAGACCTGCCACTTAGTACTCCTATACACGCGAGTAGAGGAACTTCCTTGCCTTATGGTTGCCTTGGCATCTCTCCCACTCAAGCAGTAGTCTAATGTCTGCTGAATTTCTTCTATCCCTGTCAAACAGAGGTCTCTCTCTTCTGCCAAGTTCTGCTTGGAGGCAGTCTCCTCAAACTTCTTGCCTCTTTCAAGCTCCCATTGGTCGAGATGCTCCTGAAGGATTAAAAGAACCTGCACCCTTCAGGGTCTGACCTCACACCACTAGGGATTGGAGTTGGTCCTATCTGAAAACCTACTGAGCCAATGTCATCTTATGATGTCATAAGAGCCCTCCTGGTAGCTATAACACTAGCCAGGAGAGTGGTGAGTTCTGCACTCTAGGGATGACCCACCTTTCCTATATTTTCACATGGACAAAATGATTCTCAGATTGAAAATTTCTTTCCTACCACAAGTGTTGTGAGCTCTGTAGCTACATCAGGGCATTGTTTTACCTGTGCTAATACTGAATCCAACTTCAAACTCTGAATGTGCCTTAATGATCTATGCTATATTTTCTGTGAATGAAACTGCAGCCTATGTTCCTGTGTTACTCTTCCTAATAGAAGGATCTGTCAATTGCCTCTCAGCTTACCAACTTGCCAAGCAGGACCTCCCTGCTTGTCTGCAGAGCCATTCTACCACAGCTGTGACTATGTAATCTGTTTTCTCAAAAGCGTTTCACTAGAAGAAATGTGTACAGTGGCTGCTGAGTGACAGCCTTTGACTTTCATTTCTCATTATATTCTGGATATAAGGTCTTGGACTAAAGCCACTTTTGGGAGAGCCATGCTGTTTTCTTGTCTCACATGACACTCCCTCCTCCTGTATGTGTGTGAGTCACACAGACCACAAAGAAGAAGAACGAGTTGCTTACCTGTAACTATGCTTCTTTGAGTGATCATCTGTGAAGACCCACTACACCCGTCCCTCCTCCCCACTCGTGTCCTTCTCTCCTTAGCTCCTGGCTGCTGCTACGGTGTCCACAGAACTGAGGGATCAAGCAAGACTGGGCAGATCATGTGCAGCAGTGAAGGGGCTAGTACCAAGGCACTTGCATAATAGCTCTACAAGGTTCTGAACAATGCATTGTGCTAGCACAGACAATTCCATTTGTGTGAGTTCATAAATGAATACTTAAAAAACCATGGTTAGAGGTAAGCATCACTGCACACTGACTGCATGATTATGTATTTGGTTGTGCAATGTTGCAAATCTGTAACAAGGCAGCAAAATGGAATCCAGGCCTAATTCTGTGAATGAAAATTTCACTATTTCTCAACGCAGGATCTCAGCCACTGTTTTACTTCTACTCACCTGTGAAAATGCTGGCAGAGCTATTACATTAATTCCTGTATCACTGCCTGATTCTTTGAGATCGGGTATTTGTAAGAGAAGGGTTCCCACTGGCTGTGATGAAAAGCTAGTGTTATATCCATTTACTGGTTCCCTCTTGCCACTATTGCTTGTCTCTGCTTGTTGGAGGGAATACACTTGCTCAATTTGTTCTCGAATATCTGACGGGAGAGCTTCCACAACAGACTGATCCAACTAACAAGAGAAATTTTAGTTGTCTTAGTTCCAGAAGAAGACAAAATGAAAAACCTGACATGTTACATACATTTGCACTGGTCCACACACAAATATTCAATCCAACACTATGAGTTAACTAATATTCCAGATACATAAACATAATAAAAGAAGCTGCTTCATCTCCTTTACATGTTACTTGTATTCTAATCATAAATACCCGAGCCTCAGTGCCTATGTTCAAGGTAGCCTACTGCTGTTATCAGGCACAGCTTTCACACCCTAAGAATGCTGTGCTCATACAGCAAGGCTCCAGGCCGACTTAAATACTAAGGCTTCCATGAAAATGGCTAAAAAAGGTTTCTCAGTTTGGTGTGAGGAGACATCCAAAAATGGGTTATGACTTTTGCCCAGGAAGGCAGGATTAAATGACTCAAGTTTCTGCAGCCAGGCGTTAGTGCTGCTACAGTCCACTCCAGTTCTTTTTCTTGCCTGTGCCCAGGACAGTGCTTTGCTCTTCTGCTTCTCTCTTCTTCTTCTGATCCATATTTTCTTTCAAAGTTTTTAAGTTCTCTGTAATTTCTATATGTAGATTTTCTAAGTTAGAGTCCTATGATTCTCTTTACTGTTCTATTCTTTTTCTCTACTAATGACTCAAAAAAGAAAATGCTTGCCTGAGCCAAAAACTCATTTATTCAATAGTGCAAGTTTGGCATGTCAGCCATGCTCCCTCATGAGGATCTGAAAAGCCAACATTCTTAAATGATGGCTATTTTAAAAATCTTACTAATACTTTATCATTTCCAGTTTTCCATGTATTTCCAAAGAAAGCTGATGTAACTAAATCAGATTCATAAAAAAAAAAAAAAAGAACGAACACAAATGATTTTGTATTCGCTATTCAGACAATGACTCTCCTGGAACATTTTTTTTTCTTGGCTTAATAAGATGAGACATGAACAAGCCTTCTGTCAAGCAATAAGTGCCTTCATCAATCCCTGATAAAATCAGCAAGGCACTAATCCAGCCTCTCCCAACTTGGAGCCCTCCAGATGCTAGAATACAACTCCCAACATCCCAATCTAGCATGCCCAACACATTTAGGAGTGACAGACTGGAGAAAAGGGCTTTAATTAAAATTTCCTATTTCATTCTAAGGCAGGAAAGTGTAAGTACCAGCCATGATTCTACCTATGTTTTGAAACTGGTTATCATAAGTGTGAGATAGTTTCTAATCAGAGACATCCACACTGTGTTCAGGTATGACAAGGGGTGCAAGTGCATGAGCAAAGCTTCAGATTAAGCTGCAGATGCTAAACATGGTATCCAATTTTCCTGTATCAGTGTTTGAACAGCTATGTTCTTGTGCAGGATCTTTCCAAAAGACAAAGAAAGGCTACCATATAATTACAATACTGTCTGAAAAAAAAAATACTTCTGTATTTGTATCTCAAGAGATTTTTTAACCACAGAGAAATATATGGAGCAATAGGATGTTTCTTTGACTTGGCCACAAAGAATTTGGCTGTAACAAGCAGGGAATGTACAATCATCCATTAACATGATGTCTTGATTATCATTCAGTAAGTGTCTAAGCTTCTTGCAACATATATCCTGTCAGTTACTAAATTCTCTCTCAAAAGTTCTGATCCCTAGTAAGATCTACCAAATATCTCCAAATCTAAATCTTGTTTTACACTGAATAATATGCTGGTTGATCTCATATGAATCAAAATTAAGTGCAATCAAAATGTATGTATTGTAAGTAAGCAGTTTAGTGATCAGCTGAAATAATATTCAATCTCTTCTAAAGGAGACTGCATCTTGGGGGAGCTGTACCTAACTACAATGTTCCAAAGCAAGTGAAGCACTGAGTGGTTCAGTGAGCCAGTTCAGACTGGTGTGCTAGCTGTGGTACTTCCTGGACAGAAAGAGCTTAGCTATAATTGTAGGTACACTAGGTTCCACTGATTTCAGTAGCTCTACTTTGAATAAATTTTAAGTCTGGTTGAAACCCCATGCGTGTGAAGTGAAATTCAGCTACTAAATTTTTCCTAAAGAAAAGGGAGGAAAACTCTTCAACTTCTGTTTCGACCATTGTTATGCATAATAATGATCCAATCAATCACTTATTAATTCATTATTTATCATTTCATCTTTTCCAAAGATCTAGGTAAGTATCACACAGCATCAGGATGACTGAGGAACAAAGAGGCAAAGGCCACAAATCTTATCTGTTGATTTTTTATATATATATAAAAAGAAAAGGAGAAACACAGAGCTTTTTTTACATGCTTCACTCCAGGAAGAAAATTTTACCTGGGAAGGTGGTGGTAATTCAATACTTAAATTAAGTCTTGATTTTATATTTATAGGTGGATGTAAACCATTCAAATTAGCTGTAGGCTCAGATTTGCTGGTAACATGATTGACATTAGATGTCAGAGATGGCACTGGACATGATTTTGACGTGGAAGATATTTCAACGTCCACAGCAGCTACAAATACTGCCAATGCAGAAAACAAGACAAAGCTTCAATTATTCTAGAACACCACAGTTATTCTATTAATATAAACAAACTACAATGTTTTACTATCTTATATTGCATCATTTGATGTTATTAATTTAATATAGAGCAGCTGGCAATAATGGAACTTCTGAGGAATGTTTGCAAAAAATTTCCACACTCCAAAAACTACAAAGGAAATCACTGACCTTCCTTGTGATCTTCTTCTGAATTCTTTATGGCTTTTGAACCTTGCAGAAGATCAATAATAGAATTAGATCCATGAGGTAAGAATCCAGACTGCAATGATGAGTGAGAGGAAACTGCTGAAGTTGCTTTATTAACTGGAACTAATTGATGTACTTGAATTCCAACCTAAAAAACAGTAAGAACATCTCAGATCTAACAATCCCTAATCTAAACATAACCTAATTCAAATTTATCTTTCAAACACTGCTAATGAATAAGAGAATATTTAAATTCTTCTATAACCAGTAAAGAAAATACATGGGTGTCTATGTCCTTTGATGACCAAAAGGAAACAAAGAGAACCATGAAATGTTCAAAGAAGTCTAAAAAAAGAAATACTGGCTTAATCCAAATGAAGGCCATTTTCTACTAGGAGTCCTTGATATCTTGTTTGGGAATGGGGCAGGCCATTTTCTCAGTACTTCTACCCTCACAGACACATTTTACATTTGAGGTGGGTGCAAGAGAGGGTTTTCTTGGCAGTTATTACTGGGCTGGGGAACTCCTTGTCAAAGGAGACTAAAGTGGTCTGCTCCTTGCTGTCTTTATGCTGGCACTATTTTATTCAGGCACACCTTTGGCCTTTGGCATTTAAGGGAATTTTAATCCACAAGTCTGCTGTGTTTTTTGGGATGTTTGTTTCTCATTGTTTTTTTTGTTTTGTTTTTGTTTTTGTTATTTGATGTTTTATTTCACTATAGGGTTAATCTGTACTTTTATTTGTTTATTCTCTGGAATCAACAAACCAACCCAACAAATAAATAAAATCTGTCTTGTGCCAATTAAAATATTTTTTTGGATGGTTACTATTTTCTGAAATAAGTTTACAGATTTTATGCAAACTGAAATACCTGCTTGACCTGCCTCTGACAACATTGTTTTGTAACTTTTTACCCTGATTCTATTCTTAAATTCTAATGGCTATTTGGATGCTAATGCTTTTATTAGATCATGGACTTAGATTAGATTTTATCAAAGTATGCAATTTTGTTAGATAACGAAGTATTATTTAAGTTATCACATGGCAAGACAGGTTGGCTCCCTCTCTGCTCTGTTTCTCCTGGCAAGCAAAGACTTTCGCATTTGCCAGGGCCTTTGACTGTTAACTGGCCAATAGAGAAGGTCTTTTAACTGTGGTGTGTTGTAGTTTTACCATTATTATGTTGTAACTGCCTTTTTAATGGTTTTGAGTAATTTTTTTCAATATGATTGTTTAACTGCTTTTTCACTCTTTTACTATTCATCATTTTATGTGTATTTTGATTTTTGACTCATATAGTTATCTGCTCTGGGTTCCATACTGGAAAAAAAGTAGGAATAAGATAAAATAAAATTTGGATTTCAATAAATATTTTTGGAGAAAAGAAAACATAAAACCAATTTGAATTTAAAAACTTACCCCTCTCATATCAGAGATATTCAACTTCATTGAATGAAACATATTCAATATTTCTTTCCCAATCATTCTGGCACTATCTGTTGCTTGGCTGAGAGTCACAGTCCTGCAAAGAACACACATTTGAAAAAGCACAATTATTTGAATCAATGGTTGCTGGGCATTATACCTCAGAGGCAACACGCGTTTGAACATCATCACTGAAGAACAATGACAGGAAAAAAGCTTCTGATGCTGCTTCCTGCTTGTGGAATTACTATAGGAATTTTTTCTGGTCAGTATAGAAAAAGGATGCTTGGCTAAATGGGCCACAGATGGATACAGCAAAACTTTTGTGTTCTTAACTTCAGTCAAGTTTGCTGACACCACAGTGGCAGCCTCATATAAACTGGATTTGAACTTAATACTTATATGGGAGAATTAAATATATGTTCTTACATCCAGATAACTTGCCTTCTTTAAGCAAATCAACTAAGCAGGATGACAACTTTCATCATACAATCCTTTGCCCATCTACTCTTCATGCGAACCTCCTCAATAAAAATTGAGGGTTCCATTTGTGCAAGGAAAAATGTTTATTTAACTGCTGGGAAGTGGCCTGGAGGACTAGCTGGATAGGAAAAATAAAACAAAACAAAAGCAGGGGAAAGTTCAGAAGTAGTGGCTTCCCTGCTGAATTTTGCCTCAAAGACTGTTTTCTTCATAAAAAGTAGTTATGGGAGGGCTGGCACAGAGAACAGCAAAAATTAGTTCCTCCCCTTCTCATTGGCAAGAACGTTCTGAGCAGAACTCCATTTAGCTGGTACTGTTTCCAGCACAGTGAAATACTGACTCCAACTCTATATTGGCAACTTTCAATGTTGTATGAAAGGCTAATACAGATTGCTCTGCTCTCAGAACACATGAGAAATGTTATCATCAATTGGCAGAATGCATTCATGATTTAGAGTGACATGTGAACATTTACCAGATGGTAGCTTTTCTGAAAACCACAGGATGGTCAACAGAGGAATGTTGTGTTTCCAAGACTATTAGAAAATCTGGGCAGGTGGAAGAACTGAAAATAGTTCGCAAGTTCTCATTTGATCTCCCTCCTGTTCCAGCCCCCAGTAATACAACATCCATATTCCAGCAGTGTTCTGACAGTCATAGCAGTTGCAGGGAAAATGAAGAAGACCGTCCTCTCCACTTTGCCAGCAGAAATACATTAATGGATGAGAAGTCTTCTCCAAAGGGAAGGGAGCCCTTGTCTACAGGGCAATCATGGATCCAAATAATGGAAATCAAAGAGAAAAATCAAGTATTCAAACCTGTGGCTGAAACTCTAAAGTCCGGTACTCTGTATACACTAGATTCAGCTTTGGAACCAGTTTTTAAGTTTAGTTTGTGGCAGAGAGGGAAAAAAACACAAAAGGGAATTATTAAACAATGTGAGTAAAATGGCAGTACTTTGGGAAGAGCTATTGTATTTGCTGGCGTATAAGACTCCCTTTTTTCCTGAAAAATACTGTTTGAAAATGGGGTGTGTTTTATATGCAGGTATATCGTATATGTCAGAAAATAGTATTTGCTGGCATATAAATGGGGTGCCTCTTATATGCCAGTGCATCCTACACACCAGCAAAGTAATCTCTTGAATCCCACAACTTCTTTATTTTTATTTTCAAGGGAAAGATGCTTGTGTTAGGCAAGGTTTGTGGGTTTTTTTTCAACATGGCCATACGTATGTATGTGTGTACATATGTATGTATGTGTGCGTGTGCATAGGTAGGTAGGTGGGAAGATAGGTAGATAAATACATACGTACATGCATATATACATTAGGGGTTATTCCTTGAGAAGAAAGTGTTAGAATTTTAGGTTCTGCATTGCAAGCCACATTCATTATGGAACATAAAGTCAGGATTCTGGGGATGCCCACCTTACTGTTTCATGAGAATCCATAATCCTAGCGTAATGTTCTGTAGGACCACTGCTACTGTTCAATCCAACTAGAACCTATTTGGTTCTTATAGTGAACCAATTTATCAAGTCATCAAAACCAGGGAGTTTCACTGAGTTCCTCATAGACTGCAATGCATCACTATAAATTGCATTCAGCTTGGTGGGCCAAGTTGTGCTTGCCTTTTGCCTTAATCCGAAAGAGGACAGGTATTTGCTTTTGGCCACAGAATTATTTTATGAATGTTTTATAGATGGTAGTCTGTGCAACAGAAGACATTTCTACAGAAGACTATGTGTTTTGATGTCCAGTATTGCCTCTAAAATAACAAACAACATAAATTTTGACAAGGCATACTCTCTGTATTCCACAAAAATGCTTGCCTTATATTACTATATAAATAAGGAAAATGTTGGTATTTCTTATTAAAATGTAGTAGTTTCTCCAGCATTATTAAAGCATAGCAGCAGCAACAGCAACAATATGAAATATGTGCTAAAAGAAGTCTACTTAACATTGAACAGTAAGATCAAATTTTTGGAACTTTGCAAAATGAAAATACCTGGCAATATGATCACAAATTCCATGGCCCCCAAATTTTGCAGGTTCCACTGGAGCCCCAGCTTTTCTGACCATGACTTTGAGAGTTAACCGTTTGCCTTTCATTCCAGCAGCTTCTAACCTGCACTGGATCTCTTCTGAAAGACTCAAAAGAAAAGCCTCTGCTTCTCTTGGCTAAAAATATAAAAAGGGTTTACACATAAGTAAAGGGAAAGAATACAGTGCTTCAAGTTTCTGCTTCCTTTTAAAAACTATTTCTGCCTGATAAATTTAATGATTTTTCTTTCCCAAATCCCAAGAGCAGAAAACTAAATATTTTTGTGAGCTTCTTTCTGGTTTGGTGAAAAAAGATCTCTGGAATGCTCTGCTATTGCCCATGACAAGGCAACAGACACATGTGATTCAGGCTGTTTGTCTTAACAGTAGGAAGCATTACAATGATTTTGTATGGTAGGTCAGTATTGTACTGCTATTGGAGTGTAATTATGCTACCAATCAAGGTAGCATAAATATCTGCAAGAAGACCTGTGCTACTCTTGACGCCACCTCACACAGCCATTCTGTGCTTCACAGCAAGCAGCCTGGATTGAAGAAACATCTGGCTACTCTCTGTAGTTAGACGCACAATGATTACAGAAGTGCTAAGATCCCTGGAGCAGTTCTAGAAAGGCTGATGGAGCAATCCTTGCCTCATGCCAGCAGATCAAGACAGGAGACCAAAATTCCAAACCCGTTAAACCGCTGCCTGCTTTTCTCTCCCCTTCAGTTTAGGTAGCCTTACATGCTTTTATTAGTCACAGAGTCAGAGTAAAGTGTGTGTGTATGTACACATACACACAAACACATGCCAACACACATAACTACAGCCCAGGGTTAGGGTGGGTTATTCCTTCAGTCTTCTTAGAATGATCATTTACAGTAGGTGTCAATCTCTCATCATAAGGAGGGCTGAAGGAACAACCCACAGCCACTGGGATATACCCAAGCTGAACCTCTTACTGATGGGAGTGGCCGACTATTTCCTTAACCACTGCTTGTAGAAGAGTCTGCCAAAAGGACGCCCGCCCTGATTTAAATTTGTCTGCTTTATAATGTCTGACAACGCTGGTGATTTCTTTCATCCAGCTGCTTTACACACTTAGCCCAATGAAGATATTACTCTGAATGCTGCTGTCAAGGCCGTTGATCTTGCTAAATGGGCTCACACATGCTTTGGTCTCAAAATGCAAGAGTAATCGTAACACAAGTAAATACACCTTTTCAAACATCTGGAAATCATCAACTTAGCTGCCTTGAATCCTAAGGTTCTAGAATGGAAACAAACAAGCCTTCTTTACATCTTATTGCTTTGTCCTTTCTATGTAAACCTTTACCACCACCCTCAACATCTAATGAATGCCACCCTTTCTATAAAGGATGTGTTGGTTTTAGGTGAAAATGTTGATACTTCTAATGCCTGACTCATACTTCTGTAAGCCTGCGACAAAGACTTTGGAAGAAATGAGAGATCAACTGTCAAAGATAATTTGTCTTTTTCAAACCTGCATAAGAAGTTAAGGTTTACTGACAGAGTTAAAATTTCTGATACCCTTCTTGCCAATGTAATTGCCATAAGAAATGACACTTTGAAAGTCATTAACCTCAGGGATGCATTAGGAAGTAGCTCCAAAAGAGCTTAGTCAAGGTACTCAGTACCAAATTCCATCTCACATACGGAATCTACAAATAGTTGGTTCAGCTTGTAAAGTTGCTCCTCCCAAAAATCTCAACATGAGGACAGGTAGTGAAAGCCTTCTCATTTGCTAACAGCACAGATGACAGAGCAGCAACCTGCCTTTTTAAAGTATTAAGTCTTACACCCTTGTCTATTCCACTTTGATGAAAAGACAAGATACTATCTCTCTGAAATTTTCCATTAACACTGAATTGTGCTTACATCACCTCTGGAATGTCCTCCAGGTAGTTTCATATATCCCCTGCATTGACTGCTGTCTGAAAGCTATAATGTTGTTCATTACTGGCTCAATGTATCTCTGTAGCCTTAGTTTCCCACCCACCTTCCATGCAGTTAGATTTAAGCACTGTGGATTGGGGTGACAAAGTGGATCCTGTGTTAACAGATCTTATCTCTGGAGTATCCGATATGGCTTTTCCACATATTTATTGGAAGAGGATATTAAGATCTACATAGCAAGTGTGGAGCAATTAAGATCACTTTTGTTTTCTCCACTCTGATTTTCCTGAGACCTCTGTAATATTAGAAATGGAAGGAAAATGTAAAGTAGCCCTTTCGGCCATTCTACTGCTAATGCACCACATTCTTCTGCATTTGTAGTTCCATCGATTGAAAAATACTTGTTTACTTTGAAATTCTGACCACATGTAAAAACCTCCACCACATATAGTTCTTTAAGTTCTGGAATACTTCCTGGTTCAAACTCCACTCTCCTGGTTCAATTTTGTTCCTACTTAAGTAGTCCACTGTCAAATTCAAAGTTCCCTTGAGATATACTACTGTTAGAGAGTGTAGTGATTTATCAGCCCAAGCTGGAATTTCAGGGGATTCCTTTAGAAGTTGCTGGGATCTTGTTTCCTCTTTGTTGTACAGATACAACTACACAGTAATGTTGTCCATGCATACCTGCACATTCTTTTTATTTTGCTTGCAAAGTTTAATATCAGTAACCTGACAGCATTCATCTCGAATAAATTTATATTGAGTCTCTTCTCTGACTCTGTCCATTTACCTTGGACCACCTGACCCCGACAATGGAGACCCCATCTTTAAAGACTTGCATTTATTGTTAATATTACCTTGTTTTGTGGAACATAGTTCTCCTGTTCAAATTGCCTGGTCTAACCAACTCAAGAAAAACTCTCCTTACTTTCACTAGTATAGTCAAAATGGTATTCCTTTTCCTTAGCATTTGACCCTGAAATGGTCTTATGAAAACTTGCAATGTCCTTGTATGAAACTCATTCATGGGGCTAACTGAATTGTCGACACTAACATTCCTAGCACTTGCCAAATGCATTAGGCCTACTGACTTCATCTTTCTCAACTGCATTACTTCTTCCAATAAGCTTTGTTTCTTTTCTTTGTAAAGAAAGAAATGGCTGCTTTGCATATTTATTTTTGCACCTAAGTTAGTTAAAATCCTGTAGCTATTGAATGACTTTTCTTCAAATTTGTTAGAAACCTGTGAATCTGGAAACACTGTAATGTAAGACTGAGGTCTTCTGCCTTCTGTCTGTACCCACCTTTCAGCAAAGTATCATCCAGATATGGAAATAACTGTACTCCCTACAGCCTCTCTACAAGCTATCAACAGAATTAGTACGCTGGTGAAAATCCTGGACGCATATGCCAAGCCAAATGGAGGAGACTTGAATTGGTAATTACTGTTGTTGTAACTGAACTGCAAGTATTTTCTGGAGCTGCTAATACAAAGACACTTGCAAGTATTTTCTGGAGCTGCTAATACAAAGACACTTGCAAATATGCTGCTCTGAAGTCTATCAGGAATAAGAAATTGTCTAAGGCCAGATTCTCTAGAATGGTTTGTAATGTCTCCATCTTGAACTTTAAACATTGTACATATCCATTAAGGTAATTTAAGCCCAAGACAAGTCTGTGCCCCTCATTGTGTTCTGGGAATATAAAAAATGGCATAAACTATTTTGAATTCCAGACAGGATGAGATCTGTTCTACTGCCCCAGTCTGAATTAAATGTTGTATTTTAATTTGCAGTATCTTCCCCCTAATTTTGTTTTTTGGACACCAATGACTGAAGATATCTTCCCTTCAGTGATTTTGTTAAAATGATTTCCTATCCTTCCTATCCTTGCTGAAGTACCCATCTGTCCACTGTTATGGCTTCCCAAAATGACTGAACTGATCTTCCTCCTACTGGTACTTCCCTCTAGTCAGTATTGGTTCCTGTCACCCCACTGGAGTGACCAGTTCCTTTTCTTGGCTGTTGAGGACCCTGTTGCCTAAAGTGAAATCTTCCCTTATTCTACTGTTGTCTGAAATTTCTAAAGCCTCTTCATTTTTGAGAAACTCTTCCTCTTAGACACACTGGACAATTCTATACTTCTCTGTTGCTTTCAGACACCAACCCTGATATAACATATAATGTTGCCAGATTCTGGGCAGCAGCAGTTAAAATTCGTCAGGCAATGACTTCTGCAGTAGATTAATACCAATCTTGTCTTGTTATATTGGAGCTATGTCTCCCGAAGGGATGTTTTAAACACTGTTTTTAACCAGTATTTTACCCTCTTTTTATTCTGTACCTCCTTTTAACATGTGCTGGTTCATAACTGTAATAAACATTCTATTCTATTTGATTCCTCCTAGAAGGTAGTCTTCTCTGCTAAAATATCTTCTATGTTCCTTTTCTGAATCGTAGGTTGAGCTTGTCTCTTGTCTTTGCTTCCACAAAAATTGCTCTAAAGCTTTCTCCCCAAATGATAGCCTTCCCTTGAAGGAAGTGTTTTATCAAACTGGCTCTCGCTTTTTGATCAGCCTCCCTATGTTTTAGCCACAGGAATATTTTACCAGCTACAGTCACTGTAATGGAATGTGCTGCAAATCCTGTAGTATCATATCCTACATCAGCCACATACTGAAGTACTTTCTCTAATTTATGTAATGCTCTTTGAGCCATTCACGCACTTGCATCTTCTGAACCTAGAATTTCTTGAACCCAAATAATGGCAGCCCTGGCAAACACAGAAATTGTGACTGATGCTCTAATGGAGACAAGCTGAAGCCCCAGGAGATCTTCTCAGAGCTGAGTCTGTTCTTTATCTATATCTTTTAAGAATGTGTCACCTTCCCAAGAAACAATAATATTCAAAATTAAAGCTGATATAGGATCATCAATCACTTGGGATAGTCAACTGATCCATTTCTTTTTCTCAAATGTATAATTTTTACCATATCCTAGGAGTCTCTTAGAATTAAAAGCTGTTTTCCATTCTGACTCAATTAACTATGTAAACATTCTGGCACAGGTATTTTTAAATCTTCTGACTAATTTTTTGTAGCGCTGATTCAACTTTCATTTTCTTTCTCTTTTCTGAATTCTCACCTTGCTCTGGATCTTCCAGATCTAAAATGAGTAATACTTTGCTAAGCAATCCTTTAAAATGGTCAGGATCAAATAACCTACTCTTGTTTTGATCCACTGAAGAATCTCCATCTGAGGATGCTATATCATTCAAATCCAAATCTGTCTCCATGTTTTGACTCTACCTCCTGCATGCTCAAATCTTCCCCTTTTGACCCTAAATGAACAGGTTGCTTACCTGTAACTGTGGTTCTTCGAGTGGTCATCTGTGCCATCATACACTAGGAGCTTTAGCGCCTGCGCGGTAGCGTTCGGAAACTTCTAGAGCTTGTTCGCTTGGCGGGAACCCCTCCCCCACGCTGGTACTGCGCATGCTCCTCCCGCCGAGCAACGGTCTCTCCTCAGTTCTGTCGTCCGCCGTAGAACCTACAGGGACCTGAGAAAGAGGGGAGGAAGGGCGGGTGTGTATGATGGCACAGATGACCACTCGAAGAACCACAGTTACAGGTAAGCAACCTGTTCTTCTTCTTCGTGGTCTCTGTGCCTTCATACACTAGGAGACTGTGTAGCTTACCGGTCGGACGGCGGGTCAGGTCCTACAGCACGGAAGCCAACACCTCACGTCCAAACCGGGCATCTCTGCGCGACCGGCAGTCGAGCCTGTAGTGGCGCACGAAGGTCGATGGTTGGGACCAGGTCGCCACACGGCAGAGTTCATGCAGGTCAACTCCTCGCAGGAGGGCCGCAGAAGTAGCCACAGCTCTGGTGGAGTGGGCTCGAAGCAGGACTGGCGGAGGCTTCCTCGCGAGCTCATACGCCAGTTCAATAGTCCCCACCACCCACTTGGAGAAGCGCTGGGTGGACACTTTTAGGCCCCTCCGACGTCGCCCATAGCAAACAAAGAGATGCGGCGTCTGTCGGAAGGAAGCAGTCCTGTCCTTGTAGAAAGCCAATGCCCGACGCACGTCCAGGGAGTGGAGGGACCGCTCCAACGGTGTCGTCGGGTTCGGGAAGAAGGCAGGCAGGATGATGTCCTGGTTGAGATGGAAACTGGACACCACCTTTGGCAGGAACGAGATGTCAGGTCTCAGGACCACCTTGTCCCTGTGGAAGACCGTGAAGGGCTCATCGGAACGAAGAGCTGTGATCTCACCCGCTCGCCTCGCTGAGGTCACCGCTACCAGGAAGGCAGTTTTCATTGTCAGGAGCCTGTCATCCGAGGTCGCCATCGGCTCGAAGGGCGGCTTCGTCAGCTGCGAGAGCACCAGCGAGAGGGACCACGGCGGTAGCGGCGGCGATACCGGCGGGTAGAGATGATGAAGTCCTTTCAGGAACCGCTTAACGGTATCGTTCCTGAAGAAGGCCGAGGCAGCAGATCGTGGCGGTTGGTATGCCACGATCGCGGAGAGATACACCTTCAGGGATGGAAACGCCAGGCCCTGTTGCCGGAGGTGCAGGAGGAAGTGCAGGACGGTCGAGAGCCCCGCGGGCGATACCGGCTCACTCCTCTCGTTAGCGAAGGTCAGGAAGCGTCGCCACTTGTATTGATAGTTGCGACGGGTGGATTCCTTCCTGGCCGCGACGAGGACGGTACCGAGCACGGAATCGTCTAGTGCGATATCCTCCAGGCATGGAGGGCCAGGCGTGGCAGGTCCGGATGGAGGACTCGGCCGCCGGAGTGGGAGAGCAGGTCCGGTGTCGGTGGCAACCGGAGCAGGTCGTCTCGCGCGGCTTGTAGCAGGGGTGCGAACCAATGTTGCCTCGGCCAGTACGGGGCTATCAGGATCGCGTCGGCTCGGTCGGCGAGGATCTTCGATATCGTCCGGCCGAGCAGCGGGAACGGCGGGAACGCGTAGAGGAGTTCCCCGGTCCACGGAAACTGGAAAGCGTCCCCGATGGAGGCACGATCGTGGCCCGCTCTGGAACAGAATCGGCGACACTTCGCGTTTTCCCTGGTCGCAAAGAGGTCGATCGATGGTTCGCCCCAGCGGTCCCGAATCAGTCTGAACGCCTCTCCGGAGAGAGACCATTTGTGATGGGATGAGGTGTCCCTGCTGAGGGCGTCTGCCGTGGTGTTCTCCTGCCCGGCCAGGTGAACCGCCACGGGATGCGTGTGCAGGCGAATGCACCATTCCCACAGGCCGAGCGCGATGTCGAGCAGGGTCGTGGAATGAGTCCCACCTTGTCTGTTGATGTAGCAGACGGCGGTGGTGTTGTCCGTCAGAATCAGGACCGTGCGTCCCGCCACGGCATGGCGGAACGCCCGTAGGGCTTTCCAGACGGCGAGCAGCTCCAGCGCGTTGATATGGAGAGCGGTCTCGTCGTCGGTCCATCTGTCGCGGACTCTGAGATCGCCGCAGTGGGCACCCCATCCATACAGGGAGGCGTCGGTCGTTACCGTCACCTTCGGTGTCGGCTGTTGGAAAGGCATCCCCGACATGAGATTGCGTCGCGACTGCCACCATCGGAGGGATGAGCGGACGTCTCCCGGCAGCTGCAGTCGGAGTGTCTGTTCGTCTCGCAGGGGGTCGAATATGCGGACGAACTAGTGTTGAAGAGGTCTTGCTCTCAGCCTGGCGAGATATGTCACAGCGGTCGTCGCAGCCATGTAGCCCAAGAGCTGCTGGACGCTTCTCGCAGATAACGTCGGGGCCGTACGAGCGTGAGCGGCGGCCCGGATCAAGGTTTGTGCTCGAGACTCTGGTAGGTACGCCCTGGCGGAGGTCGAGTCGAGCGTCGCCCCGATGAAGTCCAAGATCCTCGCCGGCTCGAGGTGGGACTTCTTCGGATTCACTCGTAGACCAAGGCGGGTCAGGAGTGACAACGTCATGTGGACGTCGTGGTAAAGTCTCTGTTTGCAGGACGCCACCAACAGCCAATCGTCGAGGTAGGGGAAGACGGAAGCGCCCTTCGTCCGCAGGTAGGATACCACCGGGGCCATGCACTTGGTGAAGACCCTTGGGGCAGTCGAGAGTCCGAACGGCAGCACCTTGTACTGGTAACAGGTGTCGTCGACTGCGAAGCGGAGGTACCGTCTGTGCTGCGGGCGAATGGCGATATGGAAGTATGCGTCTCGGAGATCGATGGAGGCGAACCAGTCCCCTCGATGTAGGAAGGGTAGGATCGACGGTATCGTGACCATCTTGAACCTTTTGGGGCGGATGTAGTAGTTCACCCCTCTGAGGTCTAGGATCGGCCGGAGGGTACCGTCGGCTTTCGGTACCGTGAAGTACCTGGAGAAGAAGCCGGTGGTCCTGGCCTCTTGCGGGAGCCGCTCGATCGCCCCTTTCTGGAGGAGGGATTGGATCTCTTCCAGGAGGGCCGGACTCGACGGCGTGGAGTAATAAACGCCGCGAGGAGGAATATCGAGAAACTCGATGGCGTAGCCAAGACGGACGATGGAAAGCACCCAAGAGTCCGTAGTGACATACTGCCACTCCGCTAGGTGTCGAGCGAGAGTCGGTCGGTCTCCGAGCGCTGATGGTAGGCTGAAGAGTGGGTATTGGTGGGTCCTGCCAGGCACGTCAAAACCGAGACTTTGTCTCGGAGGAGGACTTCTTCGACGAAGGCGGGCGCCGCCTAATCGTGCGTCTGGCCGATGAGCCGGAGGACGGTCTCGACTGTCCAGACTGGGCCGAACGCTGGAACGACGAGGTGGAAGATCGTCGCCAGGATGGGCGGAAGGTGGAGGCCCTGCGGGTCTGCGTGGCCGGCTGCAGCCCGATCTTTTTTGCGGTCAGTCTCGCCTTGACGAGATTGTCCAAAGCTTCGTCTGTGGACGAATTGAATAGGCCTTCACCGTCGAAGGGGAGATCTTCAATCCTCCTTCTGGTGTCCTCCTGGATGTCGGCCGGTCGAAGCCAAGCATGGCGGCGGAGGCCGACGGATCCCGCCATGACCCGGGAGGCGATCTCCACTGCGTGCCGGGAGGAGGCCATCTGGTGCCGAGCGATGGAGATAGCCTCATTGAAGATCACGGAGGAGGCTTGGCGGATGTCCTCCGGTACCGCTTCCATCGCTGGTTGCAGGCGATCGAGCACTTTCTTCAGGTATGCCGCGAGGCAAGCCTGAGTGTTGGACAGCCTGATCTGCAAGGAGGCAGCCGAATAGAACCTCCTTGCGTAGGCGTCCAACTTCCTGCCCTCTTTGTCCGGCGGGGTGGTGTGTTGCCTGCCGGAGCCTTTCGTCTGCGCGGACTCGACGACCACAGAGTTCGGTGCAGGGTGATTAAACAGATAACCGGCGTTATCCTTCTGCACCCTGTAGAGGTGTTCTAACCGCTGCGGTATCGGCTGAGCCGAGGCCGGTCTATCCCAGGCGGCCTTCACCAGTCTGGATACCCGGGGCAGGAGAGGCAGCGGGGCCGTGGAAGGTCGCTTCTCCTCGAAAACGGAGAAGGCTGGATCGTCATCCTCCGGCTCCGCATCGGCGATCTTAAGGCCGAGGGTAGTGGCCATGCGGAGCAGCATCGCAGAGAACTGGTGGACGTCCTCTGGAGCAGAATCTGGGATCGGGTCCCCGAATCCCAACGGAGGAGACTCCTGGGAGGCCGCCTCAGACACCTCAGACTCCGCACTCGAGTCGTACGACTCCGAGCTCGGTGAGTCCTCTCGCCGCACGCTCTCCGGCTCCTTCGTAGTCGCCGCAGGTGTTGCCTTCCTAGGCTTCTCCGCAGCCGGGGCGGTGGTAGCAGCAGCGTCCCGCTTGGGATGGCTGACCACTGACTTCACCCTCTTGGTGGTGACCGGGGTAGTCTGGCAGGCTGACGTCGTCGTAGCCCGCTCAGTCACCACCGACTCCGTAGGGCGCGTCGCCGTTGCCGTGACCCTAGGAGGTGGCGATATCGCCCGATACCGTGGTGAAGGCTCCCTCGCCCTATGATATCGAGGGGAGGGAGAGCGGCTGAAGGAGCGGCGGTCCGACGGAGATCGGCTTCGGCGTCGACGGTACCGAGCCTCGTCCCCTCTAGGCGAGCGCGATTCGCGCTGTCGACGAGGTGACCGGGACCTCCGGAAGGTCTCCCAGCGACTCGGGCCACGATGGTACCGATCCCGGTACGATGGCGAATGCGACCGATAGGAGGCCGGGCGCTCTCTCCATTCAGATTCCCTCGCGTACCTGGCCACGTAGGACGCCGAGGTGTATCTGGAGGCAGACGAGCGAGGTTGTTCCTCTCTTGTCTCCCTCGGAGGCGGCGAGGCCACCGGACGCTCGGAAGAGCGGGACCGGGACCTGAAGGAGGTCGAACGCCGCTCCGGAGAAGCAGAGGGCTCTCTCTGCTGCAGGTCGGCCGACCTGCGACGGCTAGAGGGCGGTGGCGCTCCTCCACCAGGGTTGGAGGGTCTGCCACAGGCGAGTCCGGGCGCTGTTGGGGAACGTCCTCGATCTCATCCTCCGAGAGGTCGACGGACTCGCCTCGCCCTTTGGAAGGCTGCTGAGTAGGAGGAGGAGTAGGAGGTTGAGCGTCCCCAGCCGGGGAGCGCTTCTTTTCCTTCTTCTTCTTCTTCTTCTCCTTCTCCTTGCCCTTGCCTCCGTCCGGAGCAGGGCGCTTTTTTGCAGGCGTCTCCGTAAGGGGAGCCTCAGCCTTCCTCGCCGTCGAGGATCCTTTCGCTGACTTGGCAGCCGCCGACAGCTTCGGGATCCTCGGTAACGCCGAGATCGGCGTTTTCGCCGGTACTCAGCCCGATACCGACGAGGTGGACGGAACGGCAGCCGCCGATACCGTCGATGGCGTGGTCGTCTTCTTGTCGGCCATCTTGGAAGTGGAGGTCTCGTCTATCGCCCGCAGAGACTGTTCCCAACAATAAGATTTGAGTCTCGCGGAGCGGTTGCGAAGAGTTTGGGGAGTAAAATCCCTGCAAATTGGGCAAGTCCGGATGTTGTGGGACTCGCCCAAACAGAAGAGACACCCTTATGGCCGTCGTTGAGGGCAACCTTGCGGCCGCAGGACACGCACTTCTTAAAGAGCGCGGACATAAGACGAAGAAACGCCAAACTCCGAAATCCAAAAAGACGAAAACCGAAGGGGGAGTCCGAAAGAGAGGTCAAAGACAGTCCGAAAGTCCGTAAAACCGTGAAAAACAGCAAGCCAAGCACGACGTGAGAGGAACAAACTAAAGAACCTTCCGTACGCGGCGGCGGACGAGAAAGAACTGAGGAGAGACCGTTGCTCGGCGGGAGGAGCATGCGCAGTACCGGCGTGGGGGAGGGGTTCCCGCCAAGCGAACAAGCTCTAGAAGTTTCCGAACGCTACCGCGCAGGCGCTAAAGCTCCTAGTGTATGAAGGCACAGAGACCACGAAGAAGAACTGATATTACATTTATCTTTATCTAAATTGGTTTTTTGCATTTGAGATATCATTAAAGGAGATGTGCCTTGATTTACTTGTGCATTTCCTGGTTTGTCAGTACAATTTTGATTAGATTCCTGAATCTATTAACTGTTGCTCCTGAGAAACTTCCTACCCATCAGAATTTTTATCTGCTCCCCACCATTCTAAATTCATTAGGTATGCACTGTCATCATTTCTAAAATTCATTGTAGATAAATTAGATTGAGAAATTGATTTCATTAAATTAATTATGCTATTCAAATTCATTGTAGTTGATATATTTGAGTCATTGAATGTACTTTGAATCCTTTTTTCAATTTCCACATTAATTATTTAATTATGCTTTTTACTGCAGAGGTATTACGCGGTTGTTGCTGATCTGCATCATTAAACTCTATTGCCAAGGCATCATTCAAACTGCAATCCTGTACCTGAGGGCTGAGACTGGGAGACCATCATAGCCAGATAATTAATAACTTTTTTTTGAGTCTCAGCCATGTAGCTTGAGTTTAAAGAGAACATCTTTTTCTTTGGTGTTTACTGACACTTCACTGCCTGCACTCTGGCTGCTGCTCACAATGCACATCTGCACAATTGAAGACTCAGTGTCCTCTGAGTGGCTGAGAACTCACTTAGTTTCTGACCCAGCCTTCTGGCTAGAATCCTTGGATTCAATATGACATACAGAAGGTGTGACTGAGCTTACATTACCCAATCTCCTTTCCACCCTTTGTTGGTAAGTCTATTGCCTTCATTTTTGCATTATTTTTAATCTTCTTAACTTTTTTAGTCTTCTTTGAGGCAATTCTTTTTCTCATTATCATTATGGATTTTGAATCCAAGCACTAGTGAGTGGACCTTCCCTCTGTATTGCTGTCACTAGATGTTAGAAAACTTTTCTTCAGGATAGACCCTGACTACTGTTCAGTGGTATGCTGCTTAACAATCAACTGAATGGTTGACGCATTTTTGTATATCATGTCCTGCTCTGTAGCTTGCATACCTGCAGCTAATTGAGCAGTTTTGGTTTTAATCTCCTCATCCACCAGCTTTTTCTTTTTCTCCACAGAAAACCTCCTTGCCCCCATTTGAAACTGTGGTTCTTTCATTTTTCTTTAACAGTTCCCTTGTTAACTAGTTTTAATTTCCTCCAACCTAATGCCCAACTACTATAGTTCAGTTTTTATTTTAGTGTTAAAGTGATAGAGAGAGAAAATCTCAATCAGCTGGCAAGGTAGGAAAATAAAAACTGAAGGAGAGAGAGAGAAGCAGACAATTTTAAAAAGATTTGATCAGTTGGCGAACAGGAAAATCCTAATAGTCGTGGATTGCTCCTTCACCCTTCTTGAGAGTAGAATGCCTAAAATGCCTAAAAAAGATATCTATATGTGTACGGGACACTCAAGTGTGCATATGTCCCTTACAGAATTCTAGACATAGTCCCACTAGAAAGCCTTAGGCCTGTGTGAGACGTGAACCAGAAATTATCCAACTCACATTAAGTGCACAAGAAACAGTTTTGTAACATCTACATATAACGCAAAATGGGTAATGCCTCATCTCAAGACACTCAGTTAAAGAGGATGCATACCTAAAGGCAGAGAAAAGATGTTCTCACATCAGTCAAAATGTTTAGTGTTGTGTAAATTTGGAACTCATTACACATGAATAGTTTTCAAACCTTCTACTCTTAAGAAGCCCTTGTGTATTAACCTGATGTAGGCAACCCCCAGTATACTACAGAGTATATTCTCAAATTTACATAGCATAACAGTGAGAGTAGTCAAAAGTGAACAGGAGCCTGCATTCTCCTGCAGCTACATTTTGCAGGGAGGTCCAGCAGCAGCAGTGGAATTGTTCACTAGTGAAATTTTCTCACTGTTAGGCTTCAATTCTACAAACATTTTGGGAATAAATCTTCTTGATCTTAACGGTACCTATTTCCACGAACGGCATCCAGTATTGATCTTTTTAATAAGGAAACTTTGAGGGCTTCCAAGGAATCCTAGGAGTTCCATAAACAGAATTCAACAAGCCACAATTTTACATCACTTGCATTCAAGTAAAATTTACCCAAGTAAATACTCCATCTATATAACGGACATGTTCTAGTATTACTAGAAGACAAAGACTAAACACAGGAAAATTTCAGCTAAATGAAGAGTCATTTTGTGAATCTGTTGTGACAATAATATATATTACTGTGCCCAAGTTAGAATGCTCTTACCTGGGTAAATCTTATACCATAGTTGATCTCTGCTGAAACTGATTTTCTCTTTTTTTCTCTTTGAACTGGCCTGTCATCTAAACCACGGCAGAATCTATAGAGCATTTGTCCTGTTTTAGGACCAAATTCTTTCTGAAGTTTTGACATTGTGACACACTGTAGATCTCCACACGTTTTTATCCCCAAAGATGATAACTTAGATTCCATTGTCCTGCCAACTCCTAAGAAGAAAAACATATTTTTGTGCTTGAAATCTACAACGAGAAGTGTAATTTATTTAGAAATCACTTGTACATGCTTTAAATCTAGTATGTATCATTACAATGTGCTATGAATGACCTGTTCTGGGAAAAGATAAGGTAAAAGAACTGCATGGGTAAGCTAGAGATCCCTTGCCTTGTCTGGACAGCAGAAGAGATTAACCCATTCCTAGATGGCTCCTTCTCTGCTGGAACAGATTTCTAGCATTTCATTTCCATTTTTTTTTCTTTTAGAAACATCAACTATTACAGAATCTAAGAGAATGATAAATACCTCAAGGAGTTAACATTAGTATAACAACATTATGAAAATTATGGGCCAGGACTCAAGACCATCTAATCTGTTAGGACGCTAAGTTTATATTTAAATTTTAGAGAATGTTATGTGCACATCTCTTCAACTTTAACCATAAAGAAAGCAACCACAGACATTTACTAAGGTCTTACTGCCTTCACAAAGCTGGAGAATTTCACAGAGTAGAGTCTTGAGGGAAAGCTGAAGCAACAGTGATAAAAGTTTTTATACAAACCCAAAGCTTACCTGGAAGATGAATAATTAGTTGGTTTCTGATAAAATCATCTACGTCTTCTGACTTTAAGTGATATTGTCCATCTGGCTTAGCTCTGCGAGTTGCCATTCTGGCCAGTAAAATATTTGAACCTATAAAACGACAATTCACTACACTGAACCTATTAATTAATATTTTATACTACAGTAGCTATAAATCTTCCCTAGACTGATGAACCTTAGAGAAGATAGTAAGGCACGTGTTTCTTAAGATTTAAAGCCCCACTTTTGTGGTCACAGAAACAGCCATGTTTACTCTGGGAAGACACAGTGATCACAGCTGGTGGTGATTTTCAGGCTATGTGATTAATTAGTTTTTAAATCAGCGTTGAGTCATACAATTTATGTTGGTACTGAAAGATAAGCATTTTCTATGTGCTACACAATGCAATGGGGAGAGTGTGGATCATCCACACCCCCACTTGTCATTCCCACTTGCCCTGATATTTACATATTCAGTTTAGTATGTTTATAGATCCCATGGGTTTTTCTGCTGATCTCAGTCTAGTGAATAATGTATACGACTATGTTAAACTGAACACATGGAGGTTATCAGGGACATTGTGAGTGACCTTACTGACCTACCATCATCATAACAAATTCCAGGAGAGCTAGCTTGGAGCAAGGAAGAGACATGACAGATTTACTAGATATAGGCCATGTACTATCTAACTCTCTTTACTAGGAAGTAAAGATACCAGTGATTTTAGTGCTGTTCTCTAATGAATGTTTCAATTTTACATAATTGTCGTTTAGTAATTCATCTTACATTATTTATACATCTGTTTTCCAGATAATTTACTAACCTATACCAATGGAAGCAGGACACTTGGTCTTGTTTTTAATTTCACTGCGAATAACATCTGCTATCTCTTCAGGCGTCAATCCAGTCTCTGCAAGGATTTCAGTGATATCTACTAGTGCTTCATCACAACTGACTGCTTCAATATTATGAGTGTAACTACCAAAACAAAGTAAAGAAAGAGAAACAGAAGCAATAACTCATCATCAGCTAAGAACACACATGCAGCAAGTAAAGTTCCCCTATTCTCCTTTTCGCTTGTCTTACAATTCATGCCATTTAAACACAGCAGTACATTGCCAAAACTACAGGTAGGACTGTCTTCCTTTCTAGGTCCACAGTATTTCTGAAGCCCACTAGGATTTTTGCTTTTTATTTTTCAGTCTCTTGCAAGCTGTTTTTAAAAAGCCTTCCCTGTTTTCAAACACCTTGGTGTGGAATCTCTAGGACAAAAAGGAGCAATAGAATGCAGTCCTGAGAAACTAGCATCCATGAAGGTTCTGCATTAAAAATATTCAGCTTTACAAGAGAATAGTTTAAAGACAAACTCGCAAACCACTATACATTACAACAGAAATATATGCCAGTGTAAATATGCAGGTGTATCTGAGATCATGCCAAAAAGGATTTTCCCCAAATTACCTTGCCAAGGTTTCATACATGGTTTGTGCAACTTCTTTATATGCCTGAAAGTCATAGGGGACAGCTTGAAGATTTGGACACAACTGTTTTGCTTGTCCAAAGAACATTCCATTCTTTATACCAGCTTGCCTAAAACAAAAAACAACATTAACATTAAAAAAGCTTTGAATTTAAAAATCACTTTATGCTCTTGCCTGAGAGCACAGCAAAAAGATAAGAGACCAGTTTTAAGGACTTAACTACTGCTAGGAGGATAAAGTGAGAGCCAACATGGTGTAGTGGTTTTTGAGTGTTGGACTACGACCCTGGAGACTAGGGTTTGATTCCCTGCTCAGGCATGAAAACCCAGTGGGCACATCAAACACTGTCAACCCCAAAAACCCCTACAAAAGGTTCATCTTAGGGTCACTGGAAGTTGGAAATGACTCGAAGACCACCACCACCAACAACAACAACAGGATAAAGTAATGATAAAACTGTGCCTGAACTCTGTTCTACCACCTAATTTTCCATCTTAGAAAAACTTAAAGAATACCATTTTAAAATATCCAAAGTCCTGCTGGATGCACACTAAATCAGGTGAAGCTGTTTGAATCCAAACCCTCTCAAAGCTAGGAATGATGGAAATTACAATGGACTACATACATCTTGGTTTAATTTTGTGCTATCATTGTGGCTGTGTCATTAAATTGGAAAAAGTTTGGTATAATCATATATGGCATCATCAAGTTCTTCTATCACTCCATACTTTCTCTACTCCATTTCTGCCTCTTCTGTCAGTTGAAAGAAGGGCATTTCTGCTGGCAGAAGAGATCTATGCATAATCCTAATTCTAACCTTCTGGAAAGAGTGCATCTTTGAATTGAGACTCTGCTGTAAAATAAGGAAAAGATATTGCCTGCACCTATTTTTTAAATCTTTTTTCCTCTGCAGTGGGACTCAAGACAGTATACAGTAACATTTAAAAAAAAAAAAAAAGCACAGTTCAAATGCAAGAAAATAATAAAAAATAATTAAGGTTAAAACAGAATTAAAACCACAAATTGAAATCAACTGCTATGAGAATTTCATAGCTAGTTTAAAATGCTTCCTGTGCAATTGCCAGTGAAAATATACATTACAAATTAAATTGAACCTTGATTTTAAAAAGTGCATTGGGGTGAACTCTCTTCTTCAACTGGGATATTGCTTATTTTTGTGGGGAAAGACTAATGAACGCACATTAAACTGCTGATTAATGGAGGATACTTATATTCATCACAAAGCTTTGAAAAGGAAACTTGGTGTTTTGTGTATCATATATTCAACGTAGAAATAGTATTATGTTTTAATTTACTTTAAAGAATTTTTTTCAAACTTGTATACTTGTTTCATTCTTGGTATTTTCTCCTGAAATTCTTTTTTTCTTTTTCTTTTTTATGTGGTAGCTAAGGAATGGTTTACACTGTTACTTGTAAAGAGGGTTTTTTTTAAAGTTAAGGATTATCTATAAACTATCTAAAATTATTATTTTTGTTGTGTGCTTTCAAGCTGCTTTAAAGAGACATTATCACAGGGTTTTCCTGGCAACATTTGTTCAGTGGTGATTTGATTTGCCTTCCTCTGAGGCTGAGAAAGAGTGACCTACCCAAGATCACTGAGTGGGTTTCCATGGCCAAGTGGGGATTTGAACTCTAGTCTCTGGAGTCATAGTCTAACGCTCAAACCACTACACCACAAAGGCTTTCCTAACATTATCAGACATACATAAAAGATAAAGACAGGATAAACCACAAAGGCAAAGAAAAGCATGAGTGGGTCGGCACAGTTAAGCCACAACCTTCAAAGGACAGTCTGAATATGAGTTCATGTTTAACGGTATGTAACAAGAAAATCATTTGCTTAAGATTTGCAACAGCGGTGGCGTAATTTTTTAAGAACTGCAGAAACACTGCTTCCTTTCCTTCTTTTTTATCATTTCTTCCCATGCACGAGAGACAGACATTATGCAGGCAATAAAACAAAAACAAAAAAAATCTCCTACCCCAAAAAACCCAATCTGTGGCCTCCAATGACCAATAAGAAATATAATTTCCTCTTACCTGGCTTCATAACTACAAGATGCAATCTCCGCCATGGATGACACTGAGAGATCAAAGTCAATTCCATTCGTCTGTGTAGCATCCACATTATCTTCATCTGCTGAGTCCAGTTCACCAATCTCTGCTTGAAAAAAGTATTTTAACTATGTTAACAGTAAAACCTGACTTTTATTTGAAGTAATGAAAACATATTACTGAAATTTAATTTAGAAATTATTATTTAGATTATCTAGTAGTCTGGCATTGTCCTAACTACCCTAAAGGTACCAGATCCTATCTAATCTTGAAAGCTAAGCAGAATCAGTCCTGGTTAGTACATGGATGGGAGAACACCAACAAATACCAGGTACTATAGGTTATATTTTAGAGGCAGGAGCTGGCAAAACCACATCTGAGTATTCTTTGCTTAAGAAAACTTTATGAAATTCCTGTGGTTGCCTTAAGTTGACAGGGTGCTTGAAGGCGCATACATACATGGTAGTCTGGAAAAGATATAATAATAAACTACCTTAACTCTCAGTTTTGAGAGAAGGCAGGAAATAGATTAAAATAAATATAGTAATCATGTGTTTTAAATCTAAAACTGTAGTGACAACTAGTAGATAAAGGAACAATTCAAATATTATATCAGGAGGTATCTGCAGCTGATGTAGATGTCAATCTTCAATTCAGTCAAGTATTTAAGGAATGTACTTTTGTTTTATTTTTAATTTTAATTTTTTAAAGATTAAATGCACAGAAATTGAAAATTACACTAAACCACACGAAACTACGTAGATTAAATTCTTTAAATTAGTGGTTTCAAGCTACATCACTGCACCCCCCATCCAGTTTACAGCAAGGCAGCACATCCTACTGCCTATTTCCCATTCCCCTTAACCTATTTCACTTCCAAGTTGCTCACCTGCCTGCTTGCTGGCTGGAACACTCACTAATTCTCCCCCAGCAAGGAGGATGGAGACAAAACCAGCCCAAACCCCAAGCTCCACACTCTTGCCAGGACTCAGCTCTGTGAATGCCTGTGGAAGAGGCAGGGGGTGACTAGGTAAGTCAGCTAGGCAGAAATGCAGGAAACACCCTCCTCACTCCTCCCATACACCATGGCTCTGAAGATCCACAGAGCCAGACATTCAGGAAGGAATGAGCAGAGCTGGCCATTCATGGTGACCCAGGGGTTTTGGCTATGGTAGCCTCTACCTCCTGCTTCTTGAGGTGAGATCAGGCAAGGGGTGCCTCTCGCTGTAACACTGATTTCCAACACCTCTAACTGCAGCAGTACACCTCTGATTTTGGGCAGCAAACCAAACTGGGGAATAATACTGCTGAATTTTATTGACTGGATTTTGAGGTTGTAAGTGGCTAAGGAGAATGGGGGAGGGCTGCCCAAAGGGGTTCTGCAGGGCCACATCAAAGTTTTTGTAGGACCCAGGCATTCTAGTATTTGACTCCTTGCCTTGTTTTTTGTAGGTCCTAAAATCCTGCTTTTGTATGCCCTAGAATTTTCATAGGCCCAGGACATGTGTCTAAAGTGCCTAATGGATAAGACAGCTCTTGGGTTGGGGTTTCATGTAGCGCACAGGCCAAACTTTGTCCACTTTGCTTTACATAAACACAATCTACAGTTGCTATTTTTTTTTAAAAAAAAAGCCAGATTAATATGTAGACAATACCAAAAACTAACACAAAACAGAAACAAGATGACTAGAATAGATTAAAACTTAGTAGTCTTTGATACTATTCCATACATAAGTCCTATGAGCTTTAATAGAGAGAGTCTTATTGCAGGAAATTCAATAGCTGTCCTTGACAGCAGAGACATGTTTAAAGCAAAAACAGCATTCTGTACTGTTTTGTTATCAGTATTTATATGAAGGATCCATTTAAACACCTCTCTTTGCATTCTGATTTTGGTGAGTTCTAAAGAGAACTGAGCTCTATGACATAATTGTCATGTGTCTGGCTCCTCAACAACCTAGAAACACGGCAAGAATGACAGGTTTGCTGAGTCTGTGATCTAATGGTAACTACTTAATACAATAAACACTGACACTTGTTCGGAGTTTTCTGTGCTACACTTTTCTCAAGACTTTTCCCCAGCTCTACTATGTAATCAAATTTTCTCCTTTCCCTTTTAACTGTAAAAAGTGATAGCTGCATATCCTTACCAAATGGTTAGAAGAGAAACCTAAAACGAAATTAACGCTAACTTCATCTGCCATTACTTTTCATTTCTTGTGAAAATAATATACTTCTAATTACTATTTATTAAAGCAGAAGTATGGAAATAAATGAATAAGGCATCCTCACAGGAAATATATAGTTCACTCAATTACATTAAATATTTTTCTTTGATGCTCAAAACACCTATTACATATATTACTCTGTATGTACCACCTTTCTTTGGGGCATTAAGTTTACACAAAATATTGGTATTCCAGATTAGATACAACACAAGAAGATACAGATCTTTAGCTATCTACTTAGCCAATCAGGCAGAATTATGTTGCAGACATAATAACTATACACCAGCTATAAGTGAAACATACGGTTCAGAGCTACAGTGTATAAAGCTAAATCAAGCCTCTGTTTTAGACACACTGAATATACACATATGTCACTTGAATATTATTAGAAGCACACATGAACTCTGTAATTTTGTTAGAAATATGCAATTGATGAAATCACATCTCCAAAATATCCAAAACCTTAGAAACCTACCCTAATGGGTTAATATCTGCCTTGAAGGAGGAGTATAGAAACTTGGATTTTTTGTTTGTTTGCTTCTGCAGTATAGTGTATATACCACAAATAGCTAAGCCTCTGCAGTAGCGTACTCTGAGAAGGGTATTGCTGAATCATGCTACGAAGTAAAGAACATAAATGATTATCAAGTCAAAGAATGTAGTGGATGAAAGAGGTGGAAACTGAACACTGAAAATCTTCTATCTTGACAGTTCATTGTCATCATTTGGATGGGCTCAGTCAAGTTACCTAAGACACTTGGAACTGCAAATTAGAGCAAATTATGCCGTGAACAACAAGAACAATGTCTTTAAGTCCATTTGTTCCTTTGCCCTGGCATTAGATGATGTCATCATCTTGTCTATCTTCATGAATTCGATGGGCTCCTCCACAGTGCAGCACAGCAGATGCCCTTTATGCTGATGAAGTCACTTCATGTACATTCAGGACAATGAAAGACACACTGTCCTCACTGGAAGGCAAGGTAGAGAACCTCTCATCAAAAGTTGGGAAACTAGACAGGCGTATGGTGAATGTGGAGCAACGGATGGAGAAAGCAGAGGCCAGGACCCAAGTCTGTGAAAAAGAAATCGCTGAGAATAAATCTGTATCTAAAATGTTGAAAAAAAATTGTTGCTCTTTAGAATGAAAATTGAAGATAACTGGGGTTGAGGGAAAGGAAGCCTAAAAATATTCACATCTTGAGAATGCTGGCAGATGAGAGGAGAGGACCTACCCTATCTTTGTGCATAGATAACTTACTCTTTCTTTCAGTCAAGTACGTTCTCTCAGTAGAACAGTAATTACCTACTCTCCAGGAATACTCCGAAATGGAGATTTAAAATAAGAATGATGGCAAATGTAGAGTAATTGTGGATGAATAAAAATTAAAGATCAATTCTGTAAGAGATCCAAGATTCAATAACTCCTAAAAACTGTCCAGTAAAAGAGGCAATGAAAGCAGAAACAATCATCATCAGTGAACATGCAATTTGTAAAAGATGGGGCTGAAGTTGTAGGCATCTATATCTTGTCAAGCCAAGGGACTCAAAGGCCCCCAAAACACCATGTTTAGCAGTTCACAGGGAAAGCACGAGTACAGCCGCAATGAGGGCAGTTGGAGGTACAGAACAGACATTGTTTGTTCCACATGAGAGACTGGTTAGTTGTATGAATACACTTGGATTAAAGTTTGTTCTGATAGGCAACATTCATAATTTGCATATAGATTACTAGAACAGAAAGAACCAGTATGCTAAAAATAGATATCTACCTAATTTTCTATGTACTTCCACAACTGTCTATCCAGAACTTCTGTTTTTTAACCCAAGGCCTATCATAATGGATAATTTATATACAGAACATATCACCAAGATAACTCATACTGCAAAATTCAGCATTTTATTCTTTTTAATCAAATATTAGCAACATTTAATTTCCTCATCCAAAAGTCAGCAAACTATTCATTTTATTTGTTTGTTAATCAAATGATCTGCAAGTCAACATACTGTAAAAATACAAGCAGAGCGTTTGGAGTAGAGTACAGATTAAAAATTATGTATCAAGTTGCACATTCCCTACCAGCAATGCAGCTGCAAAATTTAAATATCATGTGGGTTTGTCAAGGTAAAGAATAATGAACGTTCTTCAGTAGAGCTAGTTTTATTCTCTACTATGTGCCGGGAAAGATACTATTCTATTTGCAGATTCTTGTCTCCCAGTGTCTGCAATGAAAGCCCCATAGAAGTCTGCAAAATGTTAACAGTGTTGCAACATTGTGGTGTATAATGTCAGAGAATTTATTTCCAAAGGCACAGTATAATAGGATGGGATCAGCAGTGCCCGCATTGTTACATTAAGAAGCACACCACTAATTAATGTAAAACAAATTCTGTTGGTCATATGATTGAGCATGTCATCAAAAAAAGCAAGGGAGAGAGGAAAATAAAAAGGGGATACATGAAAAAACTGGGGCTTTTAGAGCACAGTGGCAGGTACATCATTTTGTTCCACGTACTAAAGTATATTAATTCACCAAAAATACACAGTCTTGTACAAGAAAAAGGGCTCCATGAAAGTACAGTAGTTCCACTGAGAAAGATAGAAGAGTGTCAATTCTAAGAGAAGAAAGAATAGGACTACACAAACTTGAGGTTCCTATTAAACAAGACCTCAAACTTTAGATTTTTGTCACCATACCAGATGTGGCTCTGAGTGAGGGCACTGAAAACTAACAAGAAGATTCTAAGGTCATGTAATTCCTCCCTCTGTTTCTGGGTTGTACAGGGATAACCCAATTATATGTGGGATTGATCCTCAAGTGATGTCCAGGGAATAACTATTTAAAAAATGAGAATAAATGCTAGCTTTGCAGAAAAGCTGAATAGTTAAAAGCACACATAGTCTCCTTTCATGGTGACATATATGTTCACTGAAGAACACTGGTACACACCATGTTGTAAGATGCACACTGTACTGCCAAATATCCCTAGGATGGGGAACCTGTGGATGTTGTCAAACTTCAGAAGGTCAACTAGGGGCATCTATTCAACATCCAGTATAAACTGGTTAATCTAATAATAATTATAATTTGACATATCTTTGCTGATGTTACAGATGGTTCTATGGTACAATACTAGGAAACATCTTGGCTCTTTTAAAATGTTCATACTACATACAAATGAAATACCACACACTACGTACAAATGAAATACCACATTATCAGAGGGGACAAAAGACTCTGCAAAAGTCTTTTTGTAGTGGAACATGTCTATTTGACCACCCAGCCTATGAGACTACCTGCTGTTCCTTTTGCTTCCATTTCCTCAATTAACAGTCTGACACCTCGGCTACTGTGTGGGATTGAAAGAGTCACACTATCTATCATTTCTTTTCATGCTGTGTTTTTGTGATGTATTTTAACCACTATAGGCAACCTTGGGAGCTAATCATAGCTGATCTGGACAGCCACACATCCTACACTCTGCTTATTACAATAAGAAATGAAAATGTTTGCTTAGACCAACTTCAGATCTTCTTTCATGGGGAAGCTTCCTAAATTATAACAAACAAAAACTGATGCCTTAATGAACACAACAAAAGAAAAAAAAAAACAGGAATGTATGGTTTCCTTTATGTACAATTCAGTGCCCTCCTTCCCAGACAAAAAAGTGCCAGGCCACATAGTTCAAGAACATAAGAACAGCCATCTAGCTCCGATCAAGGGTCTGTTTAATTCAGCATTCCATTTTCAACAATGACTAGCCAGATGTCTTGAACAAATTTGTAGGCTATAAAGCCAAAAACTGACCCAAATGATCTGTCCCTAGTGTCCAGTATTCAGAGACATAGGCCATTTCCTCAAAGCCCCCCCATCCCCAAACTGCAAACCCCACGATTCCACAGAATGTTGGAAGTGGAATAATAGCACTATAACAATCTAGTGCAGAAATGACCATACTGTCTTTGAATACCATATTGTCCTGGCTAATAGCTACCAACAGATATGTCCTCCAGGAATTTGTCTAATCCTCTGTTGAATCCATTTGAACTAGTGGCTGCCTGGCCACAACATCCACAAAACGTTATCAATATGGAGAACTTATTTGTTAGATTTTCTACCAATACATTCCAGTGACTGCCTCGAGTTCTACCATCATCAAAAAAGCTCTCTTCTCACTATCTTTGCTTGATGTGGTTCATACTTGTATATGCCTCTATCATGTTACTGTCCTTGCATCACCTTCCATTCTGAAGTCTTCAAAGAAAAAGTTTCAATCACTTAAGTTTTTCCCTTGGTTATCTTTGTTGTTTTTATCTGCAATGTCTCCGTTTGAAAGACGTTTTTTGGAAGTGATGGAACTACCAGATACTGATACTGATACTAATTTTCAAGGACATGGACCTTAGCCTTCTTGCCTAATCCAGCACATGCTGCAGCCCATAAAAAAATTGCCTCCTACTTTGACCAAACACTGCGCAAAGAATCACTACTATATTTATTAATGAATTTTAAATATTGTACAGCACTTTATTCACGCCCAATTTGACAATGGTACACTTATGTAATTTTATGCTCTCAGAGCCACCAACTAAATTGCTATTTTGTAAAAGACTGATTGCTTAGAGAATAACTATGTTTCTAATGCAAGTTGACACAGATGACACATGTCAACATAAAAGAAGGATCTTTCATATATTTCTTATCAAAGCTTTGTTTAAAATGCTTCTATATCTACCCCATTCCTTCTAAATGGCAATCTTATTCACATACAGCAAGTAAAGGTGAGATGGTGATATAGTATACAATATATTAAATACATGTAATAGGTATCTTTTATTTGAAATTATTTTTGTAGCACTACAAAACTAACAGGACTGCTTTAAATGACAGCTCTTTAACAATAACAATGTTTGATTTTCCAATTTCAAGAAATTGCAGATTTGTACCTGCTTTGCCATTCAATAATTTATTCTGGTAATATTGCCTTTCCAGCTGTGGGTTTGCACCAGGACGAAGCAATGCTTTTCCTGATCCTCTGTTACTTGTGACAGCCACTGGCTTCCCTGTGAAAATATAATCAATATGTAAGTCAATGTGCACTACAATTCAAGAAAAAATGGCAAGCAATATTTCAACTCAACATTAGCGTCCTGAATTAGAATTTTTGATGGATACTGATACAATTGTAATAACTATTACTGACTAAACTTGAACAAGAAGCTAAATTTTCTTAGCAATGCATATACAGTAACACACCTATACAGGGAAAACAAACAACAGCCAGTCCAATTCTCGAGCGTCAAAACTACAATATATAGTTCTAAGAAGGTTTATATATAATCTCTGAAACAAAACACTTCCAGAAGCTATAATGAATGCTTACTCCCTTGATCTTTGGCCATTTTTTACCTTTAAGTCCAAGGAGGATAGGCCTGATCCAGTGAGACAGTAAGATGAACTAAGATGGGATCTATGTACTATCCTTGAAGAGGTTGTACAACCACTTCTGAAAAACCTCTCCCCAGACAACTATCACTCAGTCACAAATATCTCCCTTCTGGCCAAGATGAAGTGGTCAGCTGCAATCATTCCTGGGCCCTAGATCTTATAGACCAGTGGTTCTCAACCTTTAGCACTCCAGATGTTTTAGTCTGCAATTCCCAGCAGCCCCAGCCCAATGATACAAATTATTGGAGATCCCATCTAAAACATATGGATGCCCAACATTTGAGAACCAGGAGATCTATACTTGAATTTTAATCTGGCTTCATGCTTGGGTATGGTCATCTTGGATGATTACTGTTACTGCAAGAGAAATATGCGCATTGAAAGGGAAACAAAGGGTATTTTCATATTTTCATAACTAAAGGTAATACCTGTCATCTTCTTTAGCTGCTGAAAGGAAATGTAAACTGTCTCTTTTAAACACACTGGACCACATGGCAGAAATCTAGTAATATCTGCAATATACAATACCACCTATGCAATGATTTTCAGATTAAAAGCTTTAATGATAACAGGTCCACATTTAACAAACAGGTGTTTCTTTCCACATGAGTACTAACCTTTCAGGTCTGGCCTATCTCGAATACCCACTGATACAAAGAAGCAGTCCATATCCACATGCATTATACAGCTCTGGTGCTTGGTTGTGTTCACGATAGAAACATTATCTAAAATAGCCAAATGGAAAATTCATTCAAGGCTAAATAATGCTCATATTGGTCCTGCTTCTTTAAAGTATGTAACTCCATTTTTTGTTCACAAGTATTCAAACTGTCATTAAAATATGAAGGTTGTTGTACAGTAGTCCAACTGTAGCTTATAATTTAGGTAAAATACTTTGTCACAGTATATACTATTTTTTGGTTTCAAACATGTGTGATACAGTACAGAAACAGCTACTATGGCATCAAAATGAAAGACAAATACACAGCTATACTGGGTGTGAATGGTAGAGTCTACAGGTTATATGATGCCCACTCAAGGGTTCTCAGTCCCCTCAAATGTGGAGGAGCCAAAAATTTCATTTCATTCCTAGTGGCCAAGGCTCCTCAAAATCTCTAGGGGTGTTACTGGCCAAACTGCTGCTTTGAGAAGCCTTCAGAAAATCCTCACTTTTATTCCCCCCCGCCAACAAGCTGGCTCCTCTATGTACATCCTAGAATGTCTCCTGAGAGACCCTCTAGCCATTGAGTACTCAGAAGCAGGTACTGAAACTTGCAAGAGCATCTCCTGAGAGAAACTCTAGCCAACAATACCTGCTCTGTAAGACTGGATCGTAGAGAACCAGAAGAGAAACAAGGTCTGTCCATCCTTGGAACAGATAGTAGGGCATGAAAATGGCCCCAAAATACAGACAAATGCCCAGAACCACCACAGACAGCCCCAGTGCTTTGGAGGGCTGCTATTGGTCCCTCTGCTGATGAAAAGGAAGGTGGGTATGAGATGGGTATGTGGCCCTTCAGGGTCCCATAGAGGTCAATGAGTCTCTCTGTCCTAGCAGCTGCCCACACATGCTCTGCATCTATCTCCCAGCATGATTCTATGTGCTTGCTTTACCTCAGTTTCTAAAAAGGATCCATTATCTCCCAACTTTTGTTGAGGCCATCACAAATCAACAATGTTCACCTAAATGGTAATTAAGAAGTGATGGAAATTTCGTACACCCGTTACATCACAACGAACGCATGAATGAGATTTTCTTTTCAAAATTAAAACAAAAACAAAAACACAATTTAAAGCAGCACCTCTATGGACCCCTGGGGAGCTGCAATGTCTCCACAGGTGGTCCATGAAGGCATGAAGAAATGTTATAAACTTTTACAATTAAAACAGAATGAATGAATGGAAGGAAAGAAGACAGACAGAGGGACAGTCATACACTGATCTCAAAGGGGAGTCTTCTGCCTGTGACAGATGTCATTTCACAAATTTTCGTTACAACATCTCAAAATGTTCAAAAGTTATGAAACTGAAAGCAAAAAACGTACTCAGCACTTGTGACTTCTGCATGTGGTGAAAAAATTCAAGTGAATGACACTTAATGGCTGAGACAAGGAATATGACATTTCTTGCTACCACACATACACCCAGAAACCACGTATATTCTCTCTTGAAACAGTCTGGTACAATCTGCTACTCACTTAAACACCTAGAATAAGGTATCATGGCCTGAATTCTGTTGCCTGTTCCAAGTAGAGTAGACCCACTGAATGAATGAGATTTAGCACTGTGTTAACTAACCATTCAGCAATGCAGCTACTCTTTTTTGACTAACCAAAAGGATTCAAGCCCGTATCTTTACCTGAAAAGAAAAATTATTTCATAAGGGTGCACAATCAAAGGGAAGAGCAGCAGGCATATCAGTGTCTACAACTCCAAGACTGCTCATACACAGGCATCCTTAACCACGATACAAGAGGCATGTTATGTTTTATTCTGAGACATTATTTTACAGAACAAAACTATCCACTGGAAATACGACCTGTCAAAATATAATCTGTTTAACTTAATAGCAAAGGTTGACTACCATTTTGTTGTCAATGCTAGGAAGTAATGTGTTACCTTGCAATGAGTCACTGTGCCACTGAATTACCTCCTTCTTTCTGCACAACAGCCTCTACATTACAATATAACATAATTGGGATTTTTGTCTATTATGCGCCACTGTGTATATTCTGAGCAATGGGAAGAAGAGGAAGTGGCTCCCTATGTAAATTTCTTTGTGTGCTGTTGTGTACCTAGCAAGAAGAGGAGCCAGTAATAAGGTTGAAGGGTGAAAACATGCTGAAAACTAGATCCGTACTAATGACTTAGTTGGAACTCTTGTTTTTTAAATGAACTTGGTCTGTTGAATGAAATGAAAAAGACTTCTGCTTTCACCATCAGAAACATAAAGTCAGTTTAAGTGCATGGAAGGAGGAGACACCTTTCCAGACTGGTTGCTCCAAGCAGTGGCACAAGACATGCACCTGGACTGGCTGGGCTGGTGAGAGTTGTGAGAGTTACAAGAGTTTAGAGGAGGAGGAGGAGGAGGAGGAGGAGTATTTCTTTGCACGCTTCAGAGGTGGGGGAACTAGGAAGCACGTACCTGTGCTTTTCAACAGTACAGCAGTAATGGCAGTTTGATACTAATGAGTATTCTAGTGAGTTATTTTTGGGACTACAATAACAATCAATGACACTTGGATGATCAGAGTAATGGGTAACATAACTAATTCTTATTAAAAATTAACGATTGAAGTCCTGCTTTTCATATAACCATTAAAAAAAACACTTACACAACTCAGATTTGTCAACTGTAGGGTGCCCTGCTTTCAGTTTTTTTAACTTTTCTCTTCCTGGGAACACAGTATTATTTTGTCTCTGCAGTGTGTTGACAAACTCTGTAAATTCACACTTCCAGGTAGATATATGATGCAATCTTGAACGAGAATAAAAATCAGAAATAAAATTGCAGTTCAAAGATTTGGACAGAGGTGAAGAATCTACCTTACTAGGAGCAGGTGCTGGAATAGTGCTTTTTGTGCTTGAAGGCCCCTGAATGGTAGAGTGGTGAGCACCATTAATTTTAATATTACTGTGCAAAGATGAAGAAGATGAGTTAGTCATAGTCCTATGCATATTCTGTAAAAGTTCTGTATTTTTGCTGCTTTGTTGCAAATGCGGCATTGAGTCTCTAAAGTCAGTTTTTCCACTCCTTTCCTCTTCTTGCACAGGACTTGGTGTCAGTCTGCTTGTAATGCTGTTGCTAGAATGCACCACATTATCCTGTGTCTTTAAGGCACTGTTGGAACCATGTCCGTTGAAAATGGAAATGCTTTCTCTAGGATGTATTCCATTCTGTTTGTTCTCAGAAAAGGCTTGCTCCAGTTCCAAGAATCCTGTGTCTTCAGCCTCATCTTCCTTGTTCAATTTACTCATTCCATTGGCTTTGACTTCGCTCTCTGTTTCATGCTTCTGCACTAGACAATTTCTACAGCAGAGAAATCCATAATATAAAAATGCATTAGAAAAATGTTATTTACCTTTCCCACATTTTGGACACAATCCTATATGCATTTACCTTGGACTATGCCATTGAGCTAAGTGGGACTTTCTTCACATTAGGCATTTGCAGCACAGTACCACAAATCTTTCCTAATGGGACTGAAAAAAACTTAAATTGGCTAGTATATGCCCACTAGTGATTTTCATCATTCCAAAGTTTTCATAAATTATGAAATTGAAAAGTTGTTCAACAACACCATTACAGGGCTTATATGTGTTGTCTAGTTAATTTTTATTTATTAACTAGTGTATATATCCGGGGTTGCCTGGGATTTTATTTTCTCATAGGTAATACTTGTTAAAAAGATTTGAGATCCTGTGTCTCTAATTCCTCAAACTGTCTTGTGCAGTAGTAACTTTCCCCCATACTCCCCAATCCAATCTGTATTCAGAGTTATTAACTTACAAAGGTTGGGTTCCTGAGGGAATACACCACCCTCCTCTTTGCTGCTAGGCCTCATCTCCATAGCAACCGGCCTATTCAAGACAGACACAGTTGATTGAGGCCCAAGAGCTCTCTAGCTGAGAATTCTAAAGGCCCCTTCCTAAACTGCAAACCCCAGGTTTCCATAGAATCTTCTTAGGCAGCCAACAGTATGAGGTCTTCGCCCGACATGGTCAATCATAAGAGGTCTTCGCCTGACACAGACAAACAGACAAACCTTGACTTTTATATATTAGATATATCTTTATGGATGGGCACAACTACCTGATATAAGCTTGTATCTAAAACTCTCTGGCAAAAGAATCCTCCAGGCTGCAACAGCATCATACAAAATGGAGGAAGGGCTTAGCTTTGAGAACTTAATATTAAACTTTACTTTCAGGCCAGAAAAAGAGTTCTGCCGAATGATTATCTTACTAACTAAGACACTTCAAGAATCTAAACTGAACATTTTTTACTCCTTGTTCTGGCTGTTGCAACCATTTACAAACCTGGCTGTTGCAACCATTTACAAACTCTATTTTATTACTCTGGATTTTGACCTTTTACATTTTATGCTGGTGTAAGAAATGGCATAAGAAATTTTTCAAAGTGGGGAAATTCTCATTTAAAACACTGCACAAGTATAGATCTACCTCTTATCTTTGTGAGCATCTCCTGGTCAGTATGCACTTTTGTCCAAACTATGGATGAGTAAAATTATTAGGTTTCTGAGAAAATATTCTGCTTTTCATAAAAGATTTCTATGACTAATTTGAAAATTTTTGGCAGATGTGTCTGATACACATTTGTTTGATTATTCTTTTGAATTAGCTTGGGGTATCCATGTATATACCTAGAACTGTGCCGCAAAATATGACTTCAAATTAACATTCCAAAACAAAATAAGTTCTCTCAAACAGACTGTATCAATGTAAGTTACAGTTAACATTAGGAATCTTAAATTGTCTGTTGAGTCCTGAAACACAGAAGAAGCAGGATACTATATTTCCAGTGAAAGCAATTTAAATTAACATACAAATAGGTCAAATAGGGTGAAGAACCTCCATTCCTAAATCCATTTGTTAACTAATCATGTACTGAGTGCCCTAACACACTGCTAAGGAGGACATCCAGCCCAAGAACTGTCCCACGCTTTAGCTCAGAAAAAGAAACAGTAGTGTCTTATGCCTTCTGTTACCCTCTCCAAATCAGCATAAAATGAGACAAGTCCATTTTCTCAGCCCTCTGCCAGAGAGAGTGCAAGAGAGAGAGAGAGAGAGCGCGAGAGAGAGCTGGGAGAATAAAAACTTATTTCATATGGGCTGACAAAGGGAGTTAGTAAAAAAACAACAGAATATTCTTGTTTCTTTCCTTGTCACCTCCATATCTCAGTCAAAATAAAAAACTCTCTCTCCAAAATTCCACAGAGCATGTCAGTCTGAGATAGTAAGGAAAATAGATTTGACTATCTTTTGGATGGATTAAAGTAGACAACGCTGCCCAAAGGAAGACTCATAGGACTGATAACACATTTGGCTAGTAAATAATTCTCAGAGCACCTTTGAAGTTTACTCTCTCCTCAAGGTCAGTTTTCCTGACAGCTAATGAAGTAGAGCAAGCATGAAGAAATCAAACACAGTGGCAGCGCATCACACATTATCTTTTACTACACAAACTACAAGAGGTGAGTTGGCAGGAGTCACATTATCAGGCAATGTTAAGCACACATTCAAATGTATTATGTGTGAATTAAAGAAAATAAGATACAGAAACCAGCTCTCTTATACACACACTTAATCTTTCTGTACAAATTTATAAGTCAATCTTTATTAGCTTTTAATGTAACTCTATAGCTCTATTCAGATGTTCTAACTAAACCCATGAGTAAAATGTCCTAGGCTTAGGCTGCTTCTTCATCTTAAAAACATCTCTCAGCAGCGTTTGATATCAATCCACATAACTTTTGGTCACGGAAGAGGGTTTCAGCCTGACTTGAGGCGGGGGGTGGGAGGGCTTGAACTCCCTCTCCAAAGTTAGCCTTGTACTTTTGTCGTGCTTCTGATCCAGCTTTGCTAACAGTTCCTCAACTTTTAGATGGGGTCAAAACTATATTTGCCCAGAACTGGTATGGCAATTGTGCTCATCCTTAGAGTTGACACAAAGTTCAATCATTACCTGCGTGGAGTACTGTAATATGCCATGCTGTAAACATTGCTGTACTCTAAATGAGACTAGAAGCACTAACTGGTGTGTTTAGCTCACTTGCTATCGTTTTAATAACATTCTTTGTATTTCAACAAGTATTTTAGTGGATAATTTATGGTATACTTTTTTTCTGATGTCCTATCACTAGATGATTTTATTCAAATGCTGAAGATTGCTTTTTCTGACTGTAAACTGCTTTGGGTGCCTTAAGAGGAAAGGCACAGATTTTTTTTCTTTTGCTGTGATATTAGAATAAAAAGCTAAGTGGAAAGGCAGTGTATTACACTAAGTTCTCCAACAAATTAATTGGTATTTTCCAATACATACATTTTATTTGTTATATTTACTGTACATTTATATACTAGTGTATAAGTTGACCTCACATCTAAGTTGAAGGCAGATTATGGGGGCAAAATCATGGATTTTGCTATGGTCTGTGGATAAGCTGAGGGAAAACTCAGGGGCATGCAACAAACAAATCTTTTCTTCTCCTTTTAAAAATACATAGAGAGAACATACTTAAAAAGAGCTAAAGAGAAGGAGAAGATTTGTTTATTTGAAGAATTACATTCGGGAGGTGTAAATTGCACTGCTGATCTTAAAATGTCTACATCTACATAAATACAGATGGGGAGAAAGAGGAAAGCAACCTTTCTCTGTTAGGAACCCAGCATGAAGGCAGAGGCGAGAAGCCCTTCCTGATGTGGTGGGGCAAAAAAACCCTACAATCTACATCAAAACACACAGCCAACTGTTCCTTTTGATGCTGTTGCTGTGGTGGACAAAAAGGAACTGAAGGTTTGAGTGGGAAAATAACTGGTCATATGTGCCAACAGAGGAGGGGCTACCGCCAAAATGCTTATATAACAGCTTTAGAAGCTTCTGAACAATGCGCTGTGGAGATGCAGTAAGCCCATTTGTATGAGTCACAGAGACCACAAAGCAGCAGCAGCACTTCTATCTCATTACCCCTCCTTTGCCCAAACTGGAGAAAGAAAGGCAGCTTTCCCTTCTCTTCCACCTTCTTTTTTGGCCTGAGTGCCATTTAGCAGCAATGTGGGGGAACCTGAAGATGCTACATTCTTCAGGTTCCCCCACACTGCTGCTATATGCCACTCAGGACAAAAAGAAGGTGGAGGAGAAGGGAAAGCTGCCTTTTTCTCCAATTTGGGCAAAGGAGGGGAAATGAACCTGTGAAGCCTTGCAAGACTTATATAGTAAGCCCATATTAAAAAGGTCCACTGTTGCTCTGTTCCACCTCAAGTGACCAAAATGGTGGGGAGCAGAGCTCATTCAGTCAGTCACCTGTTCCCAGCACTGAACCTTTGACATGGTGATCCAAGATTTTGGGTATGACTTTTTTTTATCAAAAAAGTTGTAACCTACACATTTTTCATTTTTTTCCTGCTTTCCACTTAAATTTTTATTCCGCCATCACAGCATAAAGGAAAAAATGCACAAAAGTGTCCTAGATCCAAACAGGTCACAAACAGAACAGCGTTAACAATATACTCTACTGATATACAATGTGGTCAACAGAAAGAGCCATAACTGGCACAACAGCAACAAATAAAGTTGCTAAACAGCAAAGAAACGGGCAGAAACAAGACAAAACATTGGCAGAGAAAAAGACTGTACAATTCAGACCAACTGTCTTTGAGGAGTCAAAGGCTGAACTCTGCTGCTTAGTACTGGACATGCATAGATGACAACAGCATTGTAATGAAGTCACATCATAGGATGGGTACAGTTAAAATGTGTAAGTAAGGGCAGGATGTAAGGCGATAACGTTAAATATGTTTATTTTTAATGTTTCTTTGTTATGTCACTTTGGAAGCACCTTTATCTAGAAGACAAGAGTACAAATGAAAAGGTAACTAACAATGATTTTTATGTCTGAAGTTCACTTCATTTTAGAGTATAAGCCAAGGGGTGCTCTGAGATCTATAAAGAGCTGTGCAAACATTATCAGCATAAAATGATTAGAGCTGGTCCATCTTAATATGAATTAGTAATCCAAGAAAAGTACTTACACCCTGTTGAGCTCCACAGAGATATTGCTAGGACCTGGGATAGGATCTTCAGGTTTGTGCATGGTATTAAACCAGAGGCCTTTTTGAATACTTGATTGTTTTGTGTAAAGCTGATATGGAATGTATGAAAGAAGCCGTCCAGCTTTTATGCTGTAACAAAATATGAGAATTTTTAGTCAAGAACTTCAGAAAAGTAACTGAGAACATATTACATATAGTTTTCTTCCTATTCCTAAAGCATTATGCCAATGATATTTCCCTCAATTTAGAAGGGAAGAGCTTGTCCACTACATGTTTCTAATTGCTAGCACAATTCTCTTCTTTCCAGCCTCATTGTTCTCTGATTATTTCATACAGCAATATAAGCTATACCGGAAAGTTATTATGATGTTTCAAGGCTAGGATCTTGATTGCATTTCAATAAAACTAGATACTCTTTACACATTTAAGGAGTAGCATGGCTAGTCTGAATAGCAGACACACACACCTTTTCTGTCACTTCATGGCAATGAGATTTTGCAATACTGGTAGAGAAAAAAGTGAGACACAATTAACTAAAGAAGACAACTTTTACTAAAACCTATTTTGGCACTTAACTACTCACGCAATTCTAGCCATGTGGGACAGGGAGGATGAATAAGGCAGCACTCATTGGCTCTGTTGCCTCTATCAAGTCACCTTCACCTAGTTCATGCACTTAACAGAGAATATATGAAGTAATCTGCTTTCTATACAGAGCAGGTGCCCTCTTCAGACTTTTCAGTTTCTTTGCTTTACACGCTTCTGTTCTACATCTTCATAAATACTGCTTCTCTTTCAGAGATACTGATGTTCTTATAATCTCTTAAGACATTCATTAACTGAAACATTACTGTGCAATTTATGTTGTTAAATCTTGACATACTGAAAGCAAACCTTTCTTCCTTAACACCCACCTGCAACACCAAAGTGTTCCCTAAGGGGTTATGTTGTGATAAATGCAACCAGGTCCCTGTTATGCAGAGGAGAAATGTAATCATGCATGGTCTAGGGAAATGCACTGGTAAATCATAGTATTGTTAACACTTACTACGTTATGGTGTATTTCCCATTTAATTTCAATCTGTACACTAACAAGAAGCTTGGCAAAGGATCAAATGCCAATACCTATAGCAATTAACAAAGCTACTGAAATATCACATTACCCAATTAAAAAAACATGAAGAACTTGTTAGCATTTATGTGGTTGGTTTCTAGGGGAATAAGCCTATCTCTCACAATGGAGATAGTTCCAAGTATAGATAATTTCCTAATATTTTCAATATACTTCAAATGACAATTCAGAAAAAAAATTACTTCCTTAAAAAAACAGAAAATAATCAATATTTAATGCATGTGAGGTGTAAAAGAGATATACAAGGTTTATTTCAAGGGGCAGTTCATTCTTTGATGTATGAATCGCAATACATTATTTTCAACAATTTTTACATGAGATTTTTTTTTAAAAAAACTAATACATTATTTTGATCACCAATCAGTTAAAGCTCAATAAATTGCAAATATATAGCCAACCATGCTGCTCAATTTTGTCTTTCCTCTCTGAATCTGTACTAACAACCCACAGTGTGTTTACTAAATAAATTCAAACTGAGTTATTAATCAACAAAATTATATCTGGCCACAAACATTCTAATTTACATTTATAACATTAATTTTCATAAACAATCCTGTTAGTTATCCTGTTCTGAAGTTCTTATTAATTTATTATACACTTGATAGCATGTTCCTTCAACATTTAACACTCTCTAGTAGCAACAAGCAATGCTATCATAGAGCTGGAAGATAATAACCCTAAACACAATGAAGATGATTACTCAGGGTTAGAAACATAAAAACATTAAGAACACATTAGATAAGAACAATGTTTAAGAATGTAACAGCATTTGCTACCTCTTTTAGTGAAGACATCCACTCACACATCTGAAACATTTAAAAGGACTTAATTGAGTTAATATTGTTCTCAGTTCTCCAGTATTTACCTATCTATTATCCATTCTGGTCGCACTACTTTTTCTCCTTTGAGTTCTTTTATTTTGGCATTTGGAAGATTTGTAGCAATAATATGTGTTGTTTTGGATCTAGAATAATATACATGATACTGCCCTCCATGCAACATCATTAGCCGCCTCAGTTCATCAGATGAAGGATCTGTAAAAAATTTAAAAAATACTGAGAAAAATTTTAAACATCTAACTACAGAAACCCCACTTTAACATCTATTACAGTGCCTTTAATTTAAGAGCTGTTCCTAGACTAAGTTTTCAAAAATATTTAAAGATAAAGTACAACTGTCAAGGAATTTAAAAAGTTAATGAGTTATCATTTATTCAAGTAATTGACAAATTATATTTAATATTAATATTCCCAAAAATCTCAGCATGGGTGTTTTTCTGGGATATATTTCAATCAGGTACTTCTCATCAATAGCAGCTAATGAGATTCTCTGTAATATTTTCTTTTTCCTTCCTTATTACAAATAAGATAAATGGAAGCAATAAAATGTTACCACATGGAGAACTCTTGTTCAGTGTTGTAGTTAATCAGCCACGCAATTTTTTTAGCATACACCACTTCATTTCCCCCTTCTCTTATTGTAGTTTTTTGTACTTGAGGCTGCCCCAAGCATGCTGATACCCCTTTCCATTGTTTGTGTGTGATGCTCAGAACAAGAAACCAATGTGAAAATTTATGGAAAATGAACTTGTCATTAGTTTATACAAGTGTGACTATAAACATAAGCCACAGTATGGAGCTTATTAGCACAGTACGCCATCCCCTTCCAATTTGACTTTCTATACCTGCCTACAGCATGCTTTGTCCTCCTCAAGCTCTTTTGCCCCTTCTGCACTTTTGATTTGTTTTTTTCCATTAAAAAACATATTTATTTGATTTATATCATGCCTTTCTTCCACAATTGGGATGTAAGGCAGCTTACATCCCAACAATACTTATAATTAAAAAGGCTGCAATAAAACCGCAATAAATTATGCACATTAAAATAAGAATTAATTAATACTACTCAACCGTCCAGTAAATTTTAAAACATCATACTTCCCACAAATAAACAGGATAATATTCAAAAACCAAATATGCCCAATTTAAAAACTTTGATTGTAACAACCAGTCAGTTTCTCAAGGCACATCAACAGAAAAGTTTTTTCCTGCCGTCAGAAAGACCGGAGGGAGGGCAGCCCAACCTCCTTTGGAAGGGAGTTTCATAATTTTGGAGGGGCCAACAAGAAGGTGCTTTCTCATTTCTGCACTAGAAATACCTCTGAAGGTGGTAAGACTGAAAGCGGGACCTCTTCTTCAGACCTCAAAGCTGACAGGTTTATGGGGAAGAACACTGCAAAGCTGCTTCCATCTTCCCCAACCACCTCAAGTAAATTGTAAATGTGTATCAAAACACATTTAAACTCTGCATGTAAATGAACACAGAGTACATTCAGAAGCACTTTCAGTTTGCTAGAGAGCTTAACCAAGGAGCACAAGCAGCCTGACTGCTTCCTTCATAAACAATTCCAGCAGAGCATTTTGGCTAGAAGGAGAAGGATATTCCTCTTCTTCCCTACAGACCATCTCCTTCACTGCAACTTCACTGGCTTCATCTCAACCATTTCTGTTTTCTTACAGGACTTTGAAACAGTTAAATGAAAATGAAACATTACCTGTATAGCCATTGACATAAATAGCAACTCCACTGAAGATACCAGAAGAAGCTCCATCTTTCTGTAGTTGCATAGTTGTGTCTGAACGGAACTGATCCTCCAGTTTTTGGACCTTGGCAGACATATATCCTCCCTTAAATTTTAATGAAATAGAAGAAATTGTTCAAAGAGTTTGCTAGTAACAATGACAAACAATCTCTGAAAACTTGTTCACATTTATTTAGCTTTTGGTGTGGAAAACTTTATTTAGTCTTAAGTGTGCAACTGGAATAATCATATCTATACAGTTCTCCCCCCATATTCACAAGTTTGATTCTCACAGATTTGATTATTTGCAGTGCCTGCTTGCCCCTCCCCGCGTCTCCTGCCCACAGCTGTCAAGTGGCAAGAAAGTGAAGGGGGAAGATCTTCCCCCCATGCTCCTTCTGCCCCTGCTGTCTGTGCGATTGCATAGGCAGGCCATAGTGAGAGAGGGAAGAGGGCGAAGATCTCCCCCCATGCTCTTCTGCCACCACTGCCCGGAGGGAAGGATCTTCCCCCATGCTCTCCTGAGCTGCTGTCCACATCATCACATGGGCAGGGGTTAGTGAGAGAGTGAAGAGGAGGAAATTCCTCCCCCCCATGTGCTCTCCTGGCTGCCTGCAGTTATTTGCATTTTTTTTTTTTTTACTTTTGTGGAGGTTCTGTGTCCCAAATCCCCATGAATGTGGAGGGCCTACTGTACTTCTAAATGAATAGAATATAAGTTGCTTCAGAAAACAATATAAGTTGCTTCAGAAAAACCTTAAAGAACATTCATATGGAGAATTTTCCTAATCAGATGTCTCACATAAAATAAAATGCATGAATTAACCTCACCCTCTGGACTGTCAGAAGACAGTAAAATTTGGCTATGTTGTAGAAATAAAATAAAGCTATCTCTCCAGTGAGAAGCAAGTAATTCATAAAAAAATTACATTTATTATTTTTCTTTAAATTATCAGTTTGAACATACCCAGGTCCCCCAGCCATCTCTGTCACTGGCTCGTTTTCTCCATCCACCTTGCTTCATAGTGAAGCTCCTAAACAGAAAACAAAACAAAACAAAACAAAGGTTTATTTTCAGTATCACTTCTACAACAATACAAACAAGGGTAGCAGCTAGAAATCTTTATGCTGGAAAAGACCTTACATGAAAGCAACTGGAGCATCAATTGTCTGTGCACATGTATGAAATCTCTTTAAAAACCTTTAACCCACATATGCAATGTCTGGGGACTATACATGCCCTTTGCACAAGTATTCACATGTATGAAATCTGTTTAAAAACCTTTAACCAGTGGATGCAATGTCTGGGGGCTACATATGCCCTTGACTGAACTTCAGTGGCTACAACCTCACCCTAGAATTTGTTAAATATTACTTTTTAAAATGCAGACATTTAATCAGACATTTCTGTTTTACTGTACAGCTTAAGCCAGTGGTTCTCGAACTGTGGGGGAGAACCCTAAGGGGTGGCATGACAGTTGCTCATGGAGGGGTGCAAGAAAAGTCAGCCTGCAAGTACAGCAAATGTGAAAAAGAAGGACAGGCCTCTGTATGTGTGCGTGCATGTGTGTGTATGTGTGTGTATACACATGTTGAGGATTGACTGGTTCCTGCAAAACAGTGACACAAAATGTCTTCCCCTGTAATGCTTTCCTCTGACCTCAGACATAGCAAAAATCAGCTTCCCTTTTTTATGCTTTTTCCACTAAGTTTTTTCCAAATGTTCCATCATTGATGCTGCAGGCGCATATGCCTTACTGACCACAAGCCAATGAGCAGGTGTGTGTGTGTGTGTGATGCCCACATTTAGATATAAAGGGAATCATAAGTAAAAAAATTTGAGAACCACTGGCTTAAGCATATTTTGAACCTTATGAGCTATCTGCCAGGACAATGGTCTTATAAACAGTTTCTCACCTTGCTCTAATGTAAGGGTGGACAACTGTACAGGAACTGGAGATCACTTTTCCACCTTACCTTCTTAGCACAATGAAACATGGTTTCCCTCAATTTTTCTTCCACAATGGTAACCAGTCATCATTTTAGAAGGAAAATAGAGGACAGGTTTTGTGGGAGGCTGGGGAGGGCCTTTTGTGCATTGGCATTTGGGTGTCTTTGGTTGTGAATTTTGGGTGAACTTCATGAAGAAAAAAAGTTAAAAATAATTTGGAGGGCTCAGGGGCATTTGAGGCCTGGTGATGGCTTTCATGGCTACAGAAGTGGGGTCCAGGAGTCTCACGCAGTCCAGACTTTCCCTACTCCTGCTCTAATGCAACAACACTGTGGCTTTTAGGGCCAAACTAAAATTGAAATCATTCATGCAATTAACAATTGCTAATTAATAGTATAAGGGAGGAAGGGAATGGAGCTGGAGTCAGTGTTAAAATCTTTTGCTTGCAAAGCCATAAAATTATGGAACTGAAACAGATATTTTACATTGGGAAGAGTCATGGAAACCACGCAGTGACTTCTCACACTCATCAACACCTTTCCCTTCCCCCAGCCACAATAAGATATGAAAAACTGCAGGAAATAATAAAGAGCCCTTTATCATCTTAAAACTAACAAATATTATGGCATACTCTTTTTTGAACTATTGCTCACTTCCTCAATATGTAAGTCTTGGCAAAGTAACAAAGCTCACATATCAAGACACATTTGCATATGTCTATATTACAACATTAACTAAAATCTACAATTATATTTGGGCCTCTTGTCTTTAAAACATTACAAGCAGTGATTGGCAGACAATGAATAGGAAAAAGAGCATAAACAGACATAACACACTCCAGCAGTCAGGGAGAACAACAGACAAGAGCAGGTGACCAAACACTTTTGACTGTCCATTCAAAATATTCGATTGCCAAAACTCTATCACTCTACAACATGAACTTCTTCCTAACTTCATACTGCAACTTCAACATGTAATATTACATGAAAGGCAAACCATGAACTACGATCTTCTCATAACATTTGACAAGTATTCTATGTGAGGATCTGAGGCAAAATACTTGTCAGATACCCGCTGTAACTAGGCACTGCAACAACCCACAGAGATGAGAAGGGCAGAAAGACGGTTGTGTCACCTCACTATCATTAAGTCAACAATGATAGCTTCCAATATCCACCAGCTGGAAAATGGGTCAATTATTATTTCCTCTAGGGATCCAAACAAGAAAGTATAGTCTTGCCATAACCTGCCTGATATCATTCCCTTATGAAGTCAAGTAATCTGAGCTGCATAAACAAGAATTAAAAATATAATTATCTTTTCAGTTACTTCACTGCTGTAGAGCCACAACCAGCTAGTTGGTATAAAGATGGCTGTTATTTTGATATTTTGTATTCTAAAATGTCAATTAAAAACATTCATTATTACTCTTTGTTTTACAGCTGGAAACCATTAATACTTTAACAGACTCAGAGTATGCATGATTATTATTTTTTCCAACTTCTTCATGAGGTAGGCTAGGCTAAAGGGATTTCATCTCAGCCTTGCCATTTTCTTCCTTTCTAGTTACTCTTGGAAAATAGATTCCATAAGCTCACCAAGCAAAACTAGAGAACACTCATTTTTATCTTGTCCACCACTGGCCAGTCATATAAATGTAGCTTCATACTTATAGACTGTTCAGTTCAGAAAGCATTTGCTGCAGCTTATGAGCTCTTAGTAGCTTTCCCAGTATTCCTCCAATATGCTGCTGAGAGGTGAAACTGTATTCATGTGAGGCTGTTGCAGAGGTTTAAGTACACTGAAAGCTCCAGATCCTGTATGAACTTGGAAGCCAAGCAGAATCAAACCTGTTTAGTATTTGGATCAGGGACCACCAATGAATACCAGGTGCTGTTGGCAGTATTTCAGAGGAGGGAACTGACAAAACAACCTCTAAGTATTCCTTGCCTAAGAAAACCCTACGAAAGTCATGGTGGAACACATACTTTGACAGGTGCCTTGAAGACAGACAGACACACAAACACAGAGACTCTACAATCACTCTTATTCTTCCCCGATACAGCTGTGACTTGCTATGACTTCCCCCTGGAAGATGAGACATGTCCAGCAAATCAAACACTGGTTGGAAAGTGGCTAGCTCTAGCTTTCATTGGTACTGTCTGTGCCAAGGGGAGGTCAGAAGAGGAGTGGGGGCAAATGACAGCAATGGAATAAGAAAGATCTTATAGCTTCTTTAGTCACCTTACTGCTTCATATAATGTTTAGTCAGATTAGGGTTTTAGCTGTTACAGCATACATCCTTGCTTCTGTTTATGTCAGATACAGCCAGCAGAAGGAAGAAGCACTGCCCTGCTTAGGGCATGGCTGGGAAGTCCAACAAAAGCCTGGGATGAAGCATGCACGCCATGAAGGAGGAAGGAGAAAGGCTACAGTTTTACGAAGGGCATGCACAAAAAAGGCCAAGAACCTGGGTGATGTAACGGGGAAAGGACAGTAAAGTGTTGCAGAATAGGTTAATAAACGTCTTCCTTTTCTCTTCTTCCTTTCTCTTTCCACCTACTTTCCAAGGAAGGGTTTGGAGATGGCTCACTGTTGATTAGGATTGTGTGCACACTTGTCTAAACATACATGGATAATTTTGTAGCCAGGTGCACTTTAGCTGATTTGCTGTTAATGTGAGTCTTTCTTCTTTTCCATATGGGCAAAAGTCAAAAGCTACTACAACTAAAATATATTACCTTCAGCATATATGATTTTTAGACTGCAAGGATCATCTCCAAAAGCATCATCAAATCTGAGTTCACATCTGTCTCCATCAAATGAAGCATAAACCTCACAGATTCATCATCTTCTGGTGTTACCACTACGCAAAAGCATAGATCTGAGGGGCAGAAGCTTTGAGATATGACTTTTTAAAGAGACTCCTTCAGAACCATGACTAAATCATAGCTCACCTCTGCATCCACAAACGTGTTCTGTGATTTGATATAGGGTTTGCTGGCAACTCATTGAAAAATTTGGAATGCTCCAGTTTTATGTCATCTCAAAAACTTTATATATCTGTGGCTTTCAGTTCATGTTTCTGAACTATAGTGAAGCTAAAAAGTATTGGATGAATGATTCTTTATATATAATGGATACTAAGGAAGTTTTAATATTAATCTTGGACTGATAAAATGGAAAAAATAATGATGATCTTTTTTATTTACTTGGTTTGACTTCTAGGTTCTTTCTTTCCACTACAAGAAACTCCCTAGTCCACTATATTAATTTAGATTTCTCTGTTTTTTCACGCATTTCATTTTTCCCCAAATTTTATTTGCAAACCCTCCGGTCATGTCTGTTCATTTTGCTACTTTGTGTTCTCTCTTTATTAGCTAAATACACTGCTCCTCATTTTTAAAAAACATAACATAATTTACAAGTCAGAATAAAAATACATGAAAGGCATCACAGTTAACAGCTAACAAAATTCAATCATCAGTGAGGTAATACTTACCAGAGACTGTAAAATAAATAGGGAAGTCAAATGATTCAAAGGGACTCAGCTGTAGGAACACATGTTGAATAAATAGCAAAACAAGACTACTAAAGATGCCTAATGAAAATAGATATAGTAGGGAGTTAGATAACAAGAACACCAAACCAAAGAAGGACCTTTCTCAGGTTACTGCTTCCAAAGGCATCAACCACAAAACGACTCTTGAAAGATTTCTAAGGCCAGGCTGATGGTACATACCAGGAGAGCTGCTCTGTAAAGCAATTGAGCTCTAAGCCATTTATAACTTACAATTCAACACAGACACTTTGAAGTTATCTCAGAAACAAAAAGGCAGAAGTACAGATCATGGAGACAAAGTGCAATACAATTCTGAAGTATAATTAAGCAGCAGCATTCTATACCAGATGAAGCCTCAAGCTGCCTTCAAAGATAGCCCCAAACATTACAATAATCCAGATAAAAGCTAAATAGGGCATGGATTACTGTGACCAGGCTATTTCAGATCCGTATGGGTGAAGCTTATGAACCAGTTAAAGCTGAAAGTAGCCACTGGGCCCCTTAGGCCTCCAGTGATAAATCTGAACCTGGGAGCAGGAGCACAACTTGTCCAGAACAGTCCACCTTCTTGTTTGACTTGGCTATTTCCTGCAAAAAAAAAATCCTCTCTCTTGAGAAGATCCAGTCTCATTTTACTGGCAATTATCCAGTCATCCAGTCATCCAGCCAGTCATCCAGCCTTGGATACTGGCTTGGTCCCTACACTGCTTCACCTGATTCAGATGGAATGAAGAGACAGAGCTGGGTATCAACCAGGTATGAACAGTATCTCACCTGGATGGCATTTTACTCAAAATCTTTAAATTATATCCCCCACTGAATTTAAATAGATGTTAGAGACAAAAGGGAATAAAGATTCAAAAAAGCACAACAAATGGGGTTGTAAGGAAAGCAGCAGTGATGGACAATAGAACTGTTAACTTGTGTGTGCGCATGTGTATATACACACATATATACAAGTCGCCTATAGACTCATGGTGACCGCATGAATTTCACAAGGTTTTCTTACTCAGAGGTGGTTTTGCCAGTTCCTTCTTCTCATACCCTACAGTATCTGGTATTTGTTGGCCATCTCCTATCCAACTTCTAATCAGGGCTGACCTTGCTTAGCTTCCAAGATCAGACAGGATCTGGTGTCTTAGGGTATTTAGGCAGGCTTCTTAACTTATATTGCTGTGTGCCCTCAAGTTGTTTCCAACTTATGGCGACTCTAAACTGACCTTATCACAGGATGTTCTAGGGCTGAGTGTGTGATACAGCCAAGGTCACCCACTGGGTATCCATGGCTGGGTAGGGAATTGAATCCTGGTCTCCAGGGTCTTAGTCAAACACTCAAATCATGATGGCTCTTAACTTTTATAGGGCCTGCTAATACATTTCAGCATATACTTTAGGTTGGTGTGGGCCTCCTGTAACCAAAAAATATTCTTGATTCAAAATGCTCCAAAATTCCTCAAAATGATCTTTATGGGGAATGGACAGTATTTCTGCCATGTTTGGAGCCCCCCTGGGCTTCCTCAGTGGTCAAAATGAAAATTTTCAATTTTTTTAAAAAAATTGTGCTTCAAAATGCTGCTAGATGCACTCCAGGAGCCAATGAAACACGTCCCATGTTCTCTAGAGGGCATCTGAAATCTAAACAATGGTGTTTTTTTTTTTGGTGGGAATAGATGTAGTGGGGAGGTACAGCCATGCAAGGTTTCTTGGAGAGCTAATATGCCCCCCTAATCTTCCATAGTTGCTCATCCTTGCTTTAGGATTTTCACAGCATTTGGGTGTACCAGGTATGGATATGGGCACAGATGCATATACTTCAACTATTATCGAAGTATATGCATCTGTTTACATCCCTTGGGGATGTAAATAGAGCATTTCAAATATGTGACTACTAGTTATGTAAATTAATGCCAGTAAGAAACCACCAGACTGTACAAAAAATAGTATCAGTACTAGACCCTGTGGGTGTATGGGTTTCAAGTCTCATGTTAACTTATAGCAACCCCATGAAATTCACTGGGTCTTCTTACTCAGAGGTGGTTTTGCCAGTTGCTTCCTCTGAAATATAGCTCACAGCATCTGGTATTTGTTGGCACTCTCCCAACCAAGTATTGACCAGAGTGACCCTGCTTAGTTTCCAAGATCAGATGGAATTGTATGCCTTTAGGGTATTTAGGGTAGCTCATAAATCACTTTTAAATTATCCACAGTGGGCCCTTGGTATCTGCTGGCATTTGTTTCAAGGACCCCTGTGGATACCAAAATTTGTGGATGCTCAAGTCCCATTATGTACAATAGTGTATTAAAATGGTGCCCCTTATATAAAATGGCAAACTCAAAGTTTGTTTTCTGGAATTTTTTAAAAAATATTTTCAAGCTATGATTGGCTAAATCCATGGATACATAATCTGCTGATATGGAGGGACTACCATATTAGTTTCTCATTCTGAACTTGGATAACAGGTACATCTTCCAGAAGAGCAACAAAGATCTCTCTGTGTCTCACTGCTAATATCACATCCTCCCCACTCCTGAAGACGATGATGAACTATTCCAAAGGAATATACTGCTTATGATTCCAAATAAGGCATTCTCTCTGGAACTATCACCTTCATTCATTCATTTTTTGTGGGGTATCCACATGATCACGGTCATCCTATCAAATCACTGTCCTTTTTTCAAAACTTTGCCACTTGTTTTTTGCAAAGTGGTGAAAAAAGTACAGTTATCACACACATCATGCTTAGAAATACCCTTCTTGTGTGGCATACCCTTTGATGTGTGGCATGAGTATGCCTATGGATTGCTATCTATACAATGGGTCAGCAGAAGGTAGGTCAGCATTTAGTTCAGATCTATGGGCAACCTGTAAAAAAATCTGCAAAGATTCAGGATTCCCAATTGCTTAAAACAGTAAGAATTTTCCTCTACGGTTTTCAGAGGTATAGATGTGTCTTATGGTACCTAAAGAGCATAAAATTTATTCCAGTATAATCCTTGGGAGACTGTAGCCTTGTTTCTCAGGCTATTTGACATGGAAGACTAGGAATTTTTTTTTTCCTCAGTAGGCCAGGGATTGGCACTATATTTGTGTCCACTAGCTACAACTGTCTTTTTGTTTTTTCCTGGAAATTTGTCAGGGATCAGCAGCCATATATATATATATATATATATACGCACACACACACACACACACACACTGTTTGGGGTTGGCATTGTAGATAATTAAGTCTGAGGGAAATAACATGCAGAAAGTACTAAAACTGACAACTATATTATTAACATTGGTTCCACTCAAAACTTTTGCTAATTATACCAACGTCCTGTTATGAGATAATCCAACTATCACAAGGAGTGTGATAAGAATCTGTTATCCCAGTTAAAATTGCTGGTGACAGAGTGGACTTTCTAAATGAACTGTTGTCATCTCTCTCTTTAATTCCTTTATTGTACATCAACAGCTGGCTCTCCATATTCACTAGGGTTAGGGGCTTAGGATCGCCACACAAAAAGTGAAAAAAACCACAAACATCAAAATGCGTGAAGGGGGCTGAGACATGGTGGGATGAGCAGGCACCCAGGGTCCAAACCAGGTCAGGGAAAGAAGAGGAAAAGGGATTGAGTCAGCATGGTGGCCCCATACATCCTCTCTCTTGCCGATCTCCTTCCTTGGACATCAGAGAAGGGTTTGTGGTGTTGAGAAATCAGAATGTCAGGCTGTCCTTAGCTGGCCAGGCAGTGGCTAATGGAGGAGGATCAGAGGTGAGTTTTTAAAGGACTGAGAAGTCTGATCAGTTGCTGGGATGGAAGGTTCCCCCAGAAAAGAGGTATTTGAGATGCAGGGGGCAGAGGTTGGAGAAAGTTGTAAACCTCCAGACTGGACACCTACACCCACTGAAAATACAGAGCACAGAAACACAACCAAACACAGGCAATCCTGTGGAAAGAGCACCTGTGTGAACCAGCCAGATGCAAAAGCTTGCAGACAGTGAAACTTCCGCTATCCAACCAGTGGTTGCAGGAATGTCTTACAGATGGAGCCTGGATCATGGTGGTGCTTCACTGTGCACAGGCTTTCTTGAGCTAGGAAAAGCTCACGTGCATGGAAGCTGGAAAACTTACTGGCATCAGCAATGGAGCCATGTCCCTGAGATCATCCGGCCCAGAGAAAGCTGGTATGAGTGTTATCCAGCTTACATCCAAAGAAGGCAGGCCACATCTGATTTAAATATATTCTATTATGTATTGTACTGCTGTTGTTTCTGATTGACACAACTCCATTCACCATCCAATTCTGAAAAGCATCATTTTGGAGGCAGGGCAATACTTGTGTTAAAATACTTTTAAACTTACTTTTAAGCAATATTCACACAACAGTAGCTAACTAAAAGGGAAACTATGCTCCAGTACTCACTTCTAAGCTGATTTTAAAGTTATCATTTTTAAAAAATGGCACGCTCACTGTCCCTTTGATACTCAGAAACCCCAATACTGAAAATAAGACACTGCAAAATGTACAGTCAAAGAATTGGTTAGCACTAGGGTTTTATGACTAAAGACAATCGTATAGACACATAGGGAAAATGTCTCAATGGATGAAATGGATCTTTCTTCTGAATAAACCACACAAAGCTCTTGCTTAGACTATAAGATTGCTGCCCACATAATAGGAAGTATTCACTGGCTTTCAAGGAAATATGTTTACAATCAACAGAAAAAATAATTAATGCTATATTGCAACAATATCCAAAACATAAACTCTTTTTACCATGTACATGGACAGCTTTAGGGCAGCTGTTAAGAAAAAGGGAAAGGTTTAAAATTCTCATATATTTTAAGCACAACAATAATTTAATCTCCATGAAGATATCTTCCTAATGCTCCCACCTATTACAGTAATTATTGTTTACTAAATGTGATACAGAATTGTAGCATGGAGGAAAAGGAGAAAAGCCACGGTATGGAAAAAAGTTAACAGTATTCAAAAGATAATATAGGAAACAATGTCTGCAGAGACTGTACATGCCAATTACCTTGACTTTAACAGAGTGACCATAAACAACCTTGTTCAGCTGCTACAACTTCTAATACCTGCTGGTGATTAAGCAAAAAGAGACACGTACCAAGACCTTTATTTGACCTTTTTGTCCAGAACCTCTGAGACAGAATAATTAGTATTAGCACTCTATTTTCCCCCTTGCTAGAATTATGGGACTGAAATGTGCAAACTGAATGGCTCCTAAGTGCACACAAATGACTGATTTGTGTCCTATCATGCAAGACCAGCTCCACAAAATATCTAACAGGAGTAAGTTTCTCTAGGCAATGCTTTTTATTTATATTGTGCATTTTTTTTTTAAAAAAAAGGCTCTATACAGTTTGGCACATTCGATTTTTAAAGAACAGCTGTGAAATCCTGTTGCATGCAATGTGTATTGTCATCATAGGGTATTTCCTACTGCTCTCCTCTAATTCTTAGACCAGCGTCTGATTTTACAGCATTCTTAAAAATATCTCCTTATTCTAGGAAAACCAAATCAAGCTTTACTAAGAAGCTAAAGCAGAGGAGGAACGTCCAAGTAATAATAACAATAACCTCTCCCGCGCTCCATTAAAAGGAAAAGGAAAAGAAAAAAACAGCAGCCCCACTTCCCTGCGTTGCACAGTGTAACACAATCAAACTGCCCACCAATACCGAGCGCCTCTAGTTCAGACGGAGAGGGAGGAAAGCTGCAGACAGCTGCAGTGATGGAGAGCCACAGACACCGCCATGGTTTCCAGAACGTGTACGGGTTGCAGACGACGATACGGAGCTAGAGGCAGCCTTTCGCTACCCCCCGCCCGGCAGCGCCGGAGGAGACCGCCCTGCACCGGCGGCAGAGGCACGACGGCCCTGGGTGGCGCTTCTGGGAGCTCCCGCCGCCGCCGCCGCCGCCGCCGCCCCACAAGTACAGCTGCACCCACTGTCCCGGTGCGGCAGCGTGTTGTGTCTGAAGCAGGACGGCGCGGAGGCGGCCCTCGGGTACTCACACACACACACACACACACATACACGTATGCCGCGCACACCTGTGCATCTCCCTCTCTCTCTCACACACTCAGGTGCCTCCGTACAACCAGCCACTGGCAGCCGGCAAGAGCCGGGAACGCCGGACCCCGCCAGCCCTCTGGTTACATAAACCGCGCCACTAGCAGTCACTGCGCGGCGGCGGCGGCGGTCGGCCGGCTGCCTGGCCGGCCGGGCGAGCGAATAAAGTGACAGAGCTTCGGGCCGCGGGCCTTCTGCTCTCGGGGCTGGCGGGCGAGAGACGGACGCGGGCAGGCGGGGGCCGAGCTGGGAGGGAGTTCTAAGAAGAGGAGCCGCCGCTTCAGCCCCGCTCCCGCTCTCTCTCACCTTCTGCCGCGTCCTGGGGCGTCGCCGCCGCTGCCGCCGCCGCCGCGTCCTGCCCTCTCGGGCCGCGTGTGGGGAAGGCTCACATCGCGTCCCGTCCCGTCCCTTCCCCGCCGCAATCCGCCGTCGCCGTGGCCAGCAGCCGCTTGCCGTGGCTTGCCTGCCTTTCCCTCCTCCTCCTCCTCCTCCGACCTTCCCTTTCCCTCAGAACACTGCGTCACGCACGGCGCGCGGAGAGTCTCGCGCCACCAACCGCCGCTGCCTGTCTCTTCTCTTCCCTCCCTCCGTTTTTTTGCTCGATCAACAACACTGGCTCGCACCAGCTGCCGGTCCTGCCCTGAGGAGGAGGAGGAGGTGGCGGCAGCGGCGCCCCCTAGTGGCCCGCGGCGCTAAGCTGTCGCGTGGCCGAACGACCGCCGCTCGCTTTCAACCGCCAGCGAACGAGTTTTCCACCTTTCTCCCCCTCCCCCATTTTTGAAAAAGCGGAGGGCGGGGAGAAAACCCCTCTGAAGCTTTCTAGAATCACGTGACGTCTACTGAAAAGAGGAACAAGCCACGCCCCCCGTGTCCTCCCTCCCCGCCTTGCTGGCTTCTCTTCGCCTCGCCTCGCCTCCCCGCGCTGCGGCTACGACAGGCGAGGCGTTAGCGCCCTCTATGGGAAGAGAGGCGACGTCGCGGTGCCGTTCGTGATCTCCCCAGTCACAGCTACAGACCAGACGCGAAACTGGGGAGGGGGAGGGGTGGCCCTGCCGCCGCACTGAGGGAGTGCTATATATAGACAAGATGGCTATAGATACACATTCAGAGCGCCCTAGCGAGACTCGTACGAACTACAGCTCGGAATAGCCTTGCCTGGCTTAATTCATAAGATTGCCTTCGCCTCCGGGGCGGCGCTTCCTTTCGGCGAGCGAGGGAGGGAGGGAGCGAGGGCGGAACCAGCGCTTCTGAAGCGAGTGAAATCCGAAATGTGGCGGAGCTATAGCGGAGGCTGACAGAACTGCCGGGCGGGATTCCGTTCACAGCCGCGCGGGCTCCACAGCAAGCAGAGCGCCATCCTCGTCGCGGGTGCCAGTCCGGCGCTGGGGCCTTTCGGGACGTGGTATTTTCCCTCACGAGTGTCTCAATAAAAACGCAGAACCTGCCGCCTTTTTAATTTATTGATGTATGTTCGGCTCCACAGGCACATTTTCAGTCAAGGGGCGGTTGCGTTGCCCGCGCAAAGACTTGGATATCCAGCAAAACAGGGATTATTTTACAGGAACAGCAACGGGTCTCGTGGCTCCTTACAGAGGAAGAAATGTTGTTTGGCGAGCGCGTTTGTGGATATCAGCCCACTTTCTTCCTGTTTCATGCGGATGTTTTTGAGGCGGCAGATTAAACACAACCACCCCCTGTCACAGAATGGCTGGATGGCCATTTGCTGGGGGTGCTTTGAGTGTGTGGTTCCTGCATGGCAGGGGGTTGGGTTCGATGGCCCTTGTGGTCTCTTCCAATTCTATGGCCATTTCTGCCCTACCCTGTTACAGTGTTATTATTCCACTTTCCACATCCTGTGGGATTTTGGGATTTGTAGTATCCTAAGGCCCAAGAGCTCTCTGGCTGAGAATTCTAAAGGCCCCTCCCTAAACTCCAAACCCCAGGATTCCAGAGGATGTTGAAAGTGGAATAATAGCACTATAACAGTGTAGGGAGGGAAGAAAGGCCCTGTGACTCTAGGATCTAAACACAGGAGGTGTTCGCTGCCACATCTTCCGTTTGATTTCTGTATTGCCTTCAGTCCAGGTGAAGCCATGGGGTGGCAAACTCAAAATAAAATGCAATTATAGTATGTGATACCAAAATGTTTCTGCTCCTTCCAGACACATAGGGTTGCTCTAGAGCTATTTAGGACAGATTTATTTGGCTCACTATTGTAACAGAGACTCCACTTGGTTAGACTTAACATTTCAAATTATATCAGGAAAGTCTATATAGCTTATGTAATTTTATAGTTCAGTATTCTATATTTTTTAATTCATGTATTTCATTTTTTCATTATCCTGCAGATAGTCTGGTGACTCTCTGGTCTGTGACCAGACTCTCGGGTCTGGTTAATTTTCTTTTGCTTGAGTGCCTTCAGAGATGAGATTGTAACTTTCTCAATTTCATTTGACTATCTCTGGTTTATTGGATCTCACAAAGGCCATGAGAAACCACAAACCCAAGTATTTCAGGGCAATTGTATCAAATGAATAAAACCACTTGGAAAGCTTCTGCCTCTCAGAGTTGATAGTAGTGGAAGGATAGGCTGGTAGTAGTCTGAAACAATTTAAGGCAGCTTTACAGTAACTGTAATGGCAGAAATCATTCCCCATTTCTGAGGTGAAGAAACCATGAGGACAGATCAGAAAAAGCTATTGCTGTGGCTGTTACCCAAGGTTTCCTGGGAGCTGTAACAACGTATTAACTACAAGCTTTAGGAGGTCCTTGCACAGCAAAGGTGCTGTGCCTATCTTCCCCCTTTTCCATGCCAGCTGAACACTAAGCAGAAAACAAGATTCAGGGTTAAGTTTCTGAGACTTAATTTGTGCAAAATTACCACTGAGGGCTGTGGCACTTGTGGTAGCTGCGACACAGACGTTCGGTCTTCCTTATGCACTTTCCCGCTATACAGTTGCAGCACTATGATCACCCTTTAACTGTCATGGCTGCATCCTGTGGAATCCTGGAGTTTGTAGTTTGGAGAAGCACTAGATCTCTCTGGCTGAGAAAACCAAATACCCCTCCTTAAACTGCAAATTCCAGGATTCATATGATGTTTCCATGGCAGTTAAAGTGGAATCATCATACTTTAATTCTGTAGTGTGAAAAGCCCCCTTGACTTGTGTTCTGATTGGATGGGATAATCCACTCTTGAGTGACTTCTCCCATATTTGATATATCCAAACCAATGGTTCTTAACCTTTTCTTTTCTGAGGACCCCTTGTAAATATAATTTGTTGCCAGGGTCCCCCAAGACTTAATTCAAGATTTAAATATTTAAATTTAGATTTGAATGTTCAAATATTTATTTATTTTATTTATTTTAGGTGTGTGCATGCACCTGCTGCTGGGTCCCTTTCATCAAGGATGTGGCTGCAGGGGGGCATGGGCACGGTGGAAAGTGTGTGTGCGTACCCAAACTGCTCCTTGTTTGCAAACAAGGAAATAGTTTTGACACCTCCCCACTACTGCATCCCTGTTGCTGCTGTTACTGTTTGTCTCCAGCAACAGGGCTTCTCAGATCCACAGTGAAGGCTCAGGTTAAGAACCACTGGTCCAAACAGTAGTTCAGTGCCTCCTAAAAACAAAACAAAACAAAAATGCCCATGGCTAATTCAACGTGCCAGTGTGTCTTATACATTACAACCAGATCTATTAAAATTGTCTTTACCCACAAACTCACAAAACAAAGATGTTATTGAGACTAAATCTGTTTCATTATTATGATTTTGAAACCCTAACAAATGCTCAGTCAGAGAGCTAGATGATGAGATCTGTTCTGTGACCTGTATATACATGGATTTCTGGATTAAATAATAAACACAGCAGCAGCAACAGCAGCAGCAACAACTGCCCAGAATCTGCACTTAGAGTCCGTCCTGCATGTATAGCACTGATTGACAGCTGAATGTAATGGGCAGAAAGATCACATTAATACGGTTGTGTGTAACACTAAAACTGGTCTGCTCACATGTGTCAAGACAGTGCTGCATTGCAGGCATAGCCCACAGTTTGCATGCAACTCCAGGCTTCTGCTTTGCCGCACTGTACCTGCTTTATCAGTATCATTCATTACAGGACATTCATAGCTGCTGTCTGCTACAGTGACTCAGTTTAGACATGGATACATTTGGGGATTAAAGTGCAAGGATAATCTATGTTTAACATGCTGTTGTTGTCAGGGAAAAGTGGGTGGGGGAGGATGTCTGCCTGGGATGCAGCCGGCTTTTACTGACATCTAATGGGCAGAGAGAGAGATTGCAAGGAGCAAACATTTAAGGTCAACAAGGGAAAACCCCCATGGCTGCTTATGGAAGGGATTACCAAAAAAGAATGTTTTAAATTTATATTGTAATATGCTAAGGGAAGTGTTTGTGTGATTTCATAGAGGAAGCATCAAGACATTATTGTCACAATTTCCACTGGCTCTTGTGGCTTGCCTGTCTGAAAAACAAATCCTAGGAATTGTAAGGGCTGCAAAGAAATTTCCCCCGGTCTAGCAAAATGTATTGAGACATTTCTAGGTTCACCAGGTCCCCATGGCATCTAGTGGCTTCCATGGCCATTTCCGCACTAGAGTGTTATAGCGCTATTATTCCACTTTCAATCATCTAGTGTGGAAATGGCCTGTGTTAGCGAAGCAGTGAATTTGCTGTGAGTTTTAGTGTGATCTTTAAAGGAGCCATCCAAAGTTCTGAACATGGGGGTGGGGCAGGGTTCAAAACTATAGATAGCTCCTTTACAGTCTAGACTAAAACCTAGAGCAGATATACTGTCCCCCTGACATGGAAACCACCAGCCATCGCAGGCTTTTACGTTAACTGCATTTTGAAGTTGTTGATGTTGTGAATCATCGCCTGAAGGCAGTTATGAGCTGCTTGACACTTATCTCCTGCTCAGGAAACAAGCAGGAGCAGGAATCCAGCCTGTTTGGGATGGGATGGTCCTGGCCTGGAAAAATCAGATTTGCAGTCTAGAGATATTTTTGCACTCAGATTTGCACTTGGATGCTTGAGCGGCAGGTTTAGCCAGGAGTACCTGTATCCATCTCAGGTTACTTTCTGCCTTAGTTCCCAAGAAGAATGGCCATTGTGATGGATCCCTTCTCTAGGCTGGCCCCACGGTTCCAAACACTTGGGTTCTTGTCACTTGCCTTGCCCCTTCTCTCTTCAAGTTCCTTCTCTGCATCAGGCACTTGGGCCTTGAAGTGATCCTTGTATGGACCAGTGGCTGTGTTGTTCAGTGGTAAGCATGACCAGACTCTCTATCAGCACTTTACAGGAACAGCCAGGCACAGTTGTAAAAAAGAGAATAAACAAATTGAAATGTATTAATGCACACTTAGATCAGATATTAACGCTTGAATGATTTAATCATTTATAGCTCTCCAAAACTCTATTTAGTTCTTCCCCCAGATGACTGCCCTATCTCTGTTATAGCTTTTTCCTATCTCCAGCCCATCTTTTCTCTATCTCTCTGCAATCTTTTTCCCTATCTCTATGCCATCTTTCCCCATCTATCTTCTGTCAGAAATAAGCTTCGATTTTGTATCCTGTCTTCCCTGCAGACCCCATCCTTCACAGCATTCCCTTGAGCTACGATTGTCTGGTTCCAACTAGGCTTGCCCAGCTCCTCACTTTACACCTCTGTCCTTCAGACATCATTGCTCTGTTGAGGCTTCCATAGGTCTCAGTTAAGATCAATGAGATCTAGTCCCTTAACACAAAACATGAAACATGTTACAATCATTGGCTATAAATCTAGAATGTTCTATTACACATTACATTTGGCAAAGTAACTTTAAATTCCCCACATACCAATTACTCTGAAGTTACCCACTTTAAGATACTTACATTTCACTTTGTACTTCACATCATTTCTTTTTACATAATGTAAACATATATTATAGAAATAATTTATACAAACTGTCCATTTTCGAAGCTATATGCTCTAAGATTTACTAAGCTACCATTCATTAATGGTTCACTTACTGTGTTTGTTAAGCTAAATATAAAAACTTTACAAGTTAGATACCACAAACATTTTTGTTGACACCTTTAAAAAGGTAAAGGTAGTTTACAAATTAACATATACAACCCTTCTGACCTTGTATTCTCATTTTGACATATATGCATTTCACCATCAAATCTTAGTAAATGGCTGATTTTATCCACTGCCATTTTACCAAACCCCCATAAATAAAGTTGCAACTCTTGTGTATATAATTATGCAGATATTTCAAACAGAGCAAGTGATTTAACAAAGGTCTTTTCTGTACTGCACTGTTATGGTGCTATTATTCCACTTTTGACATCCTGTGGAATTCTGGGGCTTGTAGTTTACTAAAGCCAAAATGCCCCTCCCTAAACTGCAAACCCCTGGATTCCAAAGGGTGTTGAAAGTGGAATAATAGCACTATAACAGTGTGGTGCAGAAAATCCCAAAGTCTAGTTGTTACCCTGCTTGCTGGGGGTCCCTTAGGGAATTCCCAATGCCTGTCAAAATTATCATTTGTGGAGAAAATTAGCTATGAACCCTGCTGTAGCAATGCAAAGAGGGCAGAGTGGTAAAGGATCTTGAGCCCAGCATTTACAGAGTTAGATCACAGAGAATCAGGCTAACTGTTCAAATCTGAGTATTTTATTGGAAAAGATGTTAAAATCCATACAAGCACTCACACACACCAGCATACAAGGCTATAGAAATTTAGAAAGAAGTGAAAATTAAGAGAGAGACATAGGGGTTTTGGGTAATACTGTACCAACCCAGAAGTCTTCAGCTGGGAACAGACAAGCGGAGAGCCCAACTCAGCCTAGGGGAGGGGCTGGGGGGAGCTTCCGCTGGCAGAGGGACTGCCTGCCAGTCAAGTCTGGGAGAACTCCAAAAATGGAGTCTAAAACGGAGCCTAGTTATAGGGCTGAACATGTCCTGGGGACCAGATGGCTAAATTTTTATGTAGATGGATCTCAGCTTTGTAGTTCAAAGAAAATACAGCCAGGCATCCTTGTAGTTTCCTGCAAGATGGCTATCTCATCCAGGGATGCATGCCTCCACGGTGTAACATTCCTGGCTGTTTGAACTGTTAATTTGATCACAGAAACCTGTCTCCTGTTGGACTATTATTGCTGAAAATCCATTCAAATGGTCTGTGTGAACCATTTCCACCTAAGGATGTACGACAGAAAACAGTGCTATCCCTTGATCTGTATCCATAGCTCTGCTTGCCTACGTGTCCTTCCAGAAGATCTCTATGGCTCACTATGTTTGATATAAAATAATTATGCTCCCCAGGACATAGGCTAGGTGTAGTAATATAGTACTCATGGTGGTACCTCCAGCAGAACTTCTTTATTACCACAGCAGCTCTTGCCTGGCAGTCCCTCTGGACTACACAGTGTAGTCATTCACTGTGACTAGGTGCTGTCCAGGCTGTGAAGGTGGTTTCCTCCCTCTGGATACTGATAACCAATGGTGCATTCTTTTTAAGAATGTCTTTATTAATAATTTCCCCCCCAACTAAAACTCTACAAGTACATAAAGGAAAAGAAAAAAACCCCAACATATAAAACACACAAAACATATGAGTTAGAAATTAAAACAAAAAAAGCAAGGAGAAAGAAAGAAAGAGAAAGAATCTACCTTCATCTTTCCTTTAAACAGATGAGAGCAGTCTAATTGATTCTAGCCTCTCAAAGATAACATCCAATACTTCCCTTCCTCCCATTCCCCAATTCATACTTTCCAAAGAGAATGAGAAATTTTCTTTTACCAAAGGTTAATATATCCAACATAGTATCTTGATATTACTTTCTATTCCATATCATTATATATTAGATTAACATGACAATTGACATTACAGGATAAATGACATTAATACTATTGCATGATAAATGATATCAATACTAAACGCTACTTGCTGACTGGATTACATAATGCTTCACTAGTTAAAACTGGTGAAACTTAAATTTGTCTGTTCATATAATTTTCATCCTCCTTCACTTCCATGTTGCTAACTTCTGTGTCCTGCCCTCTTCTTGCATCTTCTCATATCTGCTTGATCACATTTCTCAGGGCTACCACCATATTCCTTTGGAAATTTAAAAGTTCCATACATAACTCCCCCATCATCCATTGGCATGACACATTGCTCTTTTTTATCTCTCTTCTTTTTCTGCTTTTAAACAATGAACTCCTCGGAAATTATCATCTTAATTTGGTATTTTCTATTTGGATTTTCTTTTGTTTCATATTGTGGGTCTCCTTCGGTGTCTCTTTCTCTGCTTCACCTTATTTTTTTTCTCCCCTTCTTTGTCTGAGAAACTAGTTTCAGTTTTCGCTTGATTGGAGTTCAGACTCAGGAGGCATTTTGTGTAAACTTTGGACATAATTGGAGAAATCTTAAATAACAAACCTCTTGGAGATTATTCCCTTAATTAACTTAATTAGATATTTACTATCTGGACTGAACTCTGTTTTGCTTTGTCTCTTAGCTTTTTTCAATTTTAAAGCCTTTATTTTGTTGGAATATGTAGTTGTGCTATATAAACAGGAGAAGTTTTTAAATAATGAAACTCATTGGAGATTGTCAACAGAACTGAGATTTTTATTTTATTTTATTTTATTTTATAATAATTCATATATATCACCCACAGATATAAATCTACAGTTTTTGAAGTTTTAGGCCGATCTTTTTCGCTTTGATAATGAAATTCACCAACAAAATAGGGAGACTTTCTTTTCTTATATTGATCTTCCCCATCTTAGCATTTCACAGCAAGGATTTCTTTTAGAAACTTTATGCTTAGAGGAAATTATCAGTATTATAGTAAATATAAAAAATGGGAAGTCTCCTAGTCCTAATGGGTTTCCAGTTGAGTGATACTAAGCTTTTACCAGTCTGTTGAAACTAAGACTGCGCCAACTTTACAAACATATATTGATGTATTGATGACTCTGTTCTTGGGAGAAAGACAGGATATTTCTCTTTCACTTCATTAAATGATGTCTATATTACCCTGATACCTAAACTTGCTAAGGACCATATTTGTTGGGCTAACTACTGTCCTATACTCTTACTTATTGTTCATATTAAAATATAGACAGCTATTAACAAAAAATTATTTTGCCTTTGGTAAGTCCAGGCAGGATTGATCAAAAACAGGCAGGGAGCTGATAATATTTAACTGGTTGTGGATTTGATTGCTCTAAACTAAAATATAACTGATCAGTCAGCCATTATTTCTTTAGATGTTGAGAATACCTTTGAAAAAATTTACTGGCCATTTATTTTTACAGTATTGATTAATTTTGGGTTTCCTGAAATATTTTTGAAATGCATAAATATTTTATATTTAGCACCAAAAGCACAGGTTATGACCAATGCTTTTTTTCTCTCTTCCTTTTTTACATTAAAACAGGTAAAAGACAGAGATGCCCACTGTCTCCTTTGATATCCAGTTGGTACATGGATGCCTTACTATGTGCTATGAAAAAAATTTCCATGATCAATAGATCTAACATGTCAGGTTAAAAATTGTAAGTGTTCTTTTTGTAATAATCTTTTGCTGTTCATTTCAAAGCCCCAGCAGTCAATTTCTGTTTTGATGCCATTGATTAATAATTTTGGTAAAATATTTAGGTATACACTTAACTGATCTAAGTCAGAAATACTGTCTGTGTGAGACAAGAGGGGGTCTAGTATATTTAAAGCATACCACTTTTGTTATTGCCCAAATTCTATTATTTTGGGGGTATAATTATCACTAGGGACTTCGATGATTAATTTTAATATAAGTAAGCTGATAGAAGATATTGAATAAGATTTAGAGACAGTGGTGGAACTTGGAGTGTGTGGAGGGGGGCAGGAGGGGGGTGAGGCTACAGCGTGGGGGCATTGCCACTGTGTGTGGGGGCATGGCCATGGTGCATGGGGGCATGGCCAGGGCACGTGTGGGCATGGTCAGTGTGTGCAGGGCCATGGCTACAGGTCAAGATGCCCCCAAAACATTGCTGCCCAGGGCTAACTGCCCCCATCACCCTCCTGTCCCTACGCGACTGTTTAGAGAGAAGGATGGGCTTAAAGCTGAGTTTGTGGGGCAATGTAAATGTGATGAAAATGTGTATTATACCTAGAATTGCTTATGTTATACATGGAATTCCTCCACGTATACCTTGAAAATATTTTCAAAAACTAAATGTATTGTTTAGGAGATTGGGGTGGAGGCTTAGATATTCCTGGAATTTCAATGAAAAAGATGCAAATTCCAATCAAAGAGGGAGGGTTCCACACATCACCATTAGGAAAGGATTGCTTTCACTAATTTTTTCTGTATTGTCGGCCTTCCCACTTCTTTTCATACCTGAACCATTTTTATGGAAGGTGTGGACTGATAATAGGATTATTACCTTAAATTAGATATCTGGTGTTGATTATGAATTTTTGCCTTTGTTAACTTTGTAAGAGCAGTTGAAACTATCTCTATCAGGCAGTATCTATGACTGAATTTTTTTTTACAGTCCAGATTTGGCCCTGCAGCTCTAAGTGCATCCAAAATTCCCTTAATATTAGAGACATTAATTGAGGCCAACCATATCCAAACCAACAATTTTAAAGTATGATACATGAAGTTTACAGGAAAGATGGAATAGAGAACTGGAATACCCAATTCTGATTAATTAATTAATGGTTATCAGTTTTATCATTTATAACTAGTGTGGCTAAAGATCTCTGACTGTATCTTATAGAGCAGAAATGACTCTTTTAGGTATATTGGTCACCAGAACATCCATTCAAGAAAGGGCTTTCTGACTCAGCAAATTGTTGGAGATGTAATACTACTAATGCTTCCTTAATGCATAGATTTTGAACTTGTCCCATAGTAGCTACATTTTGGGAGGAAGTAATTACATGAGTAAATTTGGTATTGGAAAGTTCTTTGATACTCATAGGCATGCATATTCTTTTGAATTATTTACTTGTTTTTTGGAAATTAACAAGTTGTCAGTGGAAGTGCATTTTTAGTGTCCTTTTGGCTGCTGCTAAAAGATTGACACTTTGTTACTGGAAAGATATTTTCTTCCACTTGTGATGCAATAGATAGGAGATCTAACAACGCTTGTAACACTGGAAAAACATGATGTATAGGAGAAATTTACAAATGGACATAAATGAACATTTGCTCAGCTTTTACAGAAAATTATTACTAATATGGTTATTTTTCCTCTGCTTGTGTTTTTATTTTCTTGCTTTTATTGTACTGGAACATTATTGTATGTAACTGAGAATCATTTTGAACATAAATACAAATTTAAGTATAAAAAACCTAGCATTAGAACAGTGCCACAACTTTTAACAGAACATGATACATCTGGCATTAACAACCCATGTTGCAGAGGTAAGTGTCTCTGTCAGTAAAGTGGAAGAGAACTGAGGGTGAGGAAAATCCAGAGGAAGTAAAAGGGTGTGTAGGTGGATGGGGGATTGGTGTAGACTTGGCTGAAAAATACCACTATTAGATGGGAGGTGAGAAATTTAGATGTCTAGCAAATATAATTAAGATCATATGGACACTGAGTAATAAAACGGTAAAACTAACTTGGTGCCTGTCTGTCTGTCTCCCTCTCTCTCTTTCACATAATACTTTATTCACGTAATACTTTATTGTGCCTCATTTAAAGGAGGAATGGGAATTACGTTGTCTTCCAAATACTATAGTGGTGGAACTGCCAGTAGGCCTATCTAGCACAGCCACTAGTGAAGAAAACTGGGGATTATAGTTCAAAGTCAAGAGTGCCACTTGCTTCCCATTCCTCCTCTCTTAAATGATACATTTCTTCTTCCACTTCTTTGGCTACTCTTTCTTTAGTTACAAAGGTGTTATGGAATTTGTCTGCATATTAGGGATGTTGAAGCAGATGTAAAGCATGGTACGTTTGCAAGGAGGAAGAGAAATGTTGACTGTGTACAGAACCGAAGTAATGCACATGGTCTAAAGCCTGTCCGCCCATAAGAACATCAGATCCAGGGTCTAAAACTGCCTACTGCACCACTTCTTGTTTTATTTTATATACTGCATTCTGGAAGCTCGGGGGGGGGCAAGCAACTATGGAGGTCAATTATGCAAGCCACTAACCTTATTTTTTTCATTTCTTATTTAGCCTCCTCTTTGAATCTGGATCTTTAACCTGGTGTTGTGTACAGACAATTTCTTCACAGAAAGAAGAGCTAGAAATTTATGCTTAAAAGGAGAATTAAAATTTGACATTCTCAGGAACTCTGTTCTTGTTAGCACATACAGTATTTTTGCAACCCTTGCAAATATAGATTTCCAGAATACCACAAAAGGTGTTGAAATCATGTTTGTGAAATACATGGAAGATTCACAAAGTGCTATATAAAGAACACTTATTGTTATTGGCTGAGACCCACAAAGTCAGTTATGAATGTGTAACCTAGAGTTATGCATTCATGACTGTTTCATATTGTAGATGCCTAGGCTGTAGCCTCTAGCTTGGAAGATGCATAGGGATCATGAAAGCCCCCAATCCTCACTTACCATGCAGGAGCTGCTGTGATCAACAGGGGTCTGTTCCCCTGCCAATTAGGAAGCAGCTGACTGGCATTCCCAATCTATCACGTGAACAATCTCCAGCATGAGGGGGGGATTGCAACAGGGCCCCTGCTTCTTGTTGCACAAAATATCACTCATAGGAGTGGTTGGGACCATCCCAATCAACAGAGGAACAGACTCATTGATTGTACCAGCTGCTGCCCAGTAAGTGAGCACTGGGGGTTGGGCCAGGAGTCACTGTATAGCTACATAACTACTAGGATGGTTACATATTTGTAACTGCCCAAGTAAATTCCAGCTATCATCATCATCATCATCATCATCATCATCATCGGCCTGAATTCTGTTGCTAGTCCTATCTAAAGCAGACCCACTGAATCAATGGTATGTGCCCATGTGTTTGTTTACCAGTCAACAAAATTCATTGAATGGTATGACACTAGTTGGGGACTAACCAACTGGATTCCAGCTGTTGTTGTTGTTATTGTTATTTCCAGTGCCAACATTCTCTTCAGCTGGAAAGTTCTTTCATGTCATTTTTGAGAGCAGATGAAGAGAAGCACAACATTCTGAAAATCAGAAGTATGACCTCTCCAGCTCACAGAGGAGTTGGTTAACAGTGATTGAATCAAGCACCAAACATGTGGGCCTGGGTGTAGAACCTGAATGAAAAGCAGGTATGATTCAACTGATGTTGGATTGGATTGAAGTATAGTCATGCTAACGCCTGATTGAAGTCCATGAGGCATGTTAGGCATGTCTTACTTTAGTCTCATTGATTGCCCCAGATCTAGTTTAAGCTTGATGTATTCTACTTCCAACTCAACATTCTTATTCATGGGCTCATTTGAAATAACTTCATCTTAAGAGTAACGACAAGGCAAGACTGAGCAACACTGTGCATTTCAAAAACGCTTTTCAAAAGACTCAGATGAGACAAGAATGAGATGTTATGGGTGTTGAGTTCATGGTTTATTTTCACATTAAAAAAGTAATCTTATTGATGAATTAATATTAACTTTTAAATATAAAAGTGCTTTTTTAAAAAAAAATCCTTAAGGCTCATTCTGTTACTTTACAGTAGGGTTTTTCACCATTCCAGCAACTGTGCTACATGAGTTTTCAATGGATCATAGAAAACAGCAAAATCTCCAAACAGTAAACAACTTGTCAATAATTTTATCACTTTAATACACATGAATTTTAGCCAAATAACAGAGCTATAAACAAATAAATTTCTCACATTATTCTCTTGGTTCTGGAATGGATCCTAAGCATTGACTATCTGAATAAATATAACTGCTGAGCAATGTAAATTGGTTTGATACAGGAAGCAAAATAATAGAAACAATGCATGTGCATTTTGCAATTTTTATTCCAGAGCTAGGGATAACAAAAAGTTCAGACAGCCTATTAGCAAGTTATTTACTCCATCAGTCATATCCTTAGTTCAGGAAACTGCAAATGACTCACGCCAAGGGAGTTCTAACAAAGTAAATATGTTCTCATATAAACAGTATGCAAATTGTTCCTTCAAATTTAAAACAATAACACTTGTATCTATTCAAACCAATGACCAATTACACACTGACTATGATGGAGGTACCAATTCATTCCAGATTTATTCTTTGCAAAAGTAGCCAGAGGTGACTTACTGTATATTGGTTTGTAACAAATGACTTCTTGCTTTTGTCAAAGAGGCTAAATGAAATAGCATTGCTGTTTGTTCATAGCACATATAATTTAGACTTCTGAGGTTATATGATGACAGTGAGTTAGTATTGTTCATCATAATTAGGCATGGATGGACATGACATTGCTACAACTACTTAAATTCAAACTACAGCGGCCCCTCAATTTTTGTGACAATTTGGGACACAGAAACCTCATGAAATTTTTTTTTAAAAAACACACAAATAACATCCCCCAGCTCAAGTGAGCACTCCCCTTCCAATTCCCTTCCAGGCATCCTCCCCCATTCACTTGCGTTTTGCCCATGTCTGTGGAAGGAAGATACATGTGCCTGGGCAAAAGACAGGGGAATGGGAAAGTAAAAATGGGGAGAGGAGTAAGTGGGCACCTCACGAGTAATCAAGTTCCTGATGTGGAGGGAGGACCGTGGTTGTGGTGTAAATCAAGATTGGGAAAATGTAGCCCTCTGTTGGATTGTAGGTCCCACCAACACTAGCCAACCATAGTCAATGGTGAAGAGTATTGGGAGCTGTAGTTCAGCAACTTCTGGAGGACAGCATTTTTCCTACCTCCTGGTGTAAATGTATTTAAATTTTCCCCAGAATGATTTTTTAAAAAATGCATGGGTCACAGCCTCAGATTAATTCTATGAAAAAAAGAAAGAATTTTTCAGCCACAAAGATGTGCTGTAAAATACAGGCAAAATGCCTGCCCATGTCATACATCAACTATTGCTGTTACTGTTTGCAGCACCCTTTGAGATGATTGGGAAAAAATGGTAATTGATTCAATAAATTAAGAATTTAAAATCATCCAAAAATAGTACCATATGCACGTGGACACACATACATATTTTACAGTATAAATTACTGTACAGGATATATATCTCCATTTATTACGTTGTTCAGTTAATGTAAACAATAGAAATATGTCATTGCAGGACATATGGAGGAATCTACTTCAGCTGTGTAGATGAGAAGTGAAAGGTGCACAGATGTATGGGAAATTGACAACCCTATTGCTTTTTTTGTTTTTTGTTTTATAAAAATGCTGGTTCTAAGAGAAAAAGGCTGTAACGATAAATATGCGATTTCTATGTTAAGAAGGGTGAGAAAGAAATGGAAACAGATTACAATGTGATAACAAATTTTGGCAGGAGTTTTTGGTTAAGCTGCTGAGAGGTTGGAAACTGGTATCTCTCACTGGCATACAAAAAATATTGAGTCATATATGAAACAGAATTGGTATATAATTCACAACAAATGTTTTCTCCTATATGCAAGCAACAGGTATGAATTCACATGAGCAATTTTAACATATGGGTGGGCTACCAATAGATACAGCTGGCTACCATTCCTTTGTTCCTGCCCTCTAGAAAAAAGTGTTGTTATCAGCTCAGAGATGATGCGAGCCATTTCTATGGTGACAAGGCTCATATTACATTTACCCTTGCAAGCCATCTGCCCAAGGATGAGTGGGATTTTGCTCAGAAAAACAAAGGTAGTGGTGCACAGTCCTGACAGGATGTCTCAAGAGCTGTGCTGTCTTTCTGGAGGTAAAGATTCATGAAGTAACAGACAGGATGACAAGACTCATCCAATCCAGCAAACAAATAATACTGCAAGATATAGTCTTCAACATAATGCAATGGAATAAAAAGCTGAAAGCCACTGGGGCAAATGCTGTTATTTTATCACTCCTTGGACATGGTCCAGGAAGAAAGAGAAGACAACTGGAAGTGAATAACTGATTCCACAGGTGGTGCCAGCAGGGAAGAGTTGGCTTCTTGAATGGTCTGCTCTTTCATAAAAAAAGGACATCTCACAAGAGATGTATTGCACCTCACAGCAGTTGATAAGGATGCATTTGTTTAGGGTTCTGGCAAACCTGATCAGGCAGGGTTTAAAACTGAGTTGTATAGGGGAGAGAGACAGTATTTCAGAGGACAGAAGAACACCAAGTATTGTGGAAAACAGTCCCAATGATACAAGTTTAACTGGGGTGATGGGAGAAGGACCGAACCATGAGCAGAAACAACAACAGCAAGGAATTAGTCGGAGAGAATGAACCATGGCTTTAGACATCTCTGCACAGATCATGGGAAATAAGATTAAATTCAGTTCTTAAAATGATTTAATAGATATTGCTGAAGTCTGGGGGGATGAGTCTCATGATAGAATGTAGTAATGGAAAGTTATAATCTATTCCAAAGTAAAAGTTCAAGCAGAAAGGAGAAGTAGCATTACATGTCAAGGACAGGTACTCCTGTGAGGGGATTCATGACTTAAAGCATAGAACCAGGTTGAGAATATTTTGGTAAGGGTTAAAAGGGGAAGAAAACAAGAGGGATATCAATTTGGGGGTCTCATATAAGACTTCTAAGACAAACTGAAGAACTTTATGATGTCTTCTCAGAACAGATGACAAAACATTCAGAAAGGATAGATAGATCATACAGTTAGGAAGACAACCTGGGGAAAACAAGATTGAGAAGTGACAAAATGCCTGTCTTTGAATATTTGAAGGAATGTCACATGGAATATAAAGCAAACTTATTTTCTGCTTTTGTAGAGGCGAGGATCCAAAGCAATGGTTTCCATTTACAAGACAAGAGATTCCACCTAATATTGAGAACTTCCTGGTGGTAAGAGCTTTTCAACAGTGGAATGAACTGCTTTAGATAAGGATGGAGACTCTCTCATTGGAGGTTTCTAAAGTGAGGCTGAATGGTCCCTGTCTCAAGTGCTTTAGCTGCATACTCATGTATGGTAGTGTTGGACTAGATGGCTCATGTGATCTCTTCCAGCTCTATGATTTTACCCTTACTTGGGACTGAAACAAAATATTTTGTGCAAAACTTTCCTAGGTCAGATGAATGGCTGAACTGAAGTTCATACAACTGTTTGGCATGTAATAGACTGGAATACTGCTGGTAATGCTTGCATGCATTTTGATTGTATTCAATTTAGTTGCCTTTTCATAAACACACTCAAAGTGATTTACAAAGGCACAAAAATAAGTCAGTAGAGTAATGGTATTAAAACAAAAATAAAATTAAAAAATAACTCCTTTTGGCTTGCCCATGTTGTGCTGTGTTACAAATCTACCACTACACAGAAAATTTGGATTTTGATATTATTACTCTAAATGTTCTTTTTTTTTTTTTTTTGACCGATGGCCAGTGTGTGTACCACTCAATATAAAGATGCTCAGGATGAATCCTGAGCATGAAATGGTGGCCCTATCTGTTTGACTCACCACAAGATGAGTGGCAGTAAGTCTTTTCTGAGCAGCTATCAAATTTTCAGATGTTAATCAGAGCATTGTGTGAATAAGCACTTGCTTTTTTGTTAAAAGATAAAGGTTAACCAACCAGATATGAGAAATATGTAGGAAGTGGTTGAACTGAGCTTTGGGAATATTTTTTCTGCAATCTCCTCCCCTCTTAAATTAAATTTGCTTCATTCAATATTTCAAATAGCTTTGTTCTGCACGATATTATAAAATATAACATTTGCCCCTGCCAAAAAAAAAAGATACTGCTTCCACAATAGGAGCCTTACCCACTTGGGTCATTACAACAGATATATTGTTTTCTGGAATGTTTAATCTGAGAATCCTGAGTTGGATTATTTTGGGTTGTGTACAGTAGTGTCATTCTGCTAACCCTCTTACCCCTCACAGAAACTCTGGCCATTTCCGCACAAGTCTGTTATAGCACAATGATTCCACTTTTAACCTCCTATGGAATCCTGGGGTTTGCAGTTTCGGGAGGGGCCAAGTGGCCCCTCCCCAAACTGCAAACCCTAGGATTCCATAGGAGGTTGAAAGTGGAATAATCGCGCTATAACAGACTCGTGCGGAAATGGCCTCTGTTTTCACCTGCACAAGCATCACATCCTATATGTTGATGTTTCCTGCACAAGAGCTGGTGCAAGCCATTGTATAAATGGTTCTGTTACTCATTATGATTTCTTTATACTAGGTATTTGCATGAACTTGTAGTGTCAGTTGTGGCATTAGCTAATGCTGGCACCTCTTGTATTTTCCCCAGTAACATTAAGTTGGATGACACTATTTCCTGCTTGCTTTTTGGCAAGGAAGTCAAAAAACACAAAAAGGCAATAATCTGTGGTATCCATTTCTCCAAGTGACCAAAAGACCAGTATGCAGAGGTGTACTTGGGTTGATCTTGCTGCTTCCCTGAGAATGGGTGATTTCTCTCATTCTCCTGCAGCCACCCATCCACTCAAAAAATGTACTCCAGAGTGGTATGTAACTCTCTTGAACAGTTTTTTTGGTAGCACAGAGGACTCCAACAAAGGCAGCGGGAGAGTGCTGATTCTGTGGCATTGGATACCAAAGTACACCACTGGACATTGACCAAGGAATTTGTAGTTTTCATTTATCACATGACACATGACATCTTACAGCTTCTTTGTGGCTACATGGATCATTGTAACTTACTTAAATGTAAATGATTGCCACAAAGAAACTATCCTGCATATTATTGTAGTCTGTGGATACATCTTTTTTCAATAGTTTTGGTTGAGAGGGCAGTAAATCCTCTACATTAAGAAGATTAATCCACATTTAGCCTTGTCTTTGAATAGGACAGGCTTTCAGATATGTTTGCAGATTAAAATACAGTGATTTGATAAGATTTTCTTTTAAAAAAAATAATGTTGTAAAACAGCTAAAAGCCCAGATGTGATTGTTTACGAGTATGAATCAGTTCGGCAGCAAATCTATGAACACTTAAGGGTGGAAGCTCCACTGAACACATAGACACTTACTTATGAGTAAACATACATGTGTCACATCTGCTACCTATTAGAGAGAGAAAGAGAAAGAGATCTTTAATTCGCACTATTTTTCAAACTTTGATATTATTTTGATGAGAAATTGCAGTTAACACCCCCCCCATTGTATTACACACAAATTGAAGATTACGTCAATTGCAGTCTTGTGGATGGATGCATCAAATAGAAAAGTTCAAATGGTTGTGCTCATTAAAAAAAAATATCCTGGCTTTTTGATAATTCAACATTAATAACCTGGATCATGTGTGAAAATGTACATCTGAATGCTAATGCATAGTTTTAAAGGCTAAACATTTAAACGTGAAATAGGATCAGAAAGATATTAACTGATAACCTTCTATACTGGTGTGATCTCACTGTCAACAGTCCAAACTGCAATGCCCACTGTCATGATTGGAACTATGTCACTGTAAGAAATCATTAACTCCTTTACATTATAGTTTTGCTACAGTTTTCCTGTTCAGAAGTTATATGAACACATGCCTAAATCCAAATGATAGTCCCAAGGAGAGCTAACACAAACAGCCAATGGAACATACGTAAATTCTTGGTTCAACGGATCTAGTCTAGTTAGAAGTAGCAAATGTTGGTGAGATCCTGATGGAACTATGAAAGATCTCCCCATCCCCACTTGAAAGCCTCACATTCTTCCTGTGCATCTCCCCACTCCACGGGCGAGTAGCAGATGGTGAAAAGCACAACACAACTAAGAAGCATCTGACTATGTGACTATGGCCAGAAGTACAACAAATGTCATTTTCCAGGACCTCCAGAGGAAGATGCCTTAATTGTTGTGCCAGAGTTTCTCAGCTTTCCCTTTTTTCCACTGGTTGCCATATGGCTGTGAGGGTGCACAAGAAGGTGGGTAGACTAGTGGTTTTGGTCATTTTGTGAAGATGGAACAAATTCTAATCTTTTGCAACAACAATATACACACAGAAAGACACACAGAACATAAGTTAGACTTTCACCTGTGTATATCACTAAACGAATGCCAATTTGTATGTAGACCAAAGAATGCCCTTCTCTATGAGTACAAAGGCACTAAATGTTCTCCAGGCTCATTCGTTTTATAACTTATTAAATTGTACATTAATATGCAAGCAAACAGCTTTTAAAAGACTTCAGAATTTCTAGGAATGCATTGTGTTTAGCCAGATGGATTGCAGAGAATCTCTTAATGTCTAGGAAAATACAGAATGTTGTGATTTCTGAAAGATTAACAAGTCTTATTTGGTATAATCTCTCATGGACAACAACCAATTTCCTGCACTGCATGGTGCAGTGCTTCTTCGGTGCTAAGGTCCACAAAAAATGATGACCAATAAAACTTGATAATTTTTAGGGTGCAACAAGATGCTGTGGTTTTCATTACAACAGAAGAACACAGCTACCTCCCTGGAAATCATAACCGAAGAAACTGAAAGACCACAAGACCAGGAATTCCATGTAAAATGGGAATTTAGACTCAGCATTTCCACAAATGTGAGTGTCCTCCCTCACTTCCAGGAAAACAGGTGTTCCATGTGTCCATGGTATTTTCTTTGCAGACCTAGCTCTTCCCCTATAAAGTGAAAAGCTCCTTCATGCAGTGCTCTGTGTTGGAGAATTAATATCCAAGGTGTCTGTAAGGGACAGACAAATCAGGGCCCATGCATGATAAAATGAAAGGGAAATAACATATAAATGGAATCCTGTACTTTAACAAACATAAAATATTATCTGTAATTAAAAAGGGGGAAAAAAAGGCAGAAGCCTTAAATAGCACCAGAGACCACTTTTAGTTTAAGACTAATGGTTTTAAAAATAATGGCCAAAATCCTGAAATCAGAACTGGACAGAGCTACATCTCTGTAATGACATCTCCTAACACTACCTTCTCAATCCTATTTTTTTTTTAAATCAGGGCACACCCCACACCATATGGGCACTTCCATGTTGTCAGAGAGCAGGAGGATGAGCAGGGACACATCCAGCTCTTTTCCTGAACTTGGGCGTGCTACAAGAGTGTTATCTTGGGAGGTGTCTGCAACTGCCTCTCACCGCATGTCCAACTACAGGAAAAGAACTGGACAGACCTCTGCTCATCACATTGTCAGGGAATACAGATATGGCTGTATTGGTTGGAAGTGGGGCTATACTGCTTCAAAGGCACTGCTTCTGGGGGAAATTGTTGCACAATGACTATAAAAGTGAATTGTGATGGTGGGAATCTGATTTCCACCATCATGCACTAAAGCCTATAAATGAAAAATGAGCAAACAGATTTTTGCTTCTTTAATAGAAGTTTTCATTTACCTAACACCTCAAATACTAGGGCAGTGACAGGCAACTCTGGTGGGTCCATGGGCCAATTTTTACACCCGGAGGGTTCACTGCAGTCTGCAGTCCCACCAAATATGTTGCCTTCCACCCCAAATCTGGAGATGACCAATCTGTTACTTTTGGTTTTGAAAAACCCCAGGGGCAAAGGGGTGGCAAGGGGAAATACTACAGGTCCTTTCAGCAGTGTGAGCCTCTTTGTTTGGGAACTCCCACTTTGCTTCTGCCTGCAAAAAATGGATATTTTCTAGCTTCTATATTAAGGCAATTAAATTCAAAGTCAGTGTTAATAAACTGCACCAGACTTTTGTAAGCAGAAAGTAAACACTTCTTACACTTGCCCAGTAATGTTCTTGAGGTGTTGTGATTTTCTCTCTAGAACCAATCATTCATTCTGAGATAGAAACCTCATATTCTAGGTGTGTGTAGACTAGAATCTTGTACATATATGGGTGTAGCCCTGTACTTTTGGGGACATTGGAGAGGAAGGCATCCAGTACAACAGTGGCCTGGCTCCGTCCTTCCAGCTCCTAAGTAGCTGTGTGCATGGAGCAGTGTCTGACCACATTCCAGCTGTCCTCATGCACACAGGGAAGAAGGAATCTTAGATACAGGGCAGAGGCTGCCACATCTTCCCTAGGTGTTCAAGGATAGATGGGTTGTGTTCAGGCACACCTTCGCAGCCGGTCAGTAGTTGGATGCAGGAGGGGAGGTGAATAAGCTTCATCCAGCAGACCCAGGATGTTGTTGCACAGTTGAGAGGGGAAATGGGGACAAAGGGGCAAGCTGTGTTTGTTTCTGAGAGCTGCAAACCACTCAAGGGGAGAATTAGCTTCTGCTTACTGGCTCTCAACTTGAATCTATGAGAATTTCATTTCTACAGTATTCACCAGCTGACATTAAAAATGTTTAATTTATTCCTGATCCTGATCCTGTAGTGCGAAATTTTATCTGTAGCATCTTAAGTGATAAACAGTATGTTTCTCTCTTACAAATTTCATAGATAAGGTTCTGAAAAGCTAACCTTGATAAAAAAAAAGTAGTATGTGTACATGAGGAGAACTCTAAGTGATCCTGGAACTTGTAGTGTAATCCTATATAGCTTTGGGCAGAGACAGTTTTGGATGCAGTAAATTCAAATCTATTCCAGTCCCCCTTGGGCTAGTACAACTAATGTTACACTTAAGTTCAAGTGCAAAGGAATGTAAAATAAAGATTCTTGAGGCTGAAAGGTCTAGAAGAACTGTGGATAGGCTACCTTGCAGAGTTCCTGATCTGTTTAAGATTGCAAAGTGCAGCCACTGTGTGACTTTAGCAAGGGTTACAAAATAAACACTGAACATTCCCGGATAACAATGTAAGATATATAACCTGTATGCTATATATTTTGTATGAAATATTTTGCCAGAACTCTGTAAGCAGAAAGCAGCCCTTACTATTACATACTTCTAACTTTATTATTAATTATGAGCCTGACTGCTCATGAAAGAAAGTAGTACTGCAAGGGAAGAAAAAGTGTCAGTATGCATGCAAATTAGCATCAGCATCTTGTCTGACAGATAAATTTGCCCCTAAGACAGAAGTTGTCCATTGATGTAAAGCACAGAATAAATGTGGTTTATGAGTAGAAAAATCTTTCAGCATTACCGCAATTGGCCTAAGTCAAGAAACCATCTTTTCAGAAATGTATGAATGTGCTTGAAGTAGAGTAAAAAAATGCTTTTCTGAATCAGAGGTGCTATAGTTTATGGTACTCTGTTACATCAACCCATACAGTTCAGAATTAGCATTTCAAGATCTATGTGTATATGTGTGTGCAGGTGTGTGAGAGACAGAGAGAGTGAAAGAGACAGAGAGAAAGAGAGAGTTTGTTCTAACACACATATTTTCAGTTTTCTTCTTTACAATAACTGAAGTGATATTTGGAGACTATTAAAGTATAATTCATCCAAAGAGACAAACATTGCATAATATACATACACACTGATTTTTGTACTCTGAAAAAATATTGTTCAGTGTTAAAAGAAATATTCACATTGATTTGAAGCAATGCTGTGGTTGCGTATTTCTGTAGCACAGTGTCTAGAATAATTTAATTGTCTGTGGAAGAGTCTGCTGTCCCGATGGATGTTATGAGAACTGAGCACTACTCCTGATCCAGTGAAGTCCTTGTTGGGTGTACTGTACTAAATGTTCCATACTGCTGTGCAAGGTGACAGGTCCCATCAGGGCATCCAAATCGTTAAAGAAATCTAGGGAGTAAAACACAAAAATCAATTTTTAAGACCTTGTTGGATAGCAGAGCATTTTACTGATTAATTCTTAAGGCACATAACATACTGCGAGAGTAAGTAAAGTTTAAATAATCAGGAAAGGATTTAAATAAGGCTGCTAATTCCCACAGTGAATAATTTCATTTAAAGATAAGGAAATGGATCCTCATTTTTTTTCACTCCGTTGACTGCTCCTCCTTGCAAAAGACCAACTACTAGTTTCCTGATTAAAAAAAAAAGACTCTGATAAGGCTAAAAGTTGTTAGTGTCTAAGTCCCCTTGAAAATGATGGAATTGGAATTAGTTGCAATTAATTTCTTCCATGAGATTCAGTATGACTTGGTTATCAAGAATAAAACAACTTATTTAAAACACTTATATACTGTCCTTCATTGTATTCTTTTTTTAAAAAAATATAATCTTTATTAATATAATGCATACAAAAAAAAAGCAAATTAAAAGAGAAAAAAGTCAACAATAACAATAACACATACCAAAATAATATAGAAAGTAATAAAGAATAAAAATAAAAGATATGGAAAGTGAAGAAGAGAAAAGAATCAAGAGCCTAAAACAGCCACCCAATCTTGCTTACATACATGTAGTATATCTTAAGACATACTTGCATTGTGAAAGAAAAAAAGAAAAAAGAGAAATAAAAAAACAAAAAAGAGAAAAAAAATTCTGACAGGTAACATTTAAGTTCCTTCCCCATTTCTCCATCTGTTGGTCCTAAATCCAATTCTAATTCAACACCTTTTTCTAATATAAATACAAATATAAATGTAAATATAAATATTATTATAAAAATCAATATTCTAAACATAATCATTATAACTATGTTTTGCTCTCCAAACTACTCAATTAAATCAACCTTATCTTTTACAAATCAAACCCACAATCCTTCATTGTATTCAATATTAGAGTGGTGCGTGTACGTGTGTGTGTGTGTGTGTGTTTGTGTTCAAGTCGCTTTTTCATATATGGCGACCCATGAATTTCAGAGGGTTTTCCTAGGCAAGAAATACTCAGAGCTAGTTTTCCCAGTACAGACTGCTAAAAAGAATCCCAAACAATTCAATAAACCAGATGCTAGCTGAGTTAGGGCAAGACAGATCACTTGCTGTTTATATTCACATACAAGTTTTAGCGAGTGAACAATTTTTGACTACACACACCTTGGTTTTCCTTGGCAAGATTGTCAGCCATCTCCCAGTAGTCGTAGCTGTGCAAGATGCTGTTGGTGATGCTAACATGATTGGCTGCCATCTGGTGTATTCGCTGTGGAATGCTGATTATAGAAGAAGGGGAAGGGGCTCCCGTGCTCCCCTGGGAGCCTACTGAACTCACAGGGGATGGGCTGGGCGATATGGGAGAAGGTGTTCCTGTGTGCCTGAAGTTTATTACGAGATATTAATAATTAGCCATACATAAACACAAGAGTAGTATACACATATAGTTTTCAGGTCCATTCAGGGTGTTTTATGACCTCATCATTGCTCACTCCTTACAGTTCTCAAGGGTTGCAATTTCTCTCTGGTATCCATAGGTAAGTTTTATCTTGAACAAAGAACATTTAGGCTTAAATCCAATTGCTAGTTCCAACCACAGTACAACTGTTGAATGGCAAGTCTACATTTATATAAATCTCATTGATTCAATGTGTTTGCTCTAGCTACAATCAACAATTGGATTTCGACCACAGAAAAACATTCATTGCAGCTCTTCCTTTACAATTTAAAGGAGGCCAAAAGAGAGAATTCAGTTTCAGATTACAGATACCAGCTAGGAAACAATAATTCCTAAGTGGCTAGGATTCAAATGTCCGCTGAGACTGTACATTGGAGCGATAGCTTAGCATATTACAGTGGAGCACAGAACTTACTTTCCACTGGCACCCCATGGAGATGGCACCTGAGCACTCTTAGAGGAATTCTGCAAAGAATTGGGGTGGGGGTGAGTAGAGGAGATAGAAATGTTACATTTTGGAAATAATTATTTTTGAAATAATAGAAATTTCAAGTTTATAATGATTGCCAACAGAACAGCTTGCACCAGAACAGAGAGAACATTTTTGAGCTTGCATGTGTAATATGCATAGTCAAATCTTCCAGAATGGGCCAAATTATTATTTATTACATTTAATTAGTGACTTTTCTACATCAAAGATATACTACAGAAATGAAATAACAAAACACAAAACAATTAAAAATTATCAAGGCATATGTTTGTTAACAAATATAAGAACAGAAAAAAAATCTTCTGTGCATGTTTGAATAGTATCATCCTGATTCAGACAATGGTGCTTAAGATGTACCACCTATTGCTGTAACAGTAACAACACCTTTCTTGTGGGTATTCCACTTACACTCCACTTACATTTTAGGTGAGTTTTTTTTATTTACTTAACTATGCTGCCACCATAAAAGATAATCTGTACCTTCATAGTGCTGAGTATCTTAAGTACATCAAGGGGTAACAATGATAATTAAATCCATTTCAGTCAGAGGTTATAACACAACAAAACATGTAAAGTGTCAAAGGGTTTATAAATACTTCTGCAAGGCAGTGCAGTAGCAACAACGTGGTTTATGCTTCTTTAGGGGCAGTTTAAGTATATTCTAAGATATAGTGAGAGTGTACTAAAAGCAAGCATTAAATTTACTTAGATTGGCTTTAATAAATACCTCAAAAAAAGGTATACTTTTTGGACAATTAGCATATTACAAGGCTTCCTAATCTATCTTGACTGAAGAATGGGTGCAAACCTGTTATGGCTGGGAGGTATTTCTCCCCATCTGTCAACCTCAATTTGAATGGTTTGTTCATTTGTTTTTAAAATGGTGTATGTACACTCTCATGAAAAGGAAACAACAGACTGCATACCCACACTCTTCCGTGAAGATGAGAACCTGCAAATATTCATAGATTTTTGTGGAAACATGACTGGGATAGATATTGACTACTGTTCTAAACATACTGATTAGAAAGGGAGTCAGGACCAAATTATAGTTGATGAAGAAATGCATTTGTTGCCTTACTATAGGGGTGAACAACATTTGGCATTGCAGATGATCTGGACTACAACTTCAACAAGCCCTGACTCATGTTGAGTGGGACTTTTGGGAGATGAAGAAAAAAAAATCTGGAGGACCAAAATTTATCCAATCTTGCTTTTCTCTATCACTATATTCTTATGAACACCTTTTTACTGGCTGCCACTTAACTAAAAGAACAGTATCATGTTACAGTTTCATGTTTTCAATCTCATGTTTTCCAGCCACAAGAAATTAATGGAAAGAAGCAGGTCAGAAGTGGCTGTGCATCTCCCAGTAACACATAGTTGAGACCTGATTCCCAGCTGAATGCTTTGTGGCCAATATGTTTCCTGCAAACAAAAGCAGTAAAGTCTCCTTGAGATGTACAAATGTTTCCCCAAGACAGGAAAGTACCTTGAAATACTCAATAAGTGCTTTAGAATACTTTACAGCGTGGTCTCTTTTGAGTCGAAACATCCTCCAGTATAAAAGTGCCAAACATCGATAACTATAAGGAAAAAGAGAAAATTTCAAATACATTGTTTCATTTTTAATGTTCAAATCAAGGAAAGAAAGAAAGAAAGAAAGAAAGAAAGAAAGAAAGAAAGAAAGAAACCAACCAACCAACCAACCAACCAACCAACCAACCAACCAACCAGCCAACCAGCCAACCAGCCAACCAGAAAATTTCCCAGGACTCTGTATACTTGTGGTTACTTATTACTGATCAAGACAGACAAATGTTTTGAAGAAAGATGAAGACAGCACAATTGAACTATTATCGCCCTTGATGTACATGCTCATTTATTCTGTCCTGTTATTTTCTTTACGTAATCATATGTTGCAAGTTGTTGAAGCACTGCAAAGGAAATGCAAAAGATTTTGGACAAAAGCATGAGCACACATGATATAAGCACTGATTGCACCACCGTATTATCTCCTGCTTTCTGAGGGAAAATGGTTATTTTCAGGAATATTTCATAAGTCTACCGTGTTTCTTTATCTTACGCAGAGCCAGTCTCAAAACTCTGCAGGGCAGTCCTTGGATATACCTTTTTGTGGGTCTGTGTAAACTTGCAACAAGACCCATCTTTGTGAAGAGTCTCTCTGTTTTGAAAAGCTGGAAAGCTGACTGTTCTTTGGCTTCTTTTCATTGCTCTTGTTCAAGAATCATGTTTCTGGCTGCTTGGTTTGTATTTAAAAGCAGATAAGACCAGGGTTTGATTCCCTGCTGGGCCATGAAAACCCACTGGGTGACCTTGGGTGGGTCACACATTCTCAGCCTCCAGAAAACCCTGTGACAGGTTCCCCTCAGGGTTACAGTAAGTCAGAAACAATTTGAAAGCACACAACAACAACAAATGGTAACATATTAATTAGACATGTGACACTGTTTTTCCTCACCTGTATTTTAGAGCACCCTACATTTGCAAACAAGAGATCTCACTGAGACCTCTTCCAAGTGGAGCATATGCAGTTGCGTAGGAAAGGGAGGGCGGGGAGCACTTTGCCCTGGGAGGCAATGTTTTTGGGGTGTCCTGGCTCATAGCCATGCCCCTGAATGCCCTGGCCATGCCCCCATCATGCATTGTGGCCCCTCTCCCTCCCACCCCCCTGCCACACACTCCAAGCTCCACCACTGAGCATATGTTTTGGAAGGAAGAGGTATCTGCACTTTTTAAAAGACAATCCAAGTAAGTTTGGCCAATCCTGCAGTGTTTCAAGCTATTTTCCCTTCTTTCCAATATACCGACATATCTTTTTCTAACACAAAAAGTGACTTTTTAAAACTGAAACATCTGGACATCATATGAATTGTAACAACTGAAGTATACATCTCCAATGTCTTTCTTCTTCCCTATTTTCAGGGTGTTTCTACCATACATACTTCCTCCCTTGCCCCCTTATAGATATATATATTTTAAAAAAACTCTTAGTAGAGTCTTATGGTCCTTTCACACTATACAGTTATAGTGCCATGACTCTGCTTTAACTGCCAAGGTAACCTCTTGTGGAATCCTGGGATCAGATATTTAGAATTCTCAGCCAGAGAGCTGCTTAATGACATCACTGAAGATCATCCCTTGTAGCATCACAAGGGGGAATCTCTAGCTCTCAGCTTTTGGTCCTGGAATCCCAGGAACTGGGATAGTCCTTCCTGTCCAAGCTTCTCCTGCAGATCCCTATCACAGCTAAAGTTGAGGCTGGGTATGAGCCAGGAGGGAACCTTTAGTTGTGGCAACTCCCTTCCCAGCCCTCTTCAGAGGAGCTTGCTTGGTCCCATCCCTTCCATTTCTTTGCTGCCAAGTGCATTAGGTTTGCTTCTTTTTCATTCACCCAGGCTTTGGGAAAATTTTGTTTGCTAAAATTTTATATTGCACAAATGTTTCCTACATTTTGTATCTTTTAAATTTTCTCCTCTCTTATGCTTTGTAAAGCACTTTGGAAGGCTGAGCAGCTGAAACGTGGTAATAATACTTAGAACAAATAAATTAAAAAAAATCTACCTATGAGAAATCAGCATTTGAATCCCTGCTTGGCCAAAGGGACCCAATTGGGTGATTCTGGACATGTCTCTTCTCTCTCAAAGGAAGGCAATGGAAAACCTGCTCTGAACAAATCTTGCCAAGAAAATCCTGTGATAAGTTTGCCTTTAGCGTTGCCATAAGTCAGAATGACTTGAAGGAGCACAATAATAACAACCTACTCTGATGGTGTGATTTCCCTTGTGGAAACCTAGCCAAAATATGTGGAGTCATTTGGACAAAGAATGAGTCCAAGCTGGTTGCTGTTGATCACAACAACAACAACAACAACAACAACAACAACAGAAATGGTACAATACTCACTCTTCTATACCAGATTTCAATGGAGGATATTTTCCATTATGATTTGCTAATTAAACATAAGGTAATACTAAAGTTTTTAAGAAAAGGAGTGGGGAAGCCTTCTAAAAAAGACTGAAATGTAATGATACCACCAAAAAAGGACACAGTTGCCCTTTATGAAAACAGGTATGCTTAATTAATGTTATCTGAGATGGCTGCACTCCTTTCTTTTTTGGTAAGAACTACAGCAATTATCTTGCATGTCTACTCATTTCACTAGAGGGCAGTGTTTGCCTAGAAGATGAAAACATCCAGACCGGTATAGGCAGACCTTTCTATGGCACTATGCCCAGTTTGCTCTGTATGGAGCCAGGCAACACAAAGGAATTGCAGTGCTCAAGTCATAACTCTTGCTCTGTAACCTTCCCAGGTACAGTGAATATGCAAATCACAGCAACTCGTCTGCTACATAGCAAGCAGTGAGCTGAGTTGCTATTCAGCACTCTTAACAGGGACACCTCCTTCTGCTTTCCCTCTGTTTGACCTTTCTTTTTTTAAAGAGATGCAGCATATTTTTCTTTGCATTTGGAACTCACACACTGAGGTGCTATCACCTGTTTAGGTCTTCCCTCCTTGCAAAACAGGAAAGCTGGTTAAAAAAAGGAAAATAAAAGTACTTCAGCCTCTTCAATTTAGAACCATTTTCTATTTCCAGCACTGCAAGGAATTTATTAATGATGAACAGAAATGATGGAGGCTTTTGATTTTTAAGGAAGCCATACTACTTGATGTGCTCAAATAACAGTAGCTCAGAGGAAGATATGCAGGGAAATGGTTTTTGCAACATTGCAACTACATCAGGGACAAGAAGGCAGCCAAGAGAATCAAGTGAATTCTAATTTGGTTTGCTGTTTGCAGCAGAGAAAAGGCCAAACTTGTGGGATGCCTAACTACCAATTACTGAGTTCTCTGATTATAACATCTTCAGCCGGTATAAGACATGTCAAAACTTTCCTGCTGTGTTTGTCTTAGTCATGACTTGCATTCCCACGAGGATACTGCTGGAAGAAGTCTTACAGTGACTTCTCCTGTATGTGTCAGATTGGAAGCCAGACAAACAGAATAAACTAAAAGTGCAAATGTCTGATGTTCTTTGTTCATTCACAACACTGTCATGTCCAGGTTTTCTATCATCCCACTGGGAAGAATGGGAAATAGCAGAGTCTTCCAGGTTCTACGCAGACATTTGAAGTAAAGGAGATTCATTTTGTTACAGTTATGCAAAGGAACAGGATGTGTTGGAGGCATATGAACTCCATGGTCCCTTTACAACAGAGATTTCTGAACTTTTCATGTTGGTGACACACTTTTTAGACATGCATCATTTTGCGACACAGTAATTCAATTTTACTAGCAAACTGGAGGTTAAACTAACCCCTGATAAGAGATATAGATACATACATATATTGTAATAACAAAATGTATGGGGACACAACATATCTCATGAAAACCTTTCATATATTTTTAAAAACATGATTTATAAATAATAACACACATTTCCAAGATCGTAGGCGACACACCTACACACTTCATGCAACGCACTAACATGTCGCAGCACATCATTTGGAAAGCCCTGCTCTACAACATCAAGACTGATCTATTTGCTGGTAAACTCAAGAATTAATGGTTTATTTGCACAAAGAAAGTTGTATGTCGCATTTTGTGCCCATAGTATGATGCACACTCTGAAACTATATTGTTAAAATGTGCAGTTTTCATAAAACCTTATTACTGTTTTCAATTTGTAGCAAGAGTCTTAAGTACAACTTCTTCAGAAAGCTACCTTAAACTATTTCATTAACAAAATACAAGACCTTTGTGTAAAAGAGTTGTGTGGTTAGCATAATGCAAGGTCTTCACATAAAAGAACTGCTGTATGACTAAGCCTAAAGTAATAGACAAAGAAGAAATGACTAAGTTTGCAACGCCACATATATTTACTAAGAGCTGAAACCCACTGAAGTGGTGGCTTTCCTCTAAGTAGACATGGTAGGCACTGTTACATTTAAGAGCCTAACAAGTTACAAAAATAAAGAATCAGAATCAATAGGCAGATGAAATTAATCATGCAAAAGAACCATTGCTATCTTGTCAAGCCAACATTTTTAAAAGTTATTTTAAAGGTTTTAAAAGACATTGCAGAGGGGGCCAGGCTTTCCTTTCTTTTTCTCAGACTGGAGATGGCAGCTCCCTTCCAAGCCTGGTATAACACCCTGGCCCTTTCCGCAGCTTACCTGCTTCCGGCGTGGGTGCGTGGAGATCACGCGAGCAGCCTCTTGTGAGAGGCACTCGTATCCCCTCTGCTCTGTCTCCGCAGTAGCTGCCTGCTGGCTGGCAGGCAGCGTGAGGGCTCCGCCTCTTCCTTTTGCAGCACAGCCGGGTACTTTTCCAGGCTGTGATGGGGAAGGAAGCGCAAGGGCTGCCTCTTCAAAGGCTCCACACTCAAGGTAAGTGTATGTGTGGGGCCCCGGAGCAACGCACGATTGTGCATCATTTTCAGCAAGAAGCCGAAAATGATATATTGCGCGATCGGCGCCTGCTGGCCCCAGCAGCATTGCACGATTGTGAGGACGTCATGTGGAACAGTCCTTGCAATCACGTGACACTCTAGAGGCCCTTTTGCATGACAAATGCCATGCAAAGAGGGCCCATGTTACCCTCCTTATGCAACCCTTGCTTTCCCCTTTTAATTCCACCACCTTAGTGAGTGAGGGGTAAAGCCTCTCTGGTCTTACTCAGAAAGATTTAATAATCTGTAGTAGTGTGTTTCTGTAAAACTAAAACTGATGAAAAAGTACTCTGCTAAGTCAGAAATTATAAAAATAGAATATATTCTTTATTAAAATAACAAACAAGGAAAAAGTTTTGAGTGCTACAAGCAAAATAGAACTTCCAAAAGTATTAAACCAGTTCTTCAGTTTAACACATTGTTCAGGTTCAGAGCTTTCCTACACACCCAGGCCTTTGGCTTCCTTTTCTGCTCAAAGGCTAAATTCTCAAGTATAGGTCACCCCTCCTGACCCAACTCTTCTCTGTCTTGCAGGAGATCCCTGAGAAGATAATCAACCTCCCTTGGCTGACTGAAAACTCTCACTCAAAACTCTATCGGGAAATCTCTCTGAAGAAATTCCAAAAATTACAAATCATCTTCTTATACTGAGCTCCTCCTCAGAAAGCTCAGCCGCCCCCCCCACCTGCCAATGGGCTGGGTTTCTTTCTTACCCAGAGCCACTTCAGTTACACAGCAACCTGTTGCCAGGGCTGCCTGTCACTCAGGCTGGCCACACTCCCAGGCTCCATCACAGACAATTTTAGAGTCATCTATAAAGAATTCTTCAATTGTTTATGTCATTTACTCTTAAGTGAGTCATGACATTTGAAGTGAGTCATGACATTTGAAGGTGAACAGCATACAAGTTGCCAGGGATGGGGTTGTGGCAGAAAGAAGAGATGTAACAGATCACTGGCAAAACTCAGTTGTATAGGTTGTTAGATACAATGCTTGAAGTCAATGCTTGAAGTCCTCAAGGTGGCTCTTACAAGGGATGAAGCTATAAGTTCCAATAGCCCTAGCCAGCAATCACATTGTGGGGTTTGTGCACATCTGGAAAGTACCAGATAGAGCAAGGGAAATGAAAAATTGCCAAAGGAAAATTTTGAAGGAGCCAACAGCAAAACATGCCATTTGTGAACAACCATGCTGATTGAAGTATTATATGCTGTTTTCTCTGCCAAACCTATGGCTTCTAACGTCAACAACAGTATTTAAAGTAACAATAACTTAATACACAAGTATCCCTCATTCAGTGTTAATGTTAATGGATTAGATATTTGAACCGAGTAATAATTAATAAAACATGTTAAACCTTTTCATTCATTAAACATTCCAATCACTGACATATTTTTTTCTTTTTCATTTGATTCTGAGGACTGATTCACCAAAAGAGCTTTTCATGTAACTAATAGTTTACTAACCATAGTGTTGTTAATTCTTTTTCTTCTGGAGTAGCACTGGGGCCTGAATGGGTTTTTATCTCACAGCATACCTTCAAAAGATCAAGCACAAGGTCAACAAATAAGAGCAAAACATTTTTTATAGCATGCATCTGATGAATAATGAGAATTAATCGATTCATTGCAGCAGGATGATATGCATATCTACTCAAAAGTGGGAATTCGGAGGGACTTCCTTCCATTTAAATTTGCATATGGTTGAAACTCCTGTCTGTCACATCCATTCATTTTTATTATCACCTATCTCCTTCCTGCCTTGAATGGAAATTCTCTCTGAAACTGCAATTGAGTCTTGCTGGTCCAAGTTTGCCCACAATATTTTTTCAGAAAGCTATTTTTTTTTCAGAAAGCTATTTTCAATTTAAGAACTACTGTTTTCTTTTTCTTCTGAATTCGTACTGATTCTTTATTCTGTTTTCGCTACTGTTTACTTGATACCAGGAATGGGAATCAGTGACCCTTCTGATATTGTTGGACTGCAACTCTCATCAACCCTAACCAGCACAGTTAATGGTAAAGAAGGCTACATGATTCCCCCCTCTGCTTTATACCATCAGCTAAACTGCTCTTTCAACACCAGTAGCCTATGGTCTGAAAACTTCATTCCACCACTGTGTGACAAGCCTACCCTCTCCCAACTCAGACTATAAGTGCCTTGTGTCTTTGAATTATTTCCACTTCTCATTCTGCTCCACACTGATTATTGCTATGATTTCCTCTCCGGCTTTTCTCCAGAAGTAGAACTCCATGGACTTGGAACTGCATGAATCCAGCCAAGGGTTGCTTACCTGATGAGTTCAACTGTTTCAGAATACATTGTGTATGGAGACTTCGATTCCATGGGCCCATGTTCCATGGCATTTCCACATTCAATAAATGATAATGCAGCTTCAACATAATTCAGTGCCTTGCCAAATTTCTCCACCTTACAAATTCATGACAAAAGAAAGCAACAATGAATAAACAATAACTAGTACATTACACGCATCCTTAATGAAGGGAAAAAAAAACCAAACAAACCCTCAGAACTATCCATTCTGAAAGATATCCAGATACCGGTCTGAGGGCACAAAATAATATCAACTGTGGAGTCATTGACCCAGACAAGCACAGATTAGCTTAATAAGACAAGTCAACAGCCTTTTCCTTGTGGATGTGACCCCTTTCAGCCTTCAATAATAGAGATCATGAAGTTCTTTAAAAGTAAAATGGCTTCCCTTTATTTCTTACATCAATTCAAACAGAAAGACATATGGAATCATATGCTTCCATATGATATTTGTTCTTCTTTTGTACTAATTTGATTAATTGAACTCTGGGTACATCCAGACTGATTAAAAAGACCAGAAGGTCCCAGATTTTGCTAATGTTCTTTCAATTTTTAGTTTGGTAATCCATATACCTTTTGTTTATCTCAGAATATTTTCCATCAACTCTCAGTACAATCAGAGCCTTTTTATGCCAGCTCCCAAGTCTGGATGTGTCACCTATAGTTGATTTTGATCATTAAATGACTCAGATTATCCTGTTCATGGTTCCCCCATTTCCTGTTCATATTAAAACTAATAAAAATTATATTTTTAAAATAAGATATGACACTTTTCAATAAACCATGGAAATGGATGGAACATTAGTTATCTGCCTCAGGCACCAGAAGCTGGGAGGTGGAACGGAACAGAGCAAAATGCTGGAGGACAGAGCTATGTGTGTTGCACAACTTATTGTGTACCCCTAAACTAGCCTGTTTGCTTCAGACGCGATGAAGAAGCCTATCTCGTTGCCAATCTTGAAATAAGTTTCAACTACCAGTCTAGTTGATTCCTATTTGTGAAATGAAGGGGAGAGGCAAAACATCTAGATCTTTGCCTTAGGAAGCTAAAAAATCATTACTAGTATCTGAAGATGTGGACTGTATCCATAAAAGCTTATACTAGAAATTTCTTCCCTGTTATATCTTAAAGGTGTAACTGGGATGTTTTATGTATTTTTATGATAAAACAGACTGACATGGCTATCTCTCTGAATACTATTTGAAGAAATCAGGTTCTTAACCAAATTTCAAATTACTGTTAATATCCTGGCTTGTTCTGCAACTGCTAACTATAAAGGAAGAGGGAAAAGATGGTTAATTTCTGGGAACATTGATTTATCAAAGTGAATTGTGAAGGGATAAACAAAAGGACAACATGAAGAAGGAAAAGGCTTGAACATATCTTGGCTTATTAAGCTGACATGCGGTCATCTGAATGTGGCTGCTATGATCAGAGGCATTAAATCAAACAGAAGTATAAATAGATACAAGAAAAGACAAGAAAAGACTTATTAAAGATGTATGCACACACACATATACACAGAGAGAGAGATATGTTTAAGGAAAACGCAGCCACCGAGCATATGGAATCTCTTATTGTGTAATGTGCTTTTTCAGCATATTGCATTTAGAGAAAGAGAGAGAACGTATATGGAGGCTGTGCATTCCTATGAGATACCAGGGAATACTTCAGTACAATTTTGTAATAGCAAACATCTGTGCTATTATCCTCACTACATGAAGAACAGCTGAAATATCTCTTGTATGAACACAGCACAATATGATTGCTTTAACATATAGAATACCTTACTATGTGCATTACTTGTATAACACAAAGTATCTGTGCCACCGTAGGGGCATAACAGTGAACATTTACCTAACTGAGACAATTCCCCATCCAAAAGAATAATTTAAATTCATTTAATTATCACAGGTGAGGCAGCCTTTGAAGAGAATTCTGAATCTGAGCTATAATGGACTGCGGCAGCATGTATGTTAACAGGGATGGATCAATATTATTATATTTCACTTAGACTGAGACAACTACCTTTGCTACCCATGTACTTCTGTCCTAGGTTCCCAGGGCTGATTTGACTGTAAAAGCCTCAAATGGGTTGGGTCCTGATAATCCTAGAGAACCTCTTTTTCTCTGTGAGTTTTTCTCTACAACCTACAAAAGTAGCAGGATTTTTTGGTGACAGCTCCAGTACTCTGGTTATAAGCCTTTTACAGGGGGCTTAAAACATTCTTCTTTGAGAAAGTGTTTCAGGACTGATACCTACTTAGATAAATCAATTTTAATGTAAAATGTTTGGGATAATAGATCTCATGATTGAAATAAGATTAGTAGTATAATGTAATGTCTTTGAGAAGAATTTTTTTTCTTTTGTAAATACAGAAAATATTAACAATTTAAAAAGAGCAGTGTTTTCTATTTTTTTGTTGTTATTGTCTACTGCTGAAGCTTTACTGCTGTTTGTTCTTCTCTTAATTTATTCTATTCTGTTATTATAAAACTTTTCTATATTATTTAAAACAAACAAATAAATGTTAAACAACAATACCAGCAAGCAGAAAGCTATACAGAAAGGGAAATTAAAGGGTAATAGGATAACCTGGAGTAAGACTAATATACATGATGTGCATTTACAGGTTTACAAAACTGGCAGTTTATCACCAAAAACAAATTGAAACCTCTAGTTTACACTTACATCTAACTATAAAAAAAGAATTCATTTAAATTCATGTTAAAACTACTAAAAGCGAAAGAACACATAAAACTGATGGGCAAGAAAGGAGAAACTGTGACCATTTCCACACTACACTGTTATGGTGCTATTATTCCACTTCTAACAGCCTATGGAGTCCTGAGGTTTGCAGTTCAGGAAGGGGCAATTAGAATTCTCAGCCAGACCGCTCTTTGGCCTCAATAAACTACAAAACCCTGAGTTCCACAGGATTTTGAAAATGGAATAATAGCACTATAGCAGAGTAGGGTGAAATGGCCCAATGAGAGAGAGAGAGGACCTTTCCGCACTACGCTGTTATAGGAAATGCTACATGCATTGTTTGGTTCTGAACTCAACAAGTGAGATCAACAGTGTATGATACAGCTTTTATTCAAGCCTTATTTTGAAGTTATTCAATGGGTTGTATCCAGTGCTACATCCTGCTATTCTAAGAAGACTTTCAGCCTCGTTCTTTGTCACTTAGCCCTCTTATACTGCAACCCCCACAAGCTACCTCTGCACTAGAGGATTAAGCAATACTCTGAAATAGATTTAGGGGTGGCAGAAGGAAAAGAGAAACTACAAAAATCACCTTGTTCTCTTGTTCAAAGAGACCCCCGCTAGATCAAAGAAACTTCTGTGGATAGGACAACACTGAATACAACCCTATACATATAATGCTTAAAAATTATCAACTACATTAATAAATACATTTTAAAAAACACTAAAAATGGCAACACACACACACACAAAATCAATTTATCCAAGAATGTATTAGGAATTGATCTTGGGGATTGTTTAATGCATGCCTATTTAACTATATATATTTTATTATGATAACAAATCTCACTAACATGGTCATTTATTTTAAAATAATTTCAGAATTACCAGTACTTAAATTAACTTGAAGAAGTTGTTAGACTCAGAAAATATAGAAAATAAGTTACTGCAAATCCAAATTCTTACCATTGCATCTGCTTTATGCTTTTTTCTTTTAGCTTCCTGCATAAAATAATCTATATTATGTAGCCTAAAAAGGGGAAAAACAGAAAATAGAATTTAATTGTAATATAGAAAATACATTTTAGTTTTGTTTAAGAGTTTAATGGCTTATTTCAGAAGAAACAAACATATTCAGATAACATGGATTGCATGGATCCCCAAATTCTCACTTAGGAATCAGAAACAGAAACTAAACTGGAAACACTGTGAACAACCACTACAATTTATAAGAAGCAAGAACTAAGACATAAAATGATTTTTTTAAAGAGTATGACATTCTCATTGTAACATGCTTTCTGAGTTTAAGAGAGAAAATACATTCTAAGGTCTCTTTGAGGTAGGTCCCAGATACCATAGCGCTGTAAGACTTCAACTCCAGAGATTTGTATTTAAAAATTCATTTACAGTGAGAAGAAACCAACCACCTGTTTCTTTTAATAATCAGGATATCAATATATAGGAGAAAGTGGAATAAATTGTGAACCACAAGTTCTAAGGAGGAAGAAGTAGGAAAAGATGTTACAAGATCATCTGCACTGAAGGCAAAGGAAGAGTGAAAATCTCCAGACTGCAATTTGGCAGGCACACCTAAGTCCCATTAGTAATAGAAATGCCTGGTATTATCCATAGAAGTTATAAAAACTGGAGATGGGTGTCAAGTAAGCAAGCACAAGTTTAACAAAAACAATGCAGGCTGACTACCACAGTGAAGTTGGCATTACCAACAACATTGTTTTCCAAGTAGAGATGCTGCATTTGTATTGTCCTAGGCCAGATCCAGTGTAAAGAATTCTCAACAGATGACGTGCAGCACCATCTGTTTTCTTCTCCTGCTGCAGGTCACCCATGGTAAGTAAATGGACTTTTGAGGGGGGAAAAAAGTGGCAAGTACTAGCAGCTCAATCAGAAGAGAGTCACTGTTTAGACTAAGCTGTGGGTAGGCCTAGCTGAACTCACCCCTACTCAAAAGCAAACAAACAGGAAGTGATTTCCAATTTCAGTTTACTAGATTATTCCTAGGGGAAAAGGCAATGTCTTATCACACCAGCCTGTTGTCTCACAGCAACTGCATTATTTAAGAAAATGAAAACATACCGGTATATAAACAATCACTGTCACATCAAATCCTCTGAAGATGCCAGCCACAGACGCAGGCAAAACGTTAGGAGAAAATACTAATAGAACATGGCCTGGAAAACTCCCAACAACCTAACTATCACATCAACTCTGCATCAACACAATGCTGTCAGTTTAATGCCGCATGTTCCTGCAATCACTCCTCTGCACCACCCCACTGACCCCACTTCACTTCCTTTGTCCACACTACCTAGCATAAGCATTATATTTTTTCTTTTCTTTTTTTTCTCTTTGCACCACTGTAGCACGTCGACAGACTTTCTCCCCATCATTTTAGCACTGTATTTTCCTATCATGCCACCATTCTGGCATTTTGCTGTTCCAGAATCATGGTTGGTTGTTCTGCTGTAATGGTGTAATTGCAGCATACTGGTGACCACCAGCACAAGTGTGATTACACCCAAAGTATTTCTTTTTTTAAAAAAACTTACTGGGGAATAGAATGAAAGCAATGTTGTTCACTTGCGCCATGATGTCCTCTTTGTCCAGACACCAGAAGTGCAATGAGCTCATCCTGCCTGGGGACAAGGAGGGGGAAAGAGGAGAACACCACCCCTGACACCACATGGCTGCTGCAATATCAGAACTGCAGTGGAATGACACCATGGCACCAATACACAATAGTGGAATTGCAAAACTATTGGAGCAATTCATAGGTATTTCTCATGAATAAAAAGAGACAACCCAATAGCGATGGGAATGCAATTCAATGATGGGAGAGTTGACGATGTCATATGATAAGGAGAGATCAAAAATGGAACTAAGTCAGTGCAACTGTGCAACAAACTAGCATGAGATAGAGCCCTGTAAATCATTATGCTAGATCAGGCCACAGAATCAGTGTTCTTCCCCTTCTCCATCTCCCAATATGGCTGTAGACATCGGGTACGTTTGCACGACATAGCAAACCAGGGACCCATGGGAACCCTGACTTGCCCGGGACAAGCAGCTGGTGCACCCTGCTCGACTGCTCATATCTGCAATGAGAGCAGCTACACAAACCATAGAGCTTCACTCTGTGATTGGTTCATGGGATCTTCTGGCAGTAGGGCAATAAAGATCTTCCTTCTCTGGTTTGCTGCCTTCCAAAAATGCTAGAGAAGGTAGCCAAGAACAAATCTTGAGCTCTTCCCTTGGTTTATTGTGAAGGAACAAACCCAAGAAACTGCCTGTTTTCAGACAAAAGAATAAATCAGCTGCAGAATGAAGATCTGTGGCTTTGTTTGGCGACTTTGATACACACTATTCATTTGTCACAACCCATAGTTCCATGCCTTGTTGTGTTGTGTGAACACATCCACCATCTCTTTAATAAATAAGTATTATTAGGAAATTTATTTTAAAAACAATTTTTAGTGTGAATCCTGAAAATACTTGATCACAACTAGAGATGGGCCAACCGAATCCTCAAATCCTGGGAAAGGATTCAAGATTCGTGGATCCAAACCTCACCACCAAAATAAGTGAATGGAATCTTTCAAATCTGCTCCCCGCCATCCTCTTGGCCGCCAGCAGCCCAATCCTGCATGGGGCAACTGGGTGGCAGCAGCAAGGAGCCTGATCCTGTGCGCTCCTGGCTGCTGGCAGCCTGATCCTGCGTGGGACAGCTGGATCCTTTGCCTTATTCTCTTGTGGGGCTTCAGAATACAGGTTAAAAATAGTTGCTCAAATATCTCCTCCCTGAGTTATCCTAGTTCTGAAAAGTAGATACTCCCCTGACTCAGTGAAACTACTTTCAAAGAAAAAGTTTCCTTTGCAAAAGTTTTCGAAGCACCTGGGTTGGGGTGGGCAAGGTATGGCCTGCAGGTGGGGCACAACCCTACAAGTCTCCAACCCCTCCAGTTTGCCCCAATATTTTTATACCACAGAAGCCTCTTGAAGCACGATTTGCCTATTGGATGCCATTTTGGTGTTGTTGGCTTTTTTGGCCCTAAAATTCCTTTTTAAAATGAAGTGGAATTGCATGCATACTAGCTATCCCAATTTGGCATGGATGGTCCTGATTAATCCTTAATAATTAATATATCTGGATTATTAATTAATTAATTATTAATTAATCAAATGTTTTGAATTGCTAAAATAATACAGGAGGACCAATAAGAAGGATTATGATTGGAGGAAATGTATCATTCAGCTCTGTTTTTGCCTATCTTGTTCTTCTTGCCACCTTGTGGATTTTAAAAGGAGGAAAATGAATAAAAAGAGAAATGGAGACCTCTTTCCTGAAATGGAGGAAAGAAATAGTGGAGAAATGGTTTTTTGCTTTGGCAAGAGGCCATCAGGCAGCCATAGTCATTTTAGCATCTCAAACTCTTTACGTCTGAGGGTTGGATTTCCCTCCATAGAACCACTTATTAGCCTGTATGGAGGTTTTTAGAACCTTTGATTCAATGATAACATGGCAAGGCCACAGCTATATGCGCTATTGATTCAGTTGTTCTAATCTATTCAAAGACCTATGAAAATTACACACACATGCATACATGCACGCACACACATACACTTGAGTAGTGGCTGCAGATCCCCAGTGCTAAGAACTGCATGTGTAACAGCAGTCTTTTGAGCAAGTAAATCCTAGATTTGAGCAAGTGGGAATGCAACTCCCATAATTTCACAACTAGCACGGCCAGGCCATCTTGGCTGGGTACTTCTCAGAGCTATGATTCTGCCCCTCACAAAAAACAAAACAAAACAAAACAAACAAAAACTATTCCAAGGTCTGATCTTGATCAAACAAGAGACATCAGCTTGCATTATCACCCACAAAAATTTGTATTCTTACACAGATTGCAATTATGGTTTTCTGCATTGTATTTTAATGCATTTTATGATTCTATACTTGTTTATGCTGATGTTCAATTCATAAAAAGGGGTGACTTCAGATACAAATTGTTTAAATGAGAAAATTAAAAGTTACTTTTAACTTGAAACTACCTTAGTATAATAATAAGTATATAGATATGTTTTCCTGAAAGTGAAAACTAATTTGTTTTTCATTAAACAAAGGTGTCAAATTCTCCTTCAAAAACACTTCTCAGTAGAAGTTCTTTCTTTCCTTTGCTTTTTAAACCCTTTTTTAAAAAAAAGATTCAAAAGATTTGAGATTCATGAGATTCATGGACTCCCAGAACTTTCCAGGGATTTGGATTCGGAAAATTTTGGATTAGTTTCATCCCTAATCACAACTATAATCATAGCTTTATATATCAGCCTTAAATAGAAAAGAAATGTAAGAAGATGTTTTTCATACTTGTTCAGTATAATTTAAATTTTGCAGGTGGAGGAACTGAATTAACATCTTTCTAATTAATAATTTTAATTGGTATTACAGGTCAGACTACACAGACTGAATGACACTCCTGCCAAAGGCCCTGAAATTTTGTATTCCCTTTAACAAAGGCAATGTCTGCACGATATGCGAGGTTAATCGAGGCTGAAATTATCTAAAAATTTACTGCCTAACCATAAAGAAGTACTTTTAGCTGCATTGCCACCAATTTCTCTAAAACCTCCCTCCAAGGCACCAAGAAATAAAGCATTTCTACTACTTGGTATAGTGCACAGGCTGACATATATAAGCTGGCATAACAGCAGTGGTTGAAATCAATTCCTTTTAATATATGTTGTTTTAAAATCCCTTGACCCCCAAAAACAATTTGTTATAGATTATGCATATAGATGCAACAGAAATTTAAATTAATGCAATGCAAAATTCTGGATCTACAATAATGTTTCCTTTAAATAAAACTACTAACGTTAAAGCAAAGTACAATTTGAATTCCCATATAAAATATTGTTTGTTTCATTCAAAGACATATTTTCCACTTAACTGGCATATTTAATGTCACAAAATATTTATGTTTTCTTGTCAATTTACATGGATTATATTTAATATCTTATTGTGAAACAGAAGCTTGCAAGGGCTTCTTGAAAGCATCAGTAAACACCAGAAACAAATATGTCTGCAATAAATGTAGGCAAATGTATATATTCTAAAGCTCTTCAGTGAGACCATGTCACTACAGTGCATATATTTTTTAAAAAACTGGTTTTTCTGTGCCCTTGTGTAAGGAAGCCTTTGGGTCAGTCTATTAATCATTGGCTTATAACAGGCAAGTTTTCAACCACTCTGCCATGACACATTTATGTGCTGGAAAAGTTCTACAGGTGTGCCGTAGGTACTGTGCAGGTTGAAAACCACTAATCTAGAGCCTCTCTTTTCTCTGTCCACCTCTATGGTCCTTTTGCTTCTTTGATTCCTCATGTGATTTCTTTGATGCCAGCCTTCATTGACTCCAGCTCACTCAAGCCAGCCAATCAGAAGTGCTCTGCTAACCTGGGAGCTTCTAAGGTTTGCTCCAGTTGATTAAAATTAACACTACTGTGACTGAAGGGAGGAAGGAGGAATTTGAAGAGGAAGTATCTCTGAGTGATGAGGGAAAGCACCTGCTGATGGTTGCTACAATGAATATCAGACATGATCTTAGAGGAGGATCTCACCACTGGTACAACCTGGACTTTGCATGGAGAGGCTTCTGTTTGGGGCAATGCTGTTTCTGAACCTGTACCACTGGCAGATGTGTGTAATGGCCACTGCAGACCAGGTAGGAATGGAAATGTTTGGGGACTCCCGTGTTTGTCCTTGGTCTCTTGCTACTCCACTCTCTAGAGAGAAAGGCTAAATTGCAGCCACCCCAGAGGTCCACTGAATTAGGCAATGTGGCCAGTATTCTTCCCTCTATCCCACAGAGGCAACTATAAAGGAGTTAAATTAACTCAGCTGGTGACTGGTTGCTGACTCCTCCAGACCAATAACCAGTCACCCCCTGCCCATTTCCTAACTCTTGATGTTTTCAATAATGCCTCAGAAAAGTTTAGTTGCTCAACATTAAACACAATCTTAATATTCATTTTTTAAAAATGGAATTCTAAAAAAACTGGTGTGCCTTGACAATTTTAGCATCTTCTCAGTGTGCTGTGTGATGAAAAAACTTGAAAACTAATACACTAGTGTGTGAGTAAACCTTACAACAGGGTGAACATTTGCATTCTTCAATCTCAGCCCCAAAACAGTTGTATGCACCCATGTGATGAACAATAAATTTCTTAAATGCAGTGTAAATAAACCTTAAGTAGTTCTGTAAGTATGACTTCTAAAAACATGCCAATCATACAATATTTCTGCTGCTCCAGTTTTATATTCTGCTTTGTCTGAAAACTCCTTCTGCTTAGCCAAGATCCAATATAATGCAATATATTGCAAGACAAGCAGAAAGTCCCCCAGCACACTGGTGCAGTGTGGGTATCAAGTGCAGTGAAAAGGACAAAACTATTTAACACCATCCAGAGTGGTGATGGGCTGCTCTAGCATTCACAGAGCCAGCGGGGAGTTTCCCATACCCTCCTCTGGCCATCTCAGCCCACTCACAAGAGTGGAGCTGTGCCTGACTGGCACATACACAGGTTTGAGAAAATGGTGAGTCACTTGTTCATGGTGGTATCAGATACCTCCTCATGTGAGATCTGGAAGGTTACAACTTTTACTGCCACTATTAGAACCATAAAATTTTGTGGTCATTTTTTTTAATGTAAAAGGAATTTAGGTATGCAATAAAAATATATCCAAGTACATTAATTTCCACAGCAGAAATAACCTGTACTCACCCATCATTAAAGATGAGCTTTGATCTCTTACAGTCTTGGTGCATACTGGATACAGGTGACCAGGGCTCTTTTTGGCATTGGGTCTTGTTGCAGAGTAGAGCATTGTCAGAGCTGACATACGCTGCTTTCTAAACAAACAGTAAACAAGACTATCATAAATTAGACACATATTAGTTAGCAAAGGTAATTAGAACATTGTTGTAGTTCTCTATCAAGGGCCATTTCTGCACTAGCCTGTTATAGTGCTATTACTCCACTTTCAACGTCCTATGGAATCCTGGGATTTGCATTTTAGGGAGGGGCCTTAAGGCTAAATAAATGAAAGGGAAGCAATAATTTCAGCAACTCGTGCTTGCTGGAAGAATTGTTTTTAAAGCTAGCATTATAACAGACCATGAGACCAGGCACAATACCATGTTGTAATTTATGGTCACTTCTGCACAACACTGTTATAGTGCTATTATTCTATTTTCAAAATCCTGTGGAATTCTGGGGTTTGTAGTTTACTGAGGCCTAAGAGCTCTCTGGCTGAGAATTCTAAATGCCCCTTCCCTAAACTGCAAACCCCAGGATTCCTTAGGAGGTTGAAAGTGGAATAAGAGCACTATAACAGTATACTGTGGAAAGACCCTATGATTCTGTAATCTCTGGAGTTGGTATTGTCTCTGGCCTTTAGTTACAAGATCCCTTCCAGTCTTTCAGACACTTTTTAGACCAAACCTGAGGAGAAAGAATGACTGTTCCTGTCCCCAATTCTTATACCAAGGAACTACAAAATTTGATATTAGCATTACCCCTTTAAGGTGTCCTATGAAAACTTTTCATAGGAAACTTTGGTTTAGAATTTTAAATCCAAGATCCAGGAGATCAAAAGCTATGAAAAATATGTATAAATTGTGTAGTTTGGGCAGTAGGGGACACTTTTTCTAGGGCCTTTTCTCTCAGTTGATCTCATGGTCTAATTGGAATGGACAGCTTTTTAGAATTCAGGAAGACTCACTGGGGACTGTGTTGCCATCACTTTCTACCACTGAAATTTAGCAATGTCTTCTGAATTTGCAGCTACTACCATAGCAACTGTGGCAGCTCTCTATTGTAGTAGCAAAAGAGGAGAGAGAAAAGCAGGTGGAAGAGTTTCTCCTACCAGCCCTATCAGAACATCAGTGAGGGAGCCAGATAGATTTTCCCTGTAGGGTCTGGGTGCTTCAGTACAGAAGGGTCTCTTGTGTGCCCCCCCCAAGTCATACTCTATGTGGGGATGGCACTTACAAAGGGACCTCCAAACAACCTAAGTGAATGGACTGCAGTCTGTGGAAACAGAGGGTTTGTTAAATATATTGTGTTCAAAACTTACACTGAAATCTCCTGGGTGAAGGTGGGGTTGGCTCTCACTCTTGTGTTTTTTGCTTGAGGATATAGAAGATAAGAGGTTGCTACCATTACGCTTGCTAGAAGACGTTAAATCATCACTGGAAAATTTGTGTTTTGATGCATCAGAGAGGGGTGAGACAGGTGACTGAAGCATTTTCTCATTTTTATTTATTGGTGTTCCCAAGCTGGAAATGGAAATTACCATAATGGAAGGTCACAAATGCCAACTCCAAGAAAATAAATATCTTATAAATTATTATGGCATATTAGGAACACTCTCAGTTTCAGCTTACTGACCTGATGAACTCTGCTATTTTTTTTTTTAATTTGGAAACAGCCCTACAGCATGAAGACCAAGAGGAAGTTTATACATTTGGGTTACGTTTCTCCCCCTTTCCCTCTAGGGCAGGCTATAATTCTATAGTTAATATCTACCTAAACTACTTGCAACAGAAATGGGAAGTTGCTCACTGTCTTTCCAAAAGCCAGCTGGAAAATAAGATGAAGCTCTAAAGAGTAAATTTAGGTTATAGGGCACTATTTTACAATTACAGGTGACATTTTATAAGCCAGTGTAATAAAACCACATGTGAACTAAAGCAGAAAAATGTCCTTGTAGGTAGCTGGGATTTCTCTGAACCTGATGACCAATATGGGATAGTACTGTTAAGTTAATTTTGACGTAGGGTCCATGGAGAGAGAAATATATGGCTGGCAAAGAGCAGAAGGCGCACAAACAGGGAGACAGACAACTGGTCTCATTCTAAGTGTGAGATGTCTTTGCAAATGAAACAAATGTACTTTTAGCACTTACAGAGCATTACTACTTCTGGTTCTTATCAGCAAAACTGAAGAGGTGGATAATTCCTGTCTCTTTTTCTTCACAAACTGCAACTTTATTAACTATTCCAGGCCTAGCAGCTCCAACCAAAAAAAAAATGACATTATTCAGGCTGAAAAAGGAAAGGGAAAGAGAGGAGGAGCTAACTTTAAGACTAAAGGATTTTATTTTCCCATGAGCTTTTACAGGTCTCAGTCCATTTCTTCAGATGCACTGATGACTGCAATTTAGGCTCCAATGCTATCTATGGTTTCCAGGATGGCACCAAAAGGGTAATGGGATGTGGTGGGTTGCCACTCACTCTGTGAGCAGAGAAAGAAGGTTGTTAAGGAGATTATCTCTGGTATGACAGTATAACCCTGCTACCATGGTGGCTATACTGGTGGCCCTCCATAACTGATAAGGGTGAAAAGGGTGCATTATTCCCCCCTCCCATGTTTTCTCTCACTCCATGGACATACTTGGTCACTTGGGGAAAAGGTTTGGGACCAATTCGATCCAACAGAAGTGGTTAAAAAAATTAGAGAACGTGGCTGGGAACAGAGATATTGTTTCTATCTTTGGCCATGACTGGTGCAAGTTTGACAGGTCTTAGAACTGGGGGACATCCATCATGGCTGAGGGGATCACATGTAGTCCCAGAGGAATCTTGAGTATCCCCCATGCTTTTCCCCTGCCAAATTCTACGCTGCCAATCCCCGCCATTAATAGGGTTACCAAAGTGAAAATGGGAGAGGGCTCCTGTATTACCTCCTGTACTCCTGTAATGGTTGTATAGAAGAGGGAATGACAGGAGATGTTGCTTATAATGCAACCCAGTAACAAGTGACACCTGCTGACATTTCTTTGTCTACACAACCATTAAAGGTACAGGAGCCCTCTTTAGTTTTCATCTATCAACTCCAGTAAAGCCCTCCATCCCCACCCCAACAAACCAGAATCAGCGAGCATCACTGATTCTAATGGTGGCATGAAAACTGCGATGCTGGCTGAGTTTGCTATGAGATGGAGGACTACGTGCAACTCCTAGGCCAGAGCTTGGGCATTCTAGCTCAAAAAGAGGAGGCTTGTTCCTCTAAAAGATTTTCTTGGGGAAAGAATGGTGCTTCCAGATGAGGCTTCCACAAAAAAGAATTTATACAGGTTCTATATGTCAACTCCTACTTGTAACCCACCCCTTCCTTCTCATGGCTTCTTTTGTCTTTTTCCCCAACTCCAAATACACTAAAGAAGGATTTTTTTTAAAAAAAAATGTCCCCACACAAAGGCTTTGGACTGGTAGTGCTGCAGATTGTTGATCTGGAAGAAGCAGTATTGTATTGGAATTTATCTGAACAGAAAATACTGTGTTGCTTGGTGTGATGTTGAGATAAATCAGATATTTGAATCTTGGCATGATAATAGCACTAGCCTTGTCTGATACTAATGGTTCTATATTCCATCTCTATGTATGGGAAGATCACATTCCTGCAGTGGAGGCAGCTGTGGAGAAATTTGGTTGTTCCTCACAGCAAAAACAAACAAAACATACAATTTACAAAAATGTAAAAATGTAAAACTAGTGGAAGATCACTGTTTTTGAAAGGCAGAAAGCATGACTGCCTCTTTACTCACTTTAATTTGAATACTCAGACTGGAACAGTTTAAGTGCTGGTCTATAACCCATAAAAGCTTCTAAATTATGAGTTGTAGCACTTCCGGATTTTAAAGTCTAATAAGATAAATTAATGAACACACTGAGAAAATCTGTTCAATTAACAAAAATAGTCCTATAAAACGAAGTATATTTCATCCCATATTTTTTTCTTGGTTGTATTAAGCACATATTGTGTTCTATGATACCTATAAAGAAGTGAAAAATACCCATAAAACATAATGGTGTAGATAAAAGAAATTATGGCAGGCTAAGATGGTGGATAAGACATTCTGCTAGCATTTATGTTTCATTCTGAACACAGATTTCCCCCCTTTAGGATGCTTTCTATTTTTTAAAGCTTGAATATTTGAAGCTGTAAACTTCAAACTGCATCATCCACACAAGCTTAATGTCCACTAAATAGATTCTCCAAATCTCTTGAAGAAGTACTTCTCTAGCAAGGGAATTCATTTGCCAAGCACTCAGACTACAATATATTACACTGGGAAATGCAAATCACTTTCCTTACTAGAACATCAATTGAGACAGCTTGTGTCATTAGGACTGTGGTTATGCAGCCTCACAGATGAGCTAGCTCTTCTCTAGTGCCATGGTGCCGCCAGCGTCAGAAAACACAATTATTTTGTCCCATGTCAGTGTAAATGTTGTGACCTTTTCTTAATTTACACACATTATGCAGGGTGTAAAATGCAGAGGCTCAAGCATGCATTGATGACATCATCAATATCACTGGGCATCTAGAGGCCTCTGCAAGACCAGAGGACTTGGAATGAGCAAGGACCCCAGAAAGATAACCCAAAAACTAATTTCCTGACTAAACTCTGGGTACTTTCACACTAGACAAATACAGCACCATGATTCTATTTTACCTGCCATGGCTACTTTCTGTGAAACCTTGGAGTTTGTAATTTGGTAAGGCAACAGAGGAGCTCTCTGGTTGAGAATTCTAAAAACTCTCTCTCTAAACTGCAGATCCCATGATGCCATAGGATGAAAACATGACAGCTAAAGTGGAACCACAGGACTGTAACTGTGTGGTGTGAAACAGTCCTCTAGCAACACATGAAGCTTTTGGAAATGGCCAGACTACTGGTTTAACCAGTGCCACTCTGACTGGCAATAATTGTCCAGGGTGTCAGGAACAGGGTTTTTAGCCATAGCACCACTTTATGCTTTAATCTGGAGAAGCTAAAACTGTGTAGTGTGTGTGCTCTGCCACTGAGCTATGTCACATCTATTACTGCATACTTCTGGTTTTCTAAGAATATTAGGATCAATAATTATATAAAACTTCAAGGACACTAACACAATTAGCCTAACAGGAATGGGTAGCATGCAGCCCATGGCCTACTGCATCTTCCCCCTGCCAATACTGCCAAAATGTGGTGGCATATCATGAAAACTTTTTTGAAACAAGAATTTTCTATTTGCTGTAACATGTTTCCTCAGTTTTTTTCTGAATTTGGTTGATGTGGTGACAGCAGTGTGTGTGTGTCTGGAGGGAGGGCAATCTACTTTGTGGATTAGCCTCTAGAAGCACCCAAGTTGCCCACTCCTTCCTTATGAATATAAGCACCTTCTGATAGCAAACACGGGTAATGAGTACAACTAGGATGTTAGCCAAAATGGGGAAAACAAGGGGGTAATGGTATCAGTTTTCTTGGTGGAAGTGCAATGTTTGCAGAAGGGAAAAAAATTAAAGAAATCTGGGGAGGGGGAGTCCACTGATAATTTATCAGGCTCAGTAGCTAAGGAGTAGAGTGACCATTGGAAAAAAGAAAGAAATGGATCACAGCGGAGGTCAAAGAGAATGGAAAGCCCTGCTTGGGCGGAATGACTCACTGGAATCCTAAACAAAATAATTTCTTTGGGGAGGATACAACATTCTGTTGCAGGTTCCACTGATAAAAATGTAGTGCCAAACTCTGAGTGTCTTTTGAAAATCCTGCAGCATAAAACAAACAAAAAAACCAACCTCACACAAAGAACAGATGGATGAAAACAGCATTCAGATGATGACTTAACTTCATCACCCCACTGTGTCAAGAGGTGTTTGAACAACATGATGGGCAGCACTAGCTATCATGCTTTGCAAAACACCTGGTGAGACACCTACTCCTTGAATCCACTGCTCAGGATTGATATAGTGGTCATTGCTACATACTGCTGCTTCAGCAAGAGTAAGTTATAACACAGAAGCAGTTTCTGGGTTCATCGTTTGGTTTATGGAGGTGACTAAAAAGGTGGTAGCGGTAGGGGAGGCATAGTGGCCCCATCCCACAGGATCTCTGGCCTCAAGATGCCCTTAAAGAACTTTGTCATTCAGCAGCAAGGTCTGCTTGCTGCACTGTAAACAGAGAAGTAAATCCATGCTTGTTCTTGCCAACTGCACTGCGGATTTTTGCATGAAGTATGACTTCTGCTGTTTTTCTGTGTAGACTGGTTTTTTTGGGGGGAAAGATTGGGTGGGTTGTTTGCATTTTTCAAATCAAAAAACCAGTTTTCTGTCCTTGTTGTGTGTGCGCTTGCATGCTTACACACAAATTTTTCTGTGGTTTGCTTCACAAATATTAGCTATGTGTAGATACATGTTGGGTAAATAATACAAATTGCTGGATGAACATAAGGAGTTTATTGTCCTTGGGCCCTTTCAGTTACAGCACTATGATTCCAATGTAATTGCCATGTCTGAATCCTGGGCTTTGTAGTCTGGTGAGGCACTAGAGCTTTCTGGCTGAACATTCTAAGTACTCTTCCTTAAACTGCAAATCCCAGGATTCTACAGGATCAAACCCCTGTGTGTGAAGGGATTCTTCTAGTGGTGCATACAGGCATGTCCTGGTCTCCATTCTCAGTCCTCACAGGTATAGCACAGATACCTGCACAGGGCATTCCTGCAATGCTTGAATTGTGTGAGTCAGCTCCAGAACCTAGTTCATTAGAAAAGAACAGGTTGCTTACCTGTAACTGTTATTCATTCCCACACATGGAATCTGTGCCTCCTCAGAGCAGCTTGTTGGAACCTCCTATATGTCTTAGTTTTGGTCATAATTTGCACCCTCCCTAGGCTAGGATTATTTTCTCAGGTCAGAGTCAGACACAGTGACAAGATAGATAGAACCAGAGATATGCAAAATTGTCACCTTGGACCATATACAGGTTTTCCATGTCATGTGGATTAACCTGCATAGATCATGCCTTCTTCACTCAAGATAGGAAAAATGGAAAGGATAGCAAGGCCACTGCTGCCAAGTGAACTACAGAGTAGACTGCATTGTCAGTTTGCGGTGTCTCTTTTTTTTGTAAGTCACCTGAAGGCATTTCACCATTTGGATCAGGAGGTCTGAGTGGGTTCTGTAATCCTCAGAATGAAATGATGCCAATTGTGGTTGCTTATAAGGAGGGGGCAGTATTACCACCAAAACAAAGTTATCTAGAAGCTTCTGGCAAGCTCCTGTGCAAAGACAATTCTCATAGGTGTGATGCGCAGAGACCACAGTGAAAAACAGTTGGTAATATGATTGTTGCCTGAAATGCAACTTAGTGGGCATAACTCCAAATGGCAAGCCATTTGCGCCACTTCTTGTGAAGCTGCAGTGACTCCTATGATCTCAATGCATATCTTAATTTTGGAGCTGTTTCAATACCATTGGGAGCCATGACATGCAAATGGCTTACCATGAATTGTCCATTCTGTTGCTCAGAGCTTGGAAAAATATCTGCTCTTGCTTTTTAAGCAACAAGAAAGCCACTGCTTTCACATACAAATGGTAATGTCTTTTGGCGTCTAAATAAAACTGCCTGGAGCAGAGCATTGATCATTTGGCAATATTGTTTTTTGAATCGACATACTTTAAATATCTTTATCTTAAAAGACTGTTCCTTTTCCCACCACAAAGAAACAAGCCATGGTACTATTTTAAATGTTTTTTTTGTTGCTGCAATTATTCATAAAAATGATAATTTTTCAGTTTCATTATACATATTTTTTTGGAGAAAACCAAGCAATGTAACTAGGAATGTACACATCCTGACATATAAATTATATCAATAAATATAATTCTTTTCCTTTAGGTACCAGATATTGCTTTTACACTGAATTTTTTAGGCTGGGTTTGCTTTACCATGACATTTTTAACACTGAATTTCATCTAACACAGGAAAAGAAGATACCTGTTTTTGATCATGTTGCAATGATTTGGTGTAGAAATAACTTGGCCTGAAGCAAGTAAATGTGAGGAACTTTGTTGCTCAGTGTGAATCTTCTTGCTGTCCCTGTTCTCTTCCTCATTTTCATACTAAAGGAAGGAAAAAAGCCCCCATTTTATCTGGATTTTGACACTAATAGCAGTCATTGACCATAGCAGCACTTGTGTTTAATTACAGCATATACTTTATGAACTAACTGTAGATAACAGTAACATAGCCAGCATTAAAACCTAAAACCAAAATCCAACCCCAGTCTTAGTATTTCCATTGGTTAATTAACTCTTGTAAGATGCTGTCAGAGAAAAATAACCATATCTCAAAGAAATATCTTCCCTTTTTAAAGTCGAAGGCTTTCATGGCCAGAATCCATAGGTTGTTGTGGGTCTTCCGGACTTTGAGGCCGTATTCTATTAGTATTTTCTCCTGATGTTTCACCTGCATCTGTGGCTGGCATCTTCAGAGGATCCTCTGAAGATGCCAGCCACAGATGTAGGCGAAACGTCAGGAGAAAATACTAATAGAACATGGCTTCAAAGCCCGGAAAACCCACCACAACCTATTTCCCCTTTATGTATGGAAAAAGTCCCTGTATCTTCTGATTATTTGGCTCTAGACTTGGCTGGGCTGAACTGACAAGGACCATTTCTCAACTGTTTCACCTACTTTGAAATAAGCTGCTTTGTTTTGAGTATGTTTTGGGGTTAATCCAAATACTCTTGCAAGGAGAAAACTAGAACAACATCTAGATGTTGAGAAAGTTATCAGGAAATGGTTTCCTGAACTGTTAGATCATGTGGATGACACATCAGCCAGCCATGCAGTAAGTGTTAGGAATGACATGTAAATGACTACAGTAGCAATTACAAAGGGATAATGATTTGTCAAGCAGGGGCAGGGATAGAGAACAAGAAAGGGAAATCTATCAGCTTATAATATAAAAGCACAGCAATATATTAGCTGATCTGAAACTTAATGTCATTCTCTCAAATAACCCCTACAAGACAGAAGGTTTGTGATGCCATGGAAATAACTATAAATATGTGCGTGCATGTGTGTATCTGTAATCAGAAGAGAGAAGACAAATTCTCTTCTCAGCAGTCTGCATCCTTTTTTAGTGATCTTTGTGTGCTCTCCCCCCTGCAATATCCTAAATGTTAACATTAGAGCAAAATTGTGGAACTAATCCATAAAATTCCGTCCAGTTTCATGTGGACTTCTGCATAGTATCAGATCCTGCTCACCAGCCTATTTTGCTGGTGAGCTGTGGGTCTGCCCATTTGGCCTTTCTTCTAGAATCTAGTTCCTGGGCAAGGCAGACCTTGATACAAAAAGAGTTTGCTATCCACAAACTACAATAGGAATGTACGTACACACACACACACACACGTACACACACACATGCGTACATGTGCTGTTAATATGCTACCTAGTTTTCCTTTAGCTTTCTAAAACTCAGTGATGCATTTAAATCTTTTACTCCAAGTCTCAAGTCAAGTTTCACATCTCTACCTTCAAGTCTCAAGTCGAGTCTCAAGTCCTTGTGAGATACTTTCTTGAGTCTAGTCTCAAGTGTGTGAGCTAACTTTACACCCAACCTGTATTCCAGAATTTCTGGGTAGAGTTGAGTAAAGTAAGTTTTAACAATTTAAGTAGAGTCAGCCCTCTACTTTTGTGATTTTGCCATCTTCAGCTTTGGAAGTGAGAAATAGGATCATTCTTAGCTCCCATTTGCAAAGCTGGAGGCTTTTTCAGAAGTGGGGAATAGGATCTTTTTATTCCCCATTACTGAGGCCCTTTTCGCACGGTATTTGCCATATGAAAGGGCGCCTGGAGCATTGTGCAATTGTGAGGAGCAATCTGCATGACGCACTCATAATCGCGCGATGCTCCAGGGCCTGGCAGGTGCTACTTGCGCACTTTTTCATTTTTGGCTTTCATCCAAAAATGGTGCACGATCACACATTGCTCCAGGGCCCCGCATGCACTTGCCATGCGTGCGGAGCCTCCGGAGCTGTGGCAGTCGTGCTTCCTGCCTCAGTGCAGTCTGGGAAACTCCCAGGCTGCACTGCGGAAGGAAGAGGCAGGGTTCTTATGCTACCTGCTCAGGAGCAGGCAGCTCGTGTGGAGCTGAAGCAGCGGGGATGCAAGAATCTCTCGCTGGAGGCTGCTTGCGTGATCCCCACACCTCAGTGCCGATAAAAGGTAGGGTGCAGAAAGGGCCTGAGGTTTCAAGAGCTTTACAAGGAAGGATCCTTCCCCCTCAAGCCTATTGCCTAATACATTTTCTGTTCCCCTCTAAGATACGCACTCTGGGCATGAGTCTTGCCTTCTGCTCTTAGGAAAAGTTTTAGAACACTCTCCGTATATTCAGCAGGGAGAGGCTGAGCAGACCTCAACCCCACCTCAAGCTTATTGCCTAACCTATTTGCTGCTCCCTCTAAGAAATGTGTCCACACTTTGGGCTTGAGACAGATCAAGATTACTGTGACCAGTAAGTTGTAATGTTTCTGGATGAATGTGTTGTTATTGAACCAAGTGCAGCAAGTCAGTCACTAAAAATATGCAAATCTCAAGTCAAGTTGCATCAGTGTATAATTTTTGCCCAGTCAAGTCCAAGTTGAGTCACTGAAATGACTTAAGTCTGACTTGAGTCCGAGTCAATCCACTCAAGTTAAAATTTAGAACAGGTCCACAAACCTACCTTACGTTTCCTTCTAGATTTTGGGATAACCTTTTCTGCTAGTAGGTCTGGGGCAATGCTATGCTGCATACTGACTGCTTCTTTACTGCCACTGGTCATTAGCAGTGGCTCCTCAGGTAAGTGCTGTGGAACTCTGGATAAAAGAGTCAAATCAATCTTGACCCAAAGTGCTTTCACTTCATCTGTGTCTTTCAAAGGAGACAGGAGTTCATTCCTGCCAAAAGGAACAAGAGTGTAAAACTGTTCTTCCAGCTCCTTTGCTATATCGTTATTAGTCCGTGTGTTAACTGAACCAAAGGCGCCACAGCTGTTTCCTTTGCTGATATTATTACTCCCAGAGTCTTTTAGTTTCTGGTCACTTCCAACTGGAGCTGAGGCCACTATGTGAGGCTTGTGTATAGGATACTCCTCTTGCTCAGACTGAGAATCTGTATCTGAGGAAGTTGAAGATGAAGATTCTGTCTCAATAAATTCCTTGGATTTAGGTGCAGTTTTGCCTGACCCCCTCGTACGTCTCTTTTCACAGGCAGTGACACACCGTGGTTCCTTTCTATGTTCAGCTTTGCTGGTACAGGACTTAGGTTTAGGTTGTTCACACAGGTTATTATTTTCCAAAAGGACTTGGTTCAAGTCAAGATTGTCAGCTGTATGGCTGTTTAAACTGTCACCACCAGAGATCCTCTCTGTTTTTCTTGGCTGTTTTTTACATGCTGTCCTTCTCAGAGGACCACTATCTACAGAAACTGTAGCAGCTGAGGGGGGTGGTTTTTGCTTTGCTCCTTTATGCCCTGGGGCTTTATTAGCTGTTCTAGGGCTCAGCTCCTCCTTGGTAGGATTCTTAACCTCTTTCTCTCTGAGACTGGTTTGGCAAATAGCAGGTATACTTTCACAGTCTTGCCCTTTGTCTTTTACTTTGCTGTAATATTGAAAATTCTCCAGTCCATTGTGGTTCAATATAGGTGCTTTGCGAGGATTCACCTTATTTAACCATTTATCCAACTGCCACTTGTTTGATGATGGCTGTTCAGGCTAGAAAATAAAGAGTTTTAAACTACCAGCATGTTATAAAACTCAGTTTTACAAATTCTTTATAAAGCCATTGTACACTTGAGAAACGGTTGATTATTATTATTATTATTTATTTATTTGTATCTCCGCCTCTCCATATGGATCGAGGCGGCGAACAACTTACAAATAGCATGCATTTCGATACATTTCTATAAATGCCCCCAACAAGCTGGGTACTCATTTTACCGACCTGCGGAAGGATGGAAGGCTGAGTCAGCCTTGGAGCCCGGCAGGATCGAACTCACAACCTTGTGGCTTGCAGTACTGGCATTCAACTACTGCGCCACCAGGGCTCCCATATATATATATATATATATATATATATATAGCGCCAGCATATGAATATGAATATAGCCAGCATATGAAACTGTTATCATTAGACAATTCTAAATCAATGTAACCTACTAAGAACATTAATTGCTTTGCTGGATCACACTAAAAGCTCATAAATGTGTCTCCAAAACTGGGCAGCCAGACCCCTCTGGCATTAACAAACATGCTCATTTAAATCAGAGCCTTGCAAAGTTACTTTTCCTCAATACAGAAAGTAGCCTTTTTTGTTACTTGGTTGTGGTTGTTGTTGTTGTTATATGTCTTCAAGTCAACTCATGGCAAACCTGTCACAGAATTTTCTTGGAAAGTTTATTCAGAGGAGGTTTGTCTTTGCCTTCCTCTAAGGATGGTAGAAGGTCACCCAATGGGTTTTCATGGTCAAGTGGGCCCTGGTCTCCTGGAGTCCTAACTGAACACTTGAACCACTATACCACATTGGCTATTGCTCAGTATGATCATGAAAAAAGTCCACTTGTTTCAATGCTTGTTACTTTCCCATTACTTTCTGTTTCTTTTCTGAGGGGAAAAAAATCTTAGAATTGATAAGAAAATGGCATAAAACTTGAAAAATTCCTGTCAACATGCCTCCAAAATGCTCTTAAAAGTAACTCCTGAAAAATATCTAGAACTGTTACTTGCTACACTAGTAATGTAACTTTGTTCTCACTCGTTACATTGCTTTTAAAATATAATTTTGTTCCAATGCTGCTCCCCCCAGTAATTACTTATGGCTATCAGTGGTACTTTTACATCATTACATTAAAACTAGTTGGAACAGTAGCCTCTAATATTCAAAAATATATGCTGCTTCCACCAAACGAGTATGTGTATAAACAACTTGAGAAAACCATATACCAGGCATGCTACAGCAAGTGTGGGAATCACACTGCCCTTCAGACATGCTTGGATTGCATGTCCCATCAGTCCTAGCCAGCATAGCCAAGCAATCCAACGACATGTGGAGGGTGGCAATATTTGCACACCCATTGCAGTTATTGTTAGATCTGTTGACTTTCACCAACAGGTCACTGAAGACCAGTCATCATCCATCCACCCAGCCAGTCTGCTATGGGTGCCTGACATATTGCAAACCAATGACATCGAATGGTACTGGCTATGTAGGCTGAACCCAGTGCTACCTCCATTACCCAGCATCTTTGTGAGCTGGCTATCAATGACTGAATGTTGAGCACAAGGACTGACCTCACTATTAGTGTGGGTGAGTCAGTCACCTCAGGCAATAGACAAGGGGTCAGTGGTGGCAGTGCTGTTCTCATGAACTCCTCAGCTGTACTTTTGTGAGAAGCACAGAGCACATAACCATGAACATTTCAGAGATAAATACCAGGACACATGTGACCAAACAACATTACAATGTGGTCAATATGGCAAAAGTTATTAATGAGGAAAAACACAAGTTAGAAGACATATCAACAATTTGCTTTTGCCTGAGTAAGACTCTGCCTCCTCCTCTCTCTCTCCACTGCTGAGTTAATTGAATGCAAACTACTTTTGCACTTTAAATTCAGTTTGCAGCAACGGAACAAATCTGAGGTCAAATAAGGAAAGTGGGAAGAGGAGAGAGAAACTAGGATATTTTTAAAGCAGCTGAAAAAGTGGGATCATAGAGAGTTCATCAAGAATGTCCTTGCCAAATCAGGACAGTTGGACTACATGAGCCACGCAAACTGTCCTGGCTCTCCTAAAGTAGCCTGCCTAATCAGGTATGGTGGAGGATGCTTCCTCATTGCTAGTGTTGAAGCAAGGCCCAAGCATCAGTCCAACTAGGGAAGACCAATGTCTTGTTTGTTTTCTCAGGCAGCTAAACATCTTGGGCTAACCACACATACTGCTGACCACCCATAGTGCCTGGTTATACCTGTATTAGCACATGCCTGAGCATGCACACATACACAAAAATTTTCAGATTCTTCTTTGTCATTACTTTCAAAAACCACTTAATTTAGAGGCCCCAAGTTACATTGTAATTGTGACTTTAACCTTTTCCTGAGAGTGGCCACAAGGGCAGGGGAGAATCTTTCAACGTAAAACCTCATTCTTCTTCTACTGTAGGCAATGTCATAGTTAAAGTCACTCTCACATTCAAAAAGCCAGTTCACTTATCAATATGTTACACAGAAATCTCCTGATCCTAAACTCATCATGTGGAGGAAAGTTCCATTTATTTGAAAATTAACTTCTTTTTATTTTGGCTGATGACATTTTAACTGGGGTGAAAGGTGCAGAAATCTTTACCTCTGGGCTGGAATAATGAGGGGGCTTGTTGCAGTCACTCTCTGCAGAACTGCTTTCACTCTCTGACTCAGATTCTGAACTGCTTTCGGATTCACTGGAACTGCTGCTGCTTGAACGCTTGCTGGATATTCCAGAAATTCTGCAGCTAGGCTGCTGTACAGAGGTGCTGTCAGGCCCAACATGGAGAAAGCGGTGGGGAGAGAGAGAACACACAGTGTGAATCAAAGTACATTTCTTCCAGTGTCTTTAGCAGCATATTTAGGTGGCAAAATTGGTCTCCGGAGCCAAAACAATGAACATGCAGGTTGTTCATCAGTCAAGGTTTGCAGGTGTATAAACGAAGAAGGCATTCCGCCCCTCTCCCAAAGCTGAACAGAGAAAGAGAACTGAGCATGCTCAGTAGTGGCAGAATGGTTAGAGTTGGTTAGAAATGAGAAGCCGAAAACCCAAAATGGAGTGGGGTGAAGGTTGTAGAATGTCCTGCTTGATGATAACGGCTGCCTGCAATGTTGAACAGGAGCATGCCTGCCAGGAGGGAGAATGCACTGTAGCTTTCCACATAACTACTATTTGCTTGGTAACTGTGCTAATGCCATCTATCATTTCCAGATTTACAATTAGTATTATGCAATCACCTACAAAGAAGAAAATATTTCTGTGTGTCTGCCGAAAATAAATGCATGCAATTTCTTTCTCTCTTTCAACTCACTGGATTTAATAATTAGGTCCTAAAGGACTTAGTAAAAAGCCATGCTTATACTTGGCACCAGAAAGATATCAGTGCTGGTGCCAATTGGGAGCCTAAGGGGGAGCATTCCACAATTGTGGTGCTGCAGCAGAGGAGGCCCTCTCCCACATCTTCCCATAGTATAATGTGCAAGTGTATGAGAAGTAAGATGGGATGGCCAGCAGAATTCTCAACAAGGGCTCTACTATAGATGCCTGAATCTCTCTATTAACTGCTCCATGTATATAGTCAGTCATCAGCCTGCTCTGTTCAATATGTGCAACTGTCTGTGCATTTTAGAACATTCTTAGAAATGTGCATTAATGTCCATACACAATGTTTGCTAGCAATACATTTTGCAATAGGCATTTGAGTTAAAAACTGTTTTGCAAAATCTGGAGAAGTACACAGACTAAAGGGAAAAAAAAACAATTCAGGTAGTGTAAATTACATTGTGTTGCTCAAAAATTAAACTCCCTTTCCTCACCTCTATTATCAATTCATTTTACCTAGGGTATTTTGCAGCTGACTTCACACTGCATTCATGTGCTTACTCATTGTTTCCATACACTTTTTAAAATATATTAAAACTTTTTTTGCAATACATAACCTGAAAATCTGCTCTTGAACTGGTGCTATAGTTTCGCTAACTATCCAGCTCCTTTCCTAACCTCTTGTTTACATAAGAAGCTGGCTGCCTTATAACAAGTAAAATTATTTCTCCATCTATTCCAATACTGTACACCCTGATAGGCAGAAAATCTTCAGCATCTCAGGCAGATGTGGTTTACATTACTTGCCATCTGATCATTAAAAATAAATAAATCTGGATTTCCCAGGGATTGAATCTGGGATCTTTTGTATGCAAAGTATGTGCTCTATCACAGAGCTCTGTCCCCATCAGTTCAGGCGATTAGAATAATGCAACACTCAAATGAATGACATTCAGAATCACTCACTTCTCATTCTTTTCCTGTGGTGATGTATATGTGTATGGTGGAAGTAGGAAGAAGGATATGCAATAGTCCAAGGCCATTTCCGCACAAGACTGTTACAGCGTGATTATTCCACTTTCAACATCCTATGGAATCCTGGGGTTTGCAGTTTAGGGAGGGGCCATTCGGCCCCTCTCTAAACTGCAAACCCCAGGATTCCATAGGATGTTGAAAGTGGTATAATAGTGCTGTAACAATCTCATGCAGAAATGGCCCAAGACTTGTATGAAGACAGAAGGCTTCCTGGAGTGTAACCAGTGAGCAAGGCCTAAAAAGTGAAAAGTTAAATTGTGAATAAATTCTCAGACTGACACATCAAGCATTCTTTTGTCTTGTGCTATTTAAGATATTTAGAATAACTTTTAAACTATCTTGGTAGGAAAAATAATTTATCTGGATAACTGGTGAATAGCCATCCACTTGATGTTCTTATTGGAGAGAAGAGGACAGAAATGATTTACTAGAATATTGTTCTTTTTCAATAAGCCCTAAAACCCGTTCCCCTTTTCATCATCTCTGCATTCAGTCTTCGTTGCTTTTTAATTCTGCCGCACAAAGGGATTAAATCAATTCTTTTGTCATGAGTATTTAGTTGTAATCTAGAAATGATATTACTCTAACCCTGAAAGTACTTGGATGTAAGTTCGATTTTAGTTCATGAGCAATTCTTCTGCAGTCAAACAGCGTGAACGTATATGTTTTGTAAGCAGGTGCTGGATCAATGACTTAATATTATACTATGCTACTCTAGTCCTGGATATCTGGAAGAAAGTGACCAACTATATTTTTCACTTGATTTCCTGGCAGCTAAAGAGTGTTCTCTACAATACAGTGCACAATCTGCACAGCTTTTAAATTACTCAAACAAGTATGTCTCTACCCTTTCCCAGGGGATAATTTTCTATACTTAATTCATATTACTGTTAGGAGATGCCTCTAATATTTAGCATCAGTACTTTCATATTAAATATGACCTTTACTCCCTTCCAGCACTTAGTTATTCCAACAATACAATCCTAAATCTTTTCTTGGCAAATAGTGAAAAACCTTTCAGATTTGAAGAGTGTTATGCCCCTTACATATCAATCCTAAACACATTTTCCTGTCTCATTTATTTCAAAGTGATATCTTAGAAATAAATAGCCTTTTGATTGTTGCCTTTCTTGTTATGGATCAGGCATAACTATATATGTCCAGGTTTTGATGTCTTTCTTTAATCCTCTTCTGGTTAATAGTTACTCTCGTTTTGTGAATGTATTGTTTGCTTATACGTTTCTGAAAGAAGGATGTGAATGTATGAATTCTTATTAGAATCATGTGAAGTACCTGCTGCCTTATTCAACTTCAGTATAAGCTACACAAAACTGCATTAACATTTTGCCCAGAGAAACCCATTTATAGCATCATTGCATTCAATTTGTTAAAGAGACATAGCGGCTTTCCTCAGAGTAGCCTCCTATCCCAGCATGGGAACAGGACAGGAATGGAACCACAACAACGCTTCTGCATGACATCATCGCAGTCCTGTCCTTCTCCTGTCCTCAGGTGGTGCAATCATGGATTAAACCATTGATAGGTTTTCCCTATCAATGACCCACGATCGTGCCACCATCCTGCACTTACCTGTCCTGTGGAAGCCCCAGAAGCATAATGGCAGTGCTTCCTGCCCCAGTGCAACTTGGGAAAGTACCCGGCTGTGCTGCAGAAGGAAGCGGCATGTCCATCATGTTCCCTTCTGCAGGGAGCCAGTCCTGTGCAAAGGAGAGCACTGCCATTGCACTCTGTTCCTGGCAAAGCCGCTGCGGGATCATCACTGGAGGACCACGCAAGAAGGTAGGGTGTGGAAAGGGCCTTAGAGTATCATGCATTCCATCTGATTTCCCAGTGGCTGTAAGAGTTTTTGTTTCCTCTGACATGATGCATTGCATTTTTTTTGGTTTTTATTATATGTCCATCCACAAATTATGACCATGCATTCCCACAATTATCTGCAGTTCTTTCAAAAAGTCATAGGCCATTTAGTCCAAATCTCTGCCATGTAAGAAGACACAACTCAAACATTTCCATGAGATAGCCATCCAACCTCTGTTTAAAGACTTCCATATAAGGAGAGTCCATCACCCTCTGAAACAGTAAAACAGCTCTTATGGTGAAGAAGTTCTTCCTAATGTTTAGGTGGAATCACCTTTCTTGTAATTTGAATCCATTCGTTCCTGTTCTGTACTTTGGTACAGCAGAAGACAAGCTTGCTCTATCTTGTACATGACACCCCTTCAGATATTTAAAGATAGCTGTCATGACACCTCTCAATCTTTTCTTCTCTAAGCTAAAGGTACCTAACTCCCTAAGCTGTTTCTCATAAGGCTTCAGTTCCAGACCTTTGGTCATCTTAGTCACCCTCTTCTGGACATGTTCCAGCTTGTCAATATCGTTTCTGAATTGTCATGTCAAGAACTGGATACAACAAGGGTCTCACCAAAGCAGAACAGAGTGTCACTATGACTTCCCTCAGTCTGGACACTATACTCTTGTTGATGCTATCCAGAATTCACAGAGGTTTTTTTTTAAAAAAAAATCAGCTGTATCACACTGATCACTCATGTTTGGCTTGTGGTCTACTAAGACCCATAGATCCTTTTCTACATGTACTGCTCTCAAGCTATCCAATATTTGTGGATTTCACATTTCCTGCCTAGATGTAGTATCTTTATTTATCCCTGTTGAAATTCAGTTAGTTTTGGTCCAGCTCTCTGTCAAGATTATTCTGAATTTTGATCCTTTCTTCTGGAGTATTAGCTACTTCTCTCCCCAGTTTGGTGCCATCTGCAGATTTGATACGCATGCCTTATATTCCATAATCTAAGTAATTTATAAATTGTTATGTTAAACTGCATCGGGCCCAGGGCAGAACTTTGATGCACACCACGTCAATAATTTCCAGGATGAAGAGCAACCATTGATGAGTACTCCCTGGGTTCATTCCAGATCCAGCTAGCTGTAACACTGTCTAGTTCCCATGCATATCATGGGGGACTTTATCAAAAATCTTACTGAAATCAAGACATACTATACAGTCCCATGAACAAACAAGCTTGTAACTCTATCAAATACTGTAAGGATTAAGACTCATTTGGGATGGCTTGCTTTTGAGAAACCCATATAATAACAGTGTTCGAGGAGCTTCAGCCCAAGGAAACAACATAACTCTTGAGACATCTTATGAGGACTGCACACCACTACTTCTGTTACTTTCAAGCGAATCCTCTACCTTCACCACACATCTCTTCTTCTTTTGGAAATTAGAAGGATCCCTTCCATCCACAGAATCCTCTAAGTTCACCTCCATGCCTTGTGAAGAGCAGGGCTATTTTACCTGTTCCTGTGACTCATAATCATTCATTAAGCAGAGTTGGCTCCAAAGTTGGATTATTGTTCTTGATAGCTCTGCTGTCATATTCTTCCAAGTAGCTGCCCTCTATGTCTGGGAATTGTCCCCTCCCAAGTGTCATTCCTCCTTGGCTATAGAAACCTAATGGGGAGACCTTGGGTAAGTCCCACTCTCTTATTGAGAGCCAGTGAGGTGTAGCAGTTTGAGCATTGGACTATGATCCCGGAGACCATGATTCAATTTCCCATTCAGTCATGGAAACCCCATAGGTGATCTTGAGTGCATCATACACTCTCAGCCCCAGAAAACCCTATGATCGATTCACCTTAGGGTCACCATAAGTTAGAAACAGCTTGAAAGCAACAACAACAACAACAGTCATCCCCTCTGTCTTGTCCTTCCAGGAAAAACTGCTCTGCTCTTTCCAGAAAAGCTCCATCTTCCCTGAGTAGTTAAAGTGTAGTTACATGGGCCTCATGTTGCTGTTCCTTCTCTTCCAGGAAGGTAACCAACATGCACTCGCTGCAAACATACCCCCAAATCCTCTGGCAAGAAAACATACATGACACAGATGTTGCAGATCACCGCAATAACTCCATCACCATCCATGTTCACTCTCATATATAGGCATTGGCACAGCTCTACAAGCTTCCTCCTAAGCTCACCCATGAAACACCTATAGAAAATGCCTGTTTTCCTGTTTGCCAAGCTTAAAAATTAAGATTGACTACAGGCTTGACAGAGTTTAAAGCCCTCACCAGTGTTGCTCCAAGAGAAGCAAAGGTAACCATCAGGTAGCTAGGCTAGGATCATCACATCAGCCCTAGAAAGCTTTATTTTAGGTCTGTGATTTGATTCACCAACAGTTAGCAGTTCTACCCAAATGAGCTTGTTGTACTTGCACACAGCACCCAAACATTGCATTTTCTCACATCCTAAAACAAGTATACATCAATTTCTTCACCCCATTGTAGTTTTGTTCTTAAATTCAAGACACACTGCATACTTAAAACTCAGCAAAGTGCTCTTAGGGCTATGGAACATATCTGTGCTGGCCTCCTTTTTCTTTTCACAGTAAATGCAAGATAAGAACGAACTGTGCCCTTGTAGTAGATAAGCATGATTCTTAAGGCAATGTGGTTTAATTTGAAAAATGTTGCCTTAATTCCCAGATGGTTTCACTGAGAGATTGCTAAAGTGCCATTTTGACTTGTAAACTTCCTGTACAGCATGGCTGCCAAGTTCTTTCCAGATGAATGCTCCTGAATTTTAATAGTTATGGGCAGGTAGAAATGGGAAGGACATGATTTCAGCAAATATGCTTTTCTTTCACACAGTGCTGCAAGAAGCTGCATGTGTCAAAATGGCCAGCAAAGACAGAAAAGTCTTGGTCCTGGAAGTCTTACCTACGCTGGGAACTCCAAAGAGAAGCTGATAGAAGAATGTTGGGCCCTTTTCTCACGGGGTGCAGAAATCTTCCCGCCGCGATCCAGGCGGGCTTTTCCTTAATCCTCACTAACACGTACCGAACTTTTAGTAGCGTTCTCACGGCTCCCTAGGGATGAGGCTTAGGAAGCATCAAAGCATTCACACAATATTACCATTGCCACTCCCGAAGGTGTCCTCTCCCTGCCCTGCCTAGCATTTGATTGGCTGTGCCCTATTTTTAAAAGAAACATTTGGAGCGTCATCAATGATGTCAGTACGCACACGCGTTCCCTCACTTCTGCTGGTCACGCCTTAATCCCTCCCTCTCTTGATCGCCCGCACGAATCAGGACGCACCGTCGCTTTTTCACGAAACGACGAGCGCGGATTGGAGGAAAAAACCACATTTCTTCTGTTTTTTAAAAAGTGCACGGAAATGCTGAATGGTGGCTCCCCCGCGTGGATTGGGGTGAGAATCCAAAAAATTTAATGCGATCAGGTGCTCTCTAAGGTGAAAAAGGCACCCGATCGAGGTTGACCTGGGAAGATTTAATTACCCCGTGAGAAAAGGGCCTTGATTTTATTCCCTGCCAGTATTCTTTAGCATCTTTTGAAGTCTTAACAGAAAATAATATTATTTATATATATTATATGTTACTGGAAATAGAAGCCCTGATGGATGAGAATGTTGTAGATTTTTAAGGTTCATACAGGATAGTGCTGTACCTGCTGTTTGATACATTTTTACCTTGTCTTTCCATAAAACTACCTGAGGTGGTTCACAAACACACACACACACACACACACACACATCCCGAGAGAGAGAGAGAGAGGGAGAAAGAATATTTCTACCCTGCCCTTCAGTCAAAAAGCACCCAGAGTAGCTTACAAATTGTAAATTTGATACTTCTCAGTTTTACATTCCAAAAAGATAGAAAACACAAGGGAAAGGGGGATAGCAGTAAGAGAGGGAATTCGGTCCAGCAGATGCTGGCTGCTGTTTCTCTCTCAGAGGCCAAAGAAATGGCAGCTGAGACAGAGGGAGGGCCATTCATCAGCCACTGGAATCAGGACAGGATAGTGCTGTACCTGTCTGCCATTCTCTACTTATACTTATATAAATGTAAACCATAAATTAAATTACATTCGAAACTAGAGCACCAAAGGAAACCAAAGAATCCAGGCAAAACATCTGCAGCAGTGAAACAGTAGCATTACAATACCCCAAGATATTTATTTAACAACAATTGCAGCAGGAGAACAGATTTTATAGAGTGATGGGTGTTCTTCTTAGATCATTGGAATGAAAACAAGTTCATGCTTATTCTTTATTTTTTCTTTATTTGAATTTTTTCTTTATTTAAATAGATTTCTTTCTTCCTCTCTCTCTCTTTTAATTTTTCCTTAGGTATCAAAGCAACTGTTATAAATTAAAAATCACTGAAACATAATAATGGTATCAGCCATCAAGGTATTCTTTAATTTTAATTTTTTTGCTAAAATGGTGATACAAATTAGTATAAAAAAATCAAAAGTAAAGTGATCACGAGATTAAAAAAAACTTATTGTAATCAAATATATGATAATAAAAGAAACTTCTCTGAGCATTTAAAAAAGATCTTTATTTAAAATATGTAAAGATGTCTGGATTCTTGGCTGTAGAAAGTCCTTAGTGTATGCACCAAATGTTCAGAAATGGGAGACTGATGACATTGGCCCTTTCCACATGCGGTTATTAAGGCGGGCCAATGCGTCTTGCCATGGAGGTCTTCTGCACCTTGGAGCAGACTAGGTTCAGTTTATTTACCTTTGTTCTGCACGTAATTCCGACTAAATGTGCCCCCATGTGGTGGTAAAGCGCGCTATTTGAAAACCGGAAGAAATCAGTTTTCCAATTTTCCAGACCGATCCAATTTGTACTTTCACAGTGGTGCAGACACGTACGTTCGCACCAGTGCAAATTGGTGGTCGGGGAGGGCTCATGGGAGGGGCCAGGGGTAGTATGGACTTACGCATGTATGCAATTGCATACTAAACCAGGCAAAAAAAAGGGGGACCAATCACAGCTGGCGGGGCGGGGTGAAGGGAATAGCGGGAGTGGCCATGGTGGAGGCAGTGTGGATTCATGAACTCACACTCCTCTGAATCAGAATGGAACATACACAGGAGCTGTGTGGAAGGAAATGAGGGAAAGTCCACCTTGTTTCAAGCCCAGAAAACCCGGTAAGAAATGGCACAAACTGATTCACCAGCCTTGTGCGGAAAGGGCCATTCAGTGCCATCAGTCCAGTTCTGCAGGTCCATTCTGTAGTTCATACTTGAGAGAACTCAGTAAGATTTTCTGGTCAGGAGAAGGGCCTTTTCAGAATACTTCATTCAGTGTTGTATGTCAGGGTTCTCCACAACATGTCTCCTACAATGCCATATTTACATAGCTACCTTTGTTGAGCACAACTGATGTCATAAAGAACAGAGTTCAGAAGCTGCATCTATATTTTAACTCTGTCCTTTGGAAATCCTTACAAATTATTTGTGCAGACAAGACTGCAAGTGCCACTCAATAACGCAAACCTAAGGTCAATCAGCTGTCCTCAGAAAACCAAATGCATGCTGTATAGTACTTACAGTCTAACTGCTGCAATATTGTGCTGGCTAAAAATAAATCCATCTCCAAATACAATGCTAAAAATAAAACTGTAATGAGTTCACAAAGAACCCACAAAGGAACTCCAATTTAATATTTTCAGAGCTCTCTATTACAGCAGGTAACTGAAGAAACCATGTAAAACAATCCCTATCTACGTAAACCATTGTAAACATTACAAAAATGAAGAAGAGAAGAACTGATGTAAGAAATCGATTTCCAAAATTCTCTTTCTCATCCCCCCCATGTATGTGCCTGTGCCTATGTATGTGTGCATATAATTAATAACTGTATTACCAGAGTAAATAGCACTCTCTAAGGACGAAGCGCCTGGGCATGTGAGATGAAAGAGTGTTAAAAACCTGGAGCTGCATTAACTTCAGGAAGAAGTGATTAGTCAGCAGGCTGACAGCTGTGCTAGGAGACGGGTGCCAGATTCCAGTGTATGCTTGCATTGGCTGCCAAGTGTTTGCTTGTCACACCAGATAAATGGAACATCAGCAGTGTTTTATTTGACCTGCTCACAAGAAAAATAAAGCAACTCTGACTTTCTTGGTGTGTTTGCCATTGACCTTGCATCAGCTGAGTTTGAGCAGCTAGACTCCCTGGTCTGAGGAAGTTAACCCTTTAAAGGATTTGTAACTGGTTTTGGGGTAACAGATTGGCCTCTAGAGTCTATTTCTTTTGTAACCTCCTTGGGAAGTGGCTGTTCAACCATGCTAGTCAGTGCTGAGGCTGATGCTATTTGGCTTTTTTTTTTTTTTTTTAAGTAAGTAGTTAAATGAACTTATATTTACTTACAGTTTTAAGAATCCAATCGTATGCACGTAATAGAAATAAGACCAGCTATGTTCAATGGTATAAATGCATAGGTGCATTTCAGGCATACTTATTCGAGCAATGGATAGGTGACATGTTATGCTAAATGCATTCCCTCCTGCTTTTTTCTTTGTCTTCACACTACACTGTTATAGCACTATTATTCCACTTTAACTCATGGTATGGAATCCTAGGATTTGCAGTTTAGGGAGGAGCATTTAGAATTCTCAACCAGAGAGCTCTTGGGCCGCAGTAAACTATAAACCATAGAATTCCATAGAACATTGCCATTGCATTAAAGTGGAATAATAGTGCTATAACGGTGTAGTGTTATAGGGCTTTCTTTCTTTTTCTTTCTTTCTTTCTTAATAATAGCAGTGGAAAAGGGACAGTCAGCATTGTACCCATATAGATAAGGTCTTGGTTAGATCTTATTTTTGATATTTATATAAACTGCTGTACCTACAATGGATTGTCTAGGGATCTTTTATCCCTTTCCACTTCTGGTGCACCTCCAGAACAAATAATGGCCATTTCCACACTACACTCTTATAGCGTGATTATTCCACTTTCAACAGCCTATGGAATCCTGGGGTTTGCATTTTTGGGAGGGGCCGGCCAGCCCCTCCCGAAACTGCAAACTCCAGGATTCCATAGGATGTTGAAAGTGGAATAATTGCGCTATAAGAGTGTAGTGGGGAAATGGGCTTTGACTTGGGAATTCCCTTCCCAGTAAGGCCGGAATGGCCCCCTCCCTGCTGTCTTTCCATTGACAGGCTGCTCCCTTTTATTCCAACAGGCTTTTAATACAGAAAGTTTTAAAAGAATGGGCTAGGGAATGCTGTAATGTTTTAAACTGTACTGTATTTAATAGCCTTTTGATATTTTAAATTGCATTTTATTCTTTTAATTAGAGATAGGAAGCGTTTTAATATTGTAACTAGTTTAATTCTGTTTTAATGTTTACTTTTTGTATGTTTTTCACTGTATTGCTCTTTTAAACTGTAAGCTGCCTTGACTCCCAATTCTGGGAAGAAGGTAGGATACAACTACTATACATTTATTATTATTATTATTGTTGTTGTTGTTGTTATTATTAGTACATCTAATAATTAGTACATCATTAATCTATGTGATAACTGAGTTCTAATATGAATATATAGATTAATATCCCTAGATTAAGCATATGATATGAATAATTTTCCCAAGAAATGTATAAACTAATAGACAGCATAGAATGATATAAGGTCATGTATTTATTCTCTCATAAGTCCCCTGAAATTCCAAAGCATAAGAAATGCTTAAGGAAAATGTTGATGTTAACTTGCATACATGGTTAACACCATTATTTATAAGTTGGAAACCAGGTGAAGGTGACTAGAGATAACTCCAAGTAGGTACAGATTAGCTGACATATGGCAAAGAATCCCCAAATCATCAGATAAATGAGATAAAGGTTGGGAAGGAGGCCCATAGGAATTTGGTCACATCTAATTTAGGGCCTTTGTGATTAAGATTCTCACTGTGGCCATTTCTGCAGTAGCCTGTTATAGCGCGATGATTCCACTTTCAACATCCTCTGGAATCCTGGGGTTTGCAATTTCAGGAGGGGCTGGCTGGCCCCTCCTGAAACTGCAAACCCCAGGATTCCAGAGGATGTTGAAAGTGGAATCATCGCGCTATAACAGGCTACTGCGGAAATGGCCTGTGAATTGGACCTGAATACAAATTGGCAGCCAGTAAAGCTGGAACAGTGCTGGATAATCTATTGGCTCCATTCTGGTCTAGCTGAGTTTCAAGACAACTTTGAAGGACAGGGCCCCACAGAATAAATTACAATAATTAAACTAGGGTGATCATGACTAAGGCTAATTTCTCCAGAAAAGGATAAGAGCGATGCATTAGTGGAAGCTGCTAAAAACTACTCTTGCTTTGTTTGGAAATACAGGAGAAGTACTGGATCCAAAACCTTTCTCAAGCTAAATAGCCGTTTCTTAAAGTGCAAACCAACCCAAAACAGACAGTGCAACCAAACACATGATAGGGATGGAGGTGGAATCTTAAGGTGTCATACCTGACAAAATTCACAGGGTGGCACCTGACATAAATTTTGGACCTTGCAAGATACTCCACATAAATACTACAGCTGTTGATACTTAAAGTTGCTGAGAGATCAAGCAGAACAATGTCTCACCTACTGAGTATATCTCCTAATCTAGGTCATTCACCAGGCTGAGCAAAGTGAATTCAGCTGAAAACTAGGGGTTAAAGCCAGATTGATTGTAATTCAGATTAATTTCCTCCCAAACTATCCCAAAGCCACTATGTCATAGCTTTCCAGACTTTTCATGTTGGTGACACTCTTTCTAGATGTGCATCATTTCATGACACAGTAATTTAGTTTTACTAGCAAACCGGAGGTTAAACTAACCCCGTGTAAGAGATACAGACACATACATAAATTGTAATAACAACATGTATGGGGGCACAACATATCTCATGAAAACCTTTCATACATTTTTAAAAATATGATTTATAAATAACATACATTTCCAAGACTGTTGTCATTTAGACGTAAAAATATGTAAATATGCACAAGAATTTTAAAAATTGCATAAAGCCAATAATTACTTACGATTTTAAGGAAATGTATGAGGTTGACAGGATGAACACAGCTTTTCAATAGTTGGTGGAATAATAGATGAAGACACTCATATTTCGCCATCAAGCATTTTTAAGCTTCCATGTTTCAGCAGAGTGAGGGCAGCGGTGACAAGAGAGGTGCCCCCCTCCCACCTAATCCTGGCCAGCTGCTGTTGCCTTTGCTGAGAAAAGCCCCTGACAACAGCAGTGGAGGGCCAGGCTCAGGTAGGTGGGTCTTTCTTGGCCTGGGGAGGCAACACACTAATGTGTCACGGCACATCGTTTGGAAAGCCCTGTACTATGTGCTCCATCACCATGCCATAATATGGCAGTTTGGAGTGTATATGGATCTTTTCAAAGAAGCCAAGCAGACATTCTTTTTCAAGAATACATTTAAACCTCCAACCTCCCAAGATCCCAGTTCTCTTTTGGAAGTTTTAAATTAGGCATGACGGACAAGGGTCAAAGGGCCATCTTTCTAGAAATCTATCATGTTGTGAGATTGTACAAACAGGACATAACTATATGTCATAAGTACATTTTAAATCATACTATCATGTAAGGATATATTATCACAGCCAATGTTGGGCAACATATGTACCCCTCAAACTTGCATTGTCAAAATTGGGCAGTAAACCAATAGGAATCCTATTAAATTGAAAGTCTATTGATTTAATAGGAATTCTGTTAAAAGAAACAAACTCATTAAAAGACACATTAATGCTTGTTTAAATGATTTCTCTTGCACTGCTGTTGAACTTTGTCAGTACAATTGGCTGCTGAATTTCAGCAGTCTGTCATCTGTAGGGAAGACACAAAATCACACCTCAGGCTCACTACTGTTTTCCGCTCCGAGTTTATGGGAATGCATTGCCTTCTGTTTAATGAATTAACCAGTTGAATTAATTAATTAATCCATTAATAAGATTTATATCCCACCTGCCTCTCAATATGGGACCAAAAGTGATTTACAGTAAGTTAAATTAAGTTGTTAAAAAATAATATGACATCTTGACTCAGAAAATATTTTGAGAATATTTTATGGGGGGAATCATAAACCAATCATTCATTATTATTTTTTTTGAAAAATCATTCTTTTCATGGGAAGCAAAGACTTGATAGTTTATAAAACTTAAATTTGAGATTAACAGATTGACTAGTTAACTTCTAACAATCTTCAAGATGATCCAGACTCCTTACCAGTAGCTGGATGGAGTAGAATAGAAGAGAGGAGACCCTTTGTCAGTATCTGTCTGCAGAGAGATGATCCCCCAATGGGGAAGGAGGGAGAGGACTCAGTTGTGGCAGAGGCCATTAATACAACAGGGCAAGAGGAAAGAGGGCCTTTTATGAGCAGTCTGAGGAAAGATACTGGCTGCTAGAGTTGGCATGAAGTGAAAGGGAGGGATCTTGCTTCAGTTTCTCCTGCAGTGGTGGATCTGCTGCTCTATTTCTACATAGTCCCCTTTGGGTGTTCTGCACATCAGCCCTAATAACATTTACTGGCTACAGTGGCACTGATTATCTAAAGGTAGTGATAAGATTGTGTAATAGTAGATCATGTTAAATTGATTTTTCTTGTTCTAGGGTCAGTATGACACTGGCAGTGCAAACTCAATTATCACAATAACAGGAATTTGTCACAAGCAGTACCTTCCTCCAGTACAAACTGTACTGTATTCATCTCCAGAGGATGTGAAAGAACAATACATTCCTCATCATTAACTAGTGATGTTTGGATAGGAACATTCTTGTACCTTTAAGAGTTGCGTAGCCAAAGTAATTCTAGCAAATGAAGTTTGTCTTACAAGTGTTGCACTCACCGAAATTCTTTCTTCTGCAGAACTATTTGAGATCCAGAAGTACTTTGCCCTCTTTTGCATTTGAATACATACTGCCTGTGTCCCTTGTTACTGGAGTAAAGCTACAGTAAGCAGATGCCATAATGATTTTCAGGCATGCTTGAGATGCAATGTCTTTTACAAAAGCAAAGGTGACAAAATGAATCCCTCTTATTTCTACTGTATTACTCATTTGCTGAGCAGTTACTGAACTGGGATAGAAAACAAAATCCAAGACTAAACACTGGCAGGCTTTAAGCAATTGACCAGATGCTGAGAAAGGGGATCTCAACAGATTGGTGCAGTAATTGTTATTGATATGTTTTCTATTTGCTTTTAATTTAAAGATTGCTTTTTAATATTATAATCTCTATGTGGTTTAATACTATAACTTTCTGTCTTTTTTTTATTTGTACCTATTCTTTCTGCTTTTATCTGTACCTGTGTTAGTCTTAACCTACATTAAATCCCATTTCTAGGAGAAAGGTGGAATATAAATCAAACCTCTGGTGCGACCTGTTTCTGGTGGCAGGCCCGTAGGAGAGATTAGTTGGTAGGAAACTGATAAACTCACCCAAGCCAGTCTTGGCAAAAATACTTCCAGATATGTATCCTGTAAGGTCCAATATAAGGCTCATTATATTAACCCAGGGCTTTCCAAATGGTGTGTCGCGACACGTTAGTGTGTCCCCTGAAGGGTGTAAATGTGTCACCCTGGACTAAGAACAAGCTCCCACCTGAGCCTTGGAAATGTATGTTATACGTTACAAATAAATCATATATTTTTAAAAATATAAATGAAAGGTTTTAATTAGATATGTTGTGTCCCCATACATTTTGTTAGTGCAATTTATGTATGTGTCCGGATCACTTATAAGGGGTCCGTTTAATCTCTGGTTTGCTAATAAAACTAAATTACTGTGTCGCAAAATGATGCATGTCTAAAAAGTGTGTCACCAACATAAAAAGTTTGGAAAGCTCTGTATTAACCAATAAATCCTTGACTGTTATGAGAGAAACCATGGACAGACTTTTAATCTGTTTTGAAATTATTTGCAGTCTCTCAGAGCCTTTTCCAAAATTGGCCTTATCTGAATATGCACCATTTATTTTGGCCATCTGCAAACACAATTACAGTGTGATTTTTTAGAATGAGCCATGTGCGACACTTCATTTGCATCTTGCACAGCAAATAATACAGAAAAAAATATGCAGGACAGGCATGCTAATAGACTCTGATCTTGCTGATGAAGTTTTAAATGGATTGCTTTGACTAATCAGACAGTCTAATCTTTGAAGCTGCAATTGCTTAGGTTCAAAGCTAGCAAAAATATAAATGTGCCAACAACAGAAGGACAAATATAATCGTATAAAAGATTTCATAACAAATACCTGCTTTCTGATTACTCAGGAAGGGGCTGTTAAAGACTGCAAGCCTAAAAGCTTCTTCTCACTTTCCACATGAAAGACACAGGTGCATTCCCATAAATTACATTTCCATCTCCACTTGTAATGTGAGAATGAAACTGCTATTTTAGGAGGATCACTACATGTGAACAGCACCAAGGCTCAAGGCAAACACTCCAGATAATTTAATGTAGATTAGTTAACCACTAATGTGTTTTAAATTCCCTTTGCACTCACAAGAGAGTGGGTTTGCCCCATCTATCAAATGTTCATCTATAAAAATTCTCTAAAGATTTCTCCTGCTGGGAGAGCAGAATGTTCCAAGAAGAGTACCGTCCCTTTTCTTGCTGCTGTCCTAAAGTTTCCCTTGCTCCCTTTAACTCAGCTGCTAGAAATTCTTTATAGTGTTTGTGGTTTGCACCTCTGATGGCATTACTCTGATTACAGCATTTAAAAAATTATATTTATCTTGCTCAGTTCAAACTACTTTTCTAATTATGTCAAGAGATTCATTGCTGCCTTTGAACTCCAGCTGATAGTTAGGTTGCATGCCCGAGGGGTTCTACTTATTCATAAATCCTACTTCATACTACATAACATGATATAATCTGCTCTAACACTGAGCCAGATGGCATTATTCTTTCTCATAAACTACTTCTGTCATCACCTCATCTTTCTTCAACAAGGTTGTTCAGATCTCAAAATGCACCAAGTTGAAGGACATATACAAGACCACATGCTTTCCCTTTGCTCTCAGTGAATCCAGAAAAACTACAACTTCCATGCCAAGTTACAACACAATCGTATATAAAATGTTACCTCTTCTTGGATATCAAGGTAGTTTGATATCCAAACAAAATCCATATAACAGGAAATGTATATTTAACAGAACTATAAAAGTATGTGGGATATAGATTTCAAAAATGGTGACTGATAAGATGTAATAACATTCCTAAGTCAAGAGAATTACAAATTCAGAGATGCAATATGAACAAGTTTATTCCTCGGTCATCTTAGTGTTTTTTTTGAGAGTAACTTGTTAGTGACAGATGGTCCGGAGAGCAAGAATTTTCCACTGGATGAAAGAAATGAATGGGAACTGTGTCACCAGAAACTCATCCTATTTTGTTGTATAATGAGCTAATGGTCTTGAAAGTAAGGCTTGTTTGTTTTGCAAGAACGATGCACACAGTGACACAATTTTCTGCAAAAGCAATATTTGAAATTATTTCAATCCATCAATTGTATATCCTGAGGCTATTCGCCAAACTTTTATCTTCATCTTTGCCGCACCTAACAAGAACTTGACTATACCTTTGTGGAGAATAAAGACCAATAAAGGATCATTTGGTATCATTTGGCTTTTTTTCTCTTTGCTGCCAAAACTAGCTTCTAAAAGGCACTGCTGGATTAAGGCACATGGGATCCTGCAGCAGTTTCAAATACCCTCTTTGTGTATGCGTGTAAGCTATTGCAGAAGCAGTAGCAGAGGCCATTTCCACACGGGGTTTTTAACATGGGGCAGAGCATCCTCCAGGGAGGAGGTCTGCACCTGGGAGCGGACTGGGTCAGACCTACTTAATGTAGATTCGCACCCCAGCCCACCCCGGAATGACCCCAAGTGGTTGTCCAGTGTGCTTTTGAAAGACCGCTAAAAACAGGTCTTTCAAAAGCACGGAGCGCACCACTGCGAGCCTGCTCCCTTATGCAGATTCGCAGGCTCGCATTGGTGCGAGCCTGCGATCTGCTGGGAGAGGGCTTTAGGCTGGTGAGCTTCAGCGGTTGGTCGAGACTCTCGACCAACTGGAAGCCGCCATTTTCATCCCTGGAGGAGGGTGGAGCGGCGGCCACGTGCTGCTCCAGAGAAGCGTGGACCGGATCAGGGAGCCCAAAAGTCTGGTGAATAGTGTCATGGGGCGATTCCCTCACCCCGTGTGGAAATGGCCAGAGAAATCAAATTAGGCCCTTCACATTCGTGACGGATAGGGACAGAGAACACTCGTGAATGTCAACAAATCACGAATAGTCTGGTGCCTTCCCTCCATGCTCCTGCCCACTGCAGGGAATGGGGGAGGCCCCAGGGCATGTAGGGAGGATGCGATCCTGGCTCTGCACGATCCTGTGGGCCTCCTGCAGAGTGCACAGGCTCAAGGCCTGCAGGAGGCAGCAATCGCTGGCCCTGCAGCCCCTGCCCAGACCCCAGGGTGTGCAAGGACACAGCGATGCCTGGCCCTGTATGAACCTGCGGGTCTGCTTGTCGCCACTTGTGTGAGCGCAGGCCCCAGGTGTACAAGGATGCAGGAATTGCTGGCCCTGCATGATCCTGCCAGCCTTCTCAGGGCAGCCTGCGTGAACCCAGGCCCCGGGCACCCTGCACATTCCTGCTGCGTGGAGGGCCTGGACTGTGAGAGGGAGAATGGGGGGGACAGCGGGCACTTCCATGAATAATCAAGTCCCTGGAAGTGAAACTCGTGAAAGTGGAGGGAAAACTGTAATAAACAGAGTAAAAATACAAAGTACAACAGCAGCACAAAAGTCTTCTCCTCCCATAATCTATGTGCCTTTATGTGAAAAAGATGGGGGTGTTACAACATCTTTTTTGACCAAGGTTCTAGAGCATGCAGTGGCCTCTCAACTCCAACCATTCCTGGATGAAATAGATTATCTAGATCAGTTTCACTTCTGGTTACAGACCTAGCCATGGGATGGAGGTGGCTTTGATCACTTTGGTGAACAACCTGCATCAGAACTGGATGGTGAAATAGGCACCGTCTTATAGTCATTCTGGTCCTTCTTGGAGGGGCAAATTCAGAAGGTGATACTCGGAGATTCCTGTTTGACCCCATGCCATTGCTGGCATTGTTTTTGTCCCCAATGCTATTCAACATCTTCCTTCACTGGGAGGAGTTTGAAGGTCAATTGTCACTGGTATGCTGATGACATCCAACTCTATCTCTACTTTTCATCTAATTGGAAGGAAGCCATTTCAGTACTAACCCAGTGTCTGCTGTTAGTAATTGAATGGATGAAGTTAAAACCAACTGAAGCTTAACCCAGACAGAACAGAAGTGTTCCTGGTCAGTCAAAAGTCAGATCAGGAACTGGGACACAGCCTGAGCTGCACGCAGTTACACTCCCACTGAAATCTTCAGCTTGGATTCAGCCCTTAGCTTGGAGGACCAGGTCTGGATGGTGGCCAAGTAAGTGTTTGCTAATATGCCAGCATCACCTGTGTCTGAAATGGCAGATCTGACCATGGTGAGACATATCTTGATGACATATTGTTTGGATTACTGTAATGCACTCTACGTGGGCCTGCCTTCAGAAACTGTTTGGAAACTGCATCAGATCCAAGACGCTACTGCCAGACTGCTGACTTGAGCTGGTTACAGGGGACATATAACTCTCCTCTTAAAACAGCTTCACTGGCGACTGGTTCATTTCTGAACACAACTCAAAGTACTGCTTATAACATAGAAAGCCATATAAGGCTAGGGTCTAGATTATATGAAAGACTATATTTCTTAATATGAGCCAACCTGAGTTTTAAGATCCTCAGAGGGCTTTCTTTTGGTCCCACCACTGCCACAGATAGGTTTCACAGGGGCATGGCCTTTTCAGGCTGTGGAATTCCCCCCTATGAGAGACCAGGTTGGATCTTTTTTGCTCTCTTTCCATCAGCAAAGACTTTTTTGTTTTCCTATGCCTTTGACTGTGAACTAGCTACTGCTGAAGGTCTTTTAATAGCAATGTCCTGTATTACTATGTTTTAGTTGCCTTTTAAACTGTTTTCAGCTAATGTTTTTTAATATGACTATTTTTTTTAAAAAAAATAAATTATACTCCCTTTTAATAGTATTTTGTTTTAACTTCTATGTTGAGCTACCTTGGGTCCCATGTTGGGAGAAAGATGGGATATAAGTTAAACACACAAACAAATACTATTGTACTGTCTGAGTACTAAGTGAGTAGGGCTTAGGGATACTTTTATCTCTGTTAGTGTATAATCCCCCAATTATTATTCCTAGTAAAATTCCTCAGAGGAAACTAATTATTTTAAATCTTTACAGATCAATTAGTAAAGAACATCCTTTTAAACATCCTCTTCTAAGATCTTTTATTTAATGTCATTCTTCAGAAAGGTCCACTCACTTAGCACTCTGTTGGACACTTTGGGAACAGGAATATGTCTATAGCACTGACTGTACAGCAGTTGTGTAAGGATGGGGGGAGCAGGGAAGTGGTGTGACCTGCATGGTACTTTTGGGGGGGCATTGCCACTCCTTGTCTATCTCTCCATGCTGTCTCCCTGCCCCTGCCTGCTGTCACTCTGCCCCTCTGCCCCACCTCCGCTAGCGCCAAGTTACACCACCGCTATATAGAGCCCTGGAGAACTTGGTAAAGAATATCCTTCAATTCAGAGGAAAAAAGAAGTTGGGCAGAGGCAGCATAATGGCAGGGCTGAGATGGGAGACAGAGCTGTAGAGAGAAAACTGGATTTTTTCAAAGTATTTTTTTTCCAAAGCTAATTAGTTGTCATCTTGTTTATTGAAGGTAATACATTGTCCTTTTACTTATGAAAGCTAATTTAATGTCCTGTAAAGCTGGTTTATGATTGTTACAGACTCTGTGGTTTGCAGCTGAATTTTGGCAGCAAGCTATGGCAGTGATTTTCAGTGGTAAAATGGATTTAATCAGTGGAAATTTTCTTTGGGAAAACAGTGTATGTGTGCGTGCATGCATGTGTGTGCAAAACTGCTAGTTGCAAACTGTGACAGTGAGAAAAAAGAGGTACTTTAATTGTGATTCTTTTTAAATGGGATACCAGTGGACACTAAAAGGGACTTGGGGACTCACACAATTCCCACTCCTGTTCTTGGTGGTTGTCACTGGGGAAATGCAGCTCCACATTCACTTCCCACATTCACTTCCTTTAGTAGGTTTCTCAACAGACTGTGGCCTGAAGCAAGTGAACCATATGAGGCATCAATGATCTAGTCTTGTTAAAAGGCAAGATGGCCACATGTGAATAACAGAGTGCCTTATTCCTCCATCCTCATTGGTTGAGTGGGCTCATTTTTTAAAAATCAATGTAGTGTAGCATAACAGGTTAAATGCAACCTATGTATTAACTTGAGAGACATTCTCTTACAAAGACTGAAATTATTCCCAGAGGAGCTTTGCTCCAAATAGTTTTTGAACTTACTGCTGATATAGATGCTTTGAGTCATATGCCTATACTGCTTTAAGAATGCCAGAAGTGCTATCCCAGCTTGTTACTAGCATATCACATGTAACTAAGCAGCATCTTTTATATTATTGGATTGTTGCAGTAACACATTTTTAAATACAGTGAATGATTTTCTCACTACAAATGGGTTCTTTTGCTTGAACACAGAATTTAACAATTGACATTTTTGTAACCATGTGATTTTCAGGCTCTATAAATGGACAGACATGTTATCAACTTTATGCACTGCCCCCTTTCAATTAAATGACAAATCTGATGGTTTTACACTTCTATCAACATTTCAGACTAATCATATTTTCAAGGAAGGTAAACAACAGATGGTCCAGGAAAGGTACCCCTGGATTTACAGACAAAACTTTACAACCAATGCTTCATACATTCCAAAAATAGTGTTGTTTGTATAATGAGTGTTGAGGTTTTTTTCTAATATTTGACTTCGATAGGTAAGAATTGAGTATCTTGAAGTCTAAGAATTTGATGCTTAATTCTGTGGATAATGCCTGAAGTTCATGAAGTTCCCTGAGTCTTGCTTGCTATTAGAAATAGCTGATTGTTGTGAAAGACTCTGTAATAAAGGTTAACATGTGGAAATCCTATTCTTCCCTTTTTGTCGCACCTGTGTCAAACTCTCCTGCTAATGCATAGGCATTTCCTTCCTATGAAACAAATCCTTCTGTTGCTGTTTTACTACTTTTGGAGGAATTCATTGCTACAGGTACTGGAACTGGAAAGTCTGGGGAGAGACATTAGACCTTGGAAAGTAACATTTCCTTTATGACTCATTCCAGTTAAGTTTCAGTTTGTGCCAGTGTGTAGACAATTCCTGTCCCTGTTTCCCAAACGTAGTTATATCTTCTGAGTTGTCTTGGAACTTTTGTTATTATTGTAGTGAAATATTTAAACAATAAAATCCAGTAAGAAATCCAAGAAGAAGTAATCTATAATCAATAAGAAACCATCTTCATTGTGTTTTTTTTAAAGCTAAGGGACATTATTTCTGATTTATAGTAACTGATCTTTCTTTCTTTCTTTCTTTCTTTCTTTCTTTCTTTCTTTCTTTTTCAGTTCAAATTTGGCAAAATCAATCCTGGTATGTTTCTGGATGTGTCAGCATCAATAAGACACTGTAAACAAACATGTAATTTCCCCCCCTCATTTTTTTTCAATAGCCAAGATACTTTGGTTGCCCTGACCTCCACTTCTTTCTTACAAAACGTGCCTAGAGTGGAGGACAGGCAGTACAGAAAAGGAAATGAAATGCTTACTTACATGCCCTGTCACTTTACCACTGATTCGCACAAGCTACTTTTACCCTAATAGAGAACTTTCAAGAGGCAAAGCAGCAGGTGTGGGAAAGTGTTACTTGACCCCACTTGAGGATGCTTCTCAGCAAAGAAGCAGTCATGAAGCTAACGTGAGATGCAGCTGTATCGTAAAGTGTAGTTTGGCCCCAAGCCCATGTGTTAAAACATGTCTGCTAAACCACACAGACTGAACCTGGCCAGAGAACTGCAGCTCCAGACACAGATATGAAGTACCCTCATTACTGATTTCCAGACAACGATAACACAATGAGATTTTTTTTTCTTGAGCAGGAATGGTATTGCTTAACCTTCTTTTCTACAAGAACACAATTGGTCAACACACAATTCAAGAGCAATCTTGAGTCAACCAGTTTTTCATTCACAGATTTCCTCACAAAATAACTAATATGAGGCAGAACTATATGTTCTCTTGGCAAACAGAGGTTCCCAAACCTATTCTTACTGAGTGTGAATATGGGGGTGGAAGAAGCAACTGTAGGAAAACCTCCAGAATTTCAAAGATGAAAACTGGGACATGTGTGACCAAGGAACATCAGAAAGTGCTCAAGACAGCAAAAGGTACTAATGAGGGAAGAAGCAGGAAATGCTTCAGTGGTTTTCTTTTGCAATAGTCTACAGGGAAAGACAAGATTCAGCCCCCACTTCTCCTCTTCCCCCCACTAATTGAGTGCAAATGACTTTTGCAGCAACTGAAGTCAACTGAGGACAAAAAAGGAAAGTGGGAAGGAGAGAGAGAACCTGGGCCATTTAAAAGCAGTAGGGAAGGTAAGATGACAGAAGGTTAATCTGGACTATTTCTGTCAAATCAGGACAGTTGGAGGATGTGTTGTAAAGAAGTTGGTAGACAAGAAAGAGGGAAGCCCCTGTAATTTCTCTAAGGGGAAAAAGAATGGAGAAACCTGTATTTTTCTATACAAGGCATTTACTTTTTGAAACCATAATGATAACATAAACGTTCTTTAGTATTCACTAAGTACTAAAGTTCTCAGTTCAGTTTGTTAGAATAAACATTCTAACCTCTTAATAAGTTTTAATTCAGCAGCAGTACTCAAGTATTTAAAACAGACAGTACTTTTAAACCCCCTTTCTACAATTTTGTGGTTTCTGTCTCATTCTTATAAGACTTAATGCCTTTGAGATTGTTCTGTACATTTAGATAACATATCTCTGGTTTAAGGCCTTATAATGTAGTAGTTCATACCATCATTTCCACAATGAAGCAAAAATGCTTTCATTGTGTCAGGTATAAAGTAGAATAATGGATGAATAGCCTAACATAGCCATTTTAGCCAAATAGCTCATAAATTAGATTTTAATCCTTCCAACTGCAGGGTAATTACAATGAGCAATTCTTAATAAGGGACAGGCACTTGTCCTGTCTGGTCTTATGTTGGGGTAATTATCATGAAATGCAAGCAAAACAGAAATTTTAGATGTCATAAGAGTCCCAGGACTGCCACCTCCAAAAAGGGAAAGAGGAGGGAAAAAGAAAAAGAAAACCCTGATGTATTATCCATAATAATTAAAACTATTTTGAACTATGGTGGGCATTTATCTAATTGCAGCCACATCATAAAAGTAATTATACAACCCATCCAATTAATTGCTGTGAATAATTAATATAATGAAATATCATTGCTATAAAAGGGGTCTTTAAATGGCAGCTTTACTGAACCTGTAAATCCATGATTTAGAGATGGGTAGAATTTTAACCAGCATTTGTTAATACTGGAAGGTACCATGCTGTTGATCACTGGCAGCTATAAAAATTAATAAAAAGCTTTCTTTGGCCTTGTCAGATGAGGCACAGGAAGCAGAGCAGAAATTCTTATTGCTAGCTGGTAAGAGAAGGGTTCGCATTATTAAAATAGATCGTTTCCTTAGCATAAAACCTCAAAGGGATATAAATTACAAAGTGGCAGACCATCATAACAGAGAAAAGCCTGAATAAGGCTTCTGTGTTTTCCTTAGGAGATTTACTCTCTCACTACCAAGGGCCATAGCACCTTCTTGCTAGCTTTGCCAGCTTTTTAAATAATATTAAATACAGTCTTTTTCCTCCTTTGTGTGCCCATGTTCAAAGATAGAAAGCACAGGGGAAAAAAAAAACACATCTTCAGCTATTGTCAAAATATAACTACTGCATTCACCTGGATGATCCCTGCCATCAACAAGTAACTATTTACATATGATATCAGACCCAAGTCCAGCCTACACTTATGCCATAAATCATAAAATTAGGAAATGAGCAACATGAAAAATGAGGAATGCAAGAAACTGAGCCATGCCACAAATTGTATGGTGAGTCAAATCTGTGTTTCATGGCTTATCTCATTTACAGATAGGAGAACATTAAGGCTAAGATTAGTTCTTCTATAGTGAATGAGTTCATAGAAGAGAACACAAAACCATAAAGAGAGAATATCACTTAATAAATTGTAGTAGACTAGTATAGGTCAAATCACAGTGGATTGATAAGGAAAACATTAAAATAACACATTGTGTTCCTGTCAAATGTACCCTCTATAGGGGCAGAGACAAGGGCCTCCCTTAAGAATGTCAAAGACTGGAGCAAGCCCACTTACAAGGATGTGGCCTTTCATTCACTTTTGCAGAAGGGTAGGCAGCTAGCCTCATGGCAGTGGCCATTTTGCCTTGTAGAAGTGGTGGCTAGCACTACACAAAGCAGAAGTGATGGCTAGAACTAAACAAATAGAAAGGCCTGATCACATGCTTGCTTGGTGCTGCACTTGATTGTTCAAGCAGGCAGGTGAATACAGATACAATACCCTTCAACATTTTATAGATGAAAACTGGGACAAATGTGGCCAAACATCATAGTGTGGACAAGAAGGCAAAAGTTATTACAGTGCCCCCTGCCATATATGTGGGGTTTTCATTCCAGGAACCCATATGTAGAACAAAAAACATGAGTATTACATCCCACTGTAGTCAATGGATGCAACATGCACGCCCCTGCACCCACACACCCATTGACTATAATGGAAGCGATGCTTGGAATGAGCTTGCATTTGTGTGTGTGGAGGTTGCACCAGAAGATGGCACACTGTAATGAGGAAGCACATACAAGCTATGGAGAGGCTACAGCAGTTTGCTTTTGCCTAGGGCCATTTCTGCACTAGACTGTTATAGTGCTATTATTCCACTTTCAACATCCTATGGAGTCCTGGGCTTTGCAGTTTAGGCCTGTGGGCCCCTCCCTAAACTGCAAACCCCAGGATTCCATAGGATGTTGAAAGTGGAATAATCATCTTGTGAAGAAATGGCCCAAGATTACAGGGAGGAGCAAGATTCCACTCTTTTCCTCCTCTTCTCCTTCCCTGAATTTATTGAGTGAAACCTACTTTTATGCTATGAACTATGTTGGCATCAACTGAAGTAAGCTGAGGACCAAGGGGGAAAATGGAAGGAGGAGAAACTGGGACATTTTAAAAGTAACTTAAAAAGTGAGATTAGCTTCTGGCGTGGGTGTGTGAGGATCATGCGAGCAGCCTTTTCGGAGAAGCACTTGCATCCCCTCAGCTCCTGGTCCACAGCAGTTGCCTGCTGGCCGGCAGGCAGCATGAGGGCTCTGCCTGTTCCTTCCGCAGCACAACCAGGTACTTTCCCAGGCAGCGCTGGGGGAGGAAGTGTGAGTGCTGCGTCTCCGGAGGCTCCGCACTCAAGGTAAGTGCGTGTGGGGCCCTGAAGCGATGCACGATCACGTATTGTCATTGCGTAATGTGCGATTGGTGCCTGCTGGCCCTGGCAGCATCACGCAATTGCGAGGATGTCATGTGGAACAGTCCTCGCAATCGTGCAACACTCCGGAGGCCCTTTCGCATGGCAAATGCTGTGCAAAAAGGGCCTGGGACTGTTTTCTGCCAATTCAAGACAGTTGGAGAGTATTTATTTATTTATTTACGATTTTTCTGTATCAGCCCCCGGCCCACGCAGGCTAAAGAGGCGATGAATGACTAAAAGTAATTAAGCCAGTACAAAGATTTAAAAAAAATTAAAAACACATTAAAATCTCTCTAAATTTTTTTTAAAGCACTCTAGAAACAGTTCTAAAATACAATTTTAAAACAGTTAGAGACACACACGTCTTTAATAGTTTCTCTTCTGTTCAAGCTGGACAGTTAAGAAACTTAATTTCCAGCCTGCTCCCTGACAAATTCTTGCCTCCTTTGTTTTTGTGCTTTCCCTGATTTTCTTCACTCCCTCTCCAAGGCGAAAAAGACCATACTTTGGGGAAATGGAATGGATGCCCAACTGTGGAGAAGTCAAGAGCAGGTCAGAAGCCTTTCAGAGTCTCTCCTGGCCTGCTCTTCTGTCTTCTATTGTTGGCACCTTGCCTACTTTCTGCAAGTCTAAAAGTGGGAGCCAATTATAGAACAAGGCTGTCCAGTTGAACATGTCTACTTGTGTGTATGTGGTTGCAGAAATGACAGTGGAAATTATCCCTTTGCCTAAACCGAAGGCCAAGTCTCCTTCCTATACCACCAGGCCCCAAATGTCTCACACTGAGAGGTTCTTCCTCAGCAAGGGACACTGAAGGTGAGACCATCCATCATTGTTACAGCTGCAGCTGACCAGTTGGCAATGGAACTTTTTGGAGTGGCAACAAGAACCATTAGAGTGAGAGTAGTGTTTAAGCATTGGACTACAATGCTGGTGACCAGGGTAAAAGAGCCAGTGTGATGTGCTAGTTTGATGCTGACCTAGGACTCTGGGAGACTAGGGTTTGAATCCCTGATCAACCATGGAAACCCACTGGGTGACCTTGGAGAAATCATGCTTTTTCAGTCTCAAAGGAAGGCAATATAAAACTGAAGAAATCTTGCTGAGAAAACCCTGTGATAGATTCACCTTAGGGCTGTCATTGGTTGGAAACCACTTGAAGGCATACAACAACAACATTTGGTAGACCATACATGTACAGAAAGCATTTTTGATGGCCAACCCATCCTTCCAATATTCAGCATGCATGGACAAGAAAGAAAAACAGTGTGTGCCTTGATGGTTGTTTCCGTCTCATCCAGCATTCTGCCTAGGGATGAATGGGTCATCAATTTCAGTTTCTGATTCTTCCAGGCTTCAGTTTATTTTAACCAATTTCCAGATATTTGAGATTTTAAAACATTTTTTAAAATTCTAACATTTTTTTAAAAATGGCAAAATGGATATTCATATGCATTTTTGTATGCCTGTCTGTATCATATGTACTTCTGTACGTATAATTGCTTAACAAACACATTTACAAGAAGATTTCCTCACATTTTGCTTTAATATATGCACTAACATATGCTTTTTGTGCAGACTTTCTTATAACACAGAGCTCTTTTTGTTTAGAGAACTATATCACAAAACCTCAAGAAGTGTGAATAGTCAAGGATAACATTGTTTTACTTCACATATCGATCCAGAAAGTGTTGGTTTGGTAAGTTCATAGTAGAATATGAGATACACAAAATTATCCCTTTTCCTTACCTCTACAAAAAGAATTAAAGCATTAAAATGCATCTAGATTCTTAGGTTGGTTCTCTTTGTCCTAGATGTAAAATAGATCAGATCACATTAATTTAAGTCTGGGTTTTTCAGACTTTCAGCACTTTCTACATCAGCTTGTTTGCCAAAGAATCCATGAGAGTCTGCCATAGAATACCTATCCATTACAGATAATTCTGGGACATACATTGAGAGAATGGGGAACACATGGCTGTGGAAAAATCCCTTCGTGTTTATCTAGTTTTCAGAGCTTGAAAGTAACACATTACATCTAAAGGTATTACCTGTAAAAATGGGAATTACCGATGATACTACTTTAAAAAGCAGCATAATTACTGGTAACATCATTAAAACAGTGTAATGAGTAATATTTATGTATTATTTCTGAAACATTACATCTGAGGAATCATTTTGATGGTTTTTTTGCCATTGGTTGAATTTTTTAATGTATTTTTAAAGAAAGTAATCCAACAATAACCAAAAATAATTTGTTAGTAACAAACCATGAAATGGGCCACTCTTTGAAAAACAAATTATGAATTTATTTTAAAAGTATTGTTACAAGCTCGACACACTCCTACTCCATGGTACTGAATCATTTCATGAAGAGCACTGGGCAAGCCTATTGTCTTATATGAGCTGAGAATATAGCTGACAGGTCCACAGATCTTCCATGTACCATGCACTACAAAGGAAGACTGCCAGTGGCAGAGCAAGAGGCATTCCTCATTGTGGAATCCTGGCTTATGTCTCCTAGTTCCCGAGTACTCCCTGGAACACATAGTGAAAACTACCATTTTAAAGTATGAAATGAAGAAAGGCAATGGATCCAATGACAAATCACATGGATGATTTCATGGGACCAATCTTTACAAAAACATTTTCATTATTCTATACATTTTTGAAAATACCATTACAGTTGGAATATCAAATAGGAAATTTCTTGCAATTAAGGTCAGTCCTGGTCCTACTGAAACATATTATACCACAGAATAATATCATACATACTTTGTTACCTTATGAAGCTGGAAAAATCATAGTTAGTATATCATTTTTTGAAAAGGGCCAAAGCAATTTCAGAACAAATCTTCCTTCTCAGTGGTGTCTGTCTTGACTTGGAAACATATGCTGCTCATTTTAGAAGTATATATTCCTACTACCTGAGCTGAATATACTTCCCCCCACCAAAAAAATATCCACATCCTGTTTTATACAGTAAATTTCTCTAAATTGCCATGCAAAGCATGGGCAAACCAAACTAAGCTTTCAATGTTATTCTTTGTATACTACCTATTTAATTGCACTATTGACACATAAAATCCAGGCTAATGGTACAGACTAAAAGAGCTCAAAGAAATGTTATCTTCTCCTGCAAAAAGAAGTAATCTTTAATCTTTCATATATCCCTGTCTAGTCTATTTTCAATTAGTGATGATACCTGATTGAACCATACATAATAGACCACTGATCACCAGTTGCAGGGATCAAATGCAGAAGAAAGCTCTGCTTTGATGATTTGCTTGTGGGCTCCCCAGGAATATCTGTTTGGAAACAAAAACACTGGACCAAATGAACATGATTCAACAGGGATCTCATGTTTAAACACTGAAAAAATACATAACCAATTTTATGTTGAATGTATATACAGTACGTCCCTCGTATCTGCAAGGGATATGTTCCCAGACTTAACACAGATGGTGAAAAATGTGGATAATACCAAACGATATATTTTGAACCTCAGGTTGGGCAAAGTGGTGAGGGAGAGCGGCCATTCCATTGCCCAGCTCCTCCTTCCTGCCTGCCTGCCTTTCTTGCAAGCCTGAGCAGTCCTCTCCCTGGGAACCAAATCCAGTGGGAGGCCTGGCTGCTCAGAGCCATGTGCCTCTCTTGGCCAAGGAAGGCGTGTCCGTCTCCTTCCTCATCCTAGACAGATGTGTGGTTTTATGGAGCCAGGCTTCCTTGGCTGAGGAAGGACTATCCATCTTCTTCTCTGGCCTAGAGAGGAAAGGAAAGCCCAACTGTGCCTTGCCTTGCACCTTTCTGGGCCTGGCAGTGCAGAGTAAGGACCCCAGCTGGTAGCAGCAACCATGGCCTTGGAGTGGATTGTGAAACAGTGGATGCTGATCATGTGTTTATCAAGGACATAGTGTAATGTACTTTTTTTAAAAAAAATGTAAAAACATGAGGGCTATGTGGGATCACATCAAAGTCCTATTTAGTCCAGTATCTGGTTTTCCATGGTGGGTAATTAGAAACTCACAAAGACACAAGTGCAACTGCTCTCTCCCACTGTTGTTCTCAATAATGAATATTGAGAGGCAAATTGGTGGTAAATATACCAGAGGTGGAAAACTTTGGAATATAGCTGTTACTCCTGCTATGGCACTATGGGTGAGGACCCCAGATATCATTTTGATATCAAACAATTCGGCCTTAGCTTGACCTTTTTCCAGCCACCCCACTCCATGTGGTTGCGAGGTTCTCCGGACAAGCACGGACAGAGTGCAGCCGCTAATGGTTTTTACATTCCAGACCCCATTGAGGCCAGCAACTCAAGCCTCGCTCGTAGCTTCAGGGAAATTCCATCTGCAAACCTCACAATAGTGGCATGGCTCTCAGCCAAGCCACTCCTTTATGTTGGGCCATCAACGTACCGGCCACGCTATTGTCATCAAGAGCAAATCCAATCATGTAAACCTGACCCTTGCCAAATCCTTTGTCCAGTGCCAAAACTCCTTTTGTTCTCACCTGGTTTGCCATAGCCGGTAGGCACAAACTCCCCTATAAACCCCCCCCTTTCCAAACGGTCTTTGGATCACTCTGGACTTCCATCCAGCCTTGCTGCCGCTCTGTCCAGTAAAGTTTTTCCCTCAGTTCTCCATAACTGAGTCTGCTTCCCCTCTTTGGACTACTTTGGACTGCCATCCTGCCTTGCTGCTGGTGTTTCTAAGGAACTCCCCTCAGCTGGCCACGCTGAGCTTTCTTCTTCGGAACCCCATCCTCCCTTCCAGGACAACGAGACCAGGTGTCGTATTACCCATCCCTATGCTCTCCAATTCTGCTTTCCAGTTAGTTAGTGTGTGTGTCGTTTTATTCTCTGTTTATTTTTCAATAAAACCGTTATTTTTGGTTACTTTGAACTTGCATGCCTGTTCCCTGACCTGAAGCCGTAGACATTGGGTTAAAGATCTTGCTAAAGTTACCCTGCCTCTCGTTCAGCCAAGAGAGTGCTCCAGCTAATTTTCCCCAACTTGTATTTTATTTGGCAATCTGGGCGCCCCTCCTGGGACCCCCCAACAATACAGGGTAACATAGCTTCCAGAAATTCCACCATCTAGCCAATACACCCAGTGGTGAAAAAATATGGGTGCTATGGTTAAAAACATCTGGACAGCCAAAGATACCCTGTCCCTGCAGTATACTAGTAGTCATTGATGGTTTTGTTCATCAAGATATTTATCTATTGAATTTTTATCCCACCTTTCTCCTAAGATGTGATTCAAGGTGGCTCACAACAATTTAAAAAAGATTAAGCTGAAATATTGGTTTGCAAAAGTTAAAAAAGAATTAAATAGCAACATTATTTTTTTTTAAAAAAATTTGGTTAAAAGCACATTTAAGTCATAATTACCAGTAAAAAGATTAAAAATACAGCACATCAGTTCACACATACACAAATATACTACTGCTCCATATCTAAAATTCAAATCATTCTGCCTGAACAAAAACATCTTCACCTGCCCATGGAAAGAGGGCACGGAGGGGGCCAACTGGACTTTCCGTGGAAGGAAGTTCCACAGCCTGAGAACAGTCACTGACAAGTCTCTCTGAGAAGATACTTTTGCTCTTTGACTACTGTAGTTTTATTGAGAGCCAATCCAATATGGGATGATCTTTGCACATAAGTGATTTTGTATGCTTCTGGGTGGCTTTAAAAAAGGATGATAAATTAAAAGGGCATAAAGACATTTTCTTTATTAACTATATGTAGCCATGATGGGTTATAAGTAAAGATCTTTTTCCTATAGATAAAGGTTTGCTTTTTTTCAAATGAAACTGTCTCTAAGATCCTGCAGTAATAACCTACGATTCACTAATAATAGTCTAACTGCATATTTTCCTAGAGCACGCAGACTTAAGGCATAACAGTCTAGCGATTTTAGAAGCTGAATTACTAGAAGGAAATCTTGCAGGTCAAGAATCAGAATAATTGGTACATCTACAGAGGGACAGCTGATTATGCTGAGGTATGACTAGCTCATGCAAATGTTATAATAAACATTTATTATAAACACCAGGGGCATTATACAGGCAAAGGTGAGCATGGCTGAGTTTCACTGATTTATAAGCATGTGCTTAACACTCCCACCAAAGGCAGATGGGAATAAACAATGCTCAACTTGGAGTGGATCAAATGTTGCATATTCAAACTATCATTCACAACAACAAGGAGTGGGGCAGCGGGGGGGACGGGACAGAAATAGGCACATTCACCTTTCAGCAGTCAGCTGACCTCTTTCAAGGAGCTAAACAAGGCTAGTTTATTTGCTTTAAGCTGTATTTTTGTATTTGTATTTTTGTAACACCTAAGGACTCCGGGGCTTTCAAGATTACAGGAGATAGATTCTGAGGAAGAAATTACCAATGCATCAAGTTGGTGAAGGGGGAAGTAGAATAAGTGGATTCAAGAGAGTGTGAAGGAGGTGGAAAACATTAACCTTAGGAAGTCTGAAACAGTTAAAGGAGTGAAACACTGGAAATGATGGAAAGCGGAAAAGGAATCCTTGGAAATAAGAATCACCATGGGGTTCCTAAAAGGCAGCACCATTAAGACAGCTACAGTAAGCATCATTTCTACTACTCTTTTTATTGTGCATTTGAAAGAGGAGGGGGCAGAATAAATAGAGGATAGGATTATATGGCAAGTCACCAAATAATAATTTGCCTAGAAGAGCTGCCCCACTCCTTGATGGGTGACTTCCTCCAAACCTCCTCTGCCTCTAACCACCTGTATGTACATTATTTCCAAAGGAAATATATGCATATTATGTATGTACATTATTTCCAAAGGAAACATTTGTTAAGATGGCTGTTAAGTAGGAAGTATGCGATTCATTTTGGAGCTCTTACAGTCCTCAAAGACTGTTTACAATAAATATTTTGATAGACTGTTCTTCATTTTCACAATTATTTCCTATTGTGCCTATCAATGGGGAAAAAGTGTAATTTATGAACTGCATGTCCATGCACGTATGTTTCCATAAATATATCCACCCAATAGAACAGCACTCTGATGTAGAAAACAAAGCATCTCACATGGTAAAACTCAACCGTTTCAAAATTCAATTGTCTATGTATACAAAATCACTGAAGGAATGGGGGGAATCCTACTGAACAGCACATGAACAGCATTTAAATAACACTGGAAAGGCAAAATAAATAAATAAATAAATAAAAAATCCCACTCTGAAATGATTTTTTTGTTATGTTGCATAATTCAAACTGATTTCATTAGCTAAAATTTTCAAGAAAACTAGTGTAATATAAAAAGTGTATTTGTTACTAATTCAAAAAGTATCATTAATGCAACCCAGTATTGAGGGCATTTGTCAATTGTTTTTTAATTTTATTCATTTTTTAATTTATTGCTATTTTAAAGGTGTCAACTAACCAAAGTTCTCTGGATAATTGCATTGCTCTTCAAGAGTTTCTGTTATGGTGTCATCTGTAATATACCAGTAACACAATTCAATTGTCTTCCACAATTATGATCCAAAAGGTGGGAGGCCCCACTGCTCATGATCTATACTGCTTAGCAACTTTGTTCCCCCAATAAATATGTCCTGCTTTCTCCCCAGCCTGGTTGTTGTCACCTTGTTCAGTGCAAGGCCCCCATGCCCAACTTCCTCCTCACAGAGGGGGGAATGTTCATGGGAGAAAGAAAGGAGAAGTTACCAAACAGTGGAGGAGAGGGAGAAGACATGGAGAGTAAACATGGCTGACCACCATGATTCAGAATCATAGAATAGTAGAGTTGGAAGAGACCACAGGGGCCATCCAGTCCAACTCCCTTCTATGCAGGAACACACATCAAAGTACTCCCAACATATGGCCATCCAGCGTATGTTTAAAAACCTTCAAAGAAGGAGATTCCCTCACACTCTAAGGCAGCATATTTCACTGTTGGACAGCTCTGACCATCAGGAAGTTCTTCCTGAGGTTTAGGTGGAATCTCTTTTTCTGAAGTTTGAATCCATTGCTCCTTGTCCTAGTCTCTGGAGCAGTGGAAAACAGGTCCGTTCCCTCTTCGATATGATATCCTTTCAAATATTTAAATATGGCTATCACGTCCCCACTTAAGCTTCTCCTCTGCAGACTACACATACCCAGCTCCCTAAGAAAACATTACTGACTTTCAGGATTGCCAGTTCAGGATCAGCCCAGGCCCTGGGGGTTCCTGGCAAAAACCTGAGACCTAGGGATGGCCCCTGGAGATGTCATTAAGGCATTTCCACACTAGACTGTTATAGTGCTGTTATTCCACTTTTAACATCCTACGGAATCCTGGGGTTTGCAGTTGAGGGAGGGGCCTCAAAGTGGAATAATAGCACTATAACAGTCTAGTGCAGAAATGGCCTAAGTGTTATGCATTGATACCAACCACAGTTGTTCACAGCATATTATTAAAACGCAAACCCACAGAGAAACAGAGCGAGAGAGGGAAGACGTATTCTTATGTCACTACTGACGTGCAGCATTGATCTTTAATATTTTGAGAGTGTTGGACTGCTATTCTCCCTCTCCCCCCACCCCCATACAGAAGTGCCTGCTTTTCAACATTTGATTCTCAGTTTTCAAAACCTATTTCTTTTGCTTTCTGAAGCATTCCTGCTTTTTTTGTTTCTATAGTGTTGTGGTGGGGGTAGCTGAGTCAGTGAGCTGTGAATCATGTGGGGGCTGCCTTGCTACAATGCCAGCACCATTGCCCTGCTAGATGTCACTACTCTTCTGGAGCAGATCAAAGTAGATCACTCCCATTGGCTGCTTGAACTCATAATGCTCATAATGTGTGGCATGACAGAGATAGAGAAAGGGGAGGACAGACTGATAAAAGACAGCCAGATAGGGTTCCCAAGGCTGTTTTTGCAGCTCTCAGTGTATCCACACTCTCTAGATTGCCCTTTCTCCAGCCAAAACAAAAGGTGAGAAGAATCACCTTTCCTGGAAGACTCTGAGTGGCAATTCACCATTTAAGCAGCTTGCAACATTCTCTAGCACTGCTTAACATCATCCCAAGAAAATCAAGGAGGGAGAAAATTGACCCTCAGACCTGCCACAGTTGATCAGACCTGCTATTGAATGCAATTGTACTGCCACCTGGTTTCCTTTTAAAATAAATTATTTAATTGATCCTTATGAAAGACATTTTAGTAAAACAGGTTCTTATAGACAAACTATCAGTGGTGGAGCTTGGAGTGCGGGGAGTGGTGGTGGGCGGAGGAGTGTGGTGTGGCTATGGTGTGTGGGGGCATGGCTACAGCATGCAGGGGTGTGGCTATGGTGCATGGAGTGTGGCTATGGTGCATGTGGGCATGCTATGATGCGCAGTGCATGGCTGCAGTGCGGGGGCATGGCTATGACAGATGGGGCAGGGCTATGGCATGTGGGAGAGGGCAAGCAAGGAGCCACAGCGCCCCCCAAAAATTGCCACCGAGGGCATACTGCCCCCAATCTCCCCCCATCCCTATGTGACTGCAAACTGCATATGCTTTGGGATGTCCATGTGGTTGGATTTCCCAACATCTTTAATAAATCTTAAAACCAGAAGAGTTAACAAAGGCCACGGGGATAGGTTATACAGTTTTGCCATCAGTTTGGGAGCATATGGGATTTAGGGAGGGCACCCCCACCTTCTGGGTAGGGGATGTTTGCAGGCTAGATTAGACCCATGGGCCAAAGATTCTCCATCTCTGCTCTACAGTAAAGAAAAATCTGGATCCCATCTGCCCAAAGATATTTTTAAAGTAGATTACCTTTCCTACCTTCCTTGCATAACTATTTGTATCGCTCATTTGAAAATTTCTAAATTTATTGGTTCCCAACAGATGCAGAGTCACACTTGCATTTTTTCTTCTTCATAGTTAGTTTTGGTACTCATTTTCAAAGTGGAATAGAGTTCAAAACCAGCTGTCATCATGATGATGAAGGCATGAACAAAGAACAAATGCAACCATTTGATAAGAAACTCCAGCAAAAATTATCCGAGTGTCAACAGCAGAGCCTATTTGGGATATCACTGTGTGCAGCAGATACGGAAAGTGTAATTCAAAATCTTATTATTTTGTAAGCTGCCTAGAGTCACAGCTTGTGAAAAAGGTGAGGTATAAATAAAGGGAAGGAGGATGAAAGAATGGATATATACCATTGTAGAACTGCTAGGTCAGGGCTGAATGGTAATATGTTAAGTTGTAACATGTTCTTTCTCTTCCCTCTTTTGCTGTTTGTGGAGCAAGCACCTCCAGAACATACTATTGAATAGCAAAACTGCCCTGATCAACAGATGGAGTTACAGCTACTTGGAGCCATTACAAAAGCCGAACGTAATATGGCTCTTATGGCTTTCTCGCTACCTAGAGGCAATGCAATATTCAAGTGTCAAAAACAAACAATAAAACAGAAATATTTTTCTTCATTAGCAAACCAGATGGTTTCTCATGCATGAGTCAGGCATTCACAGCAACCATTTAACAACACTTATATAGCTTGATCCCAGGACATGCTGTGCTGGGTTAAGGGCTGGAAGTGAGAATATGAACAAGTGTCCTAGAATTATATAGAATATTATATCATTATGATATCACAGACGTGCACATCATCTGAAATGTATAGTATGTAGATATGTGTCTATTTTTTAAAAAAATATCTTTTTTAGTTATAAGGGCTCACCAGATTATTGCAGAATGCTTTAAAAGGTTATAGATACACAGCGGTTTCCAGTTCTATTTTGGTCTTCCTAACATTATTACATGCAAATTTTCTTCAAAGACATTATAATTTAGGGTCTCCTAATGCTATACCTTAATGTCTGCCTGTGCTTCATATATACATGTACAACTAATTTATCAAATGACTTAGTCCCATTGCAGTAAAAGTTATTGCAAACGCTGTTTAAAGACTTGCTGAGAATTGTTTTCTGATCAGTTGCTGTGAGAAATATTCCTTCTGGGACTCTACTGATTCTGTCTTTCAAAATAAGCAGTCCAAAGGTATGATTAACTTCTTAGTCCCTGCAATTTCCTATTGCTGTGTTTGCCCTAGATTTTGGAATTGACTTCCTGACTCACTGCAAAATGCACAGTTGCTCAGCTTGATAAATTGCACAAATTCATTTTTGATCACAGTTATCTTCTATTTACCACATAGCCACTGAGGTTAATAATATGCTGAGGCAATTCATATTCTACACACATACACCTTTCTGCCTCCCCATAGTACTTTACATATTTTACACACCATAAGACACTATGTCTGTCATCTCACTAAAACACCGAGAGGTCATTTCTGGATGCCAAAAGCTGTCTCTGGTTCACACACATTAATTCTGGACAGCCTTCCTCGGTTTCCCCGAAGACCAGTGAAACTATAGAAGCAAAAGATGGGGCCATATAATAATGAAAGTATTATTATTACTGTCCAGGAACTAGAACCAGCAATGATAACAATTAAAAGCACTCAGGTTCTAAACTCTGGCTGATTATTTAGAAATGAAACTGTCTTTTATGCATTTTACATGTGGGTGGGTTTCCCCATAAGGAGGTGGTAATCCGTATTGCTGTCCTTGTCCCTGATGTATATACATTAGTCATGAACAAGTACAAGGGAAAACTACACCAATAAATCATGCACATTTGTCCTTCTCCTAGAAATCTATACACATACATTTCCCCCTTGCAGACAGCAATGCCTGGCACATGGACATTAGGATAGTGTTGGGTGAAGCTACACATGATTGTGGAGAGTGGGCCCAAAGGTGGGACTCCATCCTCCTTCGCCCTTTGACGGCATGAATCTCCTTCTCATATCAGATGAATGAAAAACTTCTATCATAACACTTTGCAGGAGTTTAGGCATTTGACTCGGAGTTACTAAGAAACAATATGGCAGAAGAGAAGGCCCTGTTTCCTTTATTTAAACAGACAATCCAAGTTTTTCAAAACTCAGAATTTATTTGGCTTATTAAACTGAATTGCCCTACCATCTGGAAAGACAATGCTGAATAAAGTGTTGGTGAAAACAAAGTCACAACTTTATTAGCAACTTCAATTTGCAGAGACGCAGCATCATGGGATATGTTGGCATCTGTTCTCCATGAAGAAAAACAGAAGTCCCAATGTATTCCCCTAGGTGGTGCTGGCTAACACTCCTAAAAGGGGATACCACTAGGGTCAAGGAATGACCTCCCTTCTCTGGGAGCTCCTTAAAGAAGAATATCACCCACGAGTTCTCACACAAGAATAACAACTGATAACACATAGAAAGCAAATGGATAGTATCAAATAGCCAGATTAACAAATGCAACACAGCATGGAGTAGGGGAAAAAGTGTCCTGGGGGCCACTAGCAGGAAAAGAGGCCAAAACCTACACAGTGCTGCCTTACATGGGTGCATGCAGCGCCAGAGGAGAACCTGAGCACTGACTTTCAGCCAATGGGGAAGAAGGCAAAAACATTCCTGGTTGAAACTTAGAGGGAACAAAGTTCTCTTCTAGCTACATTGATAACTTTGGTAATACATGTTAAGTTCACAGAAAAAATAATCCTTGATCTATTCACTGAGTGTCAATATCTTTATTCTAGCTGCTCATTTCTAATGCTGAATTTATTTTTATATGTGTCTTGTTTCTTTAAAAACATCTCTCACTTTTTGCTAAAAGGATTCAAAGTGGACTGCAATAGTAAATTATAAGGCAAAAACCTTAAGCATGCCTAAACTTGACAAAATTATTAGAGAGAGAGAGAGAAATGTGCACATCCCTTCTTCATTCCATCATCTGCAATGGAAAAACTGTGTGGAAAAATCTATACATTTGAAAAACTGCACAAAAATGTGTGCATTTGCAGAGCAGGCATAAAAATATGTGCAACTGGAAAAAAATCCAATCTGATCAAAGTTGATGTACTTCCATTTGTTGGAGGTTGCTAAGCAGAGACTGGATGGTCAACTCTCAAGGATGCTTCAGGTATGGATTCCAGCACTGGAAGGCTGGACTACATAGATCTTGCTGACACTTCCCACTCTATAATTCTATGATTCTCGAATGGAACAAACTCAACAGCAATAAAATGGGAACCTGAGTGATGCCATGCAGGACAAATTTAACAATCCTTAGTTTAGGGCTTTGGGCTGGAAGTCTGACATAAACAATATGGACAGTGTAGTTGCTAGGCATATGTTATCCTCAAACATACGAGCTTCTGCTGCTTTCTGCTGGGATGTCCCAATGCTACTACTTCTGTCTACACAAATAGCCTGCTTTTGCTATCTGGACCAATGTGCCAACTGCTGCATGAACACAACATCTTCCTCTACCTATCCTCCTCCTGTGTGACATATTTCACATTTTGTGCACACACTGGGGGAGTGCACCCAAAAAACTTCCATGGAGGTTTCTTTTCCTCTGTACACTGTCCAGCAGGCATAGACCTCTTAACATGTATATGCACAAACCCTAGCATGTTTATAGATGGCAGGATAATAAATGGCCCTGGTGGTGATGTAAGCTAATTTTATGTTTCCAATGCTAGCAGAGAAAAACTGGACTTTTTCTTTCTGTTCTACACCACATAAGTTTATCACAAATGCTTTTATCTCCCAGTACCCTTCCCCCTCCACAAGACAGCTCAAAGCATTCATCTTTTGACAAGTTTGCAAAGACAGGTTGTTTTCCTCTACTTTAAAAAAAAAAAAATGCAAGAAAGAAGAGTCTGAACAGAACAGAGGTTGTCAGTAGAGGTGGGATATTTTTGATGGTCTCAGCCTCAGACCATAAAGAAATGTTATTCACCCATGCACAACATATAATTCATCCTAAGTGGCAGCAGCCTCTGCTCTGGAGAAGCATTTGACTGAGCTGCCTTACAAAGTCAATTACTGCTTATTCTCAGGAAGGCGGGAGGAGTCTGGGCCAGAAGGTTTGCAATGCCTGCCAAGAAGGCATGGGGAAATTTGCTTTGTGTCAGCCTGCATGACACAGTATCTCATTTGTGGATAAATATAAATCTAGCAGGCTGGTTTGTGTGTATGTGTATGTTTGCAAAAGAGGTGCTATAAAATATACCTTCCAACAACAACATTCCCCTTTCTAAGCCTGAAATAAAATCATGACAGTGTTTGAAGGCTGCTTTCACAATTCCAGCTATTCCACTTTCACCAAGAGTTTCTTTAATGTAAAAGCTACTTAGTGGCTCACAGCCCCGTTCCTGCATGCTTTACTAAGGAAAATGACTGAACACCTCATAGATTTTAGTAGAAGATTTGCCTAAGCGAAGACAGAGCAAAACTGGAGTAATTAATTTAACACAAGTATGGCTGTCTGGGCAATGATGAACAAGAGCAAAACAGGAAGAACAAGCCTTCCAGCAAATGGAATTTAAAAAATTTTTCTTTTAAATTGGGAAGGATGGAATCTGGAGAGTTCTTCCAATTAAAAAAATAAAATAAAATAGAAACGTCAAAAGGAGCCCATCATGAAATAAATGACATACTTAGTGCTGAGAAATGAGTGTAAACATATCTCAAACAAATGCTGAACTCCAGAATTTACTGCACCATTCATGTAGTTTCCCATCTCTCATTTCATGCCACAACAAGGGATTCTGAACACTTATGAAATACAGCAAGACTATGATTTTTTTTCCCTTTAGTAATAAACTCCATGCATGCATGACAAATCCAAGCATGCAAAATGTTTAACATCCCAGTTCAGAGATACTTTGGGGACGAAATCCGATTATGAGTTATGTGCCACAATAAATAGGGCTCAGCGTTTCATAAAGCAATTTATAGTTCATAAAAATGACAAAATGTACCTGTCAGATAGAACCCGGAGAGCAGATCTCTGTGCTGCCTGCTGGAAGGAAGGGCAGAGATGTTTATTTTATACTATGACTTTTAAAATATGAGCTCAATCAACACTTAAAAAAAAAGTGTCACATGGATTCTTGTCACGTGTCCAAATTTTAAAGCATTAACAAGTAGCAGCAAGATCATATTCATATGGATATTCTCCATCTATGGCATGTAATAACAGTTTGTTAAGTATGCTATAAAATCAGAGAACTGTTAAAGCACTGCACAGACCTTTAAATCTGAATGATCCAATTCAGAAGATTTAAAAAAAAAACTTGCAGAAATTAATTCCTTTCCCAATATCTCCTTTACCATTAGGCTCCTCCCATTCTTCCATAGAAAGAAACCTCACAGATTTGGATCCCTGGAATCATCTGTAGTTAAAGAATTGTTCATTTAGTAAAATGTGAAAGAAGTACTGCAGGCAGTCTTTCCAAGGCAGTGTTGCGATTTGTTGCTGGCAAGTTTTGACTGTACTGAGCACAGATGAATGAAGCATTGATACACTTTAACTCTCAGTTGTTGCCTACTGAAGGTGGTATGTTAGTATGCCGGTGTGTTAACCCATTGAACAATGATCGTAGCCTCGAATTTTAATAGGACATCCAGGTTTTATCATTTAAACTAGCTTCCCATTTCTTTATTGTTCTTTTTCTGACATAAATCCCACAGAAAGTACTGACATGGATGGTTTAATTTCAGCAAGTAACTGGATATCCCTAATATTAGGATCATCTTGGTGTAATTTCAGCCTTGGCTTTAACTTCATACATTCTAGAGTATAGCCATCTCACTTTGGAATAAATAATTAGTACAAAGGAGTGCATCATTATACAGATGCCACTCCCAGATGCCCATGACAGTCAAATATCTGTAATGTCTTTATAAAATAATATCCTTTTACTGTATTTACTTGTTATATATTTACCACATCAAAGGAGCACATTATAGGCACATTTGGTCACCCCTCCCTTTTTATTGTCATTCTGCACTGCAGGAGATAGGCCCAATAACCTAGTAAGTTTCAAGGCTGAAAAAGAATCTTGAACTTGGGTCAATACAGTTTAACACATCCTGGTTCAAAACTCCACACAACAAATCTATAGTTTTATTCTTAGTGCTTATAATTGCACATTGCTAATTCTGAGGGTAAAGTATGTGATTGTAGTTTGTGTGATTTATGGTCCACGTGTGAAGCGGGTGGCATTCTTATTTTGACAGAGTGTAGACCTGGAGGAGAGCTTGGAATCTCTCTCGATTCACCCTCTGTCATATTGAGGAAAACAGGAAGGTTCACTGTCTTAGGACAAGTGAGGAAATGCACTATAGAGCTCTGTTAAACAGGTTAAATTGTGTGGCTTCTTTGAAAAGAGTTTTTATAGCGGGGTGGTGGTGGTGGGAGAGAACTATTTGAAGCCCAGGTCACAGGAGGAGCTGGGTTTGGGAAAGAAAAATGGAAAAGAAGAAAAGAAATGAAACTTGGAGTAGAATGAAGGTAGGGTGGAGAAAATGTTTGCTTAGCAAAAAACAAAAGCTTTCAAGCAGGCCAAGTCCTTTCAGAATGTCAGGCTTTTTAAGCCTGAAGGGCAGATGCCCTAAGGTTTAAGTAAAAGCAAAATATTGGGAGCCTTCCTCTGTGCGTGTGTGTATGTGTGTATGTGAAGATGCATATAGTTGTCTTCAGTAATTTTTCCTCTTCTATTGATTATATTCTGGACTATTGAGCTGTAATTAACCCCTTTGTAAGTGCTATGCACCAAGATAATTTATAAAGTTTTCATCAAACCCATTCCTCTTTCCTTTTTCTTTTAGTTTCTCTCCCATGCCCCCTTTCTATCCTACTTTTTACCCACCCTTTCTGCTTCTTTTACTTCTCTTTCTTCTTCTTTTTATTCACCCCCTTTAAATTATACAATTAAGGTAAGATGTGTGCAGAGAAGAGTGTGCTTGTTACATAGCTGAACATTAAAATTGCAGATGTTGCAGAATGAATTGTGGATCACTGGATTCTGCATACAAAAAATGTGCTCTTCAATTCGTCTTTGCAATCCACACTTCTTGATCAGGAGTGGAGAAGCAGAAGGATTAAGTGCTACAGAAAAATATTCTGCATATGCTCTGAGAGTCAGAAATTACAATTTAAGAATTCTTCACGCAGATTCACTGGCCAGTCTTTGCAGCTATCTTCCTAATGCTTTACTTGCAGTGGACCACATCCCTCTAACTGAAATAAATTACTCTAATGGACAAGTCATTTGAAAAGTTTGTAAGGCAAGATTCCAGGCTGTGGGACAGCATTCCCCAACCTGAAAATTAACAAATGTGTTGGACTTCCAGTACTCCCAGGGAATTATCAGATTTTGGGTTGTACAGTCCAACTGAGAAAAAATTCTGGGTCAGAGGAAAGCAACTTTAAAAGGAGGAAAAAGAGTCATTTTGAAGGTGCCAGCAACAAAATATGCTTCTCTGAGATCTCCAATGACAACCTCCTTCCATTCTCTGTAAATTCAATGGTCTGGCCCAGTGCTAATGAATTGCTCAGTTAATTAATTAACAACAACTCTATCAATTAAACTATTGCAAATATTAGTGTGCATGGCAGTGGATCAATTTTCCAATTTCTATCATTTAACATTATCAATTTTATTTTCGAAACCTAACATTGCAAGCTCTGTCCTGGGGAATAAATGCCCTGATTTCCTACAGATAATTCCCGTAGTTATGCACTTCACTACACTTCAGATCTGAAATGGACGCATGGGCAGCTGCCATATAAACATTTCATAGAATTGCAGAGTTGGAAGAGACCTTGGGGATCATCTACCCAGCCCTCTGCTCCGTATAGGCTCTGCAAACGTAATGAGCTAATTTGTCTTCTGTCCACAAGCTCCTGAAACACCTAGGGATGTGATTCATTTGGCCCTTGAGACTCATTTATAGAAAGTAGGTGCTCTCTAACAATGTCCTCACCTATTCTCAGCTGCAAATCCCTCCTTATATAATTCCTTCTGCTTCTGCCAGGCTGAACACAAATCCTTTCTCAGTGAAGACTGAAGAAAAATAAGAGTTGAATAATTCCTTCTATTCTCCATCACCTGTTAAAAATTCACCATTTCAATCTATTCTATTCTCTTTGCTTTTATGTCCATCCTTTCTACATCTTTGCTTTTGAGTTTCAGCTCATCAGAGAGCTGCCTTTGCAGCCACCCTAGCTCTTGCAAATGCCACCTGTTTTTTGTATTTGTTATGGGAATTCCTTGTTGTTTCAGCATTTCATTTTTTAGGCCCTCTTCTCCCACTTGAACTCTTTTTTTTTTCCTTCAGAGTTTCTAGTCATAAGATCACACCAAACTTTTCTCTGAACATTCCTTTTGCACACATATGACTAAGCTCCTTTTTCACAGTCTTTGCTAATGTAGATTCCGAAATGGCACTGTAACTCCCTCCCCCCACCCCCCCAATTCTGCCCTTTTCATTCTATCAAACTTCTTCCTTGTTGGTCAGGGTTAAATTAAGATGGCCTTTCACACTACACAACTTCACGATTCCACTTAAACTGCCTTGGCTGCATCCTATAGAATCCTGGGGTTTCTAGTTTGGTGAGGCACTAGAGGGGATCCTTGGGTGAGAATTCTAAATATCCCTCCCTAAACTGCAAATCCCAGGATTCCACGGTATGGAACAATGGCAGTTAAAGTGGATTCATAGTGCTATAATTATGTAGTTACATGGTCCCAGAATAGCAGATTCTCTTGATCATTCTTTCTTATTTTTAGAGATGAAGGTAGTCAGACAATTAAAGGATTTGTTGGATATTCTTTCTTAGCAGAGGTAGATACCCAGCAAATGCCAGTATAGCTGAATTCCTCTGTTACTACTATTGCTTGCTTATGTGATTGATGGCTTCTGGCTGGCTGAGTGGTACTTAAAAAATACAGTACTACCTCTTACAAGATCATACTTATTATCTTGCATTAGGATCTGAAGATCACTCCAGAAAGCTGGATCCCCTACCTGTGATCTAGAAGGAGGTTCTTAAAAACTGAGTGCAGCAAGAGTTGTGCTCTTCCTTGATACCTCACTTTGCACTATATTATTGCAGGGTGGGATCAGCATGCGCTTATGACTGCAAGCAGACCTAGGAACTCCAACATCCATAGCCCAACTATTTTTTTTGCAATTGCCTCTCCCCAAAGTCTTTAGTACAGCTAATTCATCTTTTAAATAGGTCACAGAGCCCTGCACTGTTTATCAAAATATCAACCTTTTAAAAGCAAAATGGAGTTCGGGACACTACTTCTTCTTCCTCTTCTTCTTTTTTAAAAAAATCTGGATTCTTGTTAGGGGATAAACTAGGGTAGAGAATTAGTCCGTTAAACCATGAAAAATTATGGGGTTGTTCTGAATTTTTTCGAATAACTGTATGCTTTTTACCCAAAAATTATTTTGTAATTTTAAAAACAAATTTTATCCTAAAATATACATCCTTGTGCATATTTTAACCTACAATACACATATGTTTTTCATTCTGCCCATGTATCCTGGAGCAATCTCTGGAATTAACCAGAAAATTGTCATATATAGATAATGATAACCAGTAGGTAATTTTTTCTATTTGTCATGACCTTGATAAGTTTTAGAATGACATGGCCTCAAGCCCTTTTTGCACCTTACCTGGTGCTGCTGGTGTCTAGCAGGGATCATGTGAAAAGCCTTGTCTGGGAGGCACTCGTGTCCCCTCCACTTCTCCTCTGCACCAGCTCCATGCTGGCTAGAAGGAAGTGTGAGCCAGGTACTTTCCTGAGGCTGCACTGGGGGAGGAAGTGTGATGGTCACACGTCCAGAGTCTCCGCACGCAAGGTAAGTGTGTGTGGGGCATGGGAGTGACGCATGATCGCACATCATTTTCAGCAACGAGCCTAAAATGATATAATGCATAATTGCACCCTAATGGCCTCAGGAGCATCGTGCGATCGCGAGGACGTCATGTGGAATGGTCCTCGCAATCGTGCAACTCTCCTGAGGCCATTCTGCAACAGACTGGCTTTCTCTTGAAAGCCCCTTTAATAACTGAACTATATCAAGGAAACGATATAGTTCCGGAGGTGAATCTGGATACCAGAAGGGAAGAACTAAGATATTATGACAATCAAATACTGTCTGCAATGTAAAATAAATAATTGTCACATAAAAAATACACACAGTAGAAAAAGCAGAATTATTTGTTATCCTCAGTTTCACTTCAATAAATCTTAAGTCTCACACAAATTTCAGTTTTCAGTGAGCTGGAGTGCAGCAACATTTCATTTTTGCCAAAACTAGCTATAATTTTTCTGCACATATTCAAAGATCTTTAACATGACTAGATCAGTTCTAGCCAACAGTATATCGGGGCGCTAATTTCATTCCTGAAGGAAGAATCAAGTAATTTAAGCAATTTTTTTTCCTACTGTGAGAAATTCTTTGAAAACTAAACATTCATAGTTTTGGAATGAATTTTTGCAAAAAATTTCATGGGGTATTTTTGCTCAGAAAACAGCATTTCCTGCATAGGTAACAGCATTTTCCATTTCTGTCTCCTGGGCATAAAACACTGTAGTTGGGGACTTATTCTGTGCGTACTGGCGTATGGATCGGGGTGTGTGTGATAAGGGTCGTCCGCCCTGAGTGGTAATTTTTTGAAGGACCTCCTGTGTGAAATGGCCATGCCCTCGTGTGACACAGCCATGCCCCTGCCCCTCTGCCCACTCACCAACGCCCCCCGACACTCCAAGCCACACGGCTGTCTGTGCAAAATCAGCCTGTCTTTTTTCCTCCCACAGACAACAGAGAACAGTTTCCTGTACAGAAAATGCTGTTTTCTGCATAGACAACAAAACAAAACCACATGTGTAAATTTTGCACAAAGTAAGTTTCAAACTACGAATAGTCTTGTCAGTCCAGGATTTTTTTTACCACTTGAGAAACACATTTTTTCCACATTTTTTGAGTGTTTTTAATTTCTAGTTCTGTATTTCATACCCATAATGACCAGAGCTTGGAAAACTTACTTTTTTTTTACTATAGTCCTAAACTTCCCCAGCCAGCATTATCAGAGTTTTCCAGTTGTGTTTGCTACATGCTACTATCATCTTTGATAGTAAAACTGAAATTTGTGCCTCATATATATGGGAAATAAACTTTAAATCTTAAAAGCAGGAAGTGTAACTAGGCATCTTAAATGTAAAATGCATTTCTCATACCAGAGGGTGGTGGAAGACTGTGGTATAGCATTCTGTCACTGACTTGGTTTTTTCTCCAGGGTGGATTGAACAACTTTTATTTGCTCAGTCTGTGGTGGGCTCAGATGTGTCAAAATGAATCACATAATCCCTGAAAATTACGCTCTATTAAGATTCATCCTTAATTATGAACTGACTGCTTATTACAGTGTAACTGATGCATTTCCCTTTCTATACAAGTTAATGAATAGCTTTTGAAAATATATTTTGGGCTCTCCACTTGCTTCTTAGAGATTTGTTTCATGAATTAATCTTCCTTAGCATATTATGATCAGAATACAATGGTGTGTTTTTGTGAGAGAGGAAATGGGAAAGATGATGTACCTTGTCATGTGACCCTTAAAAACCTGGTGTGAAGGGCTGTGAGATCCTCCAGAGCAGGTTTTAAAAGAAGAACATTGTTGTTGTCTTACTTATACCTCATCTTTCTCTCAAAAATGGGACTCAAGGTGGTTTATAAATCAAAACAAGTACAATTAGTTAAAACACACCAAAAAGCAACATGCAAGTGGAGTTAAACTATTAACAACAGTAAAACCAGTTTAAAACACAGAAGAAAAAGAGTTAGAAAGCAGGTTAAAAAACAGGACAATGAAAACAGTATAGCATATTCTTAACAGGCCTTTCCTGAAAAAATGTTATTTTTTCAGAAAACTCTTTGGGAAAAAAATAGACTTTGCCTATTGATAGAAGGACAGCAAGGAGGGAGCCATCCTAGCCTCTTTAGGAAGGAATTTCCAGAACATAGTGAAGGTCACTGATAAATGTATACTGATAAATGTATCTACTATATAAAAGTCAACATTTGTCTGTGAGTTAGTGAGTTTGTCTGTGTCAGGCAGGCAAAGACCTCATATAATTGGCTAAGTGAGGCAAGACCACCTCATATGATTGGCTGGCTGTGAAGATTCTATGGAATCCTGGGGTTGGTAGTTTAGGGAGAGGCCTTTAGAATTCTCAGCGGAGAGCTCCTGGGCCTCAGTCTGGTTGCTATGGAGATGAGGCCTATCCTCATCAATAAGGATACCAGATAACATTGGGGAGCCATATGTGAAAAAAATTAAAGTGGCATACACAACATAGCCCATTTTGACACTGCACTGTCATAGTGCTATTATTCCACTTTCAACATCCTATGGAATCCTGGGATTTGTAGTTTCAAGGAGGGGCATTTAAGAATTCTCAACCAGAGAGGTCTTTGGGCTCAGTAAACTACAAACCCCAGAATTCCACAGGTTCTTGAAAGTGGAATAATAGCACTATAACAGTGTAATGCAGAAATGGCCAGAGTTACAAGGTGTTCTTGCCTCACACAGTAGATTGTAGAGGGTTCCATATGCGAGGAATCTTAAAGCTGAAATTCAAAACAAAAAATGCTTCCAGAAAAATGTAAAGCCATTGCACAAATTCAATAGAAAGCAAAAAAAATCTAAAAGCCAGTATGTCAATGCCACCAGACAACACAGATTGGATTGGGGACTATGGGGAAAAGTTACAGGTACTGGAACAGGCCAGTTGCTATGGAGATGATGCCTAGCAGCAAGGAGGAGGACAGTGTATTCTCGCAGGAACCCAACCTCTGTATGTTAACAACTACAAAGACAGAATGGATTGGGGAATATGGGGATAATTAATATGTACTGGAATAGGCTGGTTGCTATGCAGACTAGGCCTAGCAGCAAGGAGGAGGACAGTGTATTCTGTCAGGAGCTCAACCTCTGAATGTTAACAACTCTGAATAAAGATTGGATTGGGGAATACAGGGAAATTTTACAGGTACAGAAATAGGCCGGTTGCTATGGATTTGAGACCTAGCAGCAAGGAGGAGGACAGTGTATTCTCTCAGGAACCCAAACTGTGTATGTAAATAACTCTGAATACAGATTGTATTGGGAAATATGGAGCTAAGTTACATTTACTGGAGAAGGCAGTTTGGTGAGTTCTTAAGAGGAAAATAAAATCCCGGGCAATGCCGGGTAAATACACTGGTGTTTAGTTAAAATTAAGAAGACACTGAGAGTGATATATCAGGTTATTGCAGGGATTTGTACTTTGCAACTTGAAGGAGGGAGGGAACAGCAGGAAAGGAGCAGGAGGAGCAACTCTCTAGATAATTAGCTTGCTGGTTGGTTGTGTGCTTTGGGGTTTAAGGGAGAAAGGAAAATGCTGGGGCTTTGGACCTGGGGTTTTACAGGGTTTTTTGCGGGGGGGCATTTTTTGAGATGATTATTTTTGCACTATGATGCCTCACTGGGAGTTGCCACTGTGAGATGCCCTTTTACCTCCATAAGGAAAGGCACTCATGATGCTTGACTACAGGAAACGGAGGCCATGCAACAAAAAAGCTGTGCATGTGATAGTCAGGGTAGGGGAGAGGCAGTCTTCAAAGTGCTCTCTCATCAGGTAGGAGGATGCCCAGATAGAGTGAACAGGTCAGCAGGTGAATGACTGGATGAGTGAAGGACTGGTGGCTGACAGGTAATTGGATGTTTCACACAGCTCACATCTGGCAGCACTAGCACTAATTCAGCTTTATCCTCTGATGGCTGGTTGAGGTCATGCAGACGAGACAGCCAGCCTCCCATTGCTTTGCAAGGCAGGAAACCAACTGGTACCTTCATTGACAGTGAGAGGGATTTCTCTTTCTCCCATGTGAAATGTGAACAATGGACAGAAGTTGTCAGATGCAAACATAGACTGTGGACACTTGGCAAGGAAGGGCATCACACTGCCTGCCTTGACAACAGCTGGACCTTGGGTAGCTTCCTCTGCAAACTGTAGGGGAAAGGTAGAAATTGTCACATCCTCTTCCCTTGTCCTTTTCTAAGTCTTGTGGAAGTTATTCTTTTTGTGGAAAGAAATACAAGGGGCTGTTTTAATAGGCAACTCAGCCAACACTTTAAGGAAATAGAAGGGATTCCTTTCCACTCTGCATGAGGCCAAAAAAATTGCTTCAAAATCTAGCAAGGTAAGCGTATATGGTTTATTTCTTCTTATTTTTAGAACAGCTTTTAAAGATTCCTTTTGGGTTGCCTTTCTCAAGATTTTCAAGAATCCCCAGGAATTTCCTGAATATTTTGATACTTCCTTTTGGCCATCGTGGCTATGAGCAATAACACACTCCTCTCTATGTTGTTGCAGTTAGTGGTAGTAGAAATATAGTAGTAGTTAGATTTATAGCTGACTTTTTATGTTCCAAATACCTGGAAAGTGGATGGCAATTAATTAAAATTAAAAATAGTTTTAATTAATTAATTAAAAATATCAAATATGCAATTAAACCTGAAAAATAATATTCAGTATTGAAAGTACCAATAAAACAAGTAAAATATAATTAAGATAACTCCAACAGCTGATAAAACTTACTCCTAATGCACTAAAATGAATGCAGTCTTGACTGGAGGAAATACCACTTTCAAATCTTCCTGTTTGAGGATTTGAGAGAGAAGAGGCCATAGATCAGAGAGAATAATGCAAAGATATGGTGCCACCATGCTAAAGTCTCTGTTCCCAATACACAGATCTTACTTTGGACCAGAGAGCATGGTCTCAGACACTGATCTTAAAACCAGGCAGAATCATATGAATGTACGTAGTCATGGGAGGTTCAGGGGACTGAGCAGGCTGAGAGATGCACACACATTTTGTTAAAGAATAATTCATACAAGAAAGTAATGCTCTCTGTGTGGAGCTCTACTGATCTCAATAAAGGTGAGCAACTGACCCTGGATGTTGCGACATTCCCCCCTTCCCAAGATTCAGGTATCTAGTATGGATGTTCTCCTGGACTCTGTTTACTGTGGAGCATTCCAGTCCAGCACTCCTTTTTAAACTTCTTCAACCAGTTTGTCTGCTGCAGCATTATCTAAAGAAAGCTGATGCTGCCTCAGTAACACATGCACTGGTCAGTGGCTATATCCGGAACTGATTACTATAATGCATTTTACATGTGGCTGCCCTTAAAGTCGGGTTGGAAACTATGACCCTTTTCGCATGGTGTTTTTAAAGCATATTAGGCACGCTCCTTCCCCCCTTCACAAGCCGCCGTACTGCCTGACGTTCTGGCGAACCAGGTGCTATCACAGCCACGGATAGTGCTAATAGCGCGTTTTCTTATTTTCGCCTGAAAGGCGTGTTTTCTTATTTTCGCCTCAAAGGCGAAAATAACCTCCTTTCACGCACTGTTCGCGCGACCAGAGGGCCTGCGGAGCCGTCGTCTGGTGTGCTTCCAGGAAGGACCTGGGAGTGGGCGGGGTGTGGGAAGTCCCTGCTGCCTGTCCCTCATGCAGCAACTCCCAGGGGATGCTCTGCCCAGCAGCAGGCTGGCCACTGCCCCCATCGCAACAGGGAGCATTGCATGACACGTCGCCGCGAGAGGCCACCCCGGGGCTGCGTTGCCACTCACACTCGAGACGACAGCAGCCCCCGCAGTCCAGCCAACTGTGGTTTTTTTTAAAAAACCCGGTGCTATCGTTGGCACGTTACCAACGTAGTATGAAACAGCCTGTTGGCAGGATCTATCGTGCTAATGTTAGCACGATAGTTGACGAAACAATAAGGAAAAAGAAAAAGAAAAACCACCGACCAATCAGGGGCGGTGGGGCAGGGACAGGGCGGGACCTGGGCCTGGCCCAGGACGCTGACATGCGGACAAGGCACTGGGTGGGGACTGGTGCTCTCTCGCAAATGCCCTACCGTGTGCAGACTGCAAGGGGCTCTCTACTGGGCCTCTTGCGATATTGGCAATATTGTGAGGGCTCTAGTTTGTTGCACTATCAAGGTAAGGTGCGAAAAGGGCCTAAAACTGATACAGAATGCAACAACCAGAATTCATGTAGGAAATAAGCTATTTAACCACATTACTCCTGGTCAGCATCAGCAAAATGTGCTGTCTGTTCATTTGTGGGCCCAATTTAATGGTGTAACCTTTAAGGCTCAGTGTGTGTGTGCATGTGTGCATATGTACTTCTTCTGTACTTGACTCAGTACGTATTATCTGAAAAGCATGCCCTGTGTAACTGTGGTTAATGTTCAATATATCATGCTTAATGACATCACATGGGGCTGGCTCTTGTAAGATCACCTGTGTAACATCATCACGCTTCACCCACTGTGATATTGCAAGGGATCATCCCTTGGCCTCATGTTTCTGCCCTGAAGTCTGGGATGGTCTTTACTAGGCAGAGGAGAGTGCCTCCCACTCAATTCCCCCCATCTCTAACTATCCTCAAACAACTGTTCACTTCTTTTCACCTTTGCTTTGAGATGAGAAGATGAAAGGAGAAGTAGAGGTATCATTAGATGGCTGATGACATTTTAGGCCAAATCTCTGAAAGACTTAATTCAGCCGTTTCATACAGTGTGATGCCATTTTTGTTGCCAATAAGGAAATATGGCCAAAAATTTTGACCTAAAACTAGTTCCTGGAAACTCTGTTTATAGCTTCTTCTGGCTTAGTATCTTCATCTGAAATTGATAAAGTTCTTTTCAGGAAGGTTGCTGTTGTAGCATGTATAAGAACTGAGATTTTATCGAGATGGATTTTAATCAGGCTGCAATGCTAGAAACAGAAAAGCAAAACAGCACTGATGGACAAAGAATGCAAATAATTCTGGGTACTTTGTTCTGCTTTGGTACTTCAGTTGCCACAAACCGTAAGATACAGGAGCTTCTCCTTCTTTTGCTCTCCCAAGTAGAGAATATAGATTAATTCAGAATTAAGTCCATTGATTTCCTTTCAGTCTATTAATCATTCAAGAACGGTTCTATCAGTACTTCAAGTCTATGAGACAAAGGAAGTAGTCTAAAAGCAGTAATAATTTTCTGATTCTCATTCTCTAGAGATTGCATCTTCTATTGTCAGCCTTTATTGCAACAAGCCAGACCTTGGAAGCATAATCAACACATATTCAGGTTTCAGTGTTGGTAAAACAAACTACCAACAAATGTCACAAGTTGCAATCTGCTGGTGAAAGGAAATCAAAGAGGAAATTAAGTGGCTTCCATAGTAATTGGGAACGAACAGCCAGCAGCTTCAATGTAATTAGGTACAGCAGAATATAGAACAAGGTGAAAGGAGCTGCTGCAGCAGTGACACCCTGCATCTTACCATAATATCAGAAGAAAGTTTAAAATGTTAATATAGAGGCCAGAGACTATATGCTAAATGGCTCTTTATATCATTAAAGTTACAATTTGACAATATTACGAACGTCTTTTAAAAAGGAAGACACAGTTTTAGAAGATGTATCCATTCAGAGAGTGACCTAGTCACCTAGGGAATGAAATTCTATGTCTGTCTGTCTGTCTGTCTGTCTATCTATCTATCTATCTATCTATCTATCTATCTATCTATCTATCTATCTATGGGTGGATGATAGACCTGGAGAATTCATATCATTACCGCATAGTTCTTTCACTTGATCATCTAGAAAGCAAGTTCTACTGTTGCTATAACTGGGCCAATACCATACTTATGGAGACAAGTGAGATCTCCTTATGCATTCTATATGCAGAATCTGTGATCATAACAAATTCTGGCCAACCCAGTGCCAACTGGTACAGGGAGATTACATCATAATTAGAAGGAAGGAGGAGGAGGGGAATATGATGAATGGAATGTCTGTTCTTCTGGCTGCTTCTCTTGTGCTGTGCTACTGTCTGTTCCTCAGCTCAGTAATGCAGCAGCGAACAATACCAAGGCACCAATGGAATGTGAAAGAGAAAATGCATATTTAGTTTTTTATTTACACTGTCATCTAGATGCATGTTTCAGTTGTATCCTTGAAGCTGTTTATAGTAAATGGAATTAAAACAGTAAATTCAATTAAAACAAAACTGAGGCTTGGAAAAAAAAAGAAAGGAAGAAAAGCAAAAAAGCATGCAGCTCAATATTGCTTTGCTCAGTGTTTGTCAGTTAGTCATGATCTCTTCCATGATAATCTATACTACTGCCCTCTGTTTTGTGTTTTTCATATTCCTGCAATGTCAGCATTCCATAACCACTGAGCACACTGACTGCTTGCCTTGGGTTGCTCTTCACTCCAAAGCTCTTGAGCAAGTGGGCAGGATCTACATGTTTGGAGCCTGCAGCTCCTATCTTGTGCCTCACCCTATTCCCACATTGTGGTTGGCATCATCGCCCTTTTCCCTTTTGGGTGCCTTCTTGCCAGTGGATAGAAATTTTGCTCTTGCCCTCTATCTCTGTTTCCATCTGGAATAATTAGTAAATGGAAGGGGTCAGACTTTTCCATGCAGTCTGGTTAGGAAACGTGCACCCTGTGGGTCTGAGTGGTCTAAACATAGTGAGATGTCATAGAGAGTTATGAAAAGGAAGTGTTCATTTTAAGTAAAAAAGCTTGCACCAGTCTGGGGCTCCCTCCAGGTACAGACTTAACAAATGCAGAGTTGCAAAACGTAACCCAAATTCCTAATGTCTCTACCTAGAGGGTTTCTCACTAGTCACACGGAAAGCATCTTCTGTCCTGTGGTCCCTAACTGATTTCAAAATTCATGGGGTGGGGGAAGGAGCCTTGTTGTTGTTGTTGTTGTTGTTGTGTTGGTTGTTGTTCTTGTGTGCCTTCTGATTTATGGCGACCCTATCACAGGGTTTTCTTGGCAAGATTTGTTCAGAGTTTTTTTCCTTTGCTTTCCTCTGAGGCTGAGAGAGCATGACTTGTTATGGTCTCCCAGTGGGTTTCAAAAGCTGTGCTCAAGAGTCCGAGTCCAACACTCAAATCACTAGATGTGCCTCTACTGAGACGGTTATTGGTCACCCTATTATCACCCTAGAGATAAAATGCTAACTCTTCTCACCAGCTGTGCACTGAAGTGTTGTTCTTTTAAATGTATTTTGATTTCGAATTTCTAGATTTTAGGTGGCAGACAGGGTCATTTTTGTGGTCCCTCAGGGCCCTCCAGGACTCCATTTCTTTTCAGTGTTTTAAAAGATGTCCCCAAGCACCTTGTAGGAGGTGTGAGGGGCATTTTTGCTACATTTTCAGCCCCTCTGGTTTGCAAAGATATTATTTTCTGTGCAGAAAATGCTGTTTTTTTGCACAACCCTCCAAAATGTGAATTTTCTGCAGAATAAGTCCCAAACTGTGCATAGTCTTAAAGAAATACAGTTTTCAATTATAACAGAAATAAAACTGCTAAAATTATGTGTTGCTTCCTCTAATAATGAAAACAGCAAAGCATTATATCACTACAATATGTATGATTTTGTACTTTCTTACACCGTATTTCATTGTGCCATCTGAATACCTTTTTGTCTTGTTTGTAGAGATCTTGTTGGCACTTTAACAATCTTTTTTTTTGTTCTAAATTTGGAATTATCAAATTATTGTGTGTCATCAAAATATGACAAACCACAGGCACAGAGCTGTCCCAAGATAATTTGCTGCCTTAGATAGTTGGTTTTCTCCCCCTGTTCCAAGTACATAAGCAGGCTGGGCTGACATGAACTAAATGTTCTTTGCTGCTAGGGATGGGGCAATGTCTTGCACTGCATTTGATAGCAGCAGGCCAACCAAAGGGGTGCAGGACAAGCTTCCTCTCACATCTTGCAGGCAGAGGTGATCATCTGACTCAGGGTAACAACAGAACCTGCTAGAAGGAAATAGGAAGCTGAAAGGAGAGGCTTTGGGTAGATATTCTGAGCCACAGGTCATCCTCTGTTGTGCCCAGCTACTTCTTTCCTCCCACTTCTCTGTTTGGTCCTTTCTTCCTACATGCATGTATCAAACAGTGCTATTTCACTGCTCAGTTCTGTATGGCTTACAAACATTAAAGAACAGCAGTACCGCCCTATCTTTACTCCCTGCCTCATATGTTCTTCCTCCTTGACAACACTATTCCAGTACTTATTTTTGCATAATTTATGATAAGCATAGCATTCTCAGTGGCCTTATTGTAGAATATACACTTGACCTTATCTCAGTGAAGCACATTCAAATCAAGCCTCTTTGTGTTATACACACAGTATTACAGAGCCTGTCTTTCCACTGTTTCTTTGGGGCACGACCATACAGCAGTAGTCACACAAGGAGGCTTTTAAAAATAATGAGCATCTGCTGCAAAGGGCAGTGGCTGCTGAGATCATTAAATGCAATCATTAAACTTCATCTTCTATTAAAATCTTGTTAGCCAATTTTAGATGCATTGCAGCTAAGACTCTATTAATGAAAGCTGTCATAGCTAATCTGGTTCTGCAATGCTGAGATTTAAAATACTTCATCTTAGGACTTACATCAGATAATATGTCCTTAGGGAAGACTAAGGTTTAGGTGATGGGGTAACTTTAACATCTGCAGCAATAATTCTGTTGTACTTTTAAAAAGCCTCACAAGTTAATGATATTGGTTTAATATGTCCTTCGATATTTCTAACACACTTGTAAAGGTTGGAAACGTAACAGGGTCACGTTAAATGTAATGATAAGTGTGTGGTTTGGCCTTGTGTGGTTTTTTTTAAAAAAAACCTTTAAATAGCAGATCTCCCTGTGAACATCCATTACCAGTATCAGGGTGATGCCACATGGGGAAATGGGCTTAACTCTTTTCTCACTTGTTCCTTTCCTCCCAAATATTAGCCATTTCCTATACATGTTTGACTTAGGAAGAAGCCTGCTATTTATACTATTATAGTTCTCCCCCTTCTTACATCAAAACACAGCTTCAAGGGAAAGTATTTTCATCAGAAACCACAACTCAGGAAGAAGGTACAAATCCTCTTCCTTGCCATAGGCCCTTTTCACACCTTATCTCATTCCAGTGTCATCAAAAGGGGATCACACGAGAAGCTTCTTGCAAGAGGCACTCGTGTCCCCTCCACTTCCCCTCCACACCAGCTCCGTGCTGGGTGGAAGGAAGCGTGAGAGCTCTGCCCCTTCCTTCCGCAGCACAGCCAGGTACTTTCCCAGGCTGCACTGGGGGAGGAAGCACGATGGCTGCACATCTGGAGGCTCCGCACACAAAGTAAGTGTGAGTGGGGCATGGGAGGAACGTGCGACTGTACATCATTTTTGGCAATGAGCCAAAAATGATATACTGTGCGATAGCCATAGAATGGCCTCAGAAGTGTCGCGTGATTGTGAGTACATCATGTGGAATGGTCCTCACAATCCCGCAGTGCTCCCGAGTCCATTTCGCAACAGGACTGGTGTGTGAAAAGGGCCATAGTCTAGATTCCGGCCGGAGTTCTGGTTGTTGGCAATTATAATTTAAAAAAGAATCACACAACACTAAACGATGCCTTTAGCTTAATATGTAGGTTAGCACCACATTATTTTGCAGTCCCTGATTTGACATTTTCCTTTTTTTCTATTTCATGCTTCTTCGCCAATAGGAGATTAGGTGCTAGTATATACTAGTTTTCCCTGATGGCTAGTAACCACTTCCCATGCTGTTATACTATCTGTTTGTTGGGAAATATGAGAGACACCAGTGAATCCTCAAGCAGAGTAATCAAATTGGCAAGGCAGAAGCTAACAACAACCACTTCCATGTCTACCCAATCACACAGGAGCTTCGTCTTCCTTGTAAAACTTGTACAAGTAGATTCCTTTACAAACTACTCCACATAGTTAGACATTTATCCTTATAGAGAAGAGACAGAAAAGAAGAAAAATGGCTGCATGCTAAAAATATATATATGAGGAAATCTGTAGTCATGCAGACTAGCAGTTAATGAGAATAGACATGTGCCATGGCCAAAGTACATAGTTATCAACTCTTTTCAAGTGCGCATGCATTCTTAAAGTCCCACCTTGACTAGTAGTTTCTCAAAGTAGTCTCTTGCTAAAGGTTTGGTTAAGATGTCAGCTGTAATTTCAGAAACTGGATAGTAGATTATCTTGATTATTCCTTTCTCAGTCAGCTCATGAACTTTGTTGTATCCTGTTGCAATGCGCTTGCTGCATGGCATCATCTCCTCTGTTTGAAAAAGTCCAATACGTCTCTGACTGTCTTCCATAACTTGTTTTCTGTTCCATTAATTCTAAAGTCAGTCAACAGTTGATCAAGGCATAACAATCCTTTGCATGCCTCTGCTGCTGCTATGTATTCTGACTCTGTAAAAGATAAGGCTACATTTTGTTTGTGGATGGACTGGAAAACCAGTCTATTTCCATATAAAGACAAGAAACCACTAACATATTCATAATTTGTGCCATCTGCTGCCTAGTCTGCATCAGTGCACCATACAAGTTATGGGTGTTTGTTAGCTGGTACTTCAAATTTAAAGTCAATAGTCTCTTTTAAGAAAAAAAAAGCTACCTTTTTACTTCATCCTAATCCTTCTTTGTATGTGTGCTACCTTTCCTGTCCAGAATCCCTATAGCCGAAGCTATGTCAAATATAATATTAGTAGATACGTATAGAAGTTTCCCTATTGCTATTTTGTACAACTTGTTAATGGGAAGAGTTCACTTTCTTCATTTGTTTTAAAGAAATTCTCCTTTGTAGAATTTCTAAGAGTTTCACAATCTTTTGGTTTAGGTTTTGGAGAAAGGAATTGTCTTCTTCCTGCTCAGTTTGAATACCTAAATGGTATTTAGCATTTGCTAATTGTTTCATGTCAACATCCTTATTCTGGTCATGTACACTTTCTGTGTAGTTTTACTGAGTGGCTATAGTCAAGTCATGAACATAAATTAGAATAAAAGTTGAATAACCATTCTTTGCTTTTGGTTTGTAGGCAATGGTCTTCTCCACCTTGCTCAAAGCCTTGTTGCTTCAGCAGTTTGTCTAGTTTCTTATTCCAAGCCTTAGAAGCCTTTAAGTCCATACAGTCTCAATGGAAGCATGTAAACCAAATGTAGTTGCTTCTAGTCAACAATCTGGGGTGGTGGTGGTATTGTTTCACTTATGGCTCCTCTGTTATTTCGCCATGCAACATATAGTTTTCAAATAAAGGTGTACAACATCCATCTGTTGGGAGGCATCCACACTAAGAAACAGTCTTATTGTGCTGTTTTTGACAACAGGTGAAAATGTTTTATCAAAGTCTGTTCTAAACTTCTGTGAGAATCCTTGAGCAATGTCTTGCCTTTTAGTATTCTGCTTTTTCTTATGTATCTTCTTTCACTTCAAATACCCATTTGCATCTGATGGCTTTCTTTTTCTAGTGGGAGCTCTGCAAGTGTGCACATTCAGTTCTCATGTATATATTTCTTCTCGTACAGCTTCTCTCCACTGAATATTTTCAGATGCAGGCATCTACATAACTTCTTTCAAATCTTCCAGTCTCATGAAGAAGGACAAGCATGGAGCTGAGGCACCTTTGCTGGGTTGCTCTGAATTTCTAACAACCAGTTCCGGGACCTGGTCTGTCTCTGGAGAATCTTCCAGCCTAGTCATCAGGTCATCCTCATCTACATCCCCTTCTTTTTGGTTGTTCCCTGTCTTTGGTTCACTTTCCTCATCATGCCTCTCAGCCCTTTGTTCAGTTTGACATTTTGTTCCGCCACAGGGACCAACATGCTCTTTGCTTCTTGTGAGAATTCCAGTGCAATCTCTTGTTCCTCTGGAGAATCTAACACAGTTCCTCTACCATCATCTGTGTATCATCTCTGAATCATTCATCAAAGCAAACACACATCTAGTAGAAACTAGAAACATCTTTGAGTTGGTCTAGTTTCTTTGAGCTGAGTCAGTCTTTGAGTTCATTTACTCTACATTTTGGCTTCTACGACCTTAGACAATTAGAACAGTCTGTTCTGTCATTTAGCTTGTATCTATTTTGTCTTGGTATGTATGCATACTCAATGCTGCCAAAAGTTCTAATGTGTTTCACATCTGGCACTCTACCATACCACAACTGAAATGGTGTCTGTGCGGGGCTTTGGTTCACAGTCTTTTCTGGAAATATACCGTAGTCATAGTGGCATCACCCAACCCTGTTGGGAAGCTGACCACCTGTCAGCATACACATTACCATCTCTGAGATGTCAGTTTTCTTTCAACAATCTCAGTCTGTTCAGGAGTTTAGCTCACACTTCCTCTGTGCAAAATGCTATGGTCTTACAGGAAAGCTTGTGTGTGATGCAAGAGATACTTCTGGTGACCTCTCACACTTGGTGCTGACCATGGCAATGTACTGTTCTAGCACCTTTTAGGCTTGACTTTTCTCTTTCAGCAGCTAGGTGACACAATACCTTAAAAAATTATCTAGAAAATTTAAAGCATATCTATTTCTGCCGTGTGAGGATACATTAAGGAGACTACATAGGTGACTGTATGAGAGACCTAGCACTTTGGTGCTTCTTTTAGTCCCTGGCTGAAACAAGGGCCTAACTGCCTTTTCTGCAACAAAAGTTATGCACTTGCTAGCACAGAAGGTAGATTTACCTTGATACTTTTGGCCATCATTTTGAACAATTCTGCACTTATTTACAAAAAAAATATTTCAAATCTGTTTTATCTTGGCCAGACATACTGAGCATTCTTTAAGTCAGGAATAAATAAAACACCATCTGCTGTGTTTTGCACAATTCTGTCAGGTAGTTTGTAAGTTAGGTACCACATCCAGACCTTTTAATTTGCATAAAATGTCCATTAACAACCTAGGATTTTCTTCAGTGTTCCTATCTATAGGATCAGATAAAATATCAGAAAATATACTTTGACTAGTAATAGAATTCAGGAAGCTGACTTCTGATTGTATTTATCAATCGCCAGTGCTCTTTCCTTTAAAAGAAAATTGCTTTCTTGCATTTATTCATTGTGAGACCTATTGCCAACATTGTTTGAGCCATGCTGACATTGTCTTGTAGAGTACTTCAGAGCTACCATTGGGTGAAGTCTCTTTATCAGTTATAGCAACAAGGATCTAATTGGTTCTCTGGTGGAACTTTTTGTCTATCTTTCACATTGATTATGTAATTTGATCAAACTGCATTTTGGGTAAGCAGAGGTCTTCATGTTGGACTATGACTCTGGAGATTAGGGTTGCCCATGGAAATCCCATGGGTAATCTTGGACAAGTCACACTCTCTCAGCCCCAGAGGAAGGCAAAGGCAATCCCCTCTGAACAAATCTTGCCAAAAAAATCCCATGATAGGTTTGCTTTAGGATGACTAAAAATCAGAAATGACCTGAAGGCATAGAAGAACAAGAGAGGCTGAAGCCTTTTGTTTACTGCATTTTCTTCTGAACTAATAGATGACCCCCTTGGCTTTCAGTTCCAGAGAATCTATCCCATCCAGCACAGATATAAAAGGATCAAATCCCATTTTCTGTTTACCACTAAGATTAAATCTTCTTCATCTCAATTTATTAAAGATTGTAACCATACTGTGATTTTGACACATGACACATATGTCTCACAATTCCTCTTAGAATCAAGTTTTAGTCCACTGATTCTTTAATTCAACTTGTCGAGGATTTAGAACACCTGTAGCCACATGATTTTTTAAAGATTATTGAACATTTATTTGGATGTGTCTTGTAAGAATAATAGGTTATCTTCCAAATAATTATTATTTCTAACCTGTGTGATGGAATCTTTTCTTTCCAAACAACAGCATCTTCTGCTCTCAGCACTTGTAAACATTTTGGATTTTTAAAATGCAACCTAAATCTTATCTCTCCATTGCTCTTAATTATGACTAATATCTCTCACAGACTTCTCAACAATAGTCCTGTCATTTGGTAAGGACATTTTGCTTGATTAGATATTCATAAAACTGAGTATCACCAAGCAGGGAGGGCAAAATTTCTAGTTAGTATGTGTGTTTTGAAGGCAGGTGCTGAAAGAGAAAACATTATAATAATACACAGACAGAAATAAAACCCTAAGAATGCAATTAAATGCTTGTATCTGGTCCCCAATAAGCTGTTGGGAAATGGGAGAGACAACATGGGATCTCTCAATTAAATTGGCAAGGCAGAAGCTGAACAATAACAAGTCCTGCACCCACCCAACTGCACATTTTTCTCTAGCAGAGAAAATAGAGAACTATAGTCTTCTATAAAACATATACAAGTAGTTTTACTTGCAAATACTTGTGCATGATTAAATACATGATATAATGGAGGAGAAAGAAGAGAAGAGAAAAATGGCTCCAGGTTATTAGAGTGATGCATTAAAAAAGTAGGTGTAGTAAAGCACGCAGACAAAAAGTCTGCAAATGTGCAAACTAACAGTGAGTGTGGGCATGCAAAGATTGCGAACACCAACACTGTTTGGTTTATTAGTTCTTTCTGTTGGCTCTGGGAACCTCTAGATATATCCCATTTTTGCCTGAGCAAGAGTTTGGTTTCATGTTTGTTCCCAAAATCTCTTCCTGAGACTACTTTCTTCCATCTTGTTTACCTGCTTGTGCCTGCCTGATTCTTTGGTATTTGCTTCAGATGACTTGTGTGCACATTTAGCACTGGGAAGAAACCTGACCACTTCTATTTCATGTGAAATATGAATGTCATTTCCACCTGTTTTTAAACCATTTAAAGAGGGTTCAACACTTATTTAATACAAGTGAAATGCTTCTATATCTTTGTAAACTGAAATTTGTCACTCTGTTGGTTGTATAACAGAGGCCAATTCTGGATTCACAAAGTTTCTTTTCATACACCATTTGTTTAATGAATTATGACATGCATCTGGTCCTCTTCCCCATGGTCAGGACATGGTCAGGACAACTTCCCCACAGTCAGGATTTGCATTTCATTGGTAATGTTGTAGCTACTCAGACATCACAGCTCCATGAAACTTTTGGTATCTCTGTCTATTGATTTTATATCTCCTTTACAGAAAGCGTACACAGAGCATCTCTGGTTGGCTATAAGCTTCCCTGATTGGCTACAGACTATGTCCCTTTCACACTATACAATTATAGCACTATGATTCCACTTTAACTGCACAACAATATCCAATGGAATGCAAGGATTTGCAGTTTAGGGTAGAGATATTTAGAATTTTCAGCCAGAGATTTCTCTTGTTTCACCTCTGGTAGTTAAAGTAGAATCATAGCGCTCTAACTTTGTAGTGTGAAAGGACCTGACGTCAGTTTCTAAAAGGAAAATTTTATACTGCAAAGTTCTTTCTTTTAAGGATGGAACAGGAAAAGCAACATAACCAACAATGATTGTTCTCCAGTTCTTATCCATGTATCAGGACATTTTAACACACACTTGCTATGGGTTCTTTATATTATTAATGTCAAACCAATAAAATATAGTTCTTTTTCTTTTATTTACAGCTGGAGTTCCATTTTGGAGCCATGTGTCTAAGGATGGTTTTGGTTGCCTCCTTAGCTTCTATTTATACAATTTCACAATTTCTTTGGCAGAGGCCAGGAGTACATACCAGGGTGTTGCCTTTTATGAATCTCAAGAGATGTGAGAGGCAAACAGACTGGATGAACTTTGGTTACATATTCCAGACAAGCACAATGGCTCTATTTATTCAGCCTAAGCTGCTGAATGCAGATTGATTGACTCTGTGGGCAATAAATTTTCACAGCCACAAAACCTCAGTGGCAACCAACCTGATCCTGCACTGGAAAAAAAAAAATTCTGCCTACAGGACTGGGTTGTAAAAATAAGTTAGATTATTTTTCCATGTATGTAAACTAGTCAGTCAAATTCTTTTACCATTGACTGACATGAATTCCATAATTGGCTTCAGAGATTCATTTATTCTCTTAAAGGTTCTGCTTTCAACTGTAAAACACTACAATACCAAAATGATGACAAGAAAAGCAAGAAGGAAGAAAGGGAAGAAGGGAGGGAGAAGAAAGGTAGAAAGGGGGTATATCTCCATAATAGTTAGCAATCGCTGCTTAATAATGCACCTAATACTGATTTAAATTGCCCAATGAAAACCTCTATAATGAAGAACAAAGAAATTAATGTGGATATTTCATGTGCTGTTCCACATTTCAGAGAACCAAAAGGCAATAATCACCACAATTCAGCATTCTGAACAATCTTAAGTAGGGTTTTGACATCTCCATGACACAAATCTTCAGACATTTTCCTCCACAAAAATGATGGCAAAAATTATTATGTTATGCATAATAAATCAAAGTGAAGTGGATCATTTTAACTTGCAGATTTATGTTAACTACCCAGCAGTCTGCTAATTGTGAGCCCTTCATGTATTGATTGGGGATTTAAAAGGGAAGGGTTTTTTTCATGTTGATAAAATTAAATATACAAACAGGAACGTTTCTTTCCACACATTAGATCTTGTGATCATTGCCTGTAAGGCTGAAACTATAATTTAAACTGGATAAATACTTAAAAGGAAAAACAATACTTTATGTAATTAAAATTAAATGAGTGCCTAATGTGTGTGGATAATGTAATTCTTGCAGGTTTCTTGATATGTGATCATCTCATCCTTGCTTTTCTTTGTTCCTTTTGCATCTTCTTGTCTACCCCTTATGTGTGTTTACTGTATTTAATGTAACATCTAGAGAGCCTTGTTTATACTATCACACATTTTCTGCTTCTATAGTTATAATCTTCTTTCTTCAGTTCTTCATTTTTAAAAAAAATCCATGAGGCTTGTTCATAAGTGGCATCTTGCAGTTCTCCATTTCTTGGTAAAAAGAACAGCTACCCAGTTTAAGTCTATTTGAAGACAACTCTGGAAGTCCATCCCCTATGAGAAATCCCTCTACTTACTCTCTGGAGAAAGAAACACACTTTTCTCTAATATTTCAAAGAACATTTTAAATAAATCATGATGTTCAACCACCATATTCCAGGGTTAAGCGACAATGCTAGAAACAGATGCTATGGCTTAATTTTGTGGAACTTTGTCCCAAACCAAGCTATGTTTTTATCGCCATTTAACTTTGCATTTGCCAAACTTGGCAGCAAGCTCAGGGTCTTGCATCCAGCCTCTGACTTACTATTACAGTTTTCAGTGGAGCTGTATGGGAGCTAAATACATGTTATCAGCATTTGTTCAAGGGAAACATGTGAAGAATAAATTGGGGGTGGATGAGTGGGAAGGAAAACATCACCCAACAGCTACAACTTTCCACAAAAATCATGAACATGGCTGATTGGCAGCCTCAACTGTGCATATAATTCTTCTTATTAAACTTTAAGTGAATGATCAGAAGTATATCTCAGCACTGTTAGACTACTAGATCATTAATTTATTAAATGCAAACTCCAGCCTTCATACCTGGTCATTCTCCTCTTCATCACTGCTCAGCTTGAGATCATCTTCTAACATTCTAGAAAAAGAATAACAAAACATCTGTATTTAAATTCAACAGGACAATCCAGATACCACAAATGTCTCTTAGTTATGAATAACTTAAGAAGAACCCCACTGAGTCAAATGAAAGAAACCTCTAGTTCAGCATCCTTTCCTCTACAGTGGCCCTATAAATATCTCAGGGAAGCTCACATATTGACATTATAGAACAAATCATAGACTCATAGAATCATAGAATCATAGAGTTGGAAGAGACCACAGGGACCATCCAGTCAAACCCCTTGCCATGCAGGAACACACATCAGAGCACTCCCAACAGGTTGCTGTCCAGCCTTCGTTTAAAAACCTCCAAAGAAGGAGACTCCGCCACACTCTGAGGCAGCATATTCCACTGCTGGACAACTCTGACCATCAGGAAGTTCTTCCTGAGATTCAGGTGGAATTTCCTTTCCTGCAGCTTGAATCCATTGCTCCTTGTCCTAATCTCCAGAGCAGCAGAAAACAAGCCCTCTCCCCCCTTGACATGACATCCCTTGGTGGGTAATGCATAGCTATCTGGATGTTATTGGACTGCAGTTTCCACTGGCTATGCTGACTTGGCTAACGGCAGTTATAGTTCTTCAACATCATGAAGGACATCACTCACCTCTGATGAAAGAAATCAAGGCAATAACATTTTTCCATGCTGTTTCCCAGCAGCTGGTATTCATTAGTATAGTGCCTATGAACCTGGAGGTTCCATATAGTCAATATGACGAGTGACCATTGGCAGACTGATTTCCAGAGCACCAACAGCACTGTCAAAAGTCCAACACTGTACATGACATTTGCTAGTCTCTACAGATGGGTTACAGCTCAGAAATGGGGAACACGCAGCCCTCTAGATAGTTTTGGACTGCAACTCCCACCACTCCCATTTCCTAGCTAATGGTGAGCAATGATGGAAATGTCAATCCAACAACATCTCATGGGCCACACATTCTCCATGGCTATTACAGATCTTAGCAAGCAATTAAGTGATAATGTTTAATTTCTAAAAAATTGCAAACATATACTCTGAAACATCAAAAGAACTGGTTTCATAATCTAATGTGACATCATAAAGTCCATTTTGGCAGTGCAGTGACACCTACACAGATTGTGGTACACCACAACATATCCTAAGTGAACAGAATCTGGTTGGTAGAATTCAAAGACATAGCTGTGTTAGTCTGGATCAGTATGCAAAGGGATCTTGTAGCACCTCTGAGACTAACTTAGACAAAGAAGTTGATAGCAGAGGCTTTCACAGACTTTAGTCTACTTCATCAGATGCACAGAGTGAAGGGCCTAGGAACAGAGCTTTCTGGCTATGGTGCACAGGTGGTATGTGTGAACATGAACAGAGATGCAAAACTTGTGGATATCATGATGAGGTGATAAGTTCAGTTCTATCAATCATCACTGGGGGACAAAGGCAGGAGAAAAGATGTTGCCAGAAGCCAAGGTGGGTACATAACCATATGAATGGTGGAGGGAGTTACTGGAAAAAGCCAGAGTATGACAGTTAACTAACAGAAACCTGAAACATCAGAGTTATTAGACAACACCTTAATGCTGCAAGATTAGGAAATATCTCTCCTAAAAACATTTAAGATAGAGGTGGGTGTGATCCAGAGTCCAAAGGGCTGCATCACTCCATTTCAGCCATCTCAAAAGTTCCAAAGCAGAGCTTTCCAAATTTTTCATCTTGGTAACACACTTTTTAGACATGCACCATTTTGCGATAGAGTAATTCAGTAACTAATTCAGTAAATGGAAGCATCCCCTCCACTCGGGCCTGGCCTGCCACCACCACTGCCCTCACCAGGTCTTCCTGGGCCCGTGGTGGGAGCAGTGGCAGAAGAGAGGGGCAGCCCTCCACCTGGACCTGACCCACTGCCACTCCCCTCAACGGAGTCTTCCTTGGCCCAGGGTGGTGCCCGGAGAGGCAGCCCCTTCACCCATTACATTTGTACAACACCCCTACACACTGCAGCTGACACACTAATGTGTTGCAACACACAGTTTGGAAAGCTCTGCTTCAAAGGGCTGGACAGGTGATCTGAAGTGATGTTATGTCATTTTCAGTTGCCAGCCTTTTCAACACACTTTAGGAAGTCTTTGTGTAGAAAGGGGAGGGCTGGTGGGGAAAAAAAAGCAGATTGGCTAAATTTTAGGGGTGGGGACTGCTGTGTGCTTTAGGAATCATCAAGATCTTATGGTGCCGTGCTGGAGTCTCCAAACAGCTGCATCAGCCCACAGACTATACAAATCCCACCCCAACTAAGGATTTTTTTTTTTTTTAAAAAGGTAACAAATGGAATCTGAAACAAAATATTGCAGTGTGGTGTAATTTTGTTCACTGTTCTATCCAATTCATTTATTCAGGATCCTTCCTCTAATACATTATGTGTCATTCTCCTTCCCCTGTCTTTGCTTTCCCCCGCTCCAATAGCCAGTATTAGGTATACATGAAACATTCTCACTCCTCGATGAGTGTCACTGGAGTTATTATTTTTGTTGTTGTTGTTGTAGAGTGATTGTAAGCCTCAGATTTTTACAGTTTTTATTTAAAATATGTACAGGTAATCTTTCAGGCAGAAACACTCCCAAGATGGCTCCCAATAGACAGCATGGAATAATGAAGTACAAAGTTTGCCAGCGTGGCAACCAGCATAATTGAGCTAAGTTGGTGATTTTACACAGAGCACTGTCAATAAAATACCTCCCCATTCTGTTACACTCCAGAGTAACCCTAAGAGAGGACCCTTAAAATTGGCATGACTTCCCCCATATTGGATTTTGGCTAGCAAAGGTCGGCTGCAAGTAAAAACTGGTTTTGAATTAGATTCTTAAGACCAACAACGCCCTTTGCTGCTGTATGGGAATGTAGACAACGTCCTTTAGGCTAAAAGATTGACCTATTGTTCCAAGTCACGTATCTCTAGGCAGACAATAGACTCGTTCCTGCACACTGTCACACCCCAAGCTACGTCGATGAACTGTGCATAGCCAAACAAAGAAAACCCATCAATTCGGAATTTTAAATCTATCATGCACCTGGACTTCCCAGTAAGAAACAATACCGAGGAGGGGTCGTGATATTTGCCTAATATTATATTCCGCAATCATCGCCCATTAATGCCACTTTGCTAGCCGATACCTGGCCTGAGGACAGAAATTGGCTATAAAAATCCTCACTTTTTGAGCCTCTTTGGAGAGCCTCCCAGACTGGACAAGGGCCCGTTTCGCTGCTGCTGAGGTGCCCCATTCAAGCCTCTCAGAAGCTGCTGAGAGCTAAATGTGACTCGTGTCTCTGACACTCCACAAAACCCCGCTTCGGCCAGTCTTCCAGTCCCGGGATCCAGCCTCCCCTTGGTGCTTTACACCGAGCCTTCACTGATCTTCTCCCTCTCCAGGACACCCAGACTAAGGTCCGTATGCCCCCTCTCCCAACTGTCTCTTATTTCCAACTTCATTTCTGTAGCCCTCGTGTGATTGTAGAATTATTTGTTAGCGTGTGTTGTGACCTTTTCTGTTAGTCTTAATAAAGTTATGTTAGATTGTTTCTCCGACTCTTGCGTGGTTCTGATCCCATAGACATAAGGTTAAAGATCCCTTGCCCTGACCTCTTGCAAGTTTTGAGTTTCTCTGTTAATTCCCTTAATTTGAAACCTGTTTGGGTGTCCTTGAGATACCCCCAATTTTCAGGGTAATAATTCTCAGATGGCTTTTCAAAATTAAATTTTAAGAGAATAACAAAGATGAAAAAGAATAAACAACATTATCTATGACTAAAATTACAAAATATAAGCAGAGAGAAAGAAAAATGAAAAAATATTTCTGATCTGCATATCAACAATTATACATAACAAGTTTATCTCAATGTCCCTAATTTCCTTACCAGGTTACACACTTCTTTCTGTTATCACTAAGTTGCTAATAGTAAAATCCAACAACAATCGAATCATGTTTATCTTTCCTCAAACAGTCCCTAAGGGATTTCCACCCTTCAAGGAACCTTTGCCCATCACTTTTCCCATCCATCTGTCTCTGGTTGGTATTACTCTTTCCATTTCTGTGCATATATCAATCTACTGCATAGTTTTTGGATAATGTCTGTGAACTACCTTACCTCAGGAATGTATGCAGTAATGCAGTAATGAAATGCAATAATGAAATTCTTTCAGTAACTATGGCAGGCTGGTACATGAGGTCTGTGAACACTTCATGCACTTACCTTTTTACGTCCCATTTTCTGTGTGACCATCACAAGTCCAGTTCAATAAAATGTTAAAATCCAATAAATAATTACAGCTAAAACCATCATCTGGCCCATAAAATGTGGAAAATAAATTAATATTTCAGACTTTTCCAAAAACCTGCAACTAAGAGGCATAATCTATTTTAGCAATATATGCATCAACAAAGCACCCTTCTTCTCTGAGCTCACCATCTAGTTATCACAAGAGAACACATGAGTATAGGGTCAGCTGCTGATCTTAAAGAGGGATATTCTAAGATAATCTTTCAAGATAATTTTATCCTACATCAATTAAAGCTTTAAAGGTGAAAACCAACTTCCTAAATTGAGTCTGAAAAAGTACAAACTTATACAGTATGGTCATCACATTAGCTGCCTTCCTAGGCCCCATCAATATCTGGGTGGCCATATTCTGCACCAGGTAAAGTTCCTGAAACATCTTAAAAAGCAGTACAATGAGAGGTCATTGGATGAAAAAGAAGTCCCCTTGCACTGCTTCCAGGAAAGACTGGAGACCTATAACACCAGACCCCCTAAACCACAGAATCCATTGGGATACTGCAATTAATGATAAACCCACTAAAAACTCCAGAAGAACCAACAGGGTTGAACTTAGCTTGTCTATTGGCCAGCACAACTCCTTCACTAGAGCAAGGCTGGTTCCATTCCCCAACTTGAACCAACTATTTGAAACTGAAATGGACCACCATCATCTAACACTGGAGCTAAAAGACCACCATATGTTCCAGGAAATTTGATACCTAGGAGTAAATTTCTGAAACCATTAGCTCTAACTTTGTTTTCCTTCAACAAGTGTTCACCACAGCTTTCATCAACACATTAGAGATCACACTGTTTCTCAAGGTGGCAATAACCACCTCTGATATGAAAACTCAACACAGGCTCAACACAGGTTTCACAGTTAAAGGCCCAAAGAGTTAGCCAGTATGCCTCCTTTTCCCAAGCAGTTTGTCTACACTTCATACACTATGACATGCATGACAATATGGTTAGATGGTAAACTAATTCCATCCATTTTTGAGTATTACTCATTTTGAGTATTACTCATTTTTGAGTAAACAGATTCAAGCACAGCTATGAGAAACTGTATAGGCAAATTGGTCACACTGAACAAATTGGTCAGAATGGGCCTCTGACAATTCAGACTTGAATGTTGGAGCCTGCTGACATCAATGACGTGCATCCCTACTTGAATGGGTTCTGCTGGGTGACACTGGGAAGATGAAAAGGTTGTGAAGCAAGATTTCTCCTCTGACATCACTAATACTATGTACTATTTATTTATTTAATATCCTGCATTTCTTCTCAAATTGGGACTGAAGGCGTCACTCACAGTATAATTTAAAAACAGATGCCCTTAAGAACAGAATAAGTTATGACACTAAAATATGGTCAATTCAGATCATGCTACAACAGCTACTGAATTTTTACCAATTTAAAACCCATTTTACAAGCACATTTACAGCTTTAAACATTTAAAAACATGTTTTAAGAGAAAAATGAAAAGGTATGCCAACCTCAACGCAAAGCCCCTTCTTCAGCAGTCAGTTGCCAAAAGTCTGCCTAAATAAAAAGATTTTCCCTACTGGCAATCATAAATCAAATCAAAGTGGGATTCTTACTAGTGTTTTATTTGATTTTTGTTGGGAGTCTTCCACCATTTGCAATCTAATCGTTGAACATGCAATTTCATTGCCCCAATATCCCATTGCCCCAGGTATTCTCAGAATACCAAGGAGCTCTACCACTGGGATGTGAACATTTGGGAGCAATGTATCAATGATCCTAGCCACCCCATTTTAAACAGAGTGCAGGGACTTGGCAAAATCACTGGCCACACCTGTAGGAAATCCTACAAGAGACTGCAGAAAACCATCATAGCTGATATTCTATCCTTGCAGGATTTTCAGGTAGCTTGGAGGTGAAACTTAACTGAGCAATGATCTGTCCTTGTGAATGGAGCTATGGGTCTGCAACTCATAGATCATGGAGCCCTGGTGGGTCATGGAGCCCTGGTGGCGCAGTGGTTAAATGCCAGTACTGCAAGCCACAAGGTTGTGAGTTCGATCCCGCCGGGCTCCAAGGTTGACTCAGCCTTCCATCCTTTCGCAGGTCGGTAAAATGAGTACCCAGCTTGTTGGGGGCATGTATAGAAATGTTTCGAAATATATGCTATTTGTAAGTTGTTCGCCGCCTCGATCCATATGGAGAGGTGGGATACAAATAAATAATAATAATAACAACAACAACAACAACTTCCTGTAATGACATATAGCAAAACAGATCTGAAATATGTTCTGGCAATATTTGGCCATATATAGAATCATAGAGTTGGAAGAGACCATAAAGGGCCATAAAGTCCAAATCCTTGCCATGCAGAGATACACAACCAAAGCACTCTCAACAGCCTCTGTTTAAAAACTTGAAAGAAGGAGACTCCACCACACTCAGAAGAAGTGTATTCCACTGTTGAAGTGCTCTTACTGTCAGAAAGTTCTTTCTAATGTTTAGGTGGAATATAGGTGGAATATCTTTTCCTGTAGGTTGAGGCCACTACTTCATGTCCTGTTCATTAAAACAGCTGAAAACAAGCTTGTTCCATCTTCCAAATTAGATCTTTTCAAATATTTAAACATGGCTATCATGTCCCCTCTTAACTTCTCTTCTTCAGGCTAAACATACCCAGCTGTCTAAGTTGCTCCTCATAGGATACTGTTTCCAGGTTTTTTACCATCTTGGTTGTCCTCTTCTGGACACATTCCAGCTTAACAGTATCTTTCTTGAACTGTGGTGCCCAGAAATGGACACAGGTGAGGTCTGATCAAAGCAGAATAGAGCAGTACTAGTACTTCCTAAACCTAGACATTACACTTACACTAGGTTGACACAACCTAGAACTTCACTGGCTTTTTTAGCTGCCGCATCACCCTGTTGATTCATGTTCAGCTTGTGGTCTACTAAGACTCCTAGCTCCCTTTCACATGTACTGTGGTCAAGCCATGTGCCATCAGTCCTGTATCTGTGCATTTAAATTTTTCTGCCTAAGTGTATATCTTACATTTCTCCCTGATGAAATTCATTTTGTTAGTTTGCCATTTTGAACTATGATATGTCCTCCAAGATATTAGGCCAATTCCATACTACATTGTTATAGGCTGTTATTCCACTTTCAACACCGGTGGAATTCTGTGGAGACCAAAGAGCTCTCTGGCTGGAATTCTAAATGCTCCTCCCTAAACTGCAAACCCCAGGATTCCATAGGATGTTGAAAGTGGAATATAATGCTAGTTACTCTAGTTTGGTATACACTTAGTTTGGTGTAATCTGCAAATGTGCCCTCTATTCCATCATCCAAGTCATTTGTAAAGATAATAGAGATACCATCTGAGACAAGCACAAGACTAATGTGGCAGCCATGAAATCCTGACCCACTTTTAACAAGGTAACTTTGGCATGTATGTTGAAGTCCCCCAAGATCACTAACCTGCAATCCTTAATAACACATTCAAAATAATACCCATCAGTCTTGTTTTGGCTTACCAACATCAGGTACAGACTCAAAACTGGCTGACGGCTGGGACAGAAACCTTAAGAGGAAGATAAAATCCCTGTAGATCAAGGCTACCTCCTACAAAGCTAAGGTTGGTCCTGTGCAAATAACCATTGTGGACACATTTGAGAGAAGTTTACCCATATCAGAATGTAAAAACAGTGGTGGATGTGAACTCAATCTTCATGAAGTTTGCTGTGGCTTGCCATGGATTATGATTTTGGACTATTTCTATGTATGTTTGCATGCAAAGAATGAATTTCAGTTCTGCTCACCCTTGCCCTGCAAAATACTCTGAAGTAAGTTAGAACTCAGTCAGATACAACATAAATACAACAGCATTTTTAGGTCTTTTTGAACCCACTACTGAATTTAATGATACGAGATAATTCAGAAATTTGTCCTCAATATTTGCATCTGTGGTAAATATTGTTTTTGTTATGTACAATATGGTACAGATACAACACAGACACCAACTTTACCCAGAACATATGTAGAATATATACCATATTTGCTGGTGTGTGAGACTCACTCCCCCCCCAATACTATTTGAAAATAAAGTGCATCTTATATGCCAATATGTGTCTCAAATAGTGTTTGCTGACCTATAAATGGGCTGCGTCTTCAGCAAATGGTATATGTGCGTGCATGTGTGTGTGCGCGTGCGTACATATGGTATTTACTACAACATTCAAGTCTTAATTTTCAGAAAGGAGTACAAAATCACTCCTTAAATGTGGCAGATTTATTGTGCAAAGTTTAAAAGGTTTCTACAACACAATCCCACTTTAGGATCAAAGAAGCAACATAAAAATGAATGCATGTATAAAAATGAAGGAACAATGGTCACTTGCCAGAAGATTACTTTTCTGCACCAGCCTAAATATTCCCATCAGTCACACAGCCTGCCAAAGTTTCACGACTAATCACTTATACCATCACAGGAGGAAACAGCTTTAAGCAATAAAGTGTTTAAGAGAGCCACTTGGTTTACCAATTCACATCTTGCCTCCTTTGATTCCACTTATTTCATTCCTGCTGCTAGTGATTAATAGCTATTTTGGTAAGTTTATATTTCTCCCATTTCTGGTAACAATCTGCTGCTGTCTTTTGAAAGTGTTACTTAATTTTTAAACATGAAGGTCAGTGGGAGAACATAACCTACACCACTGTTTTGTGTAATGAGACACGCCATATTATAAATTTTAGCAGTGTTTACACTCACCAAGTTGCCAGCAAGCTTGCTGAATGTGCAGTGTCTTATTACTTGTTACAGTTATTGTAAGTATTTTCTTATGTTCCTAAATTCAAAATAATTTGGTACCTTAAGCATTATCATGGCTTCACATGGGTACCTTGAACATATTAAAAGTAAAAGAAGTCATAACATGTATTTAAAATACTACCTGTCATTTATACAAAATCTACGCTGTTGTTTTTGTGGAGAGAGATAGTTCGACTCCTCACTCCAAAAACTCAACAGCAGACTTCCTCATTCTAGTGTCCTCCAAAGATATTAGACAATTTCTACCTGGGCTGATGCAAATTGTAGCTCAATATATCTGGAAGGCACCAGGGCCATTTCTGCACCATAATGTTATAGTGCTATGATTCCACTTTCAACATCCTGTGGAATTCTGGGGTTTGTAGTTCTCAGCCTCTCTGGCTGAGAATTCTAAATGCCCCTCCCTAAACTGCAGAGCCCAGGATTCCATGGAATGTTGAAAGTGGAATCATACTGCTATAACTGTGTAGTGGGGAAATGACCCAAGTTAGGAAAGACTGCCCTAGTGGTCTTCTGATGGAAGAACCAAGAAAAACAAGAAGGGAAATTAAAAAAAAAGGCACACAATGTGGTGATAAGTAACAATGATTCACGTTTGCATGTATAGGTTGCAATTTTTGGAGAACATAGCAGTAAAAGAGAAGTCATGTGAGAGATTTTACAGAAGAAACAAGCTTTTCAAAAAGTTGGATCAACAGATAGATAGATAGATAGATAGATAGATAGATAGATAGATAGATGGGAATAGGGTGGCAGTATTTGAGGATGGACACGGCTGACTGAAGGCATAGGGAATGCTAGAGTGATGGAACAATGGTCACAGGACCAAAGGTCCCAAGCAAAGTCACATTTTTAAAAAGACAGAAGCCAGAAAAGATAGAGGAACACGTCTTGAGATTAGAAGCAAGGAATTTGGGCTGCACAAAAAGGATGGAAGAACCCAAATCTCATGGTTCTGGCAATTCTGTTTTGAGAGAATATGAAAAAAATGATGGAGGGAGTATGAGGAGAGAAAAATGCTATAGAAGTCTGGGCAGGAAATTACCTGAACATTAATTAGTCAGAAGCTTGGCTGTTGGAATGACTCAAAAGGGGCAGATGTTGCATTACAGTGAAGAAAAATGCTACTGCTTGCTATCATAATTTGTGTGTCTTTTTCTCCTTTCCCTATCTTTTCTCTTGGCCACTCTACCTGTTGCTCAATGCTGTAGGGTTTTTGGAATAACAGGAATCTGTTGAATCTGTTCAAAATTATAATTGGCAGCTCATATAAATTCCAAAGACAATGTCAACATTTTCATCATCATCACCACCATGATCAGTCATTGCAACAGTTGTAGCCCTGCCTGTTTTTCAAAGACTAGTTTACCAAGACTAGAACAGATGCAGATAAACACATGTGTAAACAGAGATTTACAAATTAATCTATAGAATTAAGAACACATTAAAACATATTCATTGAAAAAGCAAAATGTAAAGATATTATATCTGGTTTATGCAGAGGCTTGATGGCCATCTGTCGGGATTGATTTGAGGGTGTTCCTGCATGGCAGGGGGTTGGACTGGATGGCCTGTGTGGTCTCTTCCAACTCTGAATTTCTATGATTCTATGATTCTATCTGTACAGGATTTTATAGGTCATAACCTGCACTTTGAATTGTGCTCCAAAGCAGACAGTTGGATGGTGAAGCTGTTGTAACAGGAGATTTGTATGCTTCCTCCATGTAACTGGCCACAGACAGTAACCTGGCTGTGGCATTTCAGATCTACTGAAATTCAGCACAGTTTTCAAAGGCATCCTTACACTGAGAGTGTTACGGTAATCCATAAGAAAGGTAAATCCAAATGGAGTACATCTAAGGCATCTTTCACCATGGCCAGATCAAACATCTCTAGGAAAGGTCACAACTGGTGCACTGGTTTTGATTGTGTATATGCACTCCTGGCCACCAAAAAAAGCTGAGCCATCTAGTCTAAGGACAATCTGCAAACCTGTGTCTCCAGGAGTGTAACCCCTTCCAGCACACTGCTCCTATTCCAAGATGTGCTGTTCAACTGACTAGGAGTATCTCTGTCTTGTCTGAATTCAGTCTCAATTTTTTTCATCATCATCCAGTCCATTATTAGACACTTGTTTAGCAGTAGGACAGCTTCCTCCAATTTGAGTGGGAAAAAGGAGAAGTAAAGTTGGGTCCAGCTGTCCCATTCCACTAGTTTCATGTAACATGAAGGTCAGAATGGGACCCTGAATGACCCCACAGGCCAGTGGCCAAGGAGTCAAACATGGAAACCCACATGTTTCACCTTCTCAGTTTGCCCCTCCAGGAAGGAATGGAACCATGGTAAAGCAGTGCTCCAAGTCCCATCCCAGCAAGGTAGCCTGGAAGGAAATTAAGCCTCTGACAGGTTGGGGAGAACCAGCAAGGACACATATCATTTCTACAGTTACTGGTATAGGTCTCCTACCAAGCCAACTAAAGCCATTTCTGTCCTATAATCAGGCCTGAAGTTAGACTGAAATACATGCATCTGATTGAGAAACCCACATGCTGTGATACTTTGCTCAGAAATGAAATATTGGAAGCTGGCTGGTAATTTACAAAAAGGAAGGACACTTTACAGGGAACCAAGAAGAGAGGAGAAAGGAGTCATGGGTCATGCTTAAGAGATTTTGAAACACTAGCTTTTGGCAGGCTTGTATTCTATTTATGAAGGTACACATGGTCCAATGCATTGAAATTTAATGACAATGGTACAACAAAAATGTGCTCACAACTATCTCCTTCCCAGGGCAACTGTATGATGCAAATGTTTGTTGTTGTAATTGTTCTAGCTTTTCTCATGCTTGCCAATTTGTTAAACATTTCCATTTAATCCTTAAAAATCATGCTTTATTCACTTTTTGAAAAGATTGACTAATTCACAGACTTAATTAATTCATCATATATTAAAACAGTGGCTCTTTAATCAGATTTTAATTGGACCTTTCCACTGTCAAAGGCTGAACCATTGTGAACTCTCTGAGTCTCACAGTACAAGCAACTTCATTAAAAGAGTTTTCTAAATAATAAATTAATTTTATAGGACTGCTTTCAGAAGTAATGTTATAGTTACTGAGCTAAGAGACTGTAATAAACAAGATAATTAACTGAAATTTAAAACTAAATACTGATTCTGCAAAACACATTTAATTAGCTGGCTGTCATACCATACTTTCAATTATTGTTACTTACATAAAAAGTAAAAACTACACTAATTTGCTTTTTTAAAAATACCCCCTTTTTCTATTGTAAATAAACTGTTCTTTCGACAAACAAAATGATTTTTTTTATATATAATCACTCTTGAAACTTAATAGAAAAATAGGTGCCAAACACAATTCAGCAGAACAAACATAGTTGAATGCACCGAAATTCAAACTCAAACTTTTAAGATCTAAGCACTCAAAGCTCTCTGAATCTGACTAAATATGAATTTATTCCTTCTACATCCCAGAGCACTCAGCCATTGCCCTCTGATGTAGGGCCTGGTGACATTGGCTGGAATCCTGTTTTGGACTCGTGTCTTTGTAAGTGACTTATATGTATGGGGAACTGGGCAGATTCATAATGGCCATATTCAGTAAAGGGCTGCCATTAGGTTACTATATAAGGGAGCAAAGTGACCAATGTTGGTCAAGACCAACGCACAACAGGACTGATGTACATCAGGGCTAATCTGCATTGGTCCCAATGTGTGTCAATCCCACTGTGCATTGGAAAAAAAGAAATATAACATCTGCAAGTGCTCAGTGGATGGCTGTTTTATTTTTTAATTTGGAAAAAGTTCAACATGTTTTGGTCTATGTATATATTTCAACAGCTTTCTTCAGGGGCTACATAAAAAACCACATCCAAATGTAAGTGTAAAATTAAAAATGAAAAGGACAACATTTAATTATATAATAATACCTACATAAAACATCATAATACATTTTAATTTTTGTATACTGCTTAAAGTCTATACACAGCAACATGAAATCTAACTGCACAAATTTCTGGAGCTGAAAATCTCATTCCACTTAGTGCACCAAAAAGAAACAAATGAACCAGGCTCAGGGTTCTTCTATTTTAGCAGATGGTCAAGAAAAAAGGAAGGAGGGAAAGAAGGGGAAGTGAGATAGCCTTCAGGGATGTATCATACAAGCAGGCTAGAAAAAGTTCTCAGTGAATTTACAAAAGTGAGAGGAAATCAGGTTTTTCATTTAGTCCTCCAGGAACCAAAGATTTTAATTTTCAAGTCCATTCTGCTCCTTTTTTTAAATAGAATATTCTCATTATTATTATTTACCTTTTCTACACAAATTTCTAGCCAGAATTGGAGGCCTGTTGCAGGATGATGGCACTCCAAGAAATGACTTATCAAAGGAGCACATATTTTTCTTATATTTGAAAAGTGTTCTATACATTTTTGAGAGATCTTATAATCTTTCTCACAGACATTCTTGGACACTTCCATTGTATGCTACAGATGACAAAACTACTACTGCATGTGAGTGAAAGTGTATTTCTGTTTGTTAGTATGGTTTGTAAATTCAGTCGTTTGGAGTTATACCTGTGGCAGACACAATGGCCACCGGGGTGGTGACATGTGCGTCTGGCTGCACCCAGCAGAGTGTTCGTGGATATTTGTTTTTGTTCTCTGAAATTGCTGTTAACTAAAATATCTCTAATATTTTTGGTCCTTTCAAATGAAATCTCATATTTTTCTTGACAACCTAACATATGTTGAATTGTGTGAAAGTGAAGATACCCTGTAAACTGTTGGTGATATGACTGAAGCTGATAATGCAATTGAGACAGTTGGATTGTAGTGTATCTTGGTTTTTTAGTAATTCAGAACATGGTTTTTGAGATGCCTTTTGTAAACCCAGAACCACCACATACTCTGTGTTAATTAATTGATTAATTAATTAAATACAGTCAATAATTAATTAATTAATTAACTACACTTTTCTTACACTGGAACAGTTATGTTTTAATCTAAAGAACTGCCCATAAAGGAGATTACATGTAAGTGATCTGGAATGTGAGCTGTCAAATCTGAAACACATGTTGGGGTGTGTAGCTTTTCTATATATGGAGATTATGTGCTAATCCCTTGCTTTTTTTCACTTTTAAATCCAAAAAGTGGATTTCTGAATTATTCAGTTAAAAAAAAAAGAACCCGACTTCTGGCCAAGATGTTGGCACAGCTGGTAGCCTGAACAGCTGGTGAAGGGCTACCACTGCGACTCTGTGAGGGTAACATCCCCTGGGGACCTCGGTCCCCGTAGTAAGGTACCCCCTTAGTAGTAAGGGGGAGCAGAGCAGCTCACATAGTTCCAGATTGCCCCAGCGCCTGCAGAGAGGAGGGAGAGGCTGGCGCAAACGGGATGAGGGACAACACTACTGATGCAGAATTCCAGCCAGGAAAACTGACCAGCGCCAGTGAAAGAACCTTTTTAAAATAAGAAGGGTTTGAAGAAAGAGAATCCAGTTTGAATCTGCAAGGAGAAGAAGAAGATAAGGCTGAACAAAAATAAAACCTAATTTTTGCTTTAGATGTTGAAGTTTTGATGAGGCAGTGGGGTTTGAAGTTGAGAAGCTGTGGAGGTGCAAAGGAGCGGATTGGCTCAGGGGGAGAAATGGAGAACGCAGCTGTCTTCGACAACGTTTTTAGTTAAAGTGCTCCATTAAGATCACGTAAGAGAACTTCGGTAAAGACAGTGAAAGATGCTGAGGATGGTGGAAGAGTGGAGTGCTCTGGTGAGAGAAATGGTGGATGTAGCCGGCTCTGGTAAATGTCTGGGTTCGGCAGACTGAGCAACTCTGAAAGCATTGTTTTGGTAAGCTGTGAGATCTATAATTTTCTCTGTCTGACTGTTAAAAATCTTTGCTGGCTAGCGGTAATTTTCTTATTTTTTACGGGAAAAGTTAATACAGACATAAACAATTAATATGAGGAATCTAATTAAATCTAAATGTATAGAGTTTAATTAAATCTAAAAGTTGTAGAAGGGAGGAAAGAGTAAACGACGAACGAGAAGACACTATAGAAGGGAAAGACTAAACAGAGAGATAAATGGAGGACATAACAGAGGCAGCTTAGAGAATAAGGGGAAAATAATGGGAACTGTATGTTTAAAAGTTTCTTACTCCCCTAACTGAATTGGATTAGCCTCTAGAAGAGAGGTGAAGAATACATAATAAAGCTTAAAGTTAAATTTGCTAGTATCGAAGAGAGGAGAAAGTTGTGGATTTGTTGTGGATTTTTTTCCCTTTTTCTTTCCCCCCTTTTTTTTGGCATTAAAATTGGATTAACCTCAGGAAGAGAGATGAAGTTAAAAAAGAAGGAATTTGTGGATTGTGGGTGGTTGCTTGATTTATACATAAGAACTTAAAAAAAGATTATCTAACTGTTGACTGTGTATAGAAATAGTTGTGGATCTGGTTCTTGGTTCTAAATGGATTAACCTCAAGAAGAGAGGTGAAGTTTTTTTTTTCTTAAAAAACAGACTAGAGAAAAAGAAAAGACTTAAATTTTGACAAATTTGGGAAAGACTGTAAAGAATAAAGAAAGTGGACATGTAAGTTTAAAAACATGGAGTGAATTTTATTAATTTTAATTTGTATAAATTAACTGTGGTTTGCTATATATTAACCATAGAATAGTAAGATAGCCTTGTTTCCTTCTCTTTTTATTAGAATTTGGAATAGATATTAAAGAAATAGTTTATAGTTAAGATTTAGTAAAGTTAAGATATTATACGAGTGTGTCAATATTAGAGATTGTGATATTGAATTGTATTGCGAATTCAAATATGCATGTTATTTTGATTATATATTGATTATATATTGACTATATGATTCTTAATTCAAAGTTTTGGAAGGTAGGGCAGAGAAAACTGAATAACAAGGGAGGGAAGATATGGCAACAGGTCAAAAGGAGACAACACAGACACAAATTCAACCACGAGTCTTACTAAGAAGAGGCTCCACTGGGTCTAAAACAATGGAGATGAATAGATTGTTGAACGAATTTCAAAAAATGAGAAATGATATGATGGAAGAATTAAAGGCAACAAGGACAGAGATAAGAACAATCAGGACAGAAATTAAGCAAGATCTCAAAAAGGAAGTAGAAAATTTGAATCAGAGTCTACAAAAACTTACAACAGATCTATCAACAATGGACCAAAAAGTTGAGCATATTAGAGAAAAAAGCCAAAAATTGGAAAATCAGATGGAACAAATGAAGAAAGAACAACAAAAAGACAAGGAAACCATAATGCGATTGGAAATACGTCAACGATGCAGAAGTTTGAAACTGAGAGGACTCCCTGAACAGAAGGAGGAAAATTTAAGTCAAAGGGTAACAGATATTTTGGCACCATATATAGGTCAAAGAAAAGCAAGATTTGAACATGAGATAGATAAGGCCTTCAGAATTGAATCGATTGTGGCTAAGCAGAGGGATCTCCCACGAGATATAGTGGTATATTTTATTAGAAAAAAGATGTGGGATATGATTTTGGAGCAAAATTATAAAGAAAAGCTAATAGTGGATGAGAATGAAATAAAAATTTTTAATGATGTGCCGCCAAGTTTTATGAGAAGCAGCAGAGAATATGCGTTCTTGGTTAAGGACTTGCAATCAAAGGATGTAAGATACAGGTGGGAGATACCAGAAGGCCTGCCCTTCTTCTATGAGGGGAGAAGAAGGAAAATAAATTCTGTTCAACAAGCAATGGAATTCCAAGCAAATTATATGAAAAAGGGAACAGCAACAGTAGAGACTGAAGAAAAAAAATCTGATCCAAAACCAGAAGATTCAAAAATGGGAATGGCAACGGTAGCGGAAATGAGCCCAACGTCTGAAGAAGAGTCCGAACAGGCAGAACCAGAAGAGGAGAAGAAGAAGAAATGAAAGGAGGCACAGTTAAGAAACAAACATGAAGATAATAACTTGGAATGTACGGGGAATAAACTCATAAACAAAAAAATGACAGATTTTTCATCACTTAGAAAGAATAAAACCTCAAATCACAGTATTATTGGAAACTCATATAAAGAAGAATCAAGAAAAATACTTATATAATTTTAAATCAGGTCAATGTTTTACTTCTTCATATGGGAAGAAAAAAAGGGGGGCTGCAATTTATGTTGACAAGCACATCCCAGCAAAAAAAAATATATTGGAAGATGAAGAAGGAAGAACACTAGGAGTTGAAATTTTAAAAAATGGTAAAAAAATATTTTTGGTTGGAGTATATGCCCCCAATGAAAATAAAAAGAAACTTTATAAGGAATTGCGAGAAAAGATATCAGAATACAAATATGAAGATTGGATTTTAGCAGGAGACTGGAATGGAGTGATGTATATCAAATTGGATAAAACAATCTCCCCAAACAAGCTAGACCAAGGAAAGGGGGGTAAATTGCCAAAAACCTTTTTTGAGATGTGTGAAGAAATATCAGTATTGGATGTATGGAGAATTTTCTATCCTAATGTAAAAGATTTTACCTTTTTTTCGGAATTACACCAATCCTGGTCTCAAATAGATATGAGTCTCACCTCCAAACATTTGCTAACAGAGATAAAAAAGACTGAAATACTGCCTAAGATCATCTCAGACCATCTTCCAGTGATGTTGCAAATGCAGGAGAAGGCAAAACAGTTTCAATGGCACTTAAATGACAGTTTATTAAATGATGAGGAGATAGTACAGCAAGCAAAGGAAGCTTAAAAAAATTATTTTAGAGAAAACATAAGAGAAGATATGAAGATGAGAATGGTCTGGGATGCATCCAAGGCTGTGATGAGAGGCTTTTTTATACAAAAATGACAAATCCAGAATAAGAAAAGGCAAGAGAAACATCAAGAACTGATGACCAAACTTCAAGAAAAAGAAAAAGAATTGAGAGAAATCCCACTGAAGAATTCACTACAAGTGGAATTAAAGAAAAATCAAAAAGAGATAAAGATGAATACTACGGAGGAAATAGAAAAAAAGATGAAACAGTTGAAATTGACTCAATTTGGACAAGCTAATAAAATTGGGAAATGGTTACCGTATAAAATTAGAAGAAGAAGGAGAGGAATGTTGTAGTGGAATTGAAAAATGGGAAGAAGACGATTACGCAACATGAAAAGATAAAGCAGAAGTTTAGAGAATATTTTAAAAAATTATTTTATGAAAAAAATTTCCAGCATCGAAAAGAGAAAAATTGGACAGAATTCCTCTCCAAGGTTAAAATCCCAAAAATATCATTGGAGAAACAGGAACAATTAAACAAACCAATAACATTTAGTGAAATAGAAGAGGCTATAAGGGATTTGAAAACAGATAAGACACCAGGACAAGATGGTTTTACAGCACTATATTATAAAAGGTTTGTAAAAGAATTAATTCACCCATATCAAGCAACTTTGAAAGAAATAGAAAATTATGGGAAACCGCAATCCGGGAGAGAAGCAAATATTGTCTTGATACCTAAAGAAGATAAGGATAAAAGAGAAATCAAGAGCTACAGACCAATCTCTTTGTTGAATATAGATTATAAAATATTGGTGGCAATATTGGCAAAACGTTTGAGACATGCATTACAGGACAAGATTCATGAAGGTCAAACAGGTTTTCTTCCAGGCAGATACATGAAGAACAATATAAGAACATTTTTGGATGTGATCAAATATTATGATAAAAGCCCAGGGAAGAAGATAGCTTTTATTTTATTGGATACAGAAAAAAGCTTTTGATAGTGTTTCCTGGGAATTTTTGCACCAGGTTTTAAAAGAATATGACTTGGGAGTTTTTTGTAAATGGATTGAAATGATTTACCAGGATCAATCAGCGAAGCTAATTATAAATGGAGATACAATGACAAGTTTTGTTATAAATAAGGGGGTATGACAAGGGTGCCCTTTATCACCACTATTATTTATAGCCATAATGGAAATATTGCTGATCGCAATAAATCAAGACTTTCAGATACGAGGTTTGAAAATTAAGACTAAGAAAATAAAATATAAAGCATTCGCTGATGATGTAATTATATTTTTGGAAGAACCTCAAGAATCAATTCAGCTGTTGATGGACATGTTACAAAAATTTTGACAATTGGCAGGATATAAGATAAATAGAGAATAGACAATGATGATGACATTAAATGTGACAAAAAAAGAACAAGCAGACCTGGAGAGAAGATCTGGATACCAATTAACTAAGAAAGTAAAATACTTAGGTATTATAACAACCAAAAATCGAGAATTATTTGATAACAACTATTTGAAGAAATGGAAGGAGATTAAAAGTGAAATGGAAAGATGGAAGAATTTAAATCTGTCTCTCCTGGGAAGAATAAATGGTTTAAAATATCCTTATTACCAAAGCTTATGTTTCTCTTCTAGAACTTATCAATAATAGGAAGAGATAAGATTTTTAAAGAATGGGAAAAAGAATTATGAAAATTTATTTGGCAAGGGAAAAAACCAAGAATAAGATTTAAAATATTACAAGACACAAAAGAAAGAGGAGGCTTTGATGTACCAGCACTAAAAACCTTTTATCAAGCATGCTGTTTGGATACGATTAAAGATTGGATACAAGTAGAAAATACATCAATCAAAGAACTGGAAGGAATAAATAATAGGTTTGGATGGCATGGATATCTATGCTATGATAAAATAGCAGTGAATAAAGAGTGTAATAACCATTGTTTTCAGAAGACACAACAACAAATAAAGCATAAATTTTATAGAAGACTCTTGATGTGGACCTCACCTCAAAAGCATATAATTTTTTTTAACAAAACAAGGAAATTTATTAACCTATCAAGAGTTGTTGAGATGGGAAGGAGATAAACCAAGAATGTGTACAGAAGAAGAATTAAAAGCTGAAGGGCATGAACTCAACTGGTTCCCATGGAGACAACTTAAGGAGAGATTTAAAATGGATCAAAAATTATATGGATTTGAAACAAAAGAAAATGAACTAGATGTATTGATGAGGGGGGACCAGGAGAAAAGAATTTCTACATTTTATAAACTTTTGCTGCAAAGAGAAATGGAATCAGAGGTAGTTAAAGATACAATGGTTAGGTGGGCACAAAATGTTGGACATTCAATTGAGCTAGAAACATGGGTGAGGGCATGGAAGACAGATATAAAATTTACATCAAGCTTAAATTTAAGAGAAAATTTTTATAAGATGTTACATAGATGGTATATGACACCAGGAAGACTGCAAAAAATAACTAAAATGGAAATGTAAGATGCTGGAAATGTGATGAAAAGGTGGGAACATTTTATCATATGTGGTGGTCTTGTAAGATAGTAAAGAAATTCTCGAAGGGAATACATGATGAAATTCAAAGAATTTACAATGTAAATTTTGAAATGAAGCCAGAATTTTATTTGTTAAACATGCTTGGGCAACAAAGAGAAATAAGATCTCATCAGAAGACATTGTTATATTTGATAATTGATGCAAGGCTGATACATGCGCAATACTGGAAAGAAAGGAAATATGTTGGTATAGCAGAATGGAAATCAAAAGTCCTGGATATGGTAGAGATGGAAAAGTTACATTTTCTTTGAGAAATAAACCTATCCAGAACTTTGAAAGCGAATGGAGAGAAGTTTTGGATTGGATAAAGATATAGTACAAGAAAAGAGAGAAGAATAAAGTAAGTTTGCAGGTAATCTAATGTAACAATGTAGCAAGACAAAGTGATGTAACAAGGTAGCAATGCAATGCAACAAAGCAACTGTGTAATGATGTAAGATGTAACAAATTCTTTGGGCAAGTAGTAATTATGTATGAATGGAATGAAAACATACAGATTCAACTGGACAATAAGCCTGGAATTGGGGAGGAGGAATTCTTTTTTTATTTTTAATTAAAATCTTTAATAAAAAAAGAAAAAGAAAAAAAAGAAAAGAACCCAAGTTTTAACTTGGTGTCAAAATAATTCCAACATTAGCACTAATCAGGCCTGCAGGGGGAAGGAATTCCACAACTGGGGTGCCACCACAGAAAAGGCCCTCTCGCCCTCTTCCATGTTGTCTCACAATGTATTTTCAGAGAAGTGACCCTGAATAGATTTTAATTCTTGGGCAAGCATGCATATCTATATATCTATACATCTAGATATACACACACATACATACATATAGACGAACCCTCAAATATGAAGGCCCCAAGCTATTTAGGGCTTGCCAGCACCTTGAATTTAGAACAGAAACATATTAGCAGCCAGTGCATTCTTGCAGAACAGATGTTATATGATATCAGAATGTAATTCTAGTGAACAGTTAAACTGTTGCATTTTGCACTAGATGTAGCTTCCCAGTTGTCTTTGGGCAGCCCCTTGTAGAGTACACTGCAGTAGTCTGGGAAGCTTCTAGTACATAGACTACTATGGCTAAGTTATCACTGACCACAAAAGGCTCTAGCTGACAGACCAGTTGAAGCCAACCCCAAACACTCCAAGTTACTGAGTCTATCTGGGTCTCTAGTGACTAGGTGGATCTAGGAGTATTTCCAGACTACACATCTGCTTCTTCAGGGAGTGTGCAACCCCATCCAGGGCAGGAAACCTACACAATTCCTGGACTTGAGAATCACCAGTCTATAGAGCCTCCATCTTATCAGAACTCAGCCTCAGTTTATTCACCCTCATCCAACCCATTATAGCATCAAGCAGTGCTCCAGCATGTCCACATTTGCAGCTGACTCTGATGATTAGAGAAGTAGAGTTGACTGTTATCAGCACAATGATGGCAGCCAACCCCAAAACTGCTAATGACCTCTCTCAGTGGCCTTATATAGATGTTGAACAGCAAGGAAAACAACAGGGAACTCTGTGGCACCACACAGCACAATGGTCATGGGGCTCAGTCACAGTCCTCCAATACCACTCTCTGGAACCAACCATGCAGAGAAGAGCAGAAGCACTGTGAAATGGTGTCTCCCACTCCCATCTTATAGAGCTGGTCCAGCAAGATTCCATGATCAATTGTGTCAAAAGCTACTGAGAAATCCAGTGAGATCAACAGGTTAGCATCCACTGTATCTTTCTGTTGAAGTAGCTTGTCAGTTAGAACAACCAAGACTGCTTCCATGCTGGTCTGAAACCAGACTGAAATGGTTCCAGATAATCTGCTTCCTCCAAGAACATCTAAAGCTGCCCAGCTACCACATGTCTAAACGCACTGCCATAATAAATTCTTTTTGCCACCTTTACTGCTGCATAATAGGCACACCAAGTCTTTGTCATTTTTCAGTCATATTCACTCTGTGATCACTTGTGCTATAGCCTTTGTTCAGCCCCTTTCATTGCCCACAGATTTGTAAACCAAGATGAATTACCAGCTGAAAAGCACTAGATTGGGTGCTTAGGAGTGATTGTATCAATGGCCCTTTCCATCTTACCATTCCAAAATGAGACCAAGGTCTCGATGGAATCACCACCAGCCCTGTTAGCTGAAAATTCCCAAGAGCATCCAAGAATTCTTCAGATTCTATATGTCTTTATGATTGGACCATCTTAACCAGGCCCTTACTCCTGTAGGGAAGGTCTGCTACTGCCAAATCAAATTTCACAAAGAAGTGATCTGACCGTGACAACATGGTTATTGTACACCCCTTTAAAACTAGATCTTCTTCCACCCAATAATGAAAACCAAGTCTAAGGCCATTTCTGCACGAGCTTGTTATAGTGCTATTATTCCACTTTAAACTTCTTATGAAATCCTGAGGTATGCAGTTAGAGAGGGGCCTCAGGGCCCCTCCCTAAACTGCAAACCCCAGGATTCCATAGGAGGTTGAAAGTGGAATAATAGCACTATAACAGGCTCGTGCAGAAATGGCCTAAGGCATGTTCTGCCACATGTGTCAGATGAATGATGTACTAAGACTGCCTCATATTCATCATGGTAGTGATGAAGTCATGAGTGAACAGCCTCAGCATGGATGTTGTAGTCCCCTAGAACCACAGTCCTGGGGTACTCCAACACCACTCTGAGTCCACCTTTGCTAGCTCAGGCAATTTGGCTTCTGTGCAGCAGCATCCCCATTCTGTCTCTTTGGCCCAACACAAAGTACAAACTGTCAAAGGCAGTGCTGGAATGGATGACGTTGTCATGCCCCTGTCCCAGGACCCAGACAGGACCCTTCTGAACAGCCACACCCTAGAGACATGAGTGGAACAGTGCTTGTGGCAGCCAATGAAGGTGGAAAAGAGCTCATTAATTAGGCCACACCTGACCAGGATGCTGAAACTGTATAATCAGGTCAGGATGACAGAAAGCTGTTGGAATCTACTGACTTCATTGGTAGTTACAACCTTGCTGGCTCCTGCATTTTCTGCTCGTGTTGGACCTTTCCCTGGACTATAGATTCTGCTCACTTATAAATGACAGGAATTCTATATAAGACAAAGTTTTTGTGTGTCTTGAGTCTTCAGTGAGAACTAGCCAGACAGGGTAGCTTGAGAATGATTAAGACACAGAGAACTAGTGTCTAAAGCAAGGATTGATTGCCAAAGTCTTGCAGAAGTTTATTGACAGGGTACCTTATTGGATTAGACTTGCCAAACCAAAACTGAGGGGGAATAAGGGCCTATCTCAGATGGGCTTCTTTGTGAGAGTGATAAAATCCTTATGGATGACGGCAACTCCTCCCTCCAGTGTCCCCAGTCTGGGCTGATGCTGCACTGAGTACCCAGGTGGACAAACCTGGGACAAGTTGACACCATCACGCTCATCCTAGTTCTTTATAATACATACTACATCAGCCCACTCAGCCACAACCAGGTTGTTAATGGTGATTGCTTTATTACAGACTGACCTGGCATTCAGCAGCAGCAGAGCAGAGGGTGGGCTAACAGAGAAAACTTGAGGAATGATGGATGGATCAAACCACAGGACAGATTCCAATCATTTATCCTGTCTTTCCCTTACCTGGCCAGTCCAATCCCTGGCATCATACCTCCCTTTGCCCAAGATCAAATCAACAGAGGCAACCCATATCTCCCTCCTCCCTTGAGATTAGCTCATGCATAGGTACAGACAAAACAATCATACAAATATAAAACAAACTGAACCAAAATGTCAATACAATAGATCAGACATTGCAGTCACAAAACTTGGCTCTCACCAGAGTAGCTCCAGTTTTCCCCCCACCAATCCCTGCCTCTCACCCTGGGATTCTTGAGTTGGACAACACAGAGCCAACCCACACTCTCACTGTGGGAAGCACTGCGTTACCAAACTCTGCCTCTCAGCTAAGGACTCTTGTCCATTCTCCAAGTAAAAAGGGATGGTGCCACTACCCCCATGTCTCCCCAATGAGGTCACCCCTTCAGTATTGACCCCACAGGAGTCAACTGCCACTGGCAACTTGCTGTCAGTGGTTGGCTTCACCAGGAAGGTGAAGTCCTGGATATGGAGGAGCAACTCGTCCCAATCAAGAATCAGTCCTGGTTTTGCAGCTGCTCCCAGCACAGCGTCAGTTCTCTAGGGAAAACAATACCTCCACAAGAGTAAAGGAAAGCAAACAAGCAAGCAAGCAAGCAAGAAAGCTGGCCTTTGGAAAGCCTTCCTCTTGTTTTCTCCTCTCCTGCTGACCTGGATGCAAACACCCACAGTTGGTAAGGCAGTAAATTGCTCCCTGCTGGCTCTTCCTTCATGTGCTCTTCAATTGAGTGTCAGAGTGTCTGACTGACTACAGACTATCTAGCATTCAGTTTTCTAAGGCTATGAAAGAAATATCTTACTGTGAAAGATATTTTTGGATTCCACAGCACTGACTGTGTGGTGTCAGGCTGACAAACTTTTCCTTCTGTCTGCGCATGTATGTGTCATGCCTGTTTGTGTGCATCCCTCATTTTAGAAAGTGATATTTACATAAAAACACTTCTACATGTTTATACTTATTTATGCTTTGATTCAGAACCAGCTATATGTGAAAATGTTGTGCAGACATGACTAGGAAAACCTGAATGTTGAAATGGGTTGAAATGTGCATTTTAGCACTAATCCAGCAATGCGGCATAAATTTATAACACCTATCTCAAATTGCTCAGGATTCAGGAATTTGAATTGCTTGATTGTGTCTGATTAATTTACTGGTTGAGGAAGGAAAACAGTACATAAGAAAGAAGTAGCAGGATTTAGGCAGCGTAGGTCAACTGCAGATTGTTGCCTGGTTTTGAACCATCTTATTGATATATAAGCAACCCCCCCGAAAGGAACTTCATTTTCAGTTTTAACTTTTTTAAAAGCACCATTTGGTTCAATTTCCCATGCAACACTATTGGCTTCATTATCTATAGAAGGCAAGAGAGCTTCTTAAAAAGTCTGTATAACAATATATAGCTGAAAATATGATACATGATGGATGGTTGCCTTACAAACCCTGTGTGATCTCCCAAAGGGATCTAATAACATTGCATTATGGTTCCTGTCTGCACATTAATGATACTGTTGACTCTGTACTATCCTCAACCTTCAATGCTTTAAAGATAGCTATGTGAAAGATCTAGATTTTATTGTATACAGATGTTTGTGTCTTATCCTTTAAAAATAGCAACTGCTTTAGAATATATTTAACACACTGAATCATGACGGTGAGACAGTCCTAATTACCTTAATATTTAGCCTTAATGTGAAGTGGTTCTGGGTGGATTCCGATTAGTACATTCTCCCACTGTGCAGTGATTTCTTCTGTTAGTTTCTGGTACAGTTCCATATGGCGCAATATCCTGCAGCTGGCTATACAACTGCATGCATGAAGAACAATTCCTGCCACAGTGGTAAATGGAGAAACTCCTAGGTATGCTGGTGTCCTATGTGTGTTGCAGAACTGATGGAAGGTATGAATATCAACTTTTCCCTATTTTGAGCATACTCAGGGATTGTGTTTTTGCTTGTTCTTCCAATATCTTAAAATAAATGGTATCATCTGTATATTCTATTGTTGGGCATGTGGCTATTCTATATATCCTTAGAAATGATGTGCTTTGAGTGTGTGTTCCTGCATGGCAGGGGGTTGGAAATGGCCATTGTGGTCTCTTCTAGCTCTATGATTCTAACTTCCCCACACAGTGTACTCAGCAGCTCTTATACCTCAGTATTACACTCTTTGTCCCACATAGGCATTTTATTATCTCAAAGAGGTCCACTCAATAATAGTGTATTTCTGTAATAGCGTATTATTTATAGAGTATTATGTTGAGAACCAATGTGGTGACCTTCTATGCCTAAGTAAAGGTGGCACTTAAAGAATCAGATTAATCCATATTGAATGAGTTGTTAAAACATTTTAAAGAACAATGTTACAATTAAAATATTTGCTTATCATATAGAAAGTAACAACTCAATTGTTAGTTTATTAATCATTAATCATTAGTTTAATCTTGGCATTTTTATGTTCTGCTTATAGTTTCATAATTCATATTTTTTAATGTTTTGTTCACTATCCAGAGAATTTTTTTATTGTAAAATCTTACACAGACATGTAGACACATACAGAGCATATATATAATTTAACAATTGCTATTTTCTGTGGGATAATTATAAAAAACATTCATTTGTGCTTATACACACTGTTGTTGTTGTTGCTGTTGTTGTGTGCCTTCAAGTCATTTCCAACTTACAGTGACCCTAAAGTAAACCTGTCACAGAGTTTTCCGGGGCTGAGAGTGTGACACACCCAAGATCAGTGGGTTTCCATGGCCAAGTGGGAAATTGAATCCCGGTCTCCAGGGTTATAGTCAAACATTGAAACCACTACGCTATGCTTGCTGTCCATACAAACTGATATCTAGGCATATGGAGTTCCACACCCTCAATTTTACATATTATATTACTTTATTATTATACTATGTATTTACTGAAGTGCACTCAAGTTTTGATCTCACTCTCCTGCATCTAAAGTTGGTGTTCTCTTCAATGCCAACAAGTAAAGAACAGAGGTATTTTCTTTATAATTCCACAATATACAGGCCTTGCAAGTGTTATATTGAGAAAATTAGCCCCCTAATTTATTGCATAATCCATATTTAGTGCATGTTCAGTTTAATTTATTATCTAATATATATTGACAAAAAGAATTAGACTAAAATTTGATTGATCGCTTGGCATGTGTTGGATTCAGTGATACAATATTTTGAATCCCACTAATTTTCTTGAATCAATGTTCTTCTTGCCTTGAACTTACGACAAATCAGAATACTGAATCTTAAAGAAAAACCTCTGTAGACACTTCTTCTTCACTACTATCACCATCACACTGGAAAAGTCATTTATAATTTTACTGTTTCACAAAAATGCCAATGAATCATCCACTGCTGTCTGCTTGTGAAAGATCTGACATTACATTTGGAGTACTCATCTACAGTTTGCTTGGTTTTTAACAAAGTCTTTTAAAACACCACTCCACACCAACAATCTTTGTCTGAATCTCTGGCCTTGATTAATCTGTTTACTTGCCAGTTACTTAGAAATTCTGCAGGAGTTTTAACTTAGAGATTCTATAGAAGTATCATGTTAAAAATGTGGACATAACTGAGCCAAACCCAAACCTTTCCAAGTTCCAGAGAGGTTGGAGAATTAACAAGTGGTTTAGACATTACCAACTGACTTAAATACTGTAATTATTATTTTAAGCACAACAAAAATAAAATAAATAAATACAAACCTAAATATCTTACTTAATACAAGGTCTATACTTCTTAAATTAGTGAAGGTCAGTGACAATCTGAAAACGTTCTTACCCTGAAGTAGGCAGATTCCAGTTGCACCTTACCAAGTCAAAGGCCACTATGTTTGCTTGTAGCAACATCCTAAACAATCCAAGTAGTTATTGCTCACAATTAAAAATGAAAAGCTTCAAATTCAGTTATGCAGTATGTTGAAATAGCTTGCCTTCTTAGATATAAAAATTAGCCTGTTGAAATGTGTCAACCTAAATGAAAAACTTTTACATTTTAAAATGATTAGTGGATTATAACTGAATGACATGATTATACAGTAGTAAAAAAAAATTCAATCTCCCTGCTTTTTGGAAACTAAAAAAAAAACTAAAACAAAAATTGATGAGTGCACAAAATGTACATTCTGTGCAATAAATAAGGTTTATTTAAATTCCAATGATTTGATTTCAGGAAGCAATTTTAAAAGTAAAGTCAGAGAAGCCATAACTGAAAATATTTGAACTCAGAAGAACAAAACAAACAATCATATTCGAAAACCTTTCATGCCTGGATGAGATTCTATGTTCAAATGTTAATAGCATCTGCATTAAAGTTCCATACAACTGTACAACCTTGGCTTATTTTCAAATTCAAGACTGTGAAACAGACTTTTTCCATATTATGACCTCAGTCCTAAGGGTTTTTTCCCCCTGCAAAGTGAGAGTTATTTGAATTGGATGAATGCCAGAATTCATTCTCTTGTTCTTTCGTCTTCTGTTCCACATGTTCCTACCCTTCTCAAAAGCATTAATTCACAAATGAATCAAGTTACAGAATTTCTTAACCGATAGTAGCTAAGAATGGGAGAGGTGAAGCAGAAATATTTTAGAATGTTCTTAGTTTTAAACTTATGTTTAAACCATTTCAAATCAATTTGGTGTATACAACAAGAAAATAATACAAGTTTTCTGTTAATTAGAAAATTCTACAACTTTCCCACAATAAGCTATTTTATTGCTTAAAATATTTTGGTAAGTATGCGTTCCTACAAACAAGGCCCTATATGTAGAAAACCCCTGAAATGCTTTCCATCTCAGATGATTGGTGCTTTAGAATATTAAAACTGAAATCAGTTTAAAATCCCAACATCAAATATAAAAACCTAGAAACCAGAGAATGAATGGAATTCTACAGAACCATCTACCTGCATTCTCAATCACATAGTCCTCCAAAATAAAGTTACTTTGTGGCTGCTATTTTTAAAATACATTATTTTGTTCTCCCTGTCTTCTTTTTGGGAAGGTAGTTATCACTGGCATAGGGACGGGGGAGCGAAGCGGGCAATGCACCCTGGGCAGCACTTTTTTGAGGGCACTGCCACTTCTTGCCTGCCCCCCCATGAGCTGTGGCCCTGCCCATGTATGCCATTGCCTCGCCCATGGGCACTGTTGCTCCTCCCACACTTACCACCGCCTCGCCCATGTGTGCTGCAGCCCCACTCATGCACACCATAGCCCCGCCCATACGCGCTGTAGCCCCATATATGCCCCTCCGTCCCTGCCCCTACCTCATTTGCACTAAGCTCTGCCACTGGTAGTTATTTGGACACAGGCAGGACTGACTCACTGAAAATATCTGAATGCGAAAGTAAGAAAACATGTGCAAGAACAAACCACTGAGACAGAGCAATATGTTTGGAATTCTGGGGAGAACTGAACATGGAATGGCAGCTGAATGATGCTTTATGATACTGAAATTCATAGAAATAATCGGGAAGTAGTTATTCTCTCATGAGCCAGCATGGGGTAGTGTTTTGAGTGTTGGACTATGATCCTGGAGACCATGGATTGATTCCCTGCTCAGCCATGGAAACCTATTGAGTGACCTTGGATGTATCACATACTCTCAGCCCCAGAAAACCCTACGATATGTTCATCTTAGGATCGCCATAAGTCAGAAATGACATGAAAGCATGTGACAACAAGAAGATATTCTCTCAATTGATTATATACTTCTGTGGATAAATGCTAGAGAAGGGCTTTTTGTTCTGTGTTTAGTGTGCTATATACAAGCAAACTGCACATACACACAAACTGTATATGTGTTTTGCATGTACACACTACTTCTTGATGACATCATTATGACTGGACCACATGGAAAGCAATCACTTGAGAAGTTCCACCAGGATTTCATAACTTCCACCCTACTATCAACCTGAGCCTGGAATAATCCATTAACTTTCTTGACACCACTGTATAACTGCATAATGGATTTCTAAGCACCATACTCTATTGAAAACCCACTGATTGCTGCATATGCTTAAATGTCTCCAATGTTCACCCAGAACACAATACCAACTCTACTGTTTACAGTCAAGCCCTCCAATACAATTGCATCTGCTCAGACCCAAAAGATAGAGACTCAAAACTCTTGGATTTACATGAGCCATTTCTCAAACTACGTACCCACCTAAGGAGTGAAGAAACAAATTCAAAAGATAAGTGTAATACTGTTAGTACAAGACAGACCAAAACCACAAAATGACAGAACATCCCTAGTGATCACCTACAGTTCCCAACTGAGGCCACTCAAACACATCATCAACGAACTACAACCAATTCTAGAGAACAACAAAGTGAAGTAAAAATGTGGAAATAAATGTGTATTAATTCCCACACTAACGTCCCCTTGCTCCAGAAGTTTTCAACCTTATATGAAATAAAGATGGCAAGAAAATGCAAGTGGTTTTAGATGACAAGCAACAGAATTGAGACTATGATTGGAAGGCATGCAGATGACTGATAAATGTTGGGGCGGGGGAGAAGGTGTGTGCTATACTGCTTTCCTTCCCTTTCTGTTCTCCAGTCAAAGGGATGATTATCAGTAAGAATTCAGAACTTGTGTGCAGAGAGCCTTCCTAGAGCCTCTTGCTGGCTGTGCTAGAGCGATGAGGGTGCCATGACAACTCTGTGTCCGGCAAGTTCTGCTACGTGTGAATTGGTACTTTTCAGGTCTGGATAGCCATGTCCGTACATGCCCACAGATTGCTAGCTTGTCACTCATTACAGCCTTTGGTGGAAGTTGGCAGTGTAACCATGTGTAACCATGCCAAAGGAGCATTTGCAGGAGTGGCTTTGTTCTTGGGACTTCTGAGTGCCCGATTTTTCTTTTCAACTTGGCTACTAGGAGTTTATATTCTAACTATGGTATATGGAGAGCTTATGAAAGCCATAGGATTTGCTCATCTGACAAGTTGCCAGCTATCAGTCTTAGCTTTTCCCATGCATAACAGAGGTAAGACTAAGGCATTCTGGGAATATTAAAGCTTATAATTATTATTCCGTGGACTGAAAAACAGCACCAGAATGTGTTACAAATGGTTTATAATTTACAAAATAAGAGTAAAAATTAAAAGAAGGGATAAGATTCCCCCCGTCATAACCTCTGTTTGTGAAACATCCTTTGTCTTTGTTGAAACTTCAGTACAGGATTTACATTTCTCTGTTCCTACATCAGAGATAAAAGAACTGCTTCCAGAAACAGAATGGATTCTTCTTTTACCTCATACTCTAATAGATACAGCAGCAATTTACAGTCAGAAAGAAAACCATTTATTTTCTGTGACTTTTTCATCTCAAAAATAGGTTATTGTTTCTTTACATATTTTAAGTGAGGTTTTGATTAAGAGTGCATCCTCTGGAAAACAAGAAGCCATCAAAGGAAAGCAGTAAGCCATACCTTCTTATCTTTCTCCAGCCTTCTAAAACTTCTACGGAACACTTACATCATCTTATCTTTCTGGATTCTTCTAAATATTTCATTTATAGAGTTTCACACAGCCATCCTGCTTCTGTATCATCCACGTTCAAATCAACAAACCATTAATACAAAGTCTATTGCAGAGCAAAATATTTTCCAAACAAATTAAACTTAAAAACTAATTTTTCCATTCAGTGTCCACTGATATTTGGTCATATTAAAAAACAGAGCAGCAGTAAACATGCTGTAAACAAACCCAGGTTCTAGATTATACTAGATAAAGATGTGGAAGTCTTCTGATTTTTTTTAAATCTCAAAATGTATTTGTGTGACCTATTATTATCATTCACTCATTATTCATAGTCATACCACAGCTTTTACAACTGGATCTCAAGGCAGCTAACAATAGGATACAATAAAGAATTTAAGAGCTCAATAAAGAATTATGTTTAAAGATGACTATAACTATTTAGATCTGAAGAGATGGTTTGCATGGTGGGTATATGCATATTCTGAGGAAAAAGATTCCATGGCACACATATGCATACTGATGAGTGGATTCTGCAAGAGGTATCAGTAAATGCCATCTTTCAAGTTCTAGCTATCACTGAACAACATGAAATGGTCACAAAAATATAAGACAATGTTAAGAGGCTAATTTTGTTCAAGTTATGTTCCAGCTGAACAGCTGAGACTGTACAATGAAGGTGCTACATTTTGTGCCAGTTTAAGGATAAACGTTAGCCAACAGAATTTTCAAGATCTCCAGCACTCTAAAAAAACATTTTCACAAAATGGGCATGTCATGGTAGGTTCTAGGAAGGCTTGGGTGGGGAGAAATCCCAGAAGCAAATATTATAAGAAACTATTGTTACATTCTAAGGATGCTTAAGAAGAGTAAACCTCTAGAGACTAGAGCTTTTAGAAAATAATGCATTTTGACCTTCACTGATGTTCTTCTTGGTACTTATCTCTCTATGAAGGGTCTGAATTAAGCACAAAACTGAACTGCCTTGATGTTACAATTGAACTTTTGAACAAAAACAATTAAACAAAATTGAACTGCTGTGACATTACAACATATGAGCATCTATGGTGCAATGGTGGATTGAGTCATGTGCTATGACATGATGTGTAATGGGAACCAATCAGCATGGGGAGCTTCCACCTAGGAAGTGCCAGAACACAACAGAGGTGCCCAATGCACACCAAAAGACTGAAGCACACTGGAGCATTTTTGCCAAGGTCCAGATGTGCATCCTCACAACTCACTAACAGGATTAGATAAGGATTCACAGAGTTATGAAATATAGACAATGATGTAGGATCTTAGCCATTTTTTTGCATCTCATAGGGTTTTTTTTTTAAATTCTGCACATAAAATATATTCTGACTTCACAAGGGTAAATATCACAAATAGTTAGGTGAACCAGGCAAGAGATAAATCCATTCATTTTCAGATTCTCCACATAAACAAGCAGCCATTTTGGCTGGCTACCCTTTAATCAGAATTGTTTTTTCCACCTTGGAAGGGGTTTTGATCCAGTGGGTCATGCAGAGGCAATATCTGTTGTTTCTCCCTCACCCTGGAATCGCATATCCTCCCATCATTTGATCCAGAACGTTGGTGACAGGACATCTGTGGAACAGTATATTGTATATGATGACACTGAAGGCTGAAAGGGGAAAATTCCCTCCCACTTCTTCCTTCCAGTTGAAGCATTTTGAGTGGAACTCTAAACAGAATATCCCTCCTGTCCTGTCAGAAGAAACACTGGTATCAACCCTAGGTACTGAGTTCACAGAATGCATGCAAATGACTTTCCTGTGTAATCTGCAAAGAAGAGACCAAGGCTACTATCCTACGAGGAAATGGTATTATCAGCTCTGTATACATCTATTATTCACAAAAGTTATTGCACAAAAGAGTCGTTATTTCATTTTTCAAGGTTATAATGGGTGGGCGGGTGGGTGGGGAACCAAGTCATTGATGCTTCTGTTGTTGGCATATGCTTGTGATGCCTAAACTCAAACTGAAGACCTTGTAGCTTGTGCAAAAGGTATATCCTCAGCATCTTAGTTCTTTCTCTTGCTTTAGCAAATCACTGTTTTAAATACATGGAGTCAACATATTTGGTGAAAGCTCAAATAGTAATCCAGTGAACCCCTGAGACATGTGAATGATGTATGAAAGTGTACACGTAATCTTTTTGCCCATGCCAATAGCTTTATGCTTCTTCCACTTCATTTCTGTAACTCTAAATCAGAATTTATTACAAGATGAGAAAGAAAAAAGAACAGCTTTTTTGTGACATAAGCTTTCTATTTCACTGAATCCATCAGCTGTTAGGTCACATCTTAGGCCATTTCTGCACTAGACTGTTATAGTGCTACTACTCCACTTTCAATATCCTATGGAATCCTAGGGTTTGCAGTTTAGGGAGGGGCCTCAAAGGCTGCAAACCCCAGGATTCCATAGGATGTTGAAAGTGGAATAGCATGGTAACAGTCTAGTGTGGAAATGGCCTTTGTGAATTTTGGTTTCTGATGAAGCTCATGATCTAATCAAACCATTCTCGTGATACATGATGGCTGCAATTTCATCAGTGGGATGTCACAGCCTAGTTTGATGTGCCATTGTCCCATTACTGGATCTGCTTTTATAGTGTAGAAATGTCAAATAATTACATCTGAAAGATTCAATTGTCTGGGAGTACTTAGGAATTGTAGTAGATGCTCTGTGTCAGAAGGAAGAAGCGACAATGTGTCCATCCTGAATATACCTTTCCTGGATGTTTCTGAGATAAATAGATGCCTCCAGAATCTTTTTTCTTTATCATGGAGTAATCCACATAAGAAGCAGTTGATGACCCCCATCACTTTACAGGAAGACTTAAATGCAAATGTTCCACTCATGAATGGTTCTCTGTCTGATTCAGGAGTGTAATAAAACTGTCTGTGAGAGTAATGTTTGATGGAAACAGTAAATCCAGCTAAAGAATGAATTAACTCCCATTGTGCCTAGATATGATCACTCTGTGTATGGAGTTTCAGATATGCAGAAGTGAAATTAACTTGTTACTTTGAGTTTATACAAAAGTTACTGTGACTTCAAGCAATTATTTACATATTTTTAACATATTTACATGGTTTGTGTGGAGATGAGAATCCTTACTCTTTTTTCCCCTTTTTCTGACTCACAAGAAACTATCAATAGATAATTCAAATTCAGAAACAGAGAGTACCATTTTATATTAGCAAGTCCTCAGCTACATTCTTGTAAATCTGATTTAATATTCTAAATACAGAAAGTAATTTATACTCAAAAGTTCTTCTTTATATATGTGACAAATATTCATTATTATGATTGCTGTTTAAATCATTGTTACTGTTGTTAAACAGTGTTTCCACACCTACCTTCCCCAAATTTGATGTAAGCGGCAAAAAGAAACAATAAATAGAACAACCACAAGTCACCCTTAACATACAACTTATAATCATGGAAAATAAATTCTGTCTGCCTATCTATCAAGACTGATTCATCTAATTAACTAGATGAATTATATCTACACCAGCTGATACTTTATAATATTCCCAACAGCAAACATAACTGAGTAGTATCTTGAATGATACTGATCCAATAAGTAATATATAATCCTTGGCTTTTCAGTCTATTCTTTGTGCTGTTGATTTTCTGTTTTTACTCATTTGTGAGTTTTATCATTTATGTCTAACTCACTAGTACAAAGTATAGTAGACATATTGAATTAATTCTTGGATGGTAACTCAACATTTATGTGAACCCATTGATTCAATACTCCAGTTAAGACCACCAATTACATTTAATTCATTCAACAATATACTGAAAGACAGAGATTTCTTTGGTTTTCTTTTTTTATTTGCATCTTACAGTTATGCGGAGGGTAGTCAATAAATTACCAATCAAGTAAATATCATCACATTTTTACATTATATAATAATATAAATATTGTACCTAATCATAATTCATATTCATTTTAATTTCTTTTATAACAAAATCTCCTATGGTCTTATCTCAGGGAATATCACTTTGAACTTATGTATCAGATGGGTTTGATACTCATAAGTTTATTCTTAATTTGATCTGAGTTGCTTTGGGTTCCATCCTAGGAGAAAAGCAGGATTGTAAATGAATGAATGAATGAATAAATGGAATACATGGAATAAGTCATTCTGAAAAAGGTCGCATCTAGAATAGGTGCTGTTCAATTCTGAATAAATTTTATAAAGTCTAATATTTAGACAAATACAACTGAAAAAGAACCTGGCCTTAACATTAATACATGCTGTTTGCTGAGGTATTTATTTCCATTCCCATTTCTACACCAGTTATGATCCTTCTTGCATTGCATTCTATTTGTAGGATCCACTGCTACATTCTGCTGACAGAAAAGTAAAATCCAGTGGATATGGGAGGAGACAACCTCTTCTTGCTACTACAATTCCCACTGCTGTGAAACTCAAAAACCTGCTCCAGAGGTCTAGGATAATCTCTTGACGTAATTTTCAGCATCTTGAAGGGCAATTTGGGGATAGCAAGAGAATTATGTTGCATTGTGCTGTTCCTAGAGAGTGTGGCTTTAGCTCTATGTATCATGCCCAATACTCCTTTGCTTGCTCATTAGAAATTAATGCCTCACATCTTGTACATTTTCCAACTAGGCAATGTTTTCCCAGAGCTTTGTTTCATACATCTCTATCTTGTGAACTTCCATATTATTTTTTTTACTTCCGTACTAGTTTTTACAGTGCCATCTCCAAATATTTTCCTGATGCAACCATTCCCTATCTCAAATGTTTATGCTGCCTAACAAAATTCTATGCATGAGTTCTTGCTTACCATTTACAGCAATAAACCTGAGCCTGACCTAGCATTATATTATACCAAATACTTATTCTATTAAGCCACGGTGAGTGGATTAGCTTTCATAATATTCCTGTCAGATTTACTACATTACTACAGCACATTCAGCAGTTGGATTGAAACATGTTTTTTCCAAAACTATAGCTGTGTATGCCTTAAATAAAAACTCAAGAACCCTGGGCTCATATTCTCATCTTCTTCCTCCAATATGGCAACAAAGATATGCGTTACTTATAATCAGTTTCCCTAATAATAAAACATAACTAAATTATAATATCACTGTTAACTAAACAAAGGACAACTTTCTCAATATAATGGCAACATTTTAACTACTTTTACAGTTACACAGAATGTGGCTTCATTAAATACAGACACATCCCAGTTAACAATGTCTCTGACAAGGAAACTCCTTTTAACAGAGCCTTTCTCTGTCCATGCAGCCAGCCCCTCTTCTTTTCTTCTTTGTCCTCTGTCTAACTGGAAGTTTTTAAAATACATTAGCATTGGGAACTTGAGGAAAGATAGGGTCTTATCACACCAGGCACTTCTCTCACTAAAATAGTCTTATTATAAAAATGCTATTGAATTGTGATTGGCCTGTGAGATTTCACACCTTCAGAACCATTCTCAGATTACAGCGTTAGTTTGTGTGAAAAGTTTATTACACACAGCATTTGGGAGTGCTCCTTCACCACCTCATCCAAGACATCATCTCTGTCCATTTTCCTAGTATGTCACAAATGCACACATGCACGCACACATAGAGATATTCCCCTCAAATATAAATGAAAACAGTATTACATTTTTAAATTCTTTTATTCCAGGAGGGGCCTTTCTGATTGGGAGACCATCAGAAGATTCCAATATAACTAACTGCTGGCAGATGAGCACCAGCAGCTACTGATCTATCTGTCTCATTGATGCTAGCTTTCATCTGGCAGCAATTAGTTAAGTCTGAAAGTAGAAGAAAGGAAGAATTATTGGGTTACTAAAATAAATGCTTTCTTAAATTGTAGGACACTTTTCCCACTTATATTTCCAGGTGTATGTGAGTGTGTTGGGGAGGGATGAGAGAGAGAGAGGGAGAATGAAAGAACAAGAATAAGAATGAGAGAGATTGAGAGAGAGACTCTGGAAGTGGGTTGAACAAAGAGCTGATGGGGGGCAGTGAGCAAAACTGGAATAAAAGTGCAATTGAACTTTCACATAAGAAATCATAGCGCAACAGAAGTGGGAGCAGTGATCATTAATGGATATTTGTTGTTAAAATAAAAAACACTTTCCAAACAGTCTCCCATGGGAGAACACCAGAACAATGACATCATGTGATATGTTCTCCACAAAAGATCCTATTGTCCAGCTGTAAGTACAATTTCCTGCCCTGTGTGATAAAACCCATAGACTCTCCATTGCTGGGCTGCAACACATGTTTGTATAAACAGAGCAATAAAACTTGAGCTGGGAAAGGAAGGGATACCGCCTGACTGATCCTACTCTAGTTATGTGTGCCTGCCTACAACAGGCAATGTTACAACAGTTGCCTTTAGAATCCCTTACTACTTGAGCAAAACAGAACCAAAAGGATTAGATGAGGCTCCCTTACCAGCTATCCCCACCTGTTTAAAAAAGCACAGATCTGTAAGTTTGGCCACCAGTTTGGAAACACTGACAAAAATCAGACTAATGAAAGGGGGAAAAAAGAATATCTTCATGCATTTTGGAAGAAGCTTTCAAGTGATCTATAGAGGGTCCAAAATGCTTTTGCCTACTTATGTAAAGCTTACCTGACCTGCTTGTTTCAGTTTACATGTGCATACTCTTAGTTTTGGATAAAAAAGTTTGCTGAAACATGTTGAACTGCTCTTCTTTTTTGTGGTGTAGAAACCTATCCCTATTTCCATGTTATTTCTGCCTCTGGTACCAAATTTTCTGTTACAGAAATAATGTCCAGGAATCCAATTACTTCATTAACTCAGGAATGCATATAGTTGGAAAGTACTCACATGGGAATCACAGCTGGAGAGTATCACATGGTTTAAATGATGGATAATTCTATGCTTCCTGTTGCTACATAAACTTTTTAGAAAGTAGAAGTTGCTATTTTAGATGCATTTGGAAAACAAAAGTAAAAAGATCACATATGAGGTGGAAATTATAAAGGTAACTAATTATTCTGGCACAGCTCAGAATTATAGTCTAATACTTTCTTTTTTTTTAGTCACCTCCAAATTGTGCTTTGGAACATGTGTTTGAAAGTTTGGTAGGCTTATCAGGATGTGACAAAATATTAAACATATATATTTGGGTTCAGACAATAAAATAAATTTTATCATCTAAACCCATGTTAAGAATGAGACATAAAATGGGAGGTTTGGCTAAAGAGAAATCAAAACCATATTTGCCAAATATTTTGTGGAGAAAATTGCTCAGATTCATTCTGACTTGGACTCTATATTAAAGGTAGAGTCTGGGGAGGTAACTGAGGCATGTACTTGTCCAGTTTTGATGGATGAGCTTCAGGTTGTTCAACATGATGATGCAGACAGGTGATACTAACCACTTGTCTGTGAGACCCATGTCTGTCCTGGCTAATTAATGCTGCCAGAGGATGACTGGCCAATTGCGTAGTGGGGGTTATTTGAAAGTGGGCCATGTTCTAACCTCTTTAAAAGAAGCAATTGCTTTAGAGATGTTAGAACATAGCCCATTTCTTTCTCATAGTAACTTATTTTAGATACCTTTATTGAAAAAAACTTCAATGGACCCCCTCCCCAGGTAACTATTGGCCAGTCTCCAATCTTTCCTTTCTAAGTAATGTCCTAGAGTGAGTGGCAGCAACACCAACTCCAAGCCTTCTTGGATGGAACAGCTCACCTGGATCCATTCCAATTTGCATTCAGGCCTGGTTATGGGACAGAAATAGCCTTGGTCACTTTGGTGGATGACTTACACCAGGAGTTGGACAGGGGGACTGAGTCCCTATTGCTCAACCTGGATCTTCAGCAGTATTTAATATCATTGCCCATGGTACCCTTCTGGATCATCTGGCTAATATGGGACTTGGGGGCATTGCTTTGTATTGGTTCTAGTCTTTCTTGGCTGGATGTTCTCAGAGAGTGGTGCTGGAGGACTATTGTTCAGCTTTTTGGCTATTAGCCTGTGGAGTTCCACAGGGGTCAATACTATCACCTATGCTTTTTAAAATATACATGAAGTTGCTGGGAGAGGTCATCCAGAGCTTTGGGGTTGGAGTTCATCAATATGCTGATAATACCTAGCTCTATCTTTCCTTTACACCTAATGACAAGGAGGCTGTGGTAGTACTGAATCATTGCCTGGATGCAGTAAAGGACTGAATGCAGCGAATGGACTGAGGGTTAATTCAGACAAGATGGAAGCACTGCTGGTTGACAGTAAATCTAGCCTGGGACTGGGATCACAGCCTGTTCTGGATGGGGTTGCTCTCCCTATGCAAGTTTTTGCTTGGGGGTGCTCTTGGACACAGCACTACTCTAGAGAAAACGAGGTTGTTGCAGTGGCCAGGAGCACCTTTGACCAGCATTGGCCAGTGAACTAGCTCTTGGGGAAGGCATCTGGCCACACTGGTTCATGCCTTAGTTACCTCTTGATCAGACTACTGTAATGTGCTCTACGTGGAGCTGCCCTTGAAAAGTATTTGGAAGCTGCAGCTAGTGGAAATGCAGCAACCAGACTGGTGTCAGGTACACATTTTAAAGCCCATATAACATCAGTTCTGCAAGAACCACATTGGCTTCCAATTTACTACTAAGCTCAATTGATCCACAAGCCCTAAATGACTCAGGGCTAAGATATCTGAAAGAGTGCCTCCTCCCATATGAGTCTGCCAGAAATTTGAGATCCTCAGAGGAGACCCTGTTGCATGTCCCAACAATTTGTGAAGTTAGGTTGGTTGGTTCTTGTAACAGGGCTTTCTCTGTAGCACCACCTAGACTGTGTAACTCCCTAGCCATGGAAGTTAGGCTGGTTCCATCTCTTTTAAGCTTCCAGCAGGCAGCCAAAATGGTGCTGTACTGCATGGCATTCAGTGTTTGGAACTGCTGTTTTAACTGGTTCAAAACAGGATTCCAGGATGAAATTTAGGGTACTTTTAGGAGTTTTAAAAGATTATTTTAATGTGTTTTAAATAGTTTAAATCTGTTTTATCACCTTGGAAGCCTTTGAGGGCTGGGAAGTGATATAGATAGATAAATAGATAGATAGATTCTGTCTATTATTCAGTTGGCATTAAAAGCACTTTTTTTTAACTATTTTTAATTTTTTAAATAAAATCATTGTTAGAAATATTTTTGATCAATACAAATTATGTGCAGCTTTATAAATCACACAATAAGCTTAAGAACAATTATCCACTTGTTGTATTCCATAATAAAATTTGCCAGACAAAATATTTACTGGACTTTGTCAGATGAGTTCTTAGATTTGTTTCAACAGGTTACTTAAATATACTATAGTTACTATCAAGAACTTTCAGACTTGCCTTCTCCAAGTATAGTTTTGGGCCAAGATTTACATGATACTGCACTCTGAATTTAAATAATTTAAATAACAGGAATCAGAGGGTATAAATTACAGATGCAATGTATCTTGAAATTCACAGGTCTGCACATTGTTATGTGAAAAATTATCTTTTGATATAGTTAAAGAATGGAATAATTTTAGCTCTTATCATTGAGTTGCTAAACTAAATTTACTTATCTTGGCCAGGCTTTCTGGATACACCTTTTTTTTAAAAAAAAGCTGAATCTTTCCATTTTTACAGTGGTAGAAATAGTAAAAACAAAACACCTGCATATCAAAACTTAACGGATAAAAGCTCCCATAGTTGTTTTAGAATAATAAAAAAATGATATATTACAAATGGATCTTCTGATCTATTTCTCTGCTATTTTATTAACTCATAATCATCAAGAAATTGTGGAGCTAGCTAGTAATTGGATTTCTGTAACTCAAATGTGAAGGAAAAACTACAGCCTTAAAAAAAAAATTACAACAGTACATCAAAGGCACTATGTGGTAGGATATGTTTTAGGCAGTGAGCCATGAGACTGCTTTTATATAGAAACGCACTCAATATTTTTAATGAAATGAAATCATGCTAACTGATAAAGTATATATTTGTTTTGATATTGAACCTATTAGAAGTCAAAGGAAGATAAAAATCTACTAGACAATTAGCAAAAAACTAAGTAAAAATATGATTAAGGATAATATTTTTTTTGAAAGTCAGAAAAAAATCTCAATGAGATTATGTGACAGAGCAATTAAATCTTGATGCCATTATTTCTACCCACAAATATTAAGCTGACTTACGATGTATGTGATGTCCTGTTTTCTGGATTCTTTGGCTCAATGTCACCTTTTCCTTGGGAAAAAAGAGAAAGGAAAATTAATATATAATCCATAATTATAAATGGAAAAGTTAAAGATATCAGCTTTTCAGAGTGTATTTTTTAAAGTGGAAGTAGAAAACTATAGGAAACACACCTCAAATTTCCGAGCTGGGAAAAAACCCCAAGTCTTATATTAATGCTTAACTAAGGCAGTAATACACATGGTCTTAAATATGTTAATAAATTATATCACCATTTTTCTATATAATATTAATTTGGTGGTCCCTTTTTCCACAGACCCCAGAATCTTCAGCTGTGTTATCTGCGGATTCTGGAAGATGTAGTTCAAAAAAGGAAAATTTCTTAGTTCTGTTCTGGGATACCAGGCTGTAAAAATGGGCTTCCATTATTTCCAAAACTTTCTACAATTTTTAGTGAAGGAACGCCAGATTTGTAAGAATGGGGAATGTCCACTTTCTAGATACATTTCATATTTCAATCGTCCTTAATTTCAAAACTGACCCAAAGACTAGAAACAAGTTCGATTCATAATCTTTCAGGAAACATCTACTGTACCACATGTCTTACTCCATTCTTTCTTCAGACACCTGATAAATGCCCCTATATGGCAATAGTTAAGCAAGATTTCTGAATAGCTAAATTAGTTAGTGTCTTCCTGTCACCATGAAAGCTTATGTGGGCCAGGCTAGCTTAGGGTTTCTGGGAAATACTGTCTGGAAGGATAAGATTCCCACTGATTACTTTTTACTTCATTTAGTTTTTAAAGGAAAACAAGATTCTTCATTTTTTTAGATCCATAGATGCAATATTTTGCCCCCAAAGTGGGCCGCTAGCTAGACTGTCTTTTGGCCTAGTGGTTCAGTTTTAAGGCTGTAGAATTTCAATAACTGTTGGATTAGAGATGATAATTTTGAAGTATTTTATTTTTACTTTTTTGACTTGTCTGTTTTACAGATGCCAGTGTCTTCTGTATTTAATGAATAAAATAATATTGCAGACTGCAGAATACTGAAAAGTTATTAATACCCAGACACTCACATGGCATTATTTTTTGAAGTAATCGGTGGAGAGGTTTGAAATATTCTGTTCCCAGAGAAGGGGGTCAGGGAGCCCCGCAGTACATATCTTCCTCAGCCATTTCTGAAAGCTATCCTCTATCTTGAGAGAACGACATCTTAGAGACAGCTTGTAGGAGTGAAAAGAAGTTACTAAAGAGAGTATCTGTACTCTTCTGTGCAGGGACCAAGGTACTGTTTTGTGGTTTGTGACATGGTGAATTAATCTGTCCAAGGTGCTGAACATCACCTACTCCCCTTCACTATCTTGGATAGCTCATTTCAAGTTCAGTCTAAATCTCTGATATCCCTCTGATATTAGAGCCGCTGGCTGCAACTGTGTCAACTTACAATCGTATTCCCCCTTATCTAGGCCTGATTCCTACTTAAGTCAATTGGGGCTTATTTCTAAACAGATATATACAGGGCTGCAATGCTAAGCTCATAAATATCTGATTAGCATATCTCCATTGAGATATGAGGCACATGTCTGAGGACAAACTACAGCATGGGCACAGATACTGAAATGCTTGGGGAAACTGACATATAAAATGTTTAAATTCTGATTAGAAATGATTACTTGGAGTACAGGAGGAAAAGATCTCCTGAGCATGTATTTCTCTGTATAACTTATGGCAATTACTTTTTATCAATCATTGGGACTAATTTTAGCTATCAATCAGCAACATCAAATACCAAGTCATAGTCTTCATCGGCTTTATGTATAATCTAACTTCCATTATTTGCAATACTCTCTTGGTTATCTCTCTCTTAAAGGAGTAACACTTATTGCTAAGAGACCTATTGCATTAATAATTGCAAAGTGCACAGAAAGCACTATGGCAGTCTACAGATAAAAGTGTAATTTCGGAAGACAGGCAATTATACTTTAAGGGCTGGAGAAAGAATTCTCCAAATGAAATGCAAGTGTTAAGACTCCTTATTTCATATGAAATACCCAGTAATCTGGAAGTTACTGTCTTACTAGGATTCTGAAAAGATATCTTGGTCTATAGTTACAATCTGCCCCAGCTTATGAAGCAGTTCATAATTTTGCTGTAAATGTAAAAATAAGGTCTGGGAAATAATTTTTTAATATATTTAATTTTTTATCCTATATTGTAGGACCACTGCTGAGAGTTTGGCATTCCCCACTTTCCACTCTTCCTTTTACTGCCATTCCTGCAGCTAAATGTTAGGGTGCAGGCCTGCTGGTGATGAACCTCTGAAGCCCTGCACCAGGGGCCCATTCATATTACACAATTATAGCACTATATCACACTTTAGCCGCTATGACAAAATCCCATGGAATCGTGGGATTGTCAGTTTAGAGATGGGCAATTAGAATCCTCAGCCAGAGATCACTTCTAGTGCCTCATCTAATTACAATCACTGAAATTTGGGAAATGTGCTGCTGCCAATTTTCAGGCAGAGCAAAGGGTTATAGAGGGTAAGGGAAGAAAATTCTACTGTTACCCTCAACACAATGTTGAATTTAAGCCCTTAAGTGCTGGATGCCAGATGATGTAAATTACAGGTTCTACAATTTTAAAAAGTACTTTTTTTACGTGTGTCCATCTGTGTATGCATGTTGAAAAATAACTAGTGTTAGTGAAGAAAGAGGAAAAAACACTACATATGTACAACGGTTCCTCCTCTTCCTTCTATGATTATGTCAATTTTCTTTTTCCAGTGTTAGTATATTTTACTAACGACAGAGTAGTAACAATTTACCAATGGAGAATCATCAGATCTATGCAAGTTTTCTGACTGAAACCATGTGATTCATAAAGCAAATTATTCAAGTTATTTTCCTCTTATATGGTATGTCATCTGTCTCTCTAGTTAGGTCTTCATTCCTCTCTAATGTAACTGTTATATTTGTTGCTTGACTATTAAAACCCATCCTTTTCTCCATGTTATTGTTTCTTCAGTTCTTTAGTTCTTCAAACACTGCCAAACACTCTCTGGTAATTAAACAGCACCACCTCACACTGGATTTTCCCATGCTGCTTTTTATCCCTGATCTTTCTTTAGAAATTTGTATCCTGCATTAAGGCGAGAGCCTCTTAACATTTTCCCCTTGGAAAACACATCACCCTGCTCAGTAGGTAACTGTTCATTTTCAAAGTTGTGTCTATTGGCATAGAAAGCATTTTTCATCATCAAGCATAGCTCCTGTAATTTGAAAATAATGCTATGTGTAGTGTGAGGGGTTATGAAGCTAACATAATGCAAATTATGACTGGGATGCTTTTATATTGTGAGCAGGAAAGGGCCATGCATTTTTTAATATTTATAACCACCAATTAATAAAGAAACAAAAATGAATTTTAGAAATGCTAGGTATGTCAGTATTGAGAAGTTGGAAAATGCAACACATTTAGTGTGTTTTAGAAGAGGAAGCACAAGACTCATTTTAAAATGTTTTGACCATTTACCTAAAAGCAGGACACAGTGTAGAAAATGTATGCTATGTATACACAGGACTTAATTCCCCAGTTCTATGCCCTTATTTAAAATACAGCAACAGCTATGTAATCTCCTTCCCCATTTATCTTGTTCCCATAAAATCAGTGTTTTTATCAGATGCAGTTGCAAAGTGAAAGTTAGTCTTACTTTGATTGCTGTGCCCTGCAGAAACATGTTGGGAATCCTAAAAGAGCAAAAACATGAAATGGTTATACTAGTAGATCAATTAAAAGATCAAGCAGTACAGTGAATGTAGCCTTATGTTAGAAATAGCAAAGAGCTTCATTGTGGATGTAGTAATGAGTTATTTCCATAGGATAAACCCATAGAAGTTCCCAGTCTGCTGAGCATAAGGAAAGAAAATGTTTGATTTTGTGGGCACATGTATCCTGGCAGGGAAAAAAAGAGAGGAGGTAAGTAGACTTGCCTAAGACGGCCCTTTGAAATTCCTTGTCATAAGTTGACATTCCACTTGAAGGTACACACACACACACATACACACACAAGTTGTAGTAGTAGCACTAGTAGTAGTAATCATCATCATTGTCATTGATGACTTAGGTTTATATGTTCCTATGAAAATATCCATTTCACACCTCCTGCGACCAGAAATGGGATAAAGTCAATCCTGCCTTCAACATTTGTACATTTCCAACATTTCTAATACATTTTGGTGAATAAATATTGCATGCAAGACTATGCACAATTCTGAAAAACATACTGATTAAAAATATGCATATATGGAAAATATACACAAACATACTTTATTCAATGGGAAAATAAACTTAGTACACTATACATTTGGGGAGGAAGTGTAAAAAAATAAACATAAATGAGTAGGGGGAAGATCAAACAGCCCCATACAGAACTAAGATGAGAATGCTTGTTGTATTCTGAGAAATACAAGGGCAGATTTTCACATACTCATGGGCAGAAGAGATTGGTTCCTGTCTTGTGAATTTTCTTGCCTATTTTTTGGACAAAGTTTCACTCATTTACCAATCCTAACCCCATTCAGATGGAATTACGTAGGTGTAGGCAGGGAAAATTCTCTGTCTGATCCATTGTTGAAAGTTAACTAGTCAGATAGATGAGAAAGGTGTTCAAACAAAGAAGAGGAAATCATATAAGAAGATAAAACTTTCAAGAATGAGACACAGGTTCAGAACAGTTACAGGTCCTTGGGCAATTGGTGTTTTTGAGCTGGAAACTGGAGTACTGAGTATGTAAGCATGTGTAGCAATCATTGGGTTTTCATATGACAAGGTGTCTGTATGTCTGTTAAGTTACACAGTGATATCAAAACAGGGAAGCAGTTGTAGGCTCAGGCTACTTGTCTGGGTTCAGGGTGAACATTATTGCACTTCTGGTGAAAATTTTTGAGTTATTCCAGCTGAATTTCTCCGCTCCCAACAACAAAAGTCTCTCGTCTGCCTGATATATTGATGATATCTTGATGATCTCGATCATGGATGAGAATCACTCGAGAATTTCTTTTAGCTGTTAACCTTTCCCTTCCCACAGTTAGACATAATGCACTAAATTATTGCCTTTCTTACACTGTAGAGTTAAGGTAATATATATGCTGTTAAGGTAATATACATGCTCATACAGACAATCTGCACAGCAGTGGACATTGAGGTGGTGCATTGGGAATCACTTACTCCCACTGGCTGATAACTGAGGGACACTCACAGGGAGTGCCCTCACTGTTGGGCCTTGACAGGCTGGGAATCACTAAGTCAGCCACTATTCTATAGAGGATTGTGGCACTCAGCATTAGTCTTGACGTCAACAGTGTTTACTGGGCAGTGCTGCACGCTTTAAACAATGTTACTGTAGAAACCTTTTTGCCTTTGTGGATTCCTTATGACAAGATTCTTAATATAGATGTCAGGTTTTCTTTCCCTCTGTCAGTGTTCAAGAGCAACAGTCTGTTCAAAGTGCATTACTATAACAGTACACCACTGAATATTTATAAAGTAGTTCATGTAATGCATTAACAATTAATTATTTTAAATAGCTCAATTTATCACCTACCATTTACATCCTCCTTAATTTAGCCAATACAATTAACTCTGATCTAATCTTAAACGATATTAAGATAATAGCAAGTATGATATTACTGTTAATTAATGGTAAAAAACAATATTTTAAAACCTGTTTGTATTCATTAAATCCTGCTTCTTTAAATAAGCAAAATCAAACCAATAAAAGTTCAGTTAATCTACTGTGTTCACTGAAAATAATGCCTGGCATTCAGTATGACAATTACAGATTTGTAACCTAGAATTACAGATCCATATTTGTCACGTATTCAGTAAGACTACACAGTTTTACTGTAAGACTATGTAAATCACACTCCAGCTCACCTTAAGAGCCAGCAGCCAGATCATGCAAAGGAGGCCTGTTCAGTTTCTGGTTAGGGTGCAAGGCTGATGACATTTCCCACCAGCAAGTGAAGCTGTGACAAACAGAAGCAGAACCCTTGTCAGAAGTCCTTGCGGCAGCTTCTCTTGCTGGCAGGAACAGGGAGGGAACATCATCTTTCTTGCACCATAATCATAATGAATCTCCATAACCACAATGAATCTCCAGCACCTGATCCAGCTTTTGGCTCAAGGTGGGCTGAGGGGGTGGCCGAGGAGATGTTGCTTATTTATGCATATGCAACTAGTAGCTGATGTAGAATATCGGTGAATAGTAGTAATGGTGAATACTATCTTGTCTCATTTACTTGCTTACTTGCTTGTGATACAGTACTCATATGCCTGCATAATGTGATTCTCCCCTTTTTCCATACACATACATACACATGCTCACACAAACTGAAACTGTAAAGGCCTAGGCCCTTTTCGCACTGTGCCTTCTTGCGCGAGGTGGGAGGGCGTATTGCGCGAGAAGGCTCCTCCGGAAGGCTGCCGCTTCCCCCTCGTTCCTTCCGCAGGCGCTTCCTGCTGGCGCGTCCATCACGCTAGCGCCCCTTCCTTCCTTCCGCAGGGGCCTGTGGGAGCTGTAGGCCCCGCGGAGGGAAGGAAGCGCGACCCGGTTGCCTCCCCAACATTCTGCACAGCAGGTAGGTGTGCGTGGGCGCCGGGAGCGTTGCGCGAGCGCGGGTGATTTTCACTTCAAGTCGAAAATAAAAAAAACCGCGCTCACGCTGCTTCAGCCCCCTGAGCGCCATGGAAGTGGGAGTGCGTCATGCAGAGTGACGCTCCCACTCCCGCGAGGCTCATGGGGCTCTCACGAGAGAGAAAGCCCGTGCAAAAAGGGCCCTAAAACCAATGTTTTTCAAGCACCCAGTTGCTAGCATAATAGACCTTTCTTCCCCTGGTCTTTCCTCTACAGTGGTTCTACAGCTCCTTCATTGGTTCTATTAACTGCAGTTGTACCGTCAAGGGACTTACTCTATTGGGCACTGAACAAAAACTTCAAATATGAACAACATTTCCAACACAATATGCTCATTCATTAATACTGATAGAACTAGTATTATTCTTCTTCAATTTTTAAACTCTTGTTTTTTATTTGGAATATTTTTTATGATATCTTTTAAGATGAAGCATCTTCAAGTTTACAAGATGTTTACAAGATAAAATTTTAAAACAGTGAATCATAAGTGCAATTAATTGGAAAACAGTACAGTTTGATTGCAGTTGCATTTATTGTGCTTTTCTACACCTTCAAGTCATTTTCAACTTATGATGACCCCAGGGTGAACCTATCATGGAGTTTTCTGAGACTGTTGAAAGAAAACATTTCCATACTTTGCAAGCTACCATATATTTTAATATGTTGCAATAACCTTAACTGGTGTTTGTCCTAAATGAACCACATGTAACTTGGTTACCTGTAACAAACATGTAATGAAGTTACATTTCAAAACTAATTTATTGAGCATAATTAAATGTAAGGAGTTTAATTAAAATTAAATAATTACATTTAATAATTAAATTAAAATCTAATTAAGAGTAATTTAATGAGTTTAAATTAAAAATTAAATAAAAAATAAAAAATAAAAAATAAAATTTGAAATAATTAAATTAAAATTGAATCAAAATTAATTTAATTCAAATTTAAATTAAATTTGAATTAAATTAAATTTGAATTTAAATTAAATTTAAATTTAAATTAAATTAAAACTTAAATTAAAATTTAAAATACAATTCAAAGGGCATATTTAGAGCCATTTTCAGTAATTTTTCAATTTTTATGCCCTTCTCTTATCAATCTTGTATTTTTTTAAAAAAATAACAAGCAACACAATGAGTACTGTAATGAGTTATTATTTCATTCAAACATGCAGTAAGGACAATAGATTAATTTTTAAATACTATAACTAGTTAAGGGGAATGATTTAGTTTTGGAAACAGCAGTTGAAGCTCTTCATAAACCTCATCCAAAGGCAATGTTATTTCATATGCGGTCTTAAATGCTGTGGCTCAATGCAGTAGTCTTCAGTGGACCAACATATATATATATGCTTAGCCAAAGTGATATGTAATTGTGCCATTCTACCAACTGTTTTGATCTTTTTTAACGAAACATCTTCATCATTTTGGCAACATATTGTGCTAAGCCTTCTAAGCATGTCAGCTCAAATTTGCTTTGAATAATTCAAAGCAATTATGAGACTTCTAAAGAGTGGATACACAGTTAAGACTGTAATATTTTGTATTTGCATATGATTCTGAGGCCCTTTCCACACGTGTATATAAAACGGATCAATGCGACCTCTAATGGAGGTCTTCCACACCTTGTGGTGCGTTTGATCGCATTTATTTTTTTGTTTCCACACGTGAATCCGCATAGGCACGGTCCGAACTGGCTTTGCGAGCACTTTTTAAAAACCTTGAAAAATGTGGTTTTTTCCCCGAGATGCGGGTTTGTGCGCACCTGCGGACGTGTGTGGAAGCGCAGATACGCACTGATTCGCCCAAAGAGCTGGGCGGCGCCATTTTGTTTTCCTCGGTAAGCAGTGAAGAACAGAAAAAAAGAGGGAGGATTCTAGGTATGTGGGTTCTTTCACTTATTTATATTTATTTATCATTTTAGAACATTCAAGGTACACACGTGTGCAGTGACGCACGGAGCCATTTTTTAAAAAAACGTCCAATCACGGACGAAGGGGGCGTGGTTAGGAAGCGAGCGGGAGATTAAATCTGATTACAGTGTGGATCTGCAGACACACGCTAGTGCGGAACACGCTAGAGCTGTGTGGAACGTTAAAAAATATAATGCGCCATTGCGCAGATACAAATAAAACCGGCCAGAACCGTCCCTACGCGATTTCGCGACCACGTGTGGAAAAGGCCTGAGAATGTATTACTAGATATTATTTATGGTCTCCTGTTCTTTAGATACATACTTCAATACCTGAAAATGGCATTTCAGTGAAGTATAAACTATGTCAAGTTCCATTTTCAGAGGCAATTTTACTGTTTGGCCAGAAAATTTCAGACAACACAAACTACGACAATAAAGTTAACTAACATAAATATGCATGGTTTTAACAATAAATAAGGATTAACAGCTTCCAAAATGACTTATATGCCAAATCATGAGCTATTTAAAGTAAACTAAACATTAATAGTTGACTGAGTCACAGAATAAGTGAGATATATTGAAGTCTGTCTTCCTTTCTCACACAACAAAATGTATTTTCACTTGTTTAGAATTACAGCCTATCAGTAAATTTGAGAAAGCAACAACAATTCTATATCAAATTTATTTTCACAGTTATTCATATTTAGTGTTATTTATTTTTCACATATAGGATATTCAGGCTGTGATATAGAGGCATGCTTTAAACCACTTCGGGGGTCTATAGTTGAGGTAGCATTTGAACTCCTTTTGCTATTTGAACAAAAGTTGTTAGTTCTTTGGAAATATGTTCAACAGGCAAATCTTTCTGGCAGGTACTGAACCATTATTGGTTCTTTCATCTCAAATTGTTTCAACAATGTTTCTTTCAGTAGTATGTAAGTCCTTCAGTTGTCTAAATTATATTTCATGCACTATCATCTTCTGATTTTGTCATGATTTGGTAGTAAAGTGTCTTTTTTTTAATTTGATTTTTTTTACAACAAAGAAAAAAAACAAAAACAAAAAAATAAAACACCACGTGATATACATAATAGTGGAACAAAAAAAATTTCAACCAACACAAACTTACATTATTATTTCTCTCTATTACCATTAGAATCATAAACTTATTCAGCTTATTCTATATCATACTACTTGTATATTTTTGTTACCTATCTTTAAATCTTATTCTCATTATACTGATTTTTATTATAATAGTTTCATTCTTAATTCTATATTTTTCCCTTAGATTTAATCTATTGCTATTACTAAATATAATCTTATTACTTAACATATCAAACTATCTCTAAAGGTAAACCCAGGTAGTAAAGTGTCTTATTTACAGTCTCGTACATATTTATTGAAAAGTATGTGCCATGGAATTCATTGGTACTTACTGTAAAAGAAAGTGTTTGGTGTTTTGCTCTTAATGGTGTTACTCATGCTTGCAATAACATTTTGTTAAGATAATTGATCATTTCTAGGAATCTAGCCAGCACAGGTTTGACTGTTGAGTTATGACCCTGGAGACTAAGATTTGAACCTCTGCTTAGCCATGGAAACTCTCTGGGTGACCTTGGGCAAGTCACACGCAGCCTCAGGAGATGGCAAAAGCAACCCCTTCTGAATAAATCTTGTAAAGAAAGCTCCTTAACAAGGTTGCTTTAAGGTCACCACAAGACAGAAACAACTTGAAGGCATACAACAACAAGGAATCTTTGTAGCTTTGGCCAAATCCTGGAAATGTATATCATGGCTGGGGATTTTGGGAACTGCAGTTCTTCAAAATAACCTTTAAAGCTCTAGTTTGGGCCTTGTTCTTTGGACTATACGTTCCAGCAATTCCCACTATTTCATCAAGTTTTCATCATCAGGCGCCACCGAGATTCTGAAATATCAGATCACACTTTGCTGATGATGACACTTGTACCTCCTAAAAGTGTTCTGAATGTTAAAAGCTTGAAATTTCTTCAATTGAACTAATTTTGCCAAAATCTACTGGTTGCGTCAAAGATGGAATAATTTTGAATACTACTTATTGGTCATTTCTTAAATAGTAAATAGTTGGGTTTTTTTTAAAAAAATTATTCTTTGTCATCTTCTTGTCTTCCTTATCATCTGTCTCACAGGGATTCCTCTGTGATCCACCAATGAAGGGCAAGATGTTGTGTGAGGACATTGGGAAGGGTCTTCTCCACTGTGGCACCAGTTGTGGAATGTCCTCCCCTTAGAGAGCCAGGTGATTTATTTTGGCTTTATTTGTACCAAGTCAGAATATGACTTCTGTTGTATCATTTGGCGTTTAATGACTTTATCCAGTTTCAACATATATGTAGTTTTAGCAGTTTGGATGTGTTTCAAACTGTGATATAGTTTTAAATGTTTTAGATAGTAAAGTATATTTTATCATTCAACATTTTAATATTTTAATTTAATTTGATCATATGCCATCCTTGGATACAGATCAGATAACAGAGCAAGACATAAGGATTTTAATAATCACAATTAAAATTATACATCTTCTTCATCTTTAGCCTTTCCTACTGCTTCCATTGTTCCTACGTTTTCCCCCCAACAGTCTGTTTTAGAGCACAGAACAGTTTGGAGTTTCATGGGAGCAACACTATGCCATAATTTAGTCATTTCTAGGGACAGTCTTCAGGAAAAAAATGTGTGCACTGCACTCCTCAGAGTATCCCCACCATTAATTCCACACTCCAAATTTGAGAATTAATTTCCCTTCGAACTTCCAAAGCTGAAGTATTTTATATTAACTAAAGGCAGAATTTTATTTCTAAGTAAAAGCAGTATTTTATTTGAAAGTGACCAAAAGAACATATTGCCATATGTACTAACATATATTCTGATTCTATTAATCTAACTTTCTATATCAAATTTAAATTAATCCTAGGCCTTAGACCCATTATAGCTTCCCACCAAAATCCTTTAACTGGAGTTCCACCTGACCTGCATTGTCTTTGTATACATAATTCTGATTAAATATATCAACACTTGCAGTCTGTGTCCCAGACTACAGCACTAATGTGGTGTTTCTATGTTGTGGTGGCTCAATATATAGGACCCTGTAGATTTCTAAGAGACTGCATTAGCTAGTGCCCCTTAATTCATTTTAAAATCCAGTTTTATAACTATTTTATTTTCCAAAGCTGAAGAATTCAGTGTGTAAATAATATGGACTTTCTTTGTTTTTACAGATGGAAGCATTTATTATAGAATTTATATAGGGAGCAGGACAAAGAACACTCTCGGACTTTTGCAGCTCCAGCCAATGGGGACCATTTCCTCTCAAACCGCACATGAAATTGAAAATATATTTGCTCCAACTGAGACATAGTGGGGGAAGATGTTAGCCTGAACTGCCATTTATGACTGCTTTTTGCCACTTGATAAAGCCTGGGGTATATGTAAGAAAGAAACAATTTTTGAAAACATGATGCTATTCCCACCTTTACTGTTAAATCCCCACTGAAAATCTGCATCAAGATGCAGGCAATTTCTTACCCTGCCCATGCAAAAAACAAGAGTAGTTGCAACTTATCTTAGTATTTACATATTTCAGCAAAGTTTACATATTTTAGCAAAGGGAGTAAATTTGTATTCTTTCCAAAGTGCCTGATAGGAATTTATGACACAGTTGATGTCAACATTGCTAGCAGACATTTGCTGGTTCTGTGCACCTCTGCCATGATCATTACTGACTGAGGTTTTTCTAGTACCTGACTCTAGTATTGCTATAGCTTTTTCCCTACTCTGTGCCTTGTTGCCCTTAATGAAGTTAATTAAAATAACAACCATCAACAACAACTGAAGCAGAAAATGATCTGACTATGATGAAAGTGCCTGTAAAATAATAAATCATATATTACAAAACTGAATAAAAAAAATGCAATTAGTATACCAAATAAATGAGGAAATAAGTAAGACCCAAGCAAATGCAAAGATGGCTATAAGGTCTCCTATTACATCTGTCTCTCCACTAAAGCACTTTAAAAGAAAAAGGTGTGGAGGCATGTTAGAAGATACAAGGTGACACACACAGTCCATCTCTTTTGATTTTCTGATGAGCAGTGAAGAGAATGCTGTACAAACAATGGCCATTTCCGCACTAGCCTGTTATGGTGCTATTATTCCACTTTCAACATCCTATGGAATCCTAGGCTTCAAAGGCCCCTCCCTAAACTGCAAACCCCAGAATTCCATAGGATGTTGAAAGTAGAATAATAGCACTATAACAGGCTAGTGCAGAAATGACCAATGTGTGTTTTAAAGTTTCCTTGTATATGTTCAATGTACCCTATGCCCAAGTAAGTTTGTATAGGACAGTTTACATGCAGTCCTTGTTATTTCCAGGAAGGTTAAACTACAACAGGTTTCATAATATTTCTCAGCACTTGATTATTTACTACATGTCTGATTTATAATTCCCAAGTGGATCAAACTTGCCTGAGCATTTCAATAGAGACTCAGTGCCTCCAGCCTAGTCTTAGGAAAGACTTGAGCGCCCATGTCATTGTTGTGTGCCTTACTTCTGTTTCTGACTTATGGTGACCCTAAGGTGAATCTACCATGGGATTTTCTCAAGCTGAGAGTCTCTGATGTGCCCAAGATAACCCAGTGGGTTTACATGGTTGAGTGGGGAATTGAACCCTGGTTTCCTGGGTCATAGCCTAATGCTCAAAACACTAATCATCCCCAATTCTGGGGTCCATGGGATCAAGCAGAAGGGAATTCTGGGGACAAGAGCAAGGAGTAACAATCTCCAAAAAGGTGGTGCTTAAGCATGTTCCCAGTCACACTATCAATAATAATGCTAAACCTGGATCTCAGACTAGGACAAGCTTTATATTAAAAATAACTAAAACTGGACCTAGTCTGCCTAGAACCCACATCATGTCATTACGGAGTATCTCATTTTGAATCAAGATATGGAAACGTGGCTCATCATATATTTCTATATTCACTTAAAATATATACAGTAGGGGTGGGAAAGGAATGTTTAGATTCACATTTGTATATGAAAACACACATTTGTGCCCTTGTGAAGGTCCTGCCTCAGAAATGCATACATTTACAAAGTTTATGCTGTATTTTCAAGAGTCTGATCGAAAAAATGTGCTTTTGAAAAATACGCAAAAACACATCTAGGCGATGCAGAAATGTGGGGGAAAAATCACAAAAATATGCAGAAATTTCAAGGAAGGTGGGAACCCACCTCAGTATTGAAACAGAGTGGGACAAACATGGCAGTGGGCAATCGGGAACAAGAATAGCAGGTCTTCACATTCCTAGCCTCCCCAAACTACCTACAAACTTTTGATGAAATAAGACACACAAAAATGTTTGTGTATAAGAATGGATGTAGTGGTGGCAGTTAATACAAAATCATAGTGCTATAACTGTAGCATGGAAGATTCCCACTGACTTTAAATACAACTTCAGCAGAAGAGTGGATGAAGATAGAACTGAAATGCAAAGCCAGATCCACAAATGGTATATTTTGAACACTATTAACTTCCCCACTGAATTGTAGCCAGTTATGTCCATCTTGACATTTTAAAAAACCTTTATTGCTATACAGCACATACAGTGTGAATAAAATGAAAATTTGGAGAGAGTTATTTAGCTTTGATTTCTAGAATGATATTAAATGAGCTTGGCTACAGTCAGGACAGCTTGTGGAATTTTAATTGCCTATTTAAAGCAGTGAGAATTTCAAACTGTCAGACTAGTAATTAGCTGAAGTACAGGTTAAAAGTAGTTCAGTACGCCTGGGGCAAACTTCATCAATATTATATTTTTAAATACAAATGGGCAAAAATTATTACTTCTTTATCCAGATATGTGATTAAATTGCTGCATTGATGCAAACACAATGAACAGTTTCACTCCCAGTTTCCATCTCTCCTTCCATTAATTGTTACAATTGCTTGTCGTGTTTCTTGACATTCAGTCAATGTGGCTACCTAAAGTAGGATGAAACAACCACCACTAACAACAGCAACAATGAGTGAACCAAGCAACTTGGTTGTCACAGTTTATGAAGCTGTTATCTTCCTGATACCACATGTCTCCCTGGAATAAAACTTTGCATTCCAGAGGAATGACTTTGGAATGGCCATAACAAGACTACACTTACCTAACATTTATTTATTTAAGAACAATGAGTTGCAGAAAAAAAGGGCTGGTATGGGCCTTGCCAACAAGAACATAAGTTGTGAACAGACAAAGGTAAAGGTCTGTTTTTGCACAAGAATTATAAACCTGTGTGCAAAGCAACAAACAGTAGAGATGTGGAAGATTTGTGGTAAATAAGTCAAGTTGGTTATTTCAAACACAAACTGATTTTAAGAGCCCTCACTGCAATTTGTCTTATGCAAGCAAACATTAGAAGAATAGGAGAAAACATCTAGGTTTGATATGTTTTAAAGGCCTGAACTGTTTGCCTCAAGTTGCTAAGCAGATGCACTGACCCACCCAACTGCTATGTAAGAGGTTAGATTCAGGGTCATTCTCTTGTTTTCTTTTTAATCTTTGGTGACATTTTGCTTTTTTTGTTGTTAATCCAGATCCAAAACAGAGTTAACGAAACAGTGATTAAGGCTGCGATATTATACCCAGTTGCAAGAGAGTAAGTTCAATTGAACTGAACAGAAATTGTTCTGAGCAGACATCTCAGATTACACCAGTGTTCTGCCATGTTGGCTGGGGCCAATTCTAGGTGTTGCATTTCAAAGAAATAATCTTTCCATGTTCTAGCTTGTACTGTCATATACACAGGTATCAACCTTTATTCACTGGTGTATGGATGGGGAGGAGAAGAGGGTGGTGTGCCCTGAGTTGCAATTTTTTGGGGGCACCCCATGCAACGTGGTCATGCCTCCATGTGATGCAGCCATGCCTCCGTGTGATGCAGCCACACCCCTGCATGATGCGGCCACATCCCCATGCAATGCAGCCACACCCCTGTGTGGCATGGCCATGCCCCCATGTGACAGTTCCTGCCCCTCTGCCCCCCAAATCCGCACTCCAAGTTACATGGCTCCTTTCATTCACCCAGGATAACCAAAATCACAACACCTGTGTGTTATGTGGAAGTATCAGCACACTCAAGGAAAGAGTACAATTTTGGAACTGTAGCAATTGTTTAGGAAAAACAGATGGACCCCTCACAAGTACAAAGGGTAGTGAGCATACTCAGTAGGCACAGAATGCTGCCTGACTGGTGTACATGTCTCTGTTAAATTCAGGTAGTGGGAGTAGGGTTGCTGGAATCCTTCATAAAGACTGCTCCATGTTGTAATGGTCTGTTGTAAGTCCTATTTGTAAGTCTGTGAATTGAGATGTGCAGGTTATAGGTCTGCAAATCCCCCTTCCCATGGCTGTTTTTACTTAGTGATAAGTAAGCACCTGCCCAGAGCTACTGTTCACACATAGCAGGGATGAGCTTGGACAGCGAAATCAGTTACTTGAGCAAAGTTCTTTTATGCCTCCAGATCCCAGTTCAGTATTTTATTATGAATGCTTTGTTTAGTTTAAAACATATTTCTTTCAAAAATATTTTTCCCTAAACAGTAATGATTTTATATACTTCCACATCAATAGATAAGGCAAGTAATCACTGAACTATATTCCTGCCTCAGTGATATAATGTAAGGTTTTCCCTTTTAGCTAGGAAGAGTTATAATTAGTAGTCTTATCAACAAGTAAAACTTTTTAATTAGTTGGTTTCATATAGAGAGGTGGAGAAAGAGAGTAAAAACTCATCATTTTTTCTCAGTGATTTTTTAGGAACCTGAAGTCTCTTAAGTGTGAAATAATTTAATGAACAAAAGCTAACATTCATTCTTAGAAGAAAAGACCACCTGATGACAGGCAGAAGGTTCTTTTTCTAAGCCGTTTCAGTTGAAGGCGACAATGTTAAAAAGCAATTTAACTCAGTTTTTAATTTTCTGTTCTTAATAGGTTTTGTGTTATTTCCCCTAGGGATATCTACAGCACAAAATGAAGGGAACATGTTTTAGGAAGAATGTGGACTGAATGCCAATAAGCTAATCTATAGGTTTAAAGACTGCTCATGCAAGCCTATTAAGCAACAAGAGGTTTTTTTAATACTCCAAATAAATCCTATAATTACTAAGTACATTCTTATGCTCACCATTGCAACTCAGCTTCAAAAACATAAAACTGTTTTATTAAAGGCTACATGATGGGAAGGAGCAAAAATTGTGTGTTAAAGAAGAGATGAACAGTATTTGTGTGATTACCCATACAAAAATAAATAAATAAATCAGGATCTCTTTGAGAGCTCTCATTCATAGGGCCACCATAAATCAAAGTTGATTTGATAGCTCATAGCAACAACACAAAGAAGCTGTCAATCCTATTTTTGTATGAGGTCCATTCATGTGAATGGACCTTGCACAGTCAGGACATTATGCCTGAATGATTGCACTTATGAGGCCCATGTTCATTTACAGCTGAGAAGTATACGGCAGCATTTCCTCCTTTGTTTATATTCACATACAGCTAGCAAATCCAGACATCAAAAAACTCTTTCTAGGAGCATAGTCTAGGACTTCTAACAGAATGGAAAATGATAATGGTAGAGGTAAAACTGTGTACCTTGTTTGTGAATGGAAATTTGTTTTGTTCTACTTTGCCAGGTGTGTGAATAGCAGTAAGCAGGGGAGGCGAAGTATGGGTCATTTCCTTTAAGTTTAAGAAAAGGAGAGATTTCAAAACCA